>JAUIMM010000018.1:36982500-37582500 GCA_031769625.1 Taudactylus pleione | reverse complement strand
GGGCTGTGGGTACGGGGGTAATACAGGGTTAAATAGTAGTAAACTATTGTATTTTACAGTGGGACTACAGGTGCCAGCATGCCTGCCCTTTGGCACTTGTTTAACTACAAGTGCCAGCAGACGGGCGGCACCCGTACCCCCACTGTAATGCTTTGGCCATAGAGCCCCATTGAAAGGGTCTCTGGGCTGTGGCATAACATCCGGTCGGGATGGTCCAGTGCTGGTTTTAAATATAGAGGGACCCCTACGCATTTTTTTCCCCCTATATTTAAAACCAGGACTGGCCCTGCAGGCAAATGCTGGTTCCTAAATTACGGTGGAACACTACTCGTTTTGTTCCTCGTAATTTTAGGAACCAAGGCTGGCAAGTCCGGGGCTGGTTATGCATTTGGGGGGGGGGGGGGGGGGACCCTACGTCATTTTTTGTTATAGAAAAAAAATAGGCAGAAACATATACAAATCACACTGATCTGTGTATGTTTCTGCCAAACTCGCAGGTCAGGAGATGGTCTATTTGAAACTTCAAATTAACAGTGAGTTTGCTACAAAGTCACCAGAGATTGTAAACTCGATTCTTAGTGAATTTGCGAGTTGCAAGTTTTCCATGTAAAGTTCTTCCTAGTTTGGCAGATGGTGAGTTTAGTCGAGTTTGCAAACTCACATGAATTTCAACAGTGAAAAGAGAAAACTCACTTCCAAACTCACACCTGTTTGGTCTTAGTAAATTTGCAAGTTTGAAAAAAAGGCTAAACTCGCATGATTTTGCAAACACAACCAAACTCGATTCTTACTAAATTTACCCCTAGGAGCTCATTTACAATGTGTACTGAAAGCACAGCTCAAAATGCTTTGGTTTTGCACCAGTGTGCTGTGTGCCTAGATGCGCTGCCCAGCTCATATCTAGTTGCACGCAGACTGCTTTTGGGAGATGCCCCTGCAAGTTAAACATTTAGCCCAGTTTTGCAGAGAGGTAGAAATCGTTGTGTGAAAGTTTAAATATTACATTTAAGTAATGATAAATCACCGTGATAAAAAGAAACTTATAAGTGTGCTTTATCAAAAAATATAATAACATGGGCCTAGGAGATACTGCTATGGTAATACTGATGGAAAGGGTTAACTTAGTAGAAAAAGGAGGGGGGTTTAACCCCCTATTGTTCCTCAGCACACTGAATAGTACCTGCAACAATATATGAAGACTATATGGTCATAGAAATCAGAGATATTAGTTGCATGCATTTGCAAATACATGGGAAGCTGCTAGGCCACGTCACGGCTTCTCTGTCTCTAGCAGTCCCTAACACTAAGGGGTTCACATCCGGGGCGCAGTGCACCCCGAAAAACGTCTAGCCCTGGACCCCCCCAGGGCATCACACGAAAAATGGAAAAAGAGTGACAGTGCAGTGTAAAGTATAGCTGTGTAAGACTAATTAATGAGTATTGGAAAAAGGGGTTAAAATATATGTGAATTATTACATAAAAAAAATACAAACATAATATGTGATGTAAAAAGCAACTATGTGTATTAAGTGGTGATGCCATGAGGGGACCCAGCCAGACCAGCCCCGGGGGTCTTACGCCCGAACGCTCACCCCAAATGTAAATTATGCCAATTATAAGGCCTCATGATAAAGGCACATATAAATTTTGTCAAATGTAAGGCCTCCTGATAAAGGCACATACATAAATGCATCCACATTGAGAGCCAGCTTACCTGGGAGTCACCCCTGGGAACTCCAATTAGCACTACTAGAACCAGCATGCCCTACTAATGCTGGCTCCTTCATGCCACTCATACCAAACAAACAAAAAATGGCAGCTGCTCAATCAATCTAGCAGCACTAATCAGGTGCATGAAAGGGAGGGGTCATACTAAGTAGAAAAAGGAGGGCGGTTTAACCCCCTCTTGTTCCTCAGCACACTGAATAGTACCTGCAACAATATATGAAGACTATATGGTCATAGAAATCAGAGATATTAGTTGCATGCATTTGCAAATACATGGGAAGCCGCTAGGCCACGTCACGGCTTCTCTGTCTCTAGCAGTCCCTAACATTAAGGGGTTCACATCCGGGGCACAGAGCACCCCGTAAAACGTCCAGCCCTGGACCCCCCCAGGGCATCACACGAAAAATGGAAAAAGAGTGACAGTGCAGTGTAAAGTATAGCTGTGTAAGACTAATTAATGAGTGTTGGAAAAAGGGGTTAAAACATATGTGAATTATTACATGAAAAAAATTCAAGCATAATATGTGATGTATTTGCAAATGCATGCAACTAATATCTCTGATTTCTATGACCATATAGTCTTCATATATTGTTGCAGGTACTATTCAGTGTGCTGAGGAACAATAGGGGGTTAAACCCCCCTCCTTTTTCTACTTAGTATGACCCCTCCCTTTCATGCACCTGATTAGTGCTGCTAGATTGATTGAGCAGCTGCCATTTTTTGTTTGGAAAGGGTTAACTTACCAGGTATTGTATGAAATGTTGACATTCAGAATGTCGAAACTTTAATTTAAGTATATCCAAGGTTACAACCTAACTGTAAATACAGCTTAGCCCTAACTATAGCCTAAGCCTGTGTTGACATCTGACTTGACTTTCATAATGTCAACATTTGACCATGTCAACATTCTAAATGTTGACATAATGACTATAGCCCAGCGTAACCATCTCCGGCAATATACACATGAATCTCCATGTTTGTCTCCCTATAGGAACACCGTTTTATGCAGGTAGTTACGCCTATGGCACGCCCTGGTCTGCCCATTGCCAGCCTCCTCTTGAATGCTTTTACATTACTTCCATCAGTTTCCATAAATTTGTATAGAAGGCTCATAAACGCAGGAACAGATTCCCGAAGACTGACACATGGTGCCTTCACACTTCGTATAAATTATGCGTTATGTGTTGCAAATAACTATAAGTATGTTTGTTTGTTTAATATGTCTAGGTTTTATTTTGTGAAAAATAATGTCTTGTCCCATTTTAGCATGTTGCAAAATGTATAAAGTTAATGAAGACTTTTGAAGGTAATGTCTCATAGGTCTATAAAGTATGTCTAGGATTAATACATGGTTCTCTATGTAATATCATAATCCAGACTGTACTAATTAGATGATGGCATGCTTGTCCTGCTTAGGTTGGGAGTAAGGAGGATCCATTATAATCACATATAGATGGGCAATATATACCTTCAAAGAGATCACCACTAAGGGGGTGATTCAATTAGCGCGGCAAATTGATCACCATAGGCTATTCAATTAGTCCCACTTAACGGGGATTTATTTCGGGTCTTATGGCCCTGTGCTGTTATCAGGTGGTAGCAACCAGTTAATGCACGAATCCGTGAACTTTCACATATTTAGGGTGTTAACGCCCGATAATCAGTGTTAATGCCTGTTAACAGGTTCATTTAAGGGGCGTTAACACACGTATCTGAGGGGTGGGTGGAAAGGGAGTCTAATTGAATAGAGCCCGGGGCTACCTCCCTTTTTCACCCCCGATAATTTATCGGGGCTAATTGAATCTCCTCCTTCGTTTAAATTTAGTAAATTACAGCGTAAACTCTTGGAAGTTTCAAGCATAAATTGTACTAGTTGTATACAATGTGATGTTTACGTGCAATGTTTTCACTCATTTAAGGCATGGCAGATGTTTTCTACTGTTTTTAAAACATTATAGGATAGTTTTCTCCATGACTGCATCCAGGAGCATGGCAAATGGCAGTGCACCTTTGCAAGGGATGTAATCGGGAAGCCGGCTGACATTATACCGGTAGCCGGCTTCCCGATTGTCATATCCCGGCGAGGGTGAAATGACCGGCGTCTAGATGTAGACGTCGCTCATTTCACAGACGCCGGGAGACCAGCGCGCGGCATCCCGATAGAAGGGATGCCGGGCGCCGCGAGCGGGGGGACTTAGGTTTAGGCAGCAGGGAAGGGGGGGGTTAGGTTTAGGCACTTAGAGGGGGGATTAGGTTTAGGCACCCCTAAGGGATGGTTAGGGTTAGGGGAGTAGGTTAGGTTAGTTCATACTTGTCTAGGGACGATCGGGATTTCTAGCGCTGTCGGGCTGCCGCTGCCGTGATCTGTTCCACTGTCTGCCTGACGCTGCCAGGAATCGAACTGCCGGCCATGCGGCCGGCGGTATTACATACCGATTCCCCTTTGCAATGCATGTACCCTGTATTATCTAAAGAAAAATGAGTAAATGGAGAGACATTTAAAAAAGTACCAGAAGCTTGTATAACTCATCAATGTGCCTCAAATACGTTAAAAACCCTGTTATAGTAGTCATAGGCTTGCGGCCCATGGCAGTTTGGTATTTACTGCCAAGTATTAATTTTTTGCTATAAATTATTGTATATATTGTTTTCGTTTGCAGGACAGATCATTTTATTCAAGCAGGACAGTGTTAAATAGTGTAGCATATCACTGAATATTCACTGGATAACTTTCGCGCAAATAAAATTATGCATATAACACATTAACAAGTGTTACATGTGTGACTGGTTAGGAAATTGTCACCAGACTTTAGTTGAAAATGTCTATAATTATATGATAAAAAAGCATATATTAGACCGCAGTTCCAAGACTTGATGGCCGCTTATTGGATATATTTATTGGGATATCCTAAATGAATCACAGGTGTACTATTTGTGAAAGCCAATTTGATTGCCATGACTCCAATTTCTAATAAATATCAAATATTTTTACTGGTCTCCAAGACCTCAGTTATATACACATTTATATGGTAAGACAAATTAAGCTGTCATCTTCTCGCAGCATTGTCATATGCATTTTTGGAGCTATGGCTTTGACTTGTCTCAACACTATAAGTGCCACACTAAAGGTGCTTATTAATCATATGCTAATACCTTGTTGTGTTTTTTGTGCCGTTATGTTTTTGAAGTGTTGTGTTCTCTTTTTCCATTACAATATACACTCCTGCATATTTGTATCAAATGGATTGGATTGAATTTTCCCTAAATATTGAATCATGGGCTGATAATTTTTTTTACTATTTGGCTTCCTTATCTTACCACCTTACCATCGCATGCTAGGGACTATACACGAAAGTCGGTCAGGATGACAACATGGTACAATACTCATTTAAAGTTGGATAAGATGACCAAATGGTCTTTTCTGTTCCCTTCCATATTATTAATTACATGATTACCAGCTGTCTTTTCTTATTGAGATCTTTTTATGGACTAATAATTGTATGGCTATTATTTTCAGTCTATTATTATTTGCACTGTTTATGATGGTGTTCTGTTTATTTTGTCTACTTATCGTTACGTAACGGTATACATGACTGCTATATCTAATATACAATGTTTTCTGTTATTGTCTTGTGTGATTTTCACAATAAAAATAAAATCTAAAAAAAAAAAAATACTTCCTTTTGTATAGTGCAGATGTCTAACTCATCCTACTGTTTATTTTTGTCTTCAGAAGTGCCTCCGACTGAATCCTGATGCTCCAGTTTGGGTGTCCAAACAGCGCATTTTGTGCACTCTCAATCACAGCCTAAAGGATGTTCTGAATTATGGACTCTTCCAGCCAGCATTTAATGGCAGAGCTGGGAAATTCCTTGATGAGGAGCGGCTGCTACGGGAATACCCGCCTTCTCTTGCCACACCTGTACCCTACTTGGAGGTAATGTTGTAGACAAATTGCTGCATGACATATCATAGATATAAGAGTATGGCATATAGGGCATAGTAATCTATGGAATCATCAAAGATACAGGGAAGGTCAAAACCTATTTGACACAGAGACCACTATAGAACAAATGTATAGGATAACAATGTCTAGGGCACATAATAGAAATGTATTTATCTTATTGTATTTATTATTTTTATTTTATTTTGCAACATTTAAATCTTCCTAGCTAATTACCTATTTTTCTAATCGCCTCTGTTTGGCCAGCCACCCCCCCCCCCCCCTGCCCGCCTACCAAACGGGGCGAGCTTTCAATCACCTTCGACAGCTCGCCCCCTTTGGTGCGAGACCCGGAGCGACAGAGCACCCGTCGCTAGCCGGGTCTCGCGCATGCCCAGTGGGCAAACATCGACCCGGTTACAGGGACATTATTATGTATGGGGCACACGTAACAATTTCAAAGTACATTCATTCACAGTTCAAAAGCCTGATTTCCACACAAACTCTAAATATGGACTTGTATATGTGTAACTGAATTGGTCCTGCAAATATGTAATACAGCACATTTATATAATGGATATTTTATATTGCACCTAAGGCATACAGGGCCTGATTCAGAGACGGACGCTCTGAACGAGCGCTCGCTCTGAATCAGGGCGTTTTTCTTTTTTTGTTCGGCCTCCTGGCCACTCGCATAGCTGTGGGTGACCACCCACAGCTATAGCGAGCGGCCAGGTTGATGGTCGCGATGGTCAAGACCATCACGACCATCGGCTTGCGACGAGACCCTTGTGGTAGGGTCTCGTGGCCGCAAGCCCCAGAGAGCTTCTGGCTCTAATAGAGCCGGAAGCTCTCCCACTGACATCACTGGTGATGTCAGTGGGGCCGTCCCCAAACGGCAGGCTTGCGACGAGACCCTTGTGGTAGGGTCTCGTGGCCGCAAGCCCCAGAGAGCTTCTGGCTCTAATAGAGCCGGAAGCTCTCCCACTGACATCACTGGTGATGTCAGTGGGGCCGTCCCCAAACGGCAGGCGTTCCTTTGGGAACGCCTCCGTTTGGCCAGCCGCCCCCCCCTGCCCGCCTACCAAACGGGGCGAGCTTTCAATCACCATCGACAGCTCGCCCCCTTTGGTGCGAGACCCGGAGCGACGGAGCACCCGTCGCTAGCCGGGTCTCGCGCATGCCCAGTGGGCAAACATCGACCTGGTTGCGAGCGCTCAGCGCTTGCAACCAGGTTTGAATCAGGCCCACAGTACAGACAGAACAAGTGGTTCTCAATAAAGCACATGATACTATGGTGTTCTGCAGTTTAGGCCAACGTATATAGTTTAATAGATGGTGTTTTGAAGCCGTTTTGATTCATTGAAGCGTCATAGACTAAAATGGGTATTGTGCTTTATACAATCATAAGTCACATGAGCCTGTTTGTTTCTGTCACATTTCCTCAGTTTCGCTATAAGAGAAGAGTTTACACACAGACACTACTGGATGACAAGCAGTTTGCCAAACTTCACACCAAAGTAAGTAAGAAAATAAATTAAGAGCTAGAGCTTGTGGGGTAATTATGGCAATTTCTATGCTGAGCCAATATCCATTACATCCTATCAATTCTCAAGGAATGTGTGACAACATTGAGCCGCATTTTATGAATATTGGTTCAGCTGACAAAATGGTTGTGTACTGGTTGCAGGTTCACTTTAGCCACATAATATCCATCAATGAACATTTGTTTAATTTTTTTTTATAGTGACGGAATATAATGCTGTACAAAACTATACCACCTTACAGGACCTATAGTGGCGGTGGTTTATGATTTGGTGATGTATTAATTAGGGCAACATGTAAAACAGGGTCATGCAACAGCATTGTAGCTATTTGTTGAATACATACTATAGTGTCTTCAGATTTCAGATTCATCACACATAAAAATATTTTCATTAATATAATTTTTTTTATGGCACATTAATCTGGGTACACACCATATGATATATTAGCCGAGATATCGTCTGGCGTGTAACAGAATGATATATCGAACACAACGTATAGCGTGTATGACTGGTCCGTCGTTCATTGAATCTTCCCATTTGATGTGCTGCATGTCCAATCGGATAATTTAATTAACAGCACGGTGTAGTTACATGCAGCATTCAACAATACATCAAGCCTTCGTGTAGCGGATAATGTGGTGTGTATGGAACATGCAATGTATCATTACATCACTTGCCGCATCGCTGGGTCGTACCATCGTAAGGTGTGTACCCAGCTTTACTCTCTTGCCTTTACTTCTCCCAAAATATTTTTCCCGAACACTACTATAGTTCTAAGAAAAGTCTGCCCCACTATATTTAAAGGGTCAATAAATAAACTGTCTGGGTAACAGCAATGTATGCAACAACATACAGATGTGCGCTCACTCGTCTTTGCTGCAGTTGTGCCAAACAGCCCCTCTCTGCACGCTTGGTCCCGTAAGATTCTGCTAGCACCGGACATCTTCTTTGCGTCTTATTTGGTGAAAATGCGTTTAAGTCGCAATGTGATGCGACTAAGATGCACCAGGAGACTGTGCTGATATATTTGATATGTGACACTTGTATATCTGGTGCAACTGTGACCCTGAATCAGTATGCAAAGTGCTACGATACAGCAGCCACAGCTTTTTTTCCAGTCGCACACAGATATACAAGTGTCACATATCCAATTAATCAGCACAGTCTCCTGGTGCCTTCTAGTTGTATCGCATTGCAACTTAGACACATTTTCGACTAATAGACTCCCGGCACCAGCAGAGTTGCATGGGATCTGGCGGCTCACTTACGTCAGGCATATCGCGCTGCATGGTGTATTGAGGCTAGATGAGCAAGGACACTCTGTACCTTTTTTAACCTGATTTAAAATTCTATTTACATTTTATTTGTTGAACAACCAGTCATACAAACATGCAGTGAACAAATGAACCAAAAGACTACAAGAGAATAAGGCACATCATTACAAATATAAGGTTTACATTAGAGTTAACCCCCACATGCAGCCATGCCTCTAACTAGAAAGGGCAATTAATCCACATCGAACTGTGGAAGGATTCAAAGGATTACGCCCACACAGCAATTTAGTCATATAGAAAATGGTTTGTTGAAAGCACTGGAGCAGCATACATATAACCTGTAAACATTTGGTCCATGGGTGAATGGGAGCTACAAATGAAAAGGTAGACTTATTTTATCCATAAGAGTGTGTCACTAGTAAATCTGGAGCAAATAACAGAATTCATAGGGGGTTGTGAACTTAGCCACTGTAACAGTATTGTTTTCTTTTCTTGCATTGCTCATGTAGAGGAGCATGTAGTCAGAATTGTAAAACAGAACATGATGTAAGCAGGCGGTCCTGATTATCACACAGGCATCAGAATCATTGGTTCTGGTACCTGTACGTCTCTTAAATATTCATCTGAATGAGCGTTAGGGCAAGAAAAATGTATATAGCTTTACAGTATACATGAGGATTCTCTGTTGTCAAGTAAGGTCATTCAGGTGTGACAATTACAATAGATTGAAAGCTTGTTCTAGAACTTGAACACAAAATTAATGAGCCTTCAGTTGTATGCCAGTGCTCAAGAGAATGGAGCAATGTATCACCCTCCATGCAAAGTAAATTAAATTAAAGTCCCTTTATTGGTACAAAACCTTTAAATTCAATATTGAGTTAAAATGATCAGTAATGCCAATCTGCTGGCATTAGCAAATAAAGCAGACATATTTGACCTTTATCCTTTTTATAGACAGCAATAACAACCTGTTCTAATCTGACACTTGTAGGTTTCCTGAGATCGAAGTGTAGGGGTGCACCTTTAACTGCTCTGGTTGACCATCTATGTGCATTGATGTCAATCTGGTTCCCATACAAGGTGTTTGGCGATACTCATCAGGGATCTCATTTACAGTTGGAAACATTTGTATATCGAATATAGCTAGAAAGAAGTGTAAGCACGTAAAAAGCTGACTTACGTGTGAATGTTGAGTAGAACATATCTCCAACTCAAAAACAGCAGTATTTGTGACAGGAGTATGTCAGGCCCACAAGTGTGTGTATACTTAACCTAATAATACCATAGAGATGTGGCTTAACATGGTTTGGCATCTATCCCGGCATAAAAGAAGTCAGTGTCATGCGCCTGAAGCCAGGACATGACAGTTTTCTGAACTTCACTGTCTGTTACGAACCACCGTCCACCCAGGTGCTTCTTCAATGGTCCGAAGAGATGGAAATCACTCGGTGCCAGGTCAAGGCTGTAGGGAGGATGGTCTAGTACCTCCCAGCTGTAGTGCCGTAACAACCAACACATGCGGTTGACTGAGTATGGCCTGGTGTTACCGTGCAGTTTACAAAAACCCAGGTCGTTTCGCCAAATTGCCCTCAGTGTGTGAATTTCAGCTGCCGATGTGCCCTTTAGACGCAGAAATCTGATCACACTACGCACCTCAATGTTTGACAATGTTTACGCCAGCCCCGCAATCTAACAACTGCAATTGATGTTGGGACAGTATGACTGATATGAGGTGCAGTCTAATGGTGAGGAGAAGCAGTGGTCTACCTGCTCTGGCCTGGTGGGAAATTAGAATGAAATGGAGAACATTACACACGTGACAGGTCTTATTACCTTACGTATTGAACCAACGTCATATAAGCACAACAAGATATGGACGTTAAAACAACTTCCTTATAAATTTAGACAATTACAGTTGGACTAACAATAAATGTACATAACTGGAGAATAAAGTCTATGTTTGAACTGAGTTTTCTATCTGGATTTGTTTTGTTTTCCAGCACCAGATAACAAAACAATATTGTAAAGAAACATTTGTTTTTAAAGTAAACTAACAAAGAAAATTGAGGCGCCTCAATTTTTAGGGTCCTGTGTAGCCAGTTTTGGTGTTCTTTTCTAGACCCTCTGAGGGCATATGTGATTGTAGGAAAACATAATGGACTCAGTGACTTAGAAGAGTAACCAACAGGAAGCAACAGTTACTTTGTAAAGTTTGGGAGGGGCAATCCTGTTCCCAAGAACAGAGAAAGATTACAGTCTATAGATTCCTGCAAACTACAGTTTGTTCTTCAGGAGATTGCCACCAAGCAACAGCTAGTAGGTAGACTACCATACACCTGGTGGTTGCTCTGAGAAAACTGATCTTTTCTTTTTCATATGTCTACAATGTTATACAAATAACGCATTGATGACTAATGAGCCTTGTGCATACATGTTTTGTAAGGGATGACCTTCTGAGGTGCCTTCATTTTGACAACTCCTCTCAAAAAGTGACCTTTGACCCGAGTAGTGTCAGGTAAATTTCCCATCCAGCTAATTGGAGGGTATGGCGGTAAGCTTCCCGAACACCAATCACCATAGTATTTTCCAAATTAACCTGCAGCTGGGCAGCTTGCCATCTGCACTATAGTTTGAAGACTTTGAGGCTGTTTTAGATGCAGCGTCACCTAGTAAAGAGAGGATGTATAATTGAGAAATATCAATAACCGCCACTGTCATGTAACAAACAATGTAGCCTGTAAGGGTGAGGGGCTTAGCTGTACAGTAAGGTTTTTCACAGGTAATGAATAATTGCTGTATATTCTAACAAGTGGTGTAAGAGCAAGGTAAGTAGATAAACAGGAGACAATGTAAAGATTTGGATCTTTATCATCTTTTGCTATGTCTAATTCCACTAAATAATTCTACATAAAAGATGTTTTGGTATGACCCTAGAATATAATTTGGTAGACTTCTGGGGTTGAGAAACCATGGGTATAAGAAAATGAATATCATGAGCTCAACTTCTCTTGTTGCAAATGCTAAGGAGAGAAGCCACTGGATTAGAAATAGACCATATCTGATAAGGAAGTCAAGGTAGTCAAAGAGCGAAAAGGGAATCTGCCAGTTAGTTCATATTTCCAGGAAGATCTAGTTCTTTTAGAAGTATGTTCCTTTCCATGATCACCTGCCAAATGTCCAAAGCTTCTATGCAAAGGAACATTAAAAGAGGTTTCCCATTCTGATTATATAGTAAGACATAGCTGTTGTATTGTCCACAGAATAAGTAGAGCATTGTGTGTCTCAGGAGGTTAAAAATATCGCACTGCATCTATTCACAGTAAGGTAAGAGCTTGGGGACAGCCCAGCCTGTCTGTAAGTGCTGGTCACGCCCCCAAGAGTGATGAAAAGGGAGCGCGTCTTAAAGACATGCCCCTTTTATTCTGACCACACCCCATTTTCACCCGCTCAAGAGACTACCCGATCTACGGTCCGGCTCCCTGCTCCATGCCGGATCTAGAATGAATATTAGTATATATTTGTATGCATACATGTGTATGTGTATAGCTGCTCTTCTCTGCAGCTGCAGGGGTAATGTAATAAAAGGAGGCGTCCTGCTTATGTATATTCCAGGCGGATGCTGTTCTCTGCAGCCGCTGGGTAAAGTATGCACTGTGACTGGGAACTGGGGGGCAGCGGTGGGGGGTGCCACTGCTCTACCAGCAGTGATCGGCACACACTGGGGGATGAGTCATGGCTTCATTGGTGCCAGGAGTAATGTAAATGCTGCGATTTTCTGATATCTCGTGAAATAAAAGGTTTTTTTGGGGGGAAAATCGATATTAGTATTAATGGTTCCATGAAGCCATTTGATTATGGTTAAATAGTTTCAAGTTCATGCACAATATACCATTTTCCAAATAAAAGTGTTAAATAGATGTTCTTGACCAATTCAATCTTAAAAAAATTAAACATTTCTGAGTGTTTTTTTGAAAAAATATTAGCCAGTTACGTGGTTAGGAAGCAAAATATAAAAAATCACAAGACTCTACAGTAACACTTTCTAAAAAAACTGTAACCTTCTGTTGTTTAGATGTAAGGACGTGGAAAGGAAAGCATTTTGGAGATCTATCTTAACACAGAAACCATTCTGATTTAGTAAAAAGGGAATGTCATGCAAACTCTCCATGCACAATCTTTTGGGTGTTGAAAAGCTGTTTAGCACTCTTATATATAATACTGGTCTAAATAGCACATCTGAATACTCTTTATCTATTATAGGGAAGTGACTGGTCAGCTATTCAAAAATGGGTTTGTAAACACTATTCTTTCTGGTCAGAGTACTATTTGTTAAGCTGTGTACACACTAATGCTGGGCATACACTCTACAATTATCTGTCAGATATCTGTCTGGTGGGAAGGAAAATCTGGTCCCTTTTCTAGTGTTTGGAAGCAAATTTCTATTGTTATTTGCTCCCATACATTACCAGGTTTTCATTCCAACCAGCCAGATTGGACAGATATCTGACAGATAATTGTAGAGTGTATGCCCAGCATTAGCGATGTGTACCCAGCCTGACACTGCCGGCGGGGGAGCCATCATCGGCAAGTGCATACACACTTGCCGAAGCAGGGAGCAACAACAGGGGGGTATGCTGCATTCGGCAGCATGGCCCTCGCTAACAACGTCCCCCGTTGGCCCTGCATGTACGGCCGACAGAAGATGTCGCTGACGACATCATCAGCGGCATCTTTTGTCAGCGACATAGTGGGTACACACTAGACTATGTGACCGATATTCACTCCGATCCGCCAGATTGGATGACATATCATCTAGGACAGTGGTTCTCAAACTCGGTCCTCAGGACCCCACACAGTTCACATTTTCCAGGTCACTTAGCAGGTGCACAGGTGTATCCATTACTCACTGATACATTTTAATTGATTCACAGGTGAAGCTAATTATTTAACTTGTGATTCTGGGAGGAGACCTGGAAAACATGCACTGTTTGGGGTCCTGAGGTCCGAGTTTGAGAACCTGTGATCTAGTATGTACCCAGTATAAGAACTTGTTCAGATGGGCTGCATGTCAAACAATGTACAGTATATGCTTTTGATGAGAAATTAAATTACTGGCAAGTTGACACCAACTTGTACTGTCATTAAGCATTTGTCTATGGTAAGCTCTCTCTGCTAAACTCTGTGGAAACACGATACCCTTGTAGAAAGGGCTTCAAGTATTAACTTTGAGCTCTAGGCTTTAGCACCGCTTATAACAATTCCTTACTCCTGACAGCAACTCTGATCCAAACAGGTCTGCATGTAAAGGTGGCCATACATCAGAGACAGGATTTTGCGATCCGGCGATGCGATGGGAAGTGACGGCGTTTCCGTATGGAAACGCCGACCTTCCACCATCGATGTTCTGCGATCTGTCGTCGGTTCACAGACATTTCCCATGTTAAATGTCGGCGATTTGACGATCGCGATTATTTTTTGATTTCTGCAATGCCGGGTTGCAGCATCCCGGGGTCGCGGCAATCCATCGCTGATGAATGGACCCCATAAGAGAGATAAAGTGGAGAGAGAGAAAGTACCAATCAGCTCCTAACTGTCATGTTACAGGCTGTGTTTGAAATATGACAGTTAGGAGTATATTGATTGGTACTTTATCTCTCTTCAAGGCTTAGCACATCTACCATCCCTACTTTTCTCAGATGAGGGAGTAGTGGACACTTATATAGCCCTTGACAGTTTTTAGCATGTTTATCATACGATTGGTTTGCATGGGGACACAAGTATTGGCGCTGTACTTGTTCCGCCAGAGTTCCTATTCTTAGGATGGAAGTAACACAACCAAATCCTTATATATTATTTTTAAAAAGAAATGTTAATTTATAATATAAATGACATCTATTTTTAAGCTTTTGTCTGCGTCTTGGTTCCCGCCTGTGTACATCTTCAGAGACTGACCCTGCAAATCAGTAGGTTAGCTGTTAGCGCTGAGGGCCAGTAACCCCAGGGTAGCTGAGTATTTTTCTGTGTGAAATTGCAGCGACAACTGTTTTTTTTTAAATTCCTCAATACGGCTATCCGTGATAAAAAGATCCCATAATGTGCTACATTACACTGCACTACATGACATCAGACATGATTGTGTAATGATAACGTTGACTGTTTTAACTGGAAGGAATGAAACAAGTAATATGTTTAACTTATCCAGCAGCTTTGGCTGTGAAATAATATCCCAAAACCAGTTAGCGCTATCCTATTTACATAGATGCCAGATTACCGGAGGCACTTCTGCTGCTGAGCAGATGCATCTGGGCACATCATCATGCTAAGTATTACATTTTATATTCAGATTAAGGGATGTACTATGCCTTGGCAAGTGATAAAGCGGAGAGAGGCAACGTACCAACCAATCAGCTCCTGTCAGTTTACAGGCTGTGTTTAAAAAATGGCAGTTAGGAGCTGATTGGTTGTTACTTTATCCCTCTACACTTTATCACTCTCTAAGGCTTAGTACATCTCCCTTTAATAGTTATAGTACTGTGCAGTTCGTCATTGTTGGGTGCTATAACTTCCAGGGACAAACCTTTATAAACCATGGTCTATCCTTGGAAATTATGCACAGATGGCAACTACAGTATATATTAATAGTCATAATCCATGTTTAAAATCCAGATGGCAGCTCCCATTATAATGATCCCTTCCCCATGGGAGCGGATATAATGAATATGCATGCCGTCGATACACCAATGCCGGAATCCAACGCCGCAATCCTGAATGGAATCAGGATACCGACGTCGGCATCCCTACCGCCGGAACCCAGAACCAAGGATTCAGCTTAAGTATACGCATTAGCCCAGTGAAGGGGGGTTAGGTTTAGGGACCCCTGGGAGGAAATTAGGGTTAGACACTCCCCAGGAGGGTTAGGGCAAGGCTGTGGGGAGAGAGGGTTAGGCACCACTGGGGGGAGGTTAGGGTTAGGCAACCCCCTGGGAGAGTCAGGTTTAGGATACAGGAAGGCGTGGTTAGGGTTAGGCACCACTGGGGGGGAGGTTAGGGTTAGGCAACCCCCTGGGAGAGTTAGGTTTACAATACAGGAACGCGTGGTTAGGGTTAGGCACCACTGGGGGTAGGTTAGGGTTAGGTACCACTAAGGGAGTGTTAGGGGGAAAGAGGGAGAGGGTTAGGTTACTTACCGCCGCTGTCGGGATTTTGTACCTTCGGGCTTCCAGTGTCAGGATTTGATACCCAACCCCATGGGAGAGCCTCTTATGAGTATATATATATATAGCTGGTATATAAGCATTTTTTCTGCCCAGTCAAAACTATTGCATCTAACATTTTGGTTAATCTAATCTGGTTAATAGTGAATCATTTTCATGTAAATTGTTGACTTTTCTACTATAGAAATAATGAAGCAAACAAGGTTTTTTATTTATTCACTTTTACATCATAACCTCTTGTACAAAAGGTAAGATGGGAAACGTTAGTTTTAGAACAATACAATTAAAATTAGCTCATGAGACTAAACAAGTTACAATCAGTGAAAAAACACCCAAGGAAGGAAATAGAGGCGACTAGGGTCAAGGAAGAGGGTGTACAATATGGTTTAATTATGGTTGGCTTGAAAGGGGAGCATGGAATAAAATGTTAGATGCAGTTATCAATGTAGTAATTGAACAAATGAAATATGCATATAACACACAAATAATGAACAACTGAACTTTGAACAACAGACACCAATTTTGTTGTTACCAGGCTGATTGCCTAATACTTTGTCTTGTGCAGTCTTTTTGCTACAATTTATCAAATTATATCACCATGGCAGTTTATTAATAGGGCCCCAGAACATGCACAGAACCAGAGTCCCTGTTTGAACTCACAGGGCCTGATTCAGCAGCGTACGCAATTGTGATTACGGATGCAGATTGAGCGATTGTTTGCCATTGTGTATGTGTATAAGCCGCACTGCGCGTGTGCATCGATTGCATTGCGATTACGTATGCACAGAGGAATTCATCGCAAAGTGAGTGACAGGCTGTCAGCGTTTGGGGGTGGTCGGAAGAACGCAGGCGTAACTGTCCATTTTAATTGATGTTTCATGGGTGAGCATAAAGTTGCCACTGCGATTGCCTACGCAGCATGAGCGCTCTCTGAGTGTGGGGAGACTCTGTGTTTGTAACTTATCAGACTTGTTGTAAATGCTGTGTGACTGACCGATGTAGTCGATGGTACCGATGTTTACGCAGAAGAGCAACATTGGTTGGTTATGAGAAAGTAGCAGTGGTCGTCTTTGTCTTTGGCAGGCATTAGCATATTTTCGCAGCTGTGTTCTGTGTGAAATTGCAGCTCCGATCGCATTAACGTCCGCTGCTGAATCAGGCCCATAGTTCCACTGCTATTTGTGTAGGTGAAAATAGTCCAATAAATGACAGTCCCATCACAAGACGCTTCCATAAGCATTACATATTTAATAGCTCGAAGTACAGTAGTGTCAAACGTGTGCACAATTAAATGGGTTTTTTAAAGGACTGTATTTAGTCACACATTCATACAGATGTACGTACAGTTTGAGTTAATTGTTTCCTATTCCTCCTGCTGCAGGGTTTTCCAAATGATTTCTTCCCACTTGTGCTTAGAATTTATACTGTCAGAGACTGTTACTGGTAGGTGGGAAAAGGGAGAAGCGATGCTCTGATTTATTGCTGTTTCTAGCATTGCGCTGTTCTCCCTAGTGGATTTTGTGATCTGTGTGGTTATATGCACAACTGTGTGTTTGTAAAAACTGTCAGCTAATATTTCAGTATAATGTCACAGCAAATAAATATGCAGTGCAGTAAGGGAGGTGTCTCACAGGTGCTTAAACGCTAGCTCTTTTTCACCCGAGGGAGGCACTCTAGTGTTTATAGCACTCAGATTGTTCTGTGCTAGCACATTAAAGTGATTGGGTAAAGCTCATCCTCTGTCACACAGGACGGCTTGTGCCCAGAAAGTACTGCAACAGTGCATAATAGTGTACAGGAGGGCCCCGCACATAAAGCAGTTTGGGTACCGGGTCCCTTCTGAAAAGCGTAAACTAACGAAACATGGAACATTACAGTTTTTCAATTGTAAATGTAGATAAATGCAGATAATGTGCCTACGTTACTAAAATGAATACAGAACACACATTGCTTACCTTACAAAAGTGGATATTTATTTTAAGAAGGACAATATTGTAAGAAGGACATCGTCTGACGTCTTTCCGCTGGGCCAAAATAACGGTGTCTGAACACAACATGCATAGACAGTAATGAACATAGCACGCATTGAAAAGTGATGTTTAGCAGATTTACTATAAGTGGGGCGTTCTGTAATTTGAAATGAACCATGCGGAGTAACTTGCACAAAAAAATGGCACTACTAGTTAGAATTATGACAATTTTGATATTGAGATTCAGGGTTGTGATAATAGATAGCAGCAGTAGAAAGTGAGAAGATTGAATGAGAAAAAGTTAAATGAGTATCGTATTGTGAAAACCATATGTTCATTTTGACTTCATAAAAATTGCAATGTCTGACAATATACCTTTACAGCCACCGTATCCATGTGAAAAGCAATTCCTCCCAGTCTGAGCCAATGCCAAGTGGTTCCCCCAAACTAGTACATGATAACTAGGGAGACATGTCACTTGCCTCCCTCTTTAGGCTCACCAGCTGCTAATAACCTCATCACCCAACTTGTGGAATTTATAATCTGGGGTTGGGTACAAAAGATTGACAATAAAAAGTTAAACACTGATTTGGTTGACACCATAAGGTGGATATGCCAAAACTTAGACAGTACAGAAGGTCGACAGGTAAAAACGATCAACATTAAAATGATTGACACATTTTTTATTCTAACCCTAATCTTCACACTAACCCTACCCTCACCTTGGTACCTAACCGTTCCTCCTAGTGCCTAACGTTAAAAAGCATTACCAAGTCATGCCACGGCATGACCCGTCTAGTAGGGCTGTTTAACTGACAAGGAAGTAAGATGCATATGTACATATCTGTATGTGCTCTTTATGGAGTGATTTTAGAAGCTTACCAGGGGTATGGTGAACAAACGTATAATAAGCATTAGATGGTAATCAAAAGACAGTGGCCTGGTTTACTAGGGATGGGTTAGCCAATGATATCATACAGAATAGCAAGCTACTGCTTCCCAAAACCTTCTGACAATAGGGTATTTGCACAAAAGATGTATGGTTTGCCTGCAGTCTCTGGATATTTTGGAGAAATTGGGATTCATGGGGCTGGGTTTATTGTTTTAAGCTAGTGATAGAATAGTAAAATGTTTGCCAAATAAACAATAGTCTACCTCTTATTTAGTGACATGCTTGAAAAGTATTGCATAGGAAAATTGGAGTTCCCCATTGCGACCACTTAGTTTCCAGCTATAATTTAGAGAAAACATCGGATTGGCTGCTATTCTCGCCCAATCTCCTACATACTATGGAAATAGTATCCTATAAAATGAGTCCTGGTATTATATTAGATAAAAATCTGTGGCATCAACACACAATTAAAGTCTTGTTTCCCAATAACATGTATTCTATATCTGACACCAAAAGCAGATTCTGGGCCTCTATGCCGATGTTTGCGCAGTTGAGCAATCTTTCCTGTACTGCTCATTTGTTGCGATTGGTTTCCGACAGGGATTGCAGTGAGAATTTGGACGCAGAGTGAATGACAGTCTGTCTTCACTTATGGGAGGTAACGGGGAGGGGAAGCAGTCGGGTAGCGGGGAGCCGATGGGCGTAATCCCGACCGCCGGCTTCCCGACTGTCTAATCCTGGCAAGTGTCTAGTCGAAATCCTGACGCCTGTCATTAGACCTATGCCGGGAGCCCGAGACCCGGCTTACTGATGGAAGGTAACCCGGGCGCGGACAGCCGCGCGCGCGGGGGGGGGGGATGTGGGGGGGCTTTGTGGAAGGTTAGTTTAGGGTCTCCCAGGTTTAGGCTGCGGGGAAAGGGGAGTTAGGGTTAGGCACCCCTAAAGGAGGGTGTAGAATTAGGTTAGTTTATACTTGCCTTTGGACGTTTGGAATCTTCACCCCAGCCAGGCTTCCGCTGGCGGGATTTGAACCGCCGGCCGGTAAATTATACTGATTCCTCGGGGAGGGGGGTAAATGTGTGTGTGATGTGTTTGGCTAGTCAAATGTGGGTGTGTCGCAAGCATTTGGTGTGTCCCAGCCAGCGATTGCATCTCTGTATGCAGTTGCACTGGCTCAGACGACTTTAGTACCGACAGACATTCTGAGCAGCCATAGGGTTGCTCAGAAGATCGATGGTGCGACCGATTGTACGTCTTTGTACACAAACGGCAGATAAGAGA
Organism: Taudactylus pleione; assembly: GCA_031769625.1. Lineage (NCBI taxonomy): Eukaryota > Metazoa > Chordata > Amphibia > Anura > Myobatrachidae > Taudactylus > Taudactylus pleione. The sequence goes on along the minus strand of JAUIMM010000018.1, from coordinate 37,562,650 downwards.
CGCAGCTGGTGGGCTTCTCTGTACAAACTTTATCTGCTGCAGCACTAGCATGTATTCTCAGTACTGCAGCTTACAAAGACTCAGTCGTGCATGAAGTAGCATTCGCCTCCTAATCAGGCCCTCTGTGACCGCAAATATGGTACCGTCCGCAGGCTGCACATCTCAGATCTAGATAATGTCTCATGCTAGTTTGCAAATGTATTTATTTTGTTATAAACGTATAATCAACATTTACTGATAAAACTATAAAGGACAAGTATAGAAGTGATCGGGAAGCCGACTGCCTATATACCGGCAGCCGGCTTACCGACTGTCTTATCCCGGCATGGGTGAAATGCCGGGCGTCTAGATGTAGACGCCCGCATTTCCCCGACGCCGGGAGACCGGCGCCCGGCATCACGATCGTAGTGATGCCGGGCGCCGCGAACGGACATCCGCGGGGGAGGGGGAGGGTTAGGTTTAGGGCTCCCGGGGGGGACTTAGGGTTAGGCACGACCCCCGGGAGGGTTAGGGTTAGGCTAGGGGGAGGGAGGATTAGGGTTAGGCACCCCCGGGGGGGACTTAGGGTTAGGCACCCCCCCCCGGGGGACTTAGGTTTAGGTAGCGGGGAAGGGGGTGGTTAGGGTTAGGCACTTAGAGGGGGGATTAGGGTTAGGCACTTGGGGGGGAAGTTAGGGTTAGGCACCCCTAAGGAGGGTTAGGGTTAGGAGGGTTAGGTTAGTGGATACTTACCTATCCACGATCGGGATTTCCAGCGCTGTCGGTCTTCCCCTGCTTTGCACTCTGCTCCTGTCGGGCTGCCGGCCAGCGGTATATCATACTCATTCCAACTGAAGACTCAGCTGGCCGCCCTGGTCCCTTTGCTTTCCATTACCTATCCCTTCTTTCTTTCTGTCTGTGCAGGGGAATCTAAAGAAATTCATGGAATACGTTCAGCTTCAGAATGTTGAAAAGGTGACCAGGCTGCTGGAGAGGGGTCTGGATCCCAACTACCAGGATCCAGATACAGGGGGTAAGTGACTTTTTCATGGAAATAAATAAAATAATAAGACATTTGAAAAATGTGTTAATTATTTTATAAAAGGTAAATGTAATTTAACAATAATTAACAACCTTGTAATAAAGAAAACACTTGTTAAAATTAAACATTGTAACAATTAATATACAAGTATTCTGAGCAGGTATGTGCGTATGTTCAATATCTATGTTTATTTCTACAAGGCTTTAGAGCTGCAAGTGCATTTGAGAGGCAGATCAGGGTTAATCTAGTCATTGCAAGTACAGTACAGTAATATTGTGCCGATGAGACTTAACCATGACTATTTGAGATGCATCTTATTACAGTAGCTTTGAAATATGATGTGTAAAGAGTGTAAATTAAATTCTGTTTTCTATTTAGTTATGATGATTGTTACAGATTTTTTCCAGGCTCATCTATACTCTAGCTTTAAGGTTGTATTGTATTAATTTACGTATTGTATATGTAATAGTACTAAACATGATAAAGTATAGGTAAGATTCCAAAACAAAATTGACCCTGCCTCTTTATTTCTGTCAGTTTCTACTGGTTCTTAAAGGACATTTACACTTTTAGTGTTATTTCCATATTTAAATATTCCTCTGAATATAGCACATAGAGCGGGGCGGATAGGGGGTGTCCATCATCGGCAACTGTCTCTCTACCTGAAGCCGAAACTTTGCTGTCTCAAAAGAGTGCTTAATTTCACTGCAGAGAAAACAAGCACACTGCACAGTCAGAATGGCTTCCATAGTTCACTATCGTAGTCCAACATGAAGAGCCACAGCACAAGTCAGCTCCTTGTGTCAGTGAATGGAGAGAGCACTGGGTTTAGGCACCCTCCTGTCTGCTGCTTCTTGGGGCATATATATTCAACACTGTGGGTGGAATTGTCCATCAAGTGCTCATTTTATGTATGTTATACGCTTTCTGATCTGATCTAATGTCAGTGTTATAACCTCTATGTTTAAATGAAAGCAAAGACGTAACAATTAGGAAGAAGGAACAAAATGCTGGATTGTGTACAGGGTCATAAATACAGAGATTGCCGTGTTTGTGAGTGGAATCAGTTCTGCAACAACTTAGGGCAGGACATACAGTATAAAGTATACAAATACTGTGCACTGTTAAAAACTAGTTTTGTCTCTTGTAGTCTGTGGTTTCATTTTTCCGTAAGCCCATAGTTGAAGCTGCTCACGTTTTTGTGTCATGCATGGGTGTATAGCTTTTTATGGTGCCACTGAGGACCGGAGCGTGCAAGCTATTATTTTTATGTCAGCAGCTTCATGTATTGATATTCATTTTGTGTTTAATGTCTAACTGAATTTGTGTGACTGTGGGCCTGATTCAGAGATGAATGCAATGCCGATATTTACACAGATGAGCGATGTTTTGCTACTGCACATGTGCAAAATGTCTAGAAAACCCTTACTGCACATACGCAGACCAGTGGGTGCAATGCCGTTCGCAATTGCGTATTATATCGCTAACACTTGAGCAGGTGTTTGAGATCCCTGGGCGTATCAGGGTGGAGACTGGGAGGTGACATACAGTGATCACAAAAAGGGGCTGTTACATGGGCGTGTTATGAGAGTGTCATGGGTGTGCCTGAGAACACTGCTGTGATCGCAATAACAAAACCAATGCTTAAGATACCATGTTTAGTTGGATTAGAGGAGAGTAGCTAGACAAGACCCATGGTTACCAAAAATGTCGATGGTGACCGATGTTGTGTCGATGTTGGTGTGTTTACAAAATCCATCACAAATGCACAGACCTGAAAAGTAGGTGACTCACCACTCATACTCTCCATCACACCATCCTGCACAAAGGAACGGCTGGAATTGCCTTTGCATATTCCCACACACGCTATTGCGAGAGTGGCTGCATCCGCTGCTGTATCAGCAACCATCTCTGAGTCAGCCCCTCTATCAGCAGCTTCCATTCTGTCTTCCACACTTATGTTTTTAACTATCTGGTTGCATATATATTCCTGTTAGGCTTAATTTAATCATTCATTATTATTTTGTCGTTATAGTTAATATTTTCATTTATTTTGTTTTTAAATGTTGTAGTTTAGTGGTTTATTGTTTATTTTATTTCAGTTGTTTATGTTTAATATGTTCATTTGTTTTTATCGACGGTACATTAGTTCTTGTTTAGTTTTTTACATCTAGTTCATGCGCTAATTAATCCAAAGCATGATTTTAAGCAAATACATTTTCTAATAATTGCTTAGTATGTTCTGTACTATTTTTTTATTTTATGTTTTGAATTCCAATATCTTCACAGAATTGTTCACAGTAACACAAATATTTCCATTATATCAAGCATGTCATAACTCTGTAATCCACTACGGTTTTACATATTTAAATAATAGAATTACTGTCTATGAAAGAACTGCTAGACACATACATACACTGTTATACTGTATAATTACATATACAGTATAACATACAATAATCAAGGCATAGGAATGGAAAGCATTGCTCATATGTGTATAAATCTAAATATGTGTATATATATAAAAAAAAAATTCTTATGGTCTAATCCCCACAGAGTGCCCTCTCACCCTTGCTGCCCAGCTGGAGGGGGGAGCAGACCTGGTGAAAATTCTGCGAAGTGGTGGTGCGCACCTGGACTTTAGAACACGTGAGGGGCTAACGGCTCTGCACAAAGCGGTGCGATACCGCAACCATGCCGTACTGATGGTGAGCTTTATTTGAGAACTACAAGGAAATTGTATATCAGCGTACTTTCCCAAAGGATGTGATAAATTCACTTTACATAAATGTCTGACTACAATAGACTGTGAGAGAAGTGTGTACATGTGTGTGTGTGTGTGGTGTAAATTCACTTTAGATAAATGTCTGACTATAATAGACTGTGAGAGAACTGTGTGTGTGTGCGCTTGCGTATGTCTGGTGTAAATACATCTGTAAAAAAGATATATCTCACAGTAACTTAACTGAAGCAAGAAACTAAATATACACATGTAAATGGTTCTTGTTTAATTACAATATCTCTATTTACTTGTTTACTTCTGTCTTTCCATCTCCTTTCACACCCTGCTGCATCCACATGCAAAACCTCCTTTCATCGGGCACTTAGACCCTCTTGGATCTAGGTGCTTCTCCAGACTATAAGGACAGCCGTGGCCTAACCCCACTATATCACAGTGCAATGGTAGGGGGGGACCCATACTGTTGTGAGCTTCTGCTCCGAGACTATGCCAGCCTTGGCTGTGAGGATGAGAATGGCTGGCAGGAGATTCACCAGGTGAGACATTACACTAAGGTAGGAACATTGGAATACATATGAACTGCTTTTTGCAAATTGCACACTGGGCAGGATTGCAAAGAACTCCGGAGCAGAAAGAAGGCTGGTTTGTTGGCATTAGACAGGGAGAACAAGAGGCTACCTAAATTTAGATACGAGTATGAGTAGAGTAAACTGGAGAGAAAGAAGTATAATGACCGTCAAATTAGAATGTTAATGAAACTGGTGAAGATGCATTAGGATGAGAAAAAAGCAGCATGATTTAGAGGAGAACTGCTGCCCTAGATGAGCAGTGTGACATGATGTCCAATAAAGCCTCACACCTTCTTATTTTGTTTTGTGTGGTTCCAAAACTTTGATCCAGTTTGATTAAAATCTATAATATTTTATTCATAAACCTGATTAAATTAGAGATACTTAATCTCGATTATTTTTTTTGTCTTGTCACCTTTCTGTAGTATTTCTCGTTGTCTTTCACTTTCACTCTTTTCTGTCCTTAAACTCTTTCTCTTGCTTCTATCGTCCTCTAAAAATCCCCTCTTTGCACTGTTTCACTAAATGTATTTCTCACAAATGACTCTGGATACTGTACATGCATCTTTTTAGAGCTTATTTTTTAATTCATTTTAACGTGAATGTGTTCAACTTAGCATTAGCCCCTATGCGGCAACCATATGGCACTGTCATTGTCTGCCACCTCTTAATTATATGTCTCACACTCTGAGCCATCTCTAACCCTTGTGTGTTTCTCAGGCATGCCGGTACGGACATGTTCAGCATCTGGAGCATCTTCTATTTTATGGAGCTGACATGAGGGCACAGAATGCATCGGGGAACAGCGCTCTGCACCTTTGTGCACTCTACAACCAGGTGACGTAAACTGACAGACATCTGTGCTGCAGTGTTTGATATATACAGCTTTACATGCCTACTGTTGTTTAGTACAGTGGTTCTCAACTGTAGTCCCCAAGAACCACCAACAGGTCATGTTTTGTGGATTTCTTAAACTATGCACAGGTGAGTTGATCTATTTTGCTGGGTCAGTAATTGTCCCACCAGCTTCCACAGACCGAAATCCTGACAACATGACCTGTTGGGAAAACTTGAGGGTGTATTATTATCCTTTATTATTATCCCTTATTTATATGGTGCCACAAAGGTTCCGCAGTGCCTTACACAGTACATAAATGAGCACACAATCAAAACAGTAATAATAGTACAAAACAATGCAGGACAGGGACATGGTTTATAAACATAGCTGCATAACACAAGCAGCTGGGCATCAGCAACCAAGTGTTAGGTGCCAATTGGGAGTTAGGAGTACACGATAGTATAAGTAGGGGAAGGAGGTGAGGTTGAGAACCAGCTATACCAGTTTGCAAAAAATATGCTCAGCACATTGTATACCAAATAGTACAAAACAGTTCTTATAGAAAAACAAAAAATATCACCAATGTATTGTATACGGCATCTAAAGTTATGCAAATTACTATATTAGTCTTAATATATCTACCTAAATTAGCTTAGAAATATATTTAATAATAGAGCTACTTATCTTATAAGTTCCAGTCTTTAAATGCATTACTGCAAACTGCTACCTGGCAAGGAATACAGTTACATTGGTGTACATGACCGCTACTGACCGTTTTCTTTTTCAGAATTTTGCCTCAAGTACAAATAAGTTTACAATAAGTGTATGGAAAAGTTGCTTATTACCATAGATAAAATATAAAAAAAAAAATACTGGCAATGCTGTTTTTTTGTTTATTTCCAAAACTTTATATTTTAAATGTTGGATGGAAATGAGATGGCCAGCGCCATATCAAGGCATATCTGCGCCTTGTGCCGGCCATGCCCCCTGAGGGAATGACGTCATGCGGAGTGGGCGGGAATTACAATGAGGGCATCCACTGGATGTTCCGGGCGGCGTTGCAGGGTGCTGGTCCAGGCTAGCCATATGCAGGGGCCATTGGTGAGCGGCAGTGCCGCCCTAAGGGCTCTGCGCTGTTTGCGGTGGCACCGCTCGCACACTCCTAGTTATGGCCCTGAAAATAGCTATAGATTACAGCAACTGCTGCACAGTTAGTTTGGCTACATATGTGCTTCACATTACTGGATTATACCAGCTGGTTCACTGGTTGAAATGTTGTTTTACATCAGGACAAACACTAATCTGAGAGAAAAGTCCCTAATAATAGGTACACTATTTCTGTAGACAATGCTGGAATTGATAATATAAGTCCTGATATATAGAATATTTAGGATGGCCAGACAAGGGGGGTGATTCTGAGTTAAGAGCAAAGCATAAAAAGCAAGTAACTTTGTATCTGGAACAAACCAAGCTGCAATGCAAGGGGTGCAAACACATTTATTTTTTATGCATGTGGGGTAAATACCAGCTGCTTTTGCATGGAGACCACAAATGCTGGACAGCTTTACTTTTACACTACAATTTGGATTTGAGTTAGGACACATCCCTCCCACATATAAATCTCTGCACATATTACATCTGCCCCACCTGCAGTGCAGCATGGTTTTACCAGGGTGCAAAGCTAATTGTTCTGCACCCAACTCAGAATCCGCCCCAATGTGTACAGTTTTGCAGTTATATTTTCAGCTGCAAGCAACCACTCTGCTTTTTGCGGACTCACTAATGTATATGGCTAGTCTAGGATGTTATTGCGCTGTTTTTTGTGGCTTAAACATGTGTGACTTTGATGCACTACGGGCCTGATTCAGAGTTGTGCGCTATGCCGATGTTTTTGCAATTCAGCAATTTTCTGCCGTCTGCACTTGTGTCTGAGTCACACTGCACATGCTTCAAGGTACATTACTGTAGTTACTGGCAGGGGTGTATCTAGGGATCCAAGCGCCCCTGACGTAATGGACTGGCGCCCCCTCTCCTCTCCCTATGCTGCATTACTCCCAGTAGTAACCCCTCCTATGCTGCATTGCCCCCAGTAGTAGTCCCCTCTATGCTGTAGTGCCCCCAGTGATAGTCCCCCCTATACAGTGCCACAGTAGTAGTCCCCCCTATACAGTGCCCCCAGTAGCAGCCACCCCCCCCTAAGGTGCCCCCAGTAGCAGCCCCCCTATGCAGTGCCCCCAGTAGTGGGCACCCTCTATACAGTGCCCTCCCCCTGCTGTGCCAGGCTTACACACACACACACAGAAGAAAAAACGTCTCTCCCATCATCCGCTGCGGGTGGAGCCAGAAGACGGAGCTCGTGAGTGAGCTCTAGCCGGCTCCCTCCGTGTACGACGCAGCAGCCAATGAGAATCTGTCTGACTCTCATTGGCTGGCTGTTATAATAAACACAAAGCCGCCGCTGGCGGCTGTGTGTTTGTAAACTGTGTGTAGGGCAGACCACTCTCACTACGGTCTGCCCTACACTTGTGGGGCCGGGGGACTAGCGGGGGTAGTCCACCCCTTGGCTGCTGGTTGCACTGCCGGACGGCACCCCCCCTTGGTCGGTGCCCCTGGCGAGTGCCATCCTGGCCAATGCGTAGATACGCCCCTGGTTGCTGGCAGCGAGTATGTACTCAGAGTGTGTGTAGCCTGCTACTCTGAATCAGGCCCAATGTTTCTAAATCAGTCTAACCACTACCTACAACTATTCTTCTTTCCTTCGTTATGACTGTGGTCTGGCTATTTTTATATTGATTTAAATCTAATGTTTGTATGAAACACTAATTGCAGATAAATAGAGCCCTTAGAGCAGCAATGGGGAACCTCAGGCCCGGGGGCCTTATAAGGCCCTTGGAATCATTTGGTCTGACCCTTGGAGTTTTTTTTTTTTGCTAGCCTCACCTGGCTAGCAGGGTGCCTAGAATGGCACCCTGCAGCCAGAATCTATGCAGCAGTGCTGCCAGGAGCATCCTTAGGACGCTTCAGACGGTTACAGCGCTGCCCTTACAGCTCCCTGAAGCATCCTCAGGATACTCCAGGCATTGCTGTAATGACCGGCGATGTGTGGCCCCGCCCCATGTGACGTCACACGAAGGGACGTGGCCTGCACCAGGCCCGCGAATGATGGTATATATACCAAAATGGCCCTCTGCACAAAAAAGGATCCCCACCCCTGCCTTAGAGGGACGCCAACCTCAGTATTGTCTATGCTAAATTATTCCTATAGCACCAGAAAGTATATGTAGTACAAGTTATGGTATCCCACTGTGAAACCTATCAGTAATCTTAAGGAGTTGTATCTGTCACCTCTTTGTCTGGTCTCTATCAGTTTCGGGCTTTCTAGCTATACCAAAATTACATTATACAGACCCCACTAAGGTAACACCTAGCTGTTGCTAATAGGTCATGGCTCCAAGCAATTGTATCATGAGAGGATTGTGTCACACCTCCATTAAAGTGACAGGTGATCTGCGGGATAAAAACTCCCAATGTAAATTGGCAGGGTATTGAAGTATCTAATATCTGTAATAATTTACAGTAGGGTGCATTATTGGTTTTAATGTAGCAGTTTTCAGTTCTCATAGATTTCTATGCAGTGATATCACAACTCACCAAGGATGTGTGATTGTTTTGTTATAGTAGAAATAAACATAAGTGGCGTAGGGCGCACAGGTTCAGGGGCCTAGTAGGATAAATAGTGGAAATCCCCTCCTCATTACATTACTTTAACAGAGCTCATCATAGTAACTGTAGAAAGAAATATCCTGGAGCTGATGCATAGTGAGCACTATGCCAGTTAGTGTAGTTCCTCTTGAATGAAATTACTCTGTATGCATGCCTAGAAAACAGACGCACGCATATACACCCATGCACATTTCATGCCCACTTATGCCTGAAGAGTATGGACCTATAAGAGCAATGCATAACCAGAAGAATTTTATGTATGAGAAAGCCGTTGTGTTTGTGGTTGAGCAGGTGCAATTGCAAATGCACTGATGATGGTGATACGGCCACCAGCATTCACAAATAACTAATAGTTGATGTCTTTTTGCTCCAGTGTATATTATACCTGGTGTCTCTGTGACTCTGTAACGTAGCGTTTCACATGCAGACATAACCTCTGTGTGACTAATACACATTTAAAGGGAAAAAGTTGCACGAAAAGACGCTCAGTTCTACTGAGTCACGCCACAGCGCGGCGTGACTAGAAGGGCTGTTTAACGCGCAAGGAGGCTAGATGTATGAGGACACATCTGTATGGCTGGCGTAGACTTGGCGCATATGCTGTTGATATATTCCGAGAACCGTATGGTTCAGTATATGGTCTTAAATATGTTTTTTCTTTTTGCATAAATAATGCTCATCATGCTACCAACTCTGCATCAGCCCTTCTTTGTGTTTTAGGCTTTCAGATTATTGGAGTGGAACTTGTTCATTATATGAAGAGCACAACTGGTTCAGTGCTCCTTATATATTGCTATGTTCTAAAGAACACCTCAGCCTTACAAATTGAAAGCTGCTCATAGCTGAGTTTATTTCTATCTTACAACATGTCTTTCTTAACGGACTTTCAGGGGTATTCAATATGGGAGCGATAACATCGGTTTTGCGTTAATATCGCACTTTTGACGTCATTATAGCAGGTTTGACTTCTACACCGTATTCAATTTCAAAGACTTATCGCAGTTTTGAAAAGTCTTTGATAAAAAACGGGGATAACTTTTCACCATTGAATAGGTGTCGAAAAAGAGTGCAGAATTGGGGTTTAGGGGTGCAGGCTTAAAAAAAATAGCCTGCACCCCTGGGAATGACATTTAAAAAAGAACTGTGTCAAAAAAAACTGTAAAAAAAAAAATAGGGACACCCCAAAAGTATTTAAAAATTGGGGTGAAAAAAAAAAAGGGGAAAAAATTGTTTAAGAATAGGGAAATAGGTTCAGGGCTATTCTGCAAGTATGCGGCAGATGTTTTCTAGAGTAGATTTATAGCGGCAGGTGCACAAATGCAGAATTTTTAAAAACTTACTTTAGGGACATAAAAATATGCTAGTACCCATTCTCATGTACCCAAAATTTGATGGGACCACTTAAAAAAATGAAAAAAATAACCTAAGTGCTCTTCTGCATCACTTCTTCAATGTCGGAAAAAAACACCTGCTGCAGCTATTTAAATCCCCGACTTTCAATTAAAGGCTAAAACGGGGGTACCCATAGTGTTCCCCCATATTTTTACTACTTTAGGGTGGTCTTACAATTTTTTTAAGGAAAAATTCGTAACTGTACGCAAATCCAACTTCGGAGTTTCCCGTTTCATTAATTTTATATTGAATACGGGTATAAGCGGGAGCGCGCCCGATACTTTAACGCAGGTAAAAACTCCGATATGAAACGTTAACTTCGACAGTGAAGTTAACGTTTCATATTGAATACCCCTCTTTGTGTCTTCAGCTGATTTCAACCAGGAACTACCAAAGATTATAAAGCTTTCTGGTGGGAATTCAACTGTTCTTTGGCCACCCTGCGCCTGACCGAGCGATTCAACTGTTGCTCTGTTCGGGGCACATTATTTCTGCTCACCCCCTCCTGAGGTGAGCCCAGCTAATCACACATTCTCCGTGCCGCACTAAACCCAGTCTATTAGGGCGCGATAAATGAATGGACGTCCAGAGTCGGAACAAGGATTGAATATCGCCCCTTCTAAATTGCCAGGCGACGGGGTGCTCAAAAACATTCGAATCGCCCCCACTATGTCTATGTTTTTGATACTGTATGGTCGCACATAATAACTATGCTGTAGTTTATTACTGCTGCATTCAATAAATCAATGTAACTATACTGCATGTATGTAAGGCCTCTATAAAGATGGCTTTTGTGCCTATTGATTTAAAGTACATAGCTATAGGCAGAACATTATTGTTGTGTAAATGGCTCTGAAGATAAATTGCAGTGTTAATAGATCTCAGTGAAATAATTATAATTTGTAGAGGCAGGTTATTTCCAATCCCATAGGATGGTTGTCTCCCTCTGAGGTACTCTGGGTCTGTGACATAACTTCCAGCTATCTCATCAGCATTGTCCTGCCTGGGGCTCTTCTGCTCTCCTGTGGATGCTGCTCATACATATCTGCTGAAGATCATATGTGGGAATAGAGCTTCCACTATAGGCCATGTAGAATGGCTTAGTGAGTTCTCTGATGTTCTTTAAACTCACTACAGGGGGAATGCTTTGTCCACCAGGGGTTTCTTCACATCTGCTTTGAGAACAGCTTTTTTTATAGGCTAGTGCAGCTTCTCTTTTCTTATTTATAAAACAATCCATATATTTATATTGTTATAAAGGTTGACTTGTGAGGAGAGGTTTTATAAAGGATTCAGTACTTTATGTTAGTGTGACTGTCTTATGCACATTATGACAGGGGTATATAAGGATATAGGACCTGATGCAGAACTGTACTGAGTAAGCCTATGGTCCTGCAGAATGGCTGAGGGAACGGAGATGCCTGATATATATATCTTGCCTATGGGATTGCAGTCGCAGGATGTGACATGCCCCCGAACATCATTTCGTATAACTCTGAATCAGACCTATAGGATCTGATTCAGCAGTGGACATAAGTGGTGCCGTTGCTGAGCCTTTGGTAACAGTGGATCTGAGAAGGTATGCAAATTCTGGAAGTGCCGTCTTTAGTAATGAAACGCACGCCTCCTGCTTCTCATATCCGTTGCATGCGTCCGAAGACGTAGCATCGGATCACCATCGGCAACAATGAGCGGACCATCAGACATCTGAGTGACCTTAACGTTACTCAGAATGTACTCAGCTACTAAGCTGCCGAGTCCAGTGAATCTGCGTTGGAATGCACAGTCGCTGGCTTTGCTTTATTCCCCCCCTTCGTTTTCTTAAATGTTTCCCTCTCCCCGCCCTAAACGGCTGCAGATTATCAATCAGCTGATGTCTGCAGCCACAAAGCGTACGATGGCGCGGGACCAGAGCTGCACATTCGCAGTGCAGCTCCTGCGCCGATCTAAAAACATTGTGACCGAATCTATTTAGCGTCTACCTCTAAATCTGCCCTTTAGTGCATGTGGATTTGATAACTTACTTTAACTTTTTGCAGGAAGTTGTAGGTTTATTTATCTATTGTATGCAACATGTTTTGGATGTTTTTTATTACACCTTTTGCATGAGGAGGAATTCATGGGTCTGTTAATATTGTGTGTCATGGGCAGGATGCTATACCTGCTATAAGTGTAGATTAGTAATGCCTAGTCATATCATTTGATGAAATAATATTCCATTGATTTTAAGTTTGGGGTTCTGTGTTTCTGCACTCAGTTTTGTCTCCCTTTGTCCCTAACAGGAGAGCTGTGCTCGGGTTCTTCTATTCCGTGGAGCAAGTAAAGAGATTAGGAACTTCAACAACCAAACAGCGTTCCAAGTAAGGACTCATTAATGTTCAGTTCTGACACCACCAATGTTTTATACAGTGTATGTGGCCTGTTTACCTTCTACAGATACACTGCAGAGCAATCCGTTAATGATAGCTGCCATTATACCAAAATATGCAGTATCAGTGCTGTATTTTATTATTGGTTACAATGGAAATATAATGGAAAACATTTTATTATAATACTGTTGGAAGAAAGCCATCTTGCTTGCACAATGAAAATGTAAGAGTAACTACACAAATAAGTCTTTATAGGTCATTACATGGTTGTTTATTGCCTTTAAAAATGTGAATATATTGCATTCATAGTAGCAACATTCCAGAGCATTGCCAATATCTCATTGCTACAAGGTCACACACAAACGGCTCTATATATATTTCAATGTAAATGTATGTTGCTATAAATTGTTATTATTTCTAATGGCAGTTATTCACTAGTTGTAAGAGCTGGTGTAATAAATAGTTGTGGTGTAAATGGAGTGTGAGGGTAACCCTACAGGTTGTTACAAGGACAACAGGGATGTCCCTGTGATGAGGAGATAATCTGTGCTCTGGATGATCCTGTATAAATCTGGATTACCGTCAGCCTGGTGTCAGAACCCCACCCACACTGTAACCATCTGTTGGAGCACAACCTCATATTTCACATGTACTGTTTACATCAGAGTCACAGCTAACTTTGCACAATTAATATTTAATAATCGGACAAAATCAGTGCTGCAGAGTTTTGATTGGATACAATATAAAATGGGCATAGTAGAGGATTAGTATCTTTTACAGCAGAAGTCATCTGTTTCTATTTTGAGGCCCCTAAAAACAAGCTTAAAACACAACATATTCTCTATATTCACTGCTAGTTGTGCACTTAAACATGCATCTTTATTCAGAAGACATAGTTTTATATACAAACTAGCATATATTTTGCTCTATCCAATGTATATCATTCTTTATACTTACCCATGTGCCCTTTATTCATATCTATTTTGTTCCAGCCGTTCCATCCCCCTGTACTCCTCTACTCAACTGCCTATCTCTTCCTCAATGTATTCTCCTGCCCATGCTCTCTCCTAAACCCATGCATATCCTTCAGCCATTCCATTATTCTCCCATGCAATCCATTGCCTATACTGCATGTGATGCTGCAGTGACGCTTTGGAACTGATTGGCAGACACACAGCCAATTATCTACAGAGCTTTCCTCAGAATGATGTTCTCCTAAGAGAATGATTGCCTGCAGGTAGGAGTTCTGTCTCACAGCCCCCCTGCCTGACAGGGTAATACAATGAGCTATAAATACCTGTAGATCATTAAACAATGGACACGCTGATGTAGAAGGGATTTATGTTTAAAGTTATAGCATGCATATCACTGTATATTTTGGATGCATCTATAGCAGATGTTTCATGCACACAGCTGAGCCAAAGCTGTCACAAGGTTCCTCTACTGTTGCATTTGTCTACTGTGCTTATAGTTATAACTTTAATGGTGTCCAAACCTGAACTGGCAATTTTCCTTTCCTAACTATACACCCCACACCTACAATGGCCATTTCACTCACATCTGATTTATCCTATTTCCATTCTTCTTGATCCATACGATCCATACGATAAATTGCTCTCAGATAATTTAAATGAAATGGAAGCAACTTCTCGCTGTCCTTTAACAAATTGTTGGGCAGAGATTGCCAGCACTGAGATGATAGTAAATATTAACTCCTTACTGCCTGACAAACAGTCAGTACATACTTACATATCTCTGACATTACCAACCAAACTACTGATGCAGTTGTAGTATTAATTTATATCTAGTGTATAGCTATGTTACAGAAATTGGTCTGCAAAATATATTTCATATCCACAATTGAATGGAAAATTAAGCACATTTTGCCAGTGTAATTTCTCTATAAGTGTTCCCAATCTTACCCCAACCACACTGGACAACAGAATGCTATACATTCAGGAAAATTAAAATTCAGAAATACAGTGCATAGTAACATGGAGTTTTGTGTGGTAAGATACCAGGAAAAAAAGTCATCACTTATTAGCAGGATGTTCGGTATAGTGTAACTACCACTTGCATAAAATATGGGTTGTGTGTCCAGCGCTGACCTTATATGCCTATGGATGTGAGATCAACCGTGTAGTTTAACAGATGTACATGAACCACGATATGTTAAAAAAATGGTTATTTATGGTAAATAAGTGAAAAAAGGAGTCACAATGCTCCTAACTAGAATTAAGTGTTCAAATTCCGTAACAATGATCTGTTGCCACTGTTGGCTCTTAGTGGGTAAAATAAGAGGCTCCTTTAGGGTGCCTCTTTCCGTAGGGCACAGTTGTGTCTACGTATCCCTAAGGCCAGATAGATGTTCGTCCATACAGTGTATGGAGATGTATCAAAGTGTCAGTTTGTATCCTTAATGTGGGTTGCAGGTAACATCAGCAGACTCTTTGAGGGAGTCCCTTTCCGTATAGCAGAGTGTGCCTACGTTTCCCTTTTGACACTATAAGTGACAACCCATATGGATGGTATTGAAAGAAGACAGTTCCCAGTATATGTATCTCAATGGAGTATGGGTCCTGTGGTAATCAAGTGTGGGGTGTTGGTGTGCCCTCTATGAGGGGTACCTTCCGTATGAGTGTATCATACGTCCCCTCACTGGATATGGCTGGCACTGTATTGTCTGTTAGTAGGTGAGTGCAAGATAAGACAGGGGTGGCGTCCCACACACCTGTCCTTACCGCGGGCAGTAGTCCGTGGTCCTGCTCGGGCGCCTGTATCAGCCTCACGCCTCCACTCACGGTTTCCGGTGCTTGTCTCTCCTTCTGAGCGCCTTCGGCTGGAACCGCTCCGTATGTCTACGGAGTGAGAGCGCTGGTGATATGTTGCTGCTGTCTGGGTGCAGGTCAGCAGTCTCAGGTTGCTGTGGTGAGTCACGATGTAATTGCCACTTGCTATAAATGTAATACCAGGACCTAACATGCTGTATTTTTTATGAAGCTCTTTGTTAAAAATTGCAGAATTTTATTTAATTAATTAATTAATTTAATGTAGATATGCTCTCACTAAACTGACTGGAGAACGACATAGATCCTTTGGTGAGTTGTATGGTTTCAATAAAGTGATTAGATGACCTCTGTAGGCAGAACCTGCACATTACAATGATTATAGGAAACAATATGTACAAAGTAGTTAGGGTAATACAATGACATATAAATACATATAAAGCAGCTATAGCTACTATACTTCTAAACCAATATAAATATACATGTTACTAAAACGTGATATTAGTCTTCTCGGTAATGTTGTCACTAGCCAGGGTGACGGTTGTTTCCCAGATTTGCAGAGAATTCTATTCTTTGTTTATATATTTGTGTTGTCCTTATGGAGTTTTGTGTTTGTAGACAGTTCCGCACTCTTTAGGTGCGTACACACTAGGCGATCAGCAAAGACAGTATGATTACAACAACGTAATCGTGCCGTCGTTCCTGATCCCCTGTAGTGTCTGCACTGAACGATCAGTCGTCCAGTGCAGGCACTGTCCATCATTCCTGAACATGCCAATCTGTCATTATCGTCAGATTGTGCTGCATGTTCAGGCGATGGACAATGTCGGAAACGACCAGCGGGAGTGCGCATCGCTGGTCGTTTCCGACATAAAAGTGCACGATTTGTGCACAATTACTGAGCGATTGCACGATTTACGATGTCGTAATCGTGCAGTCGCTCAGTAATATCGCCCAGTGTCTACCCACCATTTCATTTTTGTTTCGTTTTGCTCTTTTCTATGTTAGCTCAACCAAATATGTTTCTTCCTCTCCTTTGCTTTCATTATAGGTTGCTATCATTGCGGGAAACTTTGAACTTGCCGAAATTATCAAAACTCACAAAGAATCCGACATTGGTAAGAGACAAAGACATACCTAACAATCATACTGATAATGCTGATGTTTTTGTTTCCTCTCCCATCCATTGCACCAACCTTACTACGCTGTGTTTTGTACTGAGAGTCTGAGCATTGCAACATACAGATGTACAGTAGCATGGGTCAATTTTTCTTTTAACTCTGAGCAAATCTGCCATCATTGTGTAGCCCCAGCAGTGCAAATTTTGCAAAATAATTAAATATCTCAAACCACACCATTGATACTTTTTACCTGTAATAACCTAACAGCATGATTTGATGTGGTATAACTGCAAATATATGAAGTTGCAGTGCAAACCGCAATTGACACTAAATTTTAAATGAATGAATCAGCAGCATCCGTGGCCCGAGTGGAATAACATTCGATCACTTACAGGAAAAAAACCCATGTGGTTGAATAGCAGAGAACTATTGATTGACCGTTATCTCCAGTCAGACCACTTATGCTGCATTGGTAATAAAAATAAGTAAATGCATTTTTTAATGGGCTATAGTGAAAACTAACCCTAGTCCCATCAAAGCAAGGTTCTGTATTCTGTGGGGAAAGAGGCCATAATAACGGCGTACCGCATCCCCATAGGCTACCAAACCTGCAGTGAAAAGCCCTGTTGCTTCCCGATATTCTTGACCTGGGTAATTAACAAGATTGGGACTTCTGGATTAGCATTTTATTGAACAATGGAGAGGGTATCCTTAAGGCCCCTGCTTATTATACTAATTAACTTTTATAAAATATATTAAAACTGTGCTTGTGTACTTATTTTTTAAAGTATAAAGACTCTGCAACCCCTTTTCTGTCCCAAGACACCATACAAGCACCTGTCTTACACTGACCACCTTGGGTGTGATTTCACTGTAGCAGAGGAACCCAGATCCTATCCTAGTCTAATGGGGCATTCAAACTAGACAATATGCTCCATGAGCGATATCGTTGGTGTTTGACCTTGATCTCCCGGGCAAACGACATCGAGCATACACACTGAACGATATCGATGATGATATTGTTCAGTGATGTCACCCTGCACTTCCCCGAACATGCGGTCCCTGACAATATTATCAGATTGACCTGCATGTTCGGACGACAGCAGACATCGTGGACGATCCGCGGGAGCGCACATCGTTTTGAGCATACACACTGGACAATATGAATGATAACGATATCGTTATCGTCCATATCGTTCACTTTTGTTGCCTAGTGTGTATGCCCCTTAAGGGGCTAATTAAATTGTCTGCAGTTTACTTGCTTGGTTTACTGCAGGGTGACTTGAGCGCATTACCACTCAGTAATTTTACTTACCGCGTGCTCCTGCTTAATGCGTAATTCAATTGGAAAAGGCTCCCGACAGTGTTGCCATACTGTACATTGTTGTTTGCAATGTATGTCATACAGTAGATCACTGTATTATGTGTATAACATGATTTTTCACTAATATGATGCTACTTTTCCCCTAATATTATGCAACTTTTTTGCCAATATTATGCTACTTTTACGCAAATGTTTGTGTGAATTTTGTGCAATTGAAAGTGCTATGTTAAATATAGTACAGTAGTGACGGCAGTGCGAAAATACTGCACTCGCACAAAACCTTAACGCCAGATCTGGCGCCACTATAGTGACTATGTGTTCCATTGAGACCAAAACTTAAAGACAGATCTATAAATATGTTCCAATGTTAGTTACATTTTGTACATGATTTTAAGGCTTCTTAACAGTAGATGAGCTGAAACTAGTTCCCTTCTCCTATTTTTAAGTATGCTCTATAAAGAAAAAAACATTATAATAATAATATTAAGTTGTTTGCTGGGCATTACTAACAAAAAAACAGCATTTATAAATATGTCATGGGACAGACCCAGATATTTATATAAAACCTGACAAAGTGTAGTGGAGAAAGTTGGAGAGGGGGTCATGAGTATACAAGATTTGAAGTTTATATAAACAAACACTTTACAACCTGGTCGTCACTCATTAGAGAAAAACATTTTTTGAATACGTTAATATTGGCAGAAAGTAGAGAAATTGTTACTGAAAAATAAAGTATGTATAATAATCTGAATTACTAAATTGTTACTCTTTTTTTTTTTTTTCTCCCCCATATCCTTATTCTTAATCGTTCCCTTTCCAACTTCTGTTCCTTTTCTTCCAACCTGATGTTTGCTGCATTCTTTGATGTATTTCCACCTTTCCTCATTGTCTCCTCTTACTTTATCTTAATAACTACTCTTTGCCACTGTCTTCCTCTCTCTTTGCCTCCTACAAGTGCCTTTTCGGGAGACTCCAAGTTACACAAAGCGCAGACGTGTTGTGAGCTGTGTGGGTCTTTCATCTCCGCGCTTTCTGCAACGCTCCGCCAGTGATAACAACCTAAATTCAGATGGAGCTCATTACTCCCCAGTGCCATCACTTCGTGGTCTACCCCCTCAGCTGCTCTCCCAGGGACCTGACACTTCTGGAGGGTTAGCGCTAGGGGACAGCAGCCTAGCGAGCACTGCAAGTTCCCGGAGTACGCACAGCCGCTCTCCCTCATTACATCGTGCAAGAGAAGAAAGGAATGGGGAAAGCCACACTTTGCGGAGGGGACGGGGAAAGAGCAGGTAAAAACACACAATATAATGTTAACATTTTTGTTTCAAATATACTATTTGTAGAATGTGACACTTTTTTTTTTTTTCTTTTACTGCATACTGATTTAATGATCTTCATTTAACTCCTTTAGCTATATTACTAGGCAACGTAACTTGTATTAAGGCTGCATTTATTAGAAATGGCAACATTTTGGATTTTCTCATCTTAAATAGTTTACTTGCACCAAATATTTCATCTTTAAATGCAGCAATAGTTTATATATCAGAGTGCTAGAATAAGAAATCTGTTTCCCATTGAAAGTTTTGGATAACACTGTTTCTCATGCACTCAGGGGGTCTTAATATCTGGTCTTTTTACCCTGGTCTTATCACAATTTCACCAATTAGACTTTAACATATGTATCAGTTTCAGTATAATTATTATTATAATTGACTTGTAATGAGCTGCAGTGTTTCTCAGCGCCAAACATAGGGGAAAACAGTGCATACATTATACAGGGTGAAACAAGGTAGAAAAAATAAATGCAGACATTAAAACAAAGGGTAGGAGGCGCCTTGCTGAAGAGAAACTTGCAGTCTAGCAAGTTTATCAACTGACTAGTAAAGAAGGATATCAACTGACTAGTAAAGCAAGTGTGGCACAGAATGGGCAACAGGACGGGTGTAACGATGTACCAGTGGGAGTAGGAAAAGCTCTAATAAACAGGTTGGATTTCAATGATCTTGTAAAGATTTCAAGGCTAGATGAGTACCTCACCAGGTGTGGTAGGGTATTCCATAAGTAGGTGGCAGCATAGAAGGAGTCTTTCTGGCGAGAGTGAAAGGTAGTTATCGGAGACAAGGTGAGGCGTAGGTAGAGAATAGAGAGACGAGAAGTTGAGAAGGATTATGGGTCAAGGTGAAAGATTGTAGGGTGGGATGATGAGATAAAGGCATGGACTGGGGCTGGGTGTGAATTCAGGCTGCAATGAGGAACTCAGGAGAAGAATTATGTGGTGTGCAGAGGCTGGAATCAGAAAAGATCTTATCAAATGGTGTAAATTTTTGTCTTTATAGCAGATGGTAAAGTCATAGGCTGTAGAGGAAGGTGGAGGCTGTGCATGTGGGCAGAGAGACAAGTTGAAGATGGTAAAGAGGCATCAGGGATTAGTAGACTGATATTACCACTAAGGACCATAGGTGTTTGACAGTGTGAGTGAGGGACTCTACAAAATACAGCGAATAGTGGAGTTCCCTTGTTAGAGATCTCCACCAAAGTTATAATACAGAGAAGGAATGGAATACTAGAAATGTAATTTAAAGGGGAAAAAACGTTACCTATAGTTTAAACCTTTGATGAACACATCTTAGTGTTCCCCCTAGACTGTTTCAGCAGGGCGCGCACCCTTCACGTTTTTAAAATTATAAAATGCACCCTGGCCTTATGGTGGCAGCGCGTTGAAACAGCCTACTGTCATCCGTCCCCACCCACAGGCTGCAATGTCCTGTGGATGAAAAAGGTTGTGGTGTAGCGATCACGGGTGGTGAATAGTGAAGGGAGAGCTAGGGGGCAGCACAACATCTTCGTAAGTGCTGGGCATGCCCCCTAGAGTGGCGAACAAGGAACGTGACATGAAGCCACACCCTCTCCTGGAGTGGCCATGTCCCCTTCTCCGGTACGGCGCCCTGCCGATTGTTCACCCTAGAGTAAACACTACACCTTAATAGGGCAACTTGGAATAGACCAAAGCCACAAAGTGAGCTTAAAAGACCGGACCCGCGCATCTTCTAAGGTACGGGGAGTCAAAGGACGGCTGGGTAATTATACCAGGACAGTGTTGCTCAAATAACCATTCGGGTGGCTAATTATCTATACCAGGATTGTGCTCTGCGGGATTAACTTAACTGAGGAATCTTTGCACCGATTTTGGATGTGGGTTAATTGTGCTTCTACAAATGAACATGTCAGACTCTGTACGTTGACAGTAAAGCCCTAACCACTACTAAAACTATCTATACGTAAGGTGATATTCTGTAAATAGAGGTGGATGTGGCCTTTTTATATAAAGATTGTGGCAAATATGAGAATTTAATATTTTTTATGTGCCCTGTTTTTATGTGTAACAAATTTTTGGATTTAGTGTGTATAAATAACTTATTTTATTCAATATATGTGTTCCTTAATATTATGAGAGCGCCCCCTATAATGAGAATCTCATTGACGTTTTATTGTAGTTTATGGTAATTCAGATTTACTTACTGGGAGGTTATTGTGATATGATTTTATATATTTGACAGTTTTTTATACGGTTATTGCAAATAATGTTTTCATTATAAGTTGGAATAGTTACCTGAATCTATTTTGTCTTATTTGGGACCTAAATTTAGCCTTGGGTGGATTATTTGGACTGAACAATCTTTAGGTCATATGTATATCCTGATTTTTCCTTTTAAAAATATGGGAGTTCTACACATGATGCTGCTCTTTCCATCATATCTATTGTTGCAGGTGGGTCAGACCCAACTAAAAGGCATGAAGCAGGGTACAGTTGTTGACCTGAAGGTGTTGATGGAACACTTTTCCCTGCTGTATGTGGTTAATGTGCACATTGGTTTATTTTTACGAAAATTGGTTTGACAGAGAAGTTGACGTTGCTCATAACAACCAGTCAAATGGTAACTATATTCTCCAGTACATTTTTTAGAAAATGTAAGCAGACTTCTCACTGTTTGCACTGGGCAACATCAGCTCTTTCCTTTGAACCAGATTTTATAAAAGCCTACTGATATCTACAACTGTGCACAACATAAAATATATTTCTGACATCAAGTTGTTTAATATTGGTCCAGGATGAGACCAGCCATAACACTCTTATTTAGGTGATCATCAAGGAGTGGGATAACCAAATTGCATATGTTGACAGTACTACTAATCCTGTCAGCTACACAAAATTGAACAGCCATTTTGTGGGATGAACTATTGCTCATTAGAATGTAGCCTAACAATTCACTAGGAACTACTTCTTGATACGTATGAGTCAGGGTCTATGAATATCAGTCAGGCAAAGTCTGAATGTTATGCTTTCTATGAAAATGTATAGATTGCAGCCTAGTTCACCCCACAAAATGGATGCAATCACCATACTGCTATTAACCTAATTATTTTGTCAAGGCAAAAATACCTACTAAGTAAATGGTGTATGTATGTCTATATGTGGGATGTAGTTACATTACCTACCATCGGGATGCCGGCTGACAAAATCCCAGTGCTGGAATCCTGAACCACGGGCAGTAGGCCGGCACCAGAAACCCGACATGAGTGGACATGCCGACGCCGTGATTTCAACAGCCTGCACCCCAATCGGAAGTATAGCGGGTGACCTTATCACTTGGCACACTGTCCGCAGCTGTTCCTCCCTCTTCTCTCCCATGCTGCTGCTGGCACTGACTGACTGCACACTACCATGTAGCACTGCCCACCCTGCTTAATATATGCACACTGTGTGTGTGTATATATATATATATATATATATATATATATAGTGTGCGTATATTAAGCAGAGTGGGCAGTGCTACATGGTAGTGTGCAGTCAGTCAGTGCCAGCAGCAGCATGGGAGAGAAGAGGGAGGAGCAGCTGCAGACAGTGTGCCAAGTGATAATGTATGGTAGGAGGGAGGAGGGCATGACACCACCTATATGTATATGTGTATACAGATGTGTCCTCGCTCATCTTTGCTGCAGCCATGCCAAACAGCACCTCTTCGCATACCTGGTCCCGTGAGACTCTGCTGACGCCAGACATCTTTTTTTGCATCTTTATTACAGAACCTGCGTCTATGTCGCAATGCTATGCAACTAGGATGCACAAGGAGACTGCACTAATTAATTTGATATGTGAAACTTTATATCTGTCAATCAGCATGGAAAGTGCTACGATGCAGTGGCCACAGCTTTTTTCCACACCAAGTCCCGTTTTAAGTCTGAGTTGCACACAGATATACAAGTGTCACATATCAAATTAATCAGCACCGTCTCCTGGTGCATCCTAGTCACGTCACATTGCGACTTAGATGCATTTTTGGCAAGAAAATACACCCGACGCTAGCAGAGTTTCACGGGACATGACGGCTCTCTCACGCTAGGCATATCGCGGTGCATAGCATATTGAGGCTAAATGAGCATGGACACATCTGTGAATGTGTGACTATGTTTGTGACTGTATGAATGTGTTTATGTTTATTTCTGTGTGTGACAGTATATATGTGTATAAGTATGTTACTGCATTTGTGTTGCTATTTGTATGTGTTTGACTGTACATACGGCAGGTAAAATAAGTATTGTACACCAACATTTTTCTCAGTAAATATATTTGTAATGGGGCTATTGTAATGACATTTTCACTAAATGTCAGCAACAACCCATGCAATCCACACATGCAAAGAAATCAAACCATAGATGTCCATAAATAAAGTTGTGTGTAACAATGTGACATGACACAGAAAAAAATATTGAACACATGAAGAAAAGGAGGTGCAAAAAGGCATGGAAAGCCAAGACACCAGCTGAAATCTGTCAGTAACTAGAAAGCAATCCTGCCCCTTGTCAGTCAATTAATATAAGCATGGCTAATAAAAATGTGTCTCATTACCAAGATGTCACAGAAGAAATATCTCATGATGGGTAAAAGCAAAGAGCTCTCTCAAGACCTTCGCAACCTTATTGTTGCAAAACATACTGATGGCATTGGTTACAGAAGGATTTCTAAACTTCTGAGTGTTCCAGTGAGCACTGTTGGGGCCATAATCCGGAAGTGGAAAGAACATCGCTTCACCATAAACCGGCCATGACCAGGTACTCCTCGTAAGATTTCTGACAGAGGAGTGAAAAGAATTATCAGAAGAGTTGTCCAAGAGCCAAGGACCACTTGTGGAGAGCTTCAGAAAGCCCTGGACTTAACAGGTACAATTGTTTCAAAGAAAACAATAAGTAATGCACTCAACCACCACGGCCTGTATGCACGCTCACTGCGCAAGACTCCATTACTGAAGAAACCGCATGTTAAAACTCGTTTAAAGTTTGCTGCACAACATTTGGACAACCCTGTGAAATACTGGGAGAATATAGTCTGGTCAGATGAGACCAAAATTGAACTCTTTGGATTCCATAATTCACAACATGTTTGGAGGAGAAATGGCACTGCACATCACCCCAAAAACACCATACCAACAGTGAAGTTTGGAGGTGGGAACATCATGGTGTGGGGCTGTTATTCAGCAAACGGTACTGGCATACTTCATATGATTGGAGGAAGGATAAATGGAAAAAATGTACAAAGACATTAATAAAAATCTGCTACCACCTACCAGGATGCTGAAGATGAAACGAGGGTGGACAATGATCCCAAACACACAGCCAAGGACACTCAATTGATTTCAGAGAAAGAAAATAAAGCTGCTAGAATGGTCCAGCCAATTACCTGACTTGAATCCAATTGAAAATCTTTGGAAAGAACTAAAGATTAGAGGGCCTGTTTCTTGGCATGCCTGGTCCCGTGAGACTCTGCTGATGCCGGACATCTTTTTTTGCATCTTTATTACAGAACCTGCGTCTATGTCGCAATGCTATGCAACTAGGATGCACCAGGAGACTGCACTAATTAATTTGATGTGTGAAACTTTATATCTGTCAATCAGCATGGAAAGTGCTACGATGCAGTGGCCAGTGTTGCAGTGTTTCAGACCTGCTCGCAAGCGGGCCGATGGTGGCCCAGTGCGCACGCGCGAGCACCGGAGCGAGCGCAAAAAGCGCTTGCTCCGGCGCTCGCATCCAAAAGGGGCAGCTGTCGATGTTGATTGACAGCTGCCCCATTTGGAAGGCGGGGAAGGGGGGGGTGGCTGAGCAAACGGAGGCGTTCCTGCAGGAACGCCTCCATTTGTGGGCGGCCCTACTGACATCACTAGTGATGTCAGTAGGTGGACTTCCTGCTCTAATAGTGCAGGAAGTCCACTGGGGCTTGCGGCAAGAGACCCTACCGCAAGGGTCTCGTCGCAAGCCCGATGGTCGCGATGGTCTTGACCATCGCGACCATCATCATGGCCGCTTGCAGAAGCTGTGGGTGGTAACCCACAGCTATGCGAGCGGCCAAGAGACCGCAACCAACAAAGAAAACACACGCCCTGATTCAGAGCGAGCGCTCGATTTTTGCGAGCGGCTCTGAATCAGGCCCAAAGTTCATAGAACAGGCTCCATTGTGCGCATGCGCGAGACCCGGCCAGCGACGGGCACTCACCCCGTTTGGGAGGCGGGCAGGGGGCGTGCCTGCCAAAATGGAGGTGTTCCCGCCGGAACGCTTGCCGTTTGGGTGCGGCCCCACTGACATCATTGCTGATGTCAGTGGGCAGCTTCCTGCTCGATCAGAGCAGGAAGCTCCCTGGGGCTTACGAGTGCAAAGACCCAACCTTAGGGTCTGGTCGTAAGCCCTGATCGTCGCGATGGTCTTGACCATCATCCATGACGGTCGCTAGAGCTGTGGGTGTTAACCCACAGCTTAGCGATCGACAAGGAGGCGGTCGTTCAGGATGCAAGCGGCCGCCCTGATTCAGCACAACCACTTGCAACTAACATCCGCCTCTGAATGAGGTCCTATGTGTGGAAGAATGGGCCAAAATCACACCTGAGCAATGCATGCAACTAGTTTCTTCCTACAGGAGGTATCTTGAAGCTGTCATTACCAAAGTATGTACAAAGTATTAAATGAATTTCACTAAGCGTATTCAATTCTTTTTCCCTGTGTCATGTCACATTATTACATATAACTTAATTTATGGACATCTATGGTTTGATTTCTTTGCATGTGTGGATTGCATGGGTTATTGCTGACATTTGGTGAAAATTTCATTACATTAGCCCCATTACAAATATATTTACTGAGAAAAATGTTCATGTGTTCAATACTTATTTTACCTGCTGTATGTATGTGTGTCTGACAGTATGTATGTGTATAAGTGTGTGACTGTATGTACGTGTATACAGATGTGTCCTCATACACCTAGCGAGTGAGCTGCCAGGTCCCGCGCAACTCTGCTACGGCTGAGAATCTCTTTTGCTTCTTTTTTGTCTGAAAATGCATCTTAGTCGTGATGCGACAAATACGAGACTGCACTGATTAATGCAACACTTGTATATATGTGTGTGACTGTATATATTAGTGTTCCCGCTAGGCTGTTTTTTTGGGGTGCTGCGGCCTGCCCTCTTAGCAGCGCCCCACTAAAACAGCGTGAAGGGAGAGCTTGATGGAAACCCAGCACCTCCGTAAGTGCTTGGTACGCCCCCAAAGCGTGTCAAATAGGTGGTATGTCACAAGGGCACGCCCCCTCCCCAGCCAGCCACGCCCCCTTTTGGGAGGGCCTGCGCCTTCGGCGCATGCAGAGGCTCCCTGCCGGCTCCTCCACCGCCTGCCCAGCCCGCAGTCTAGCGGGAACACTATATATATATATATATATATATATATATATACACAAAAGAAACACAGCGGCACTCGCAGGACTGATGTAAATAAGACTCACGACTCCAGAGGGTCAATGTTCAACGTTTCAGTCTGACGGCTTTTATCAAGAACAGAAAAACAGTGATACAGTACATACCTATATACCTGGTGACAGCACATGAGTCCTTGGGTACAAATTTCCTATCTCTACATTGTACGTTGTCATTTTTTATCTGACAGGGCATGATCCATTGCACAGTTTGCCAGCATGACTGTCTACCTCTCTTATCCTTGTTGTCACCCTAGTCAATTATGTATTATTTTTACACCTATATGTACAGTGGTACCTGAGTATTTCAGACATCTCCATTTGAGTGTTCATCTACATGAACCTGTCATTCATGCATCCAGTCATTTATACTTAATGTTTTACAGATTGTTGCCTAGTATTTATCATTCAGCCCTTTTTCTTCCATTCCCTTTTCTTCCATTCCCTTTTCTCATTATATTATGGTGTTGTTTTACACATAGTTCTTCATTTTTTCACCATTTGGTATATTTGGCCCAGATGTCCACCTTTTTATTCTGCCGTTTACCACACTTACCAATCTGCCCGCATTTCCCACAGCGATTGTTGACTTTTATGTATTTGTTGTGTCTGTTTAGACTTATGTCACATTATGTCTATTGTCATGTTTACATTTGCACAGCGCATGCTGTGTCCTCCAACCCGGAAGTGTTGTTCACGGAGTATGGGGAGGCATACAGCCGTTATACACATGTATGTACATGGTAGAGCCGGGTTGCCATGGTATTTCACCATTACAACAATGCTCACAGTAGCCGCATCATGACGGGCACACCGGTCTCGCTCCTGTGACGTTACTCACTTGGCGGACGGCGCTTGGCAGATTGCATGCTTGTATTATGGGATGTCACCAGGTATATAGGTATGTACTGTATCACTGTTTTCTGATCTTGATAAAAGTCGTCAGACTGAAACTTTGAACATTGACCCTCTGAAGTCGTGAGTCTTATTTACATCAGTCCTGCGAGTGCCGCTGTGTTTCTTTTGTATATCTGGCCGCTTTTGACCATTAGAGGGCACCCGGGCGAGTATTTTGATAGTGTGGAGTGCCGGCGTTTTCAAATTTTTATATATATATTATATTATATACTGTGTGTGTGTGTGTGTATATATATATATATATATATATATATATATACATACAGTGTTTGTGTATATATATATAATATATACGTACTATAACCCCATTCCAGTGTCCCAAATGTTGGTCATTCCGATGCCCCCCAGTGTTAACTGTCCCAGGCCCCCAAAGCCTTAATCCAGCTCTGTATAGACCCATACCTAGGGATGCCTGGTTTATTACAAAGTAGCAACCCCTTTGTGTCCATGGCCGATGGGTACCAAGAAATTAATGTATATAGGGCTTAATTCAAAGTTACATACTAATGCTGCTGCAGCTGTGAATTTATGCTAATGAAACAGCGGCCGTGACTTGTATTGAGACGCCCACCTGAGCCATGTGCACACATACGCAGCATCGGGTGCAAATCAGGCATCCATCCACTACTTGAGTGAGTTTATGGTCGTGCAGCATTTCCACGGTACCGGAGATGCTGGAGTCAAGTTCTCTGCGAACGGGACCGCAGACACAGGATGTGACACACCCCCTGTAGTGGTCGAGACATTCCTGCGTTCTTGCCGCCACTCTGTTACCTCCCCCCACATGCTCCCTGACTGTCAATCACACTGTGAATAAAGACTTACAATGTGCAACCACAGTAATGAACCTTGACACAAGCACAGTACGACTCAGATGCATGTGCAGTAGCAAAGAATCTCTCCATTTGCGAATACATTGGAATAGAATATAACTCAGAACCAGGCCTATAGTGCCCTGTCTCTTTAATAAACAACAATGACGCATATCTTCAATTATATATTTGGCATCTTATAATGCTTCTGAATGTTTTGTGCCTTTAGAGTCACACTTATGCATGACGGTCTGCAAAATGCCACACAATGATTAGGTAAGGCACCATCATGATCTTACTGGTACAGGGACCAGTACATACAGATGTGTCCACATACATCTTACCTCCATGCGCTACAAGTCAAACATAACGTGTGAGTGCCGACCATCTTTTCATGCGACTTTTTACCTTCAAATGCGTCTTTGCAAAGTGTTGTGAACAGAACACACAAGCAGTGCATTACAGTGTCACAGCAGCTGACCCTGTAATATAGTATTCCGCATGCAGATACACCTGCAGTCAGAGCCGTAACTAGACTTTTTGGTGCCCTGTGCCAGAAAGAGCATTGGCGCCCCCCTCATTTTCAAAGGGACATAATGCACCCAAAAAAGGGCCATGGCCTCATGGGGAAGGGCCAGGGAAGAGATAGGGGAGGCCAGGAGATGCTGGGGTTGAAATAAGAGGAATCTACAAGCAAGAATGATAATAAACAGAAATGTGACAGGCCCAAACAGTGCCCCCTGACCTGTGGTGCCCTGTGCGATGGCACCGGCCGCACTACCCTAGCTACGGCCCTGCCTGCAGTCACACACAGAATATAGGCATGCTGCATATCATTTTAATCAGCAAAAGCTGCTTGAGCGTCACTTTGCGAATAAGATGTATTTGAAGGTAAAACATCACGCGAAAGACGCTTGTAACGAGTTACGTTACGTCATGGCGTGACTAGAAGGGCTGTTTAATGTGCAAGGAAGTAAGATGCATGTGGACACATATTTGATTCATTCTAGCACCCTGCACCTGTTAATACCTGTGCAGTTCCTCTTTCCTGCCTGGGTTGTCGCTCTCTACTCTGCTGAATCTGAGCTGTTTGTTGTGTCATCTGAGTGTACTAGAAGCACCAGAGCAGAGAGCGACACCCCAGGCAGGATAGAGGTACTGCATGGGTTGTGACAGGTGCAGGGTGCTAGAATGAAGACTGGACAAATCTGTATGGTAAAGGGCTGGGTATACACTTTTGCAGTAACAGGTAACTTGGACACACAGCCAGATCGTCGGTGCTGCAAGCTGCAACGACATTCACAGTCATACCTAGTATACACACCCGCCGATGCACTTGTGATATATCACTCGTCGATGGAACAAGTGATATATCGCCAAGTGTGTGCCCAGCTTTAGTGGTGGTGTTAGTGAAGGGTGGATGCAAGAGATATTTTTCAGGTATTGGCAACTTAATTTTGTACAGTAGTGAACATTGGGAATATAAAATAACCCTAAGACCGCAGGCTTGTGCTTTGTACGAGTCAGGGGGAACTCCCTTAAATGTGTAAGTCTCCCAGACATCCTGGAAGAGTAGGCAACCTTTAGCATTGATTGTATGGACCAGGGCATGTATGTACACTTTTACAAGCTGGGTGGTACATTGGTCAGCATTGCTGCCTCACAGTGCTGAGGCCATTGGTTCAGTTATTCCATGGCCCTATCTGTGCTGAGTTTATATATACTCCCCATGTTTGCTTGGGTTTCCTCCTGTTGCTCCTGCTTCATCCTACACTCCAGAGACAAACTGCTAGATGAATTGGCTTTTGCACAAATATAAACCTTATGTATGTGTGTTATGTGGTAGGAAACATGGGGCCTGATTCATTACTGATCGCAACTGCGAATACACACGCAGACGGCCAATTGTTGCGTTACGCGTATGCATCGCAGTGTGTCAAGATACCACTGAGATTGCAGAGATCACGCAGACCTATCGCAGACTGATTGACAGGAAGTTACCGTTTGGGGGTGGTTGGCGAAACGCAGGCGTACCACTGCATTTGAACGCCATTACAGTGGTGTGCATAAATTAGCCACTGCGATGCCTTACTCAGAATGGGCTTTCACTGCATGTGCTGAGGTTAGCAATTTTTGAGTCAGACCTTGTGCAAGTGTTGCGTGAGGTTCCGATGGTACTCGATGTTACTGATGTTTTCGCAGACTTGCAAGATATTACGGATGTGTGTATGGGGAAGTGGGCATCCTTATGTTGTGCTGCGATGGTATAGCGATCACAGATATTAGCATATTTTCGCTGTGAGATTGCGTGCATAATCGCAGTTGCGATCCGTATTGAATCAGGCCGATAGACTGCAAGCTCCTCTGGAGTAGGGACTGATGCCAATCATTAAATAAACTATGAAGTGCTTTTTATGTAGACACTATATAAATAAAGGTTACTAAAAAAGAAATACAATATAATAATAATATACTTCAATATAATAATAATAATATACTGTAATATAATAATAAAAAAATTGCTTATATACAAATGATTAATGTCTAATATGTCTATTTGGCCTAAAGGGCCTGGCCTGCATCAGCAGCCTCAAATTATTCAATATGTGATTTCTTTGGGCCACTTGCTGTAGTCGCCTGAGCCCTCTTATACTGGGTCTGCTCACATGTATAGAGGGATTTCTCATGGAACCTGCAAGATAAATAAATAAAATTTCTTAGAAGGAGAGAAACTCAATCACTTTACAATGAGAAATCAGAGATTTTAAAACAAATATGATTGTTAATAGCACAGAACTATTACTATAAGCTCTATTAGAGCTTATAGTAGTTTGCATTTTAGTTGCAATTAAGTTCACTTCACTCTGGATTAGATCAGAAACCATTTAAAACATAAAATGTAAACTTTTTCCATGATACCTAAATATAACTAGTTTAAACCATACATAAAATGTGTATAGAGATAATTGGCATATCAACTAAGATGATTAATTGGGTTGCAGTAGAACTATGGGGAAGGTTATCGAAAAGTGGGGGTTTTTTTTAAATATTTTTGCAGTTTTTTTTCCGTATAATGTACATAAAATAAATTCTTTATGCTATGAAAAGAAAATCCTGATAGTCGAAAAGCTACAAAAAATGCTACATTTAGAAGAGTAATCTAGTACAGCAGTGACTATAGTTTTCTTGGTTTATCCTACTCATGGTAAAGCTGGAACAGGCCGTATGGTTATAAAAGATTCTGTCATGTAAGTATAAATGTAAATGAAAAGAAAATGCGTTTATGCATAATCTATTAAATAAATCTAAAATAAGCACAAAAGCAAAAGAGCAGGATGTGAAAACGTGGTACAAATGTGGCACAAGTCAGAGAAATGCCATATATATTACCAATGTGGCATAGAGGAGACTTTCCAAAATAATCTACTTTAGTAACCATAGGACACGTTTACGTTACAAGTGTCCATATGTAATGCATAGGTAACATGTCCATATGTAACACGTCATACCATAGCATGTCGTACTCCCCTAATGGCATATCCCCAATAGTCCTGATTTTGGGAGGCTGGTCCCTATTTCTACTGCAGAAAAGAGATGAGCCTATGATGTCCCTACTTCTAAATCCGGAATGTTAGCAAGTGACTATATAGGGTAATGCAGTGGTTCCCAAACTGGGTGCCATGACAACCTGGGGTGCCACAGGGCACTTGCAGGGATGCCATGGGTTGGTGATCCAGGATTTAACAAAATTATTTATAGTCAATGAGAGGCAAAATAAGTGATAGTGGCTGCCAATCATACAATATGTGGACAAACAGAAGCACAACCTTATCCATCATCACATAACTGAACCGAAGAATGACATAAAAGCTCAATTTACTTAATTTAATAATTTTTGCTGCATTTATCAATAATAAACTTTTGGCCCACGGGCACCACGGAAACAATGCTGATACTCTAGGGCGCCATGATTTAAGAAAGTTTGGATACCAGTGGGGTAATGCCTGTTTGGCAGCAATTGTGCACAAAATGTTATGGTAGACATGACTGAAGGACCTAGTGAGCTTAATTTTAACCTTGCCCTATTCATTATTAGATACTGTAGCTTTATGCTCCAACCTGACATGCTGGATGGTGAAGACATGTTAAAGACTTTTGTAGCCTACACAGATTCTTAGCTGGCTCCTCAGTCAGTTTCAGGTGATAACTGTGAAAAACAGCCCCTGCTCATCAACTGTCAGTGTTCCGTATCCATGACAACAACGCTTATGTCATAATAATTCTATTATGTGTGTAACAGTATCTATGTATGTGTATATCTGTGTGATGCATATGTGTATGTATGTATGTATGTATGTATGCCTATCCCCTCCAGCCGTCATGAATTTTTGTGGTACAGTCCTGTGTTTTTGAGTGTTGTTCTACTTATGGGTTGAAGGAAAGGTAGAGAGGGAACTCTCTCATCTGCTCTGCGTGTAAAGCTGGTGGCAGCCCAGCAGCTGAGGAAGTGATGCGCGTGCCCCCATATTGAAGTGAAATGGAGGCGTGAAGTGTTGGCTCGTCCTCTGCTCATGTGCAAGCCGAAGGCTTATGCACTATAACCCCATCCCCATGTCCCAAATGTTGGTATTTAAAGTGTCGCCCCCTTCAGTCTTAACTGGCCCAGATGCCCCCAAAGTCTTAAACCAGCTGTGTGTGTGTGTATGTGTGTGTGTATATATATAAAATGTGTGTGTGTATATATATATGTATGTATCTGTGTGTGTATATGTGTGTGTGTGTGTATATATATATATATATATATATATATATAATTACAACAAATGCAATAGCAGGCGCTCAACAAACTGTGCAAGCAAATATAATGGTAGGCAGTCCTACTCACCAACTCCATGCAACCTGTGCTATGATGTATAGGCACCAGTGTCCAAGAATAAGGACCGCAGTTCCCTCTCGTATTCGGAAATCCCGGATCCCACGGGTCAATTATTTAATACACAGGTTCTCAAACTCAGTCTTCAGGACCCCACACAGTGCATATTTTCCAGGTCTCTTCACAAAATCACAAGTGAAATAACTATAACCAGGGGCAGATTGGGCCACCGGGACGGCAGGACATTTCCCACTGGGCCGGGCCCCGTGCTTCCGTCAGTGGCTGCGCTTTCTCCCATGCCTGCCTGATTCATCTAACTGTGGCTGCCGCGATAGGATCTGGAGCAGCGCTGAGCATGAAAAGGTGCTGACAGCTGTGAGCTGTGTGCTGCGCCCGCGCGGCACACAGCGGCAACCAGGGCAGTGAGAGGCCGGCCAGGCTTCACACTCATATCGGGGACTGGGGCCAGCCTGTCCGACATTGCTACACACCGGCTGGCCCCTCCCCAGGGGTCACCAGCCTACCTATCACCGGGTTCAGTGGGCTGCACGGATCAGCCCTCCTCTTCCTGCTCCTCGACTGAGTCACTGCATGTGCCTCCTCTGCGTCCCCTCCTCACCACACTGACTGTCCTGGCTTCTTGCTTTTTTCACAGGACAGGAGGACAAGGTAGGAAGAAACTGCTTGTACCTGCATTTGGGGGACAGTGTAATTGCTGGAGGTCATGGGGCTTTAACATGCAAACACTCAGAGCACCCATGTGTTACTTGCCTTACAGAACCATTAGAAATAAATAATAAAAAAAAAACAGCTAATCACATTTAAACATGTATATGTAAAAGTTTTCATATTATAACTTGAGATGTCTGACTTTACATTCCCATTTTATGTGCAGTATAATGTACTATTCTCAGCCATTGCCTGTAAAAGATGGTAAAAAAACTACGCTAAGTGGGCCTAATTCACCAGGGAACGCAATGCCAATATTTACGCAGAACGAGCATTTGTTTACTGGTGCTTGGATTTTGACTGCTGCGCCCCTTTTCGCGCAACATCAGGATGTCATGTGCACAATGTCATGACGTTGCACATTTAGGGGGCTAGGCCGGCACAGACTGCAACTGTGCCCTGCTATGGCCCTGATCTCACCCCCCTCAACTAACCCCACCTCAATTAGGGCTGCTTCCAGAAATTTCCCGGGCTGGTTTTGCATCCCAATCCGCCCCTGACTATAACCACCTGTGGATCTTTTAAAATATGTCAGTGAGTAATGAATACACCTGTGCACCTGCTGGGTGACTTGGGAAACGTGACCTGTGTGGGGTCCTGAGGACCGAGTTTGAGAACCACTGATCTAATACAAGCAAAAACAAAACAAAGAGCGGTGCTCCATAGTGCATTAAAAGTTTTGATATACACTTAGTTTAAAAGGTAATGATCACTGAACGAGATGTACTTGTACCCAGTCTTAAAGCTCTGTGGGATGATTACCACATGACATAATACAATATAGCCAAGGCAATCACCAACCGTCCTCCACGGGCACCTCCGGTACAAACACCCCATGCTGGAATCTGCCGTGGGAAGATGCAGCGTGCCGATGCCATGAGGAGCCAAGGTGGCTGGGAGGAATGCCAGGCCACGCCCTAACGTGTTTCGTCAGAGGGCTGGCCTGGGTGACGCTAAGACACATTGATAACATGGTGCTCGACCAATCAGCCCATCCAGTGGGCGAGATTACAAAGATAAACAATACACGCCCACAAGAGCGATATCAGTGCACGGTACCCCCACTTAAAATCCCTCTCCCATTTAACATCTTTAATAATTTGAAGCATATATAAGATGGTAATTTGGGAACATATGTTTTAATAAATACATCAACGTATTCTGATAATCTAGATGTCAGAGAACCGATGCCAGCAACTATTGGGCGGCCAGGTGGTTGGGTCAAATGCTTATGAAGCTTTGGGAGGTGGTAAAAAGTGGCAATATTCGGTGTGGTGTTATAAAGATATTTATATTCCTCTGTTGATAGCACTTTATTGTCAAGTCCTCTTTTTAATAATTTGTAAAAATGCAGTGGGGTCCTTTTCTAATTTAATATATGATTTATTATCAGATAACAACTTATCCGCCTCTCTTTCATAGTAGTCACGGCCCATGACCATTATGCCACGCCCTTTATCAGCATTTTTAATTATCACATTTAGTATTGGCAGCAACATTTTTTAAGGTGTCAAACTTTTTTTTTTTCTGGTGGGGGTCTTTTGTTTTTTTAGTGACCGTCATTTTTTCAATTTCTATTTTTTACTAATTGGGAGAACATCTCCACATATGGGCCTTTTGATTATATAGGATAAAATATAGACTTGGGTCTTAGACCGGAAGAGGGACTAGCTTTTTCACTCTCCCAGTTCCTAACTGGAGCATCATTCTTCCTAAGAAAATTTCATTTTAAGATGATCTTTCTCACAAAGAGATTAAGATCTATATAAAGGTCAAATTATTTGTTCCTCGTGTCCGGGCAAAGGAGAGGCCTTTTTTGAGAACCTGCCTTTCTATAGGTTTTAAATCCATTTTAGAGATATTAAATACTGCCTTGACCTCCTCGTCTACTGCAGATGTCTTAGCTTTGGAGGTTTTCTTAGCAGCCTTCCTTCCTCTCTTTCTTTTTCTCCCGATCTTCTCTTTACACTGACAGGCGTCCGGAAGATGGACAGAGCAGAGTTCTGGCTGTGACTGGGTTTTCGTTGGCCTGAAAAAAAAAAATAATAATAAAAAATATATATATATAGATAGATAGATAGATAGATAGATAGATATAGTCAATAGGACTGGCATTCCCAATACTGTTGAAAGAATGGTGCTCTGTCAGTAGTAAAAATAATGGGTGGTATTTCAGGTCTTTAGGGTAAAATAATGGTTTTATCCCATGACACTTAGGGCCGTATTCAATTAGGTGCGAAAAGTTGCGTTTGGCGAAAAACGTTTGCATGAAGTTATTGCCGCATTTGCCAGTTTTGATGTAATTTTTTTGTGTACTTTCTCACTTCACCCAATCCAATTGCAAAAACACACGAAAACGCATATGTGCGATAATTGCCTGACTGACACTGGTAATCAAAATAAAAGTGTAATAATAGGAATAGAAAAATGATAGTATATGTCACCATTATATCAAAACCGAAATAAAAAGAAAAGTGAATGTAAAGTTTAGATAATCTATCTTTGCTTACAGACCCAAAAACTAATTGACATATTATGACTTTAGTTAGTTAATAAAATTATCTGTGAAACATTTACTTTGGCCCTTCTACTAGTTTATGTTGTGATTTTTATTCTGTCTACTTTCCATAACCACTGGCACCTCTCTAGGAATGAATGGAAAATAATAAATAACTATTATAAAGTAGGAGAAGACTATAAAAAAAGTTTTAAATGCTTTTAGCTAACTATTTCAGTTTTCAGAAACATTTTGCTGATGGCGCAGGATATTTTGTGTTAGAATTAGAATCCAATGTTTTATAACCCAGGTGCACACTTTGGGGGTTTGCAGTTGCTCATCTGCACTGCGCACGTACAGCGTATAAATGGTGGGTGGTCCCTTTCATCCCACTCCCAAGATTTAGCATTTTTCCCCAACCCAAACTTCACTTCATCTATCACAACCATGGTAGTGTCCACAGTGTTTCTGCATCTCCTGCCCGCACCTCTTTCGTTTCAGCCTTTATCACTTCCCTGTCTCTTTTTCACTTCTCTCCCTCTTGGCCTGATTCTGAGTATGGAGTAAAGCAAAAAAGAGCTTAAGTTATTCTGCATACACATGGTACAACCTGCACAACCAAAGATATCGCTGATAGATTTCCTTCCAACTTTCTGTAGTGCAGGTCAAATCATTTTGGGTGTACACACTGATAGATATCTATGATAGATATTTCAGTGAAATCATGTCTTTACAAGCAAATCTTGACAAAATCGTCCAGTTGGCCTGCATGTACGGCCGACCATAGATATCGCTGTCGTTCATGCGGGAACAC
Source organism: Taudactylus pleione (assembly GCA_031769625.1). Taxonomy (NCBI): domain Eukaryota; kingdom Metazoa; phylum Chordata; class Amphibia; order Anura; family Myobatrachidae; genus Taudactylus; species Taudactylus pleione. The sequence continues at coordinate 37,525,329 of JAUIMM010000018.1, read as the reverse complement.
GCATCGTTGGTCGATCGTTCACTGTATAAAAATTAAAGATATGAACGATATCGTTCAGGAAAATCGTCCCGTGTGTATGCAGCATAACTCTGCACCTGGACAAACCATGCTTCAATGCAAAGGGTACACGTACAGTCATTGTTTTTGCAAACAGGGTAAATAGTGGTTGCTTTTGCATATAGCTTTTATTTTTTATCATATCTAAATCTCTCTGCTCATTTTATATCTGCCCCACCTGCAGTGTAACATGGTTTTGCCAAGGTGCACAGTTACTTGCTCTTTTTTCTTTTACTCCCACCTCAGAATCAGGCCCTGTGTCTCCCCAATGTATGATTCTGTCCATTTGTGTGTGTGTTTACATAGCTCTCTTCCCTTTCTGTGTTTCTATTAATTTCTTTCACCCCCTTTGTATATATATCTGTTTTTGAGGGGCTTCCGGTTGCCCAGGACTCACACTCTGCACTCCTATCCTCACCTACCAATGGCCCTGTTCACTAAAAGTTTAGTGAAAAAGAAGGGATGCGTATATTTTTTATCCCTTTCGTGTGATGGAGCCAGAATGCGACCAAACAGAGCTGGGGCAAACCCGGGACCACTGTTCTTATTCTTACGCACCATGGATATCAGGGAGCAGACAGCTTGTCTGGGGAGAGGAGAGTGGCTGCCAGTAATGTTGCATACTTGCCAACTCTCCCTGATTGTCAGGGAGACTCCCTGAAATAGTACCAATCTATCTGACTCCCGGAAGAGTCTAGCATCTTACCCCCATTATGTAACTCTTTTATATACTTTGACAAAATAGAAATCAGAAATAAATACTGTACATTCAAATGGTATAATAAGTGTCATTTCCCTGCATTGATTATCAGGCACAGTGATCCCTATGGCTGCATGCATTTTTCATATAAGGTTTTTTTGGCCACTTATATTCAACCCCTCGTAAAACGTAATAAATGAGCAAGCCCTGCAATGTCTCAGTGTATTTTCCTCAACAACTAGATCTTACTAACTGCTTTGGGTGTCATCTTTTTATGGCATGCCTCTCAGATGTTGCAGTACCCTCCACTTTACCACAACGCTTATAAGTGTTGGTTTCATAATCTCTCTGAAATGCTTTTTCAAAAGTAGGCACGTATGCTGCTGTAAACTATGTTAGAGACGCTGGACCCAATTCTGAGTTGGACCACAAAGTGGCTGCATTTGTGTGATGCCGCTGGAACCAAATTTACCAACTAGTTCTAATGCAGGAATCGGTAATGCCAATGAGAGATCTGTGTTTCATCATGCAGGAAGCCACACTGCCAACTGTTTTTCCATCCATTCCACACCCATTGTCTTTAGTATTGGCACTTGCACCAGACCCATGCTGTGTGCAAGAGAACCATCGGAAACAGGCATCCCTTCGCTGTATGTGCAGCTCCGATTAGCACAGAAATCTAGCTACATGTCCAAGACACTCCCAGAAGACATATCTCTAGTGTGTGACTGTCCATTTTACTGAAAGAAAGCTCCAGCCTACTGTATATCCAATTTAGAAACAGCTGGAGATGTACCAAAATGCATAAACTTCTGCGCATGTGTAGTATGATAAAACTTGCTATTTGCGGCAGCATAAAGAGCTTCGTCTTGATCACAATCAGGCGAACTGAATCTTGTTTATCAATAGGCCCTTACTTTGGCATTAACCACTTACTTCGCAGCAGACACAACCACGTCAGGCTGGGCTTTCTCTGACATGGTCGCATCTGATGTGACCAGTCGGAAATGCCCACTGGGTGGCTGCTTGAAGATAATTTTCCAGCAGTCTCCAATCTCAAAGAGACCTCTCGGTCCGCTTGCACCCATAGCTCCGCCCAGGGCCGGATTATAGGCAGGGGTTGTCGTCCCGGGGCCCCCACAAATAAGGGGCCCCCACACACTGGTTCCGGCCACATCACCCTGACTAATTTTTTTTTCTTTTATTGGAGCTGCCTCCCGCGGCTCGCAATTAAGCCCCGCCCCTTGTGGCATTTGGCTTCGCCCCCTCTTCAAAGACCCGCAAATCTGATGTGAGACAGTAAAAAGTGGAGGAGCCCAGTTGCAGCACCAGCCACTGTATAAGACCCAAGCCACGCGAGGATCAGCACCAGCTGACTTCAGGTCCCGGAGGTCTCTGGACACAGTGCTCACTACCATCTGCCGGCTCTGAAGGCACAGTGCTCCGTCCAATCACACCAATACTGGGGACAGTAAAAAATGGAGAAGTTCCACTGCAGCACCTGTCACATTGAAGATCCCAGAAAGCTGCCATCCAGCCATGGGTAGTGTATACCTCTCAAGCCCAATACAGCAACAACAGCACCAGCCACCTTGAAAGGCCTGATACCTGGAGCCACTGTGAACTGGGGTCAGCATGAGTAGACTTTAAGTCCTGGCAGCAGTACCCATTAGGAAAAGATTCATCACACCAAATACACTGTTGAGAGGCAATCCTATTTTAATTTTTCAAAAAGGAGCTATAAGCATATATTAACTGTTTTGTCGATGGCATACAATGAATTGGCTGCACTAATTTATGGCATACTATGTATTGAGGGCACTACTTTGTAGATTACTATGAATTGTGGGCATGACTGTGTGGCATACTCTCTATTAGGGGCCCTGCTTAATGGCATAATATGTAATTGGATCCCTGCTGTGTGGCATGCTATAGATTGGGGCTTTACTGCATGTCATATTATGTATTGGGATCCCCTGCTGTATGACATGCTATAGACTGGAGGCCTTACTGCGTAGCATACTATGAATTGGCCCTGCTGATAGGGGGCATCACTGTGGCATACTGTGAACACCATGATGTGGCATGGGGCACTATGGTGGGGCCTCCTATGAATTGGTGACCCTACTGTGTGACATGCTAAGCATTAAGGGCCCTGCTGTGTGGCATACTATGTATTGGGGGCACTACGTTGTGGAATACTATGAAATGGGGTCCCTGCTGTGTGACACATGAATTGGGGGTATTAAGGTGTGGCATACTGTGAATTTGGGATACTACGGTGGGGCCTGCTATGAATTGGTTTCCCTGCTGTGTGGCATGCTATACATTGGGGACCCTGCTGTGTGGCGTGATATGAACTGGGGGCAGTACTGTGTTGTGTACTATAAATTGGGCACAAGAGATAGGCCTGTGTCTGGGTCTGTTGTGCACTGAAGAAGCATGTGTTCTGGTCTAATGGCATTTGGGAAGTTCTGAGGGGCATTGAACGGATTTGTATGGTCGTTTATATAAGTTTTCATATATTTTCGTTGCTCATATATAATCGGCTTTAATCTTAATAAACCTTAATCCGGCCCTGGCTCTGCCCCCAGTGTGTCCCGATCACTGCTGGCTACAGTGATTGGGTAGCAGTGGGTAACCCCAGCCAAGACTGCACTGTAAACTGAGCAGCTGAGGCTCATGGTTGCTGCGGCTTCTCTCCCACAGTTTCCCAATCACTGTGATCAGGCAGACCAGTGACAACCCTTCCTGCTGGCTTCAGTTCAGCTGAGTCTGCACTAGAAGCATAGCAGCCGCGGCTTTGCCCTCAGAGTCTCCCGATCACTGTGGCCAGCAGTGATCAGGCATCCCAGTGACTCCCCCTCCTGCTGGCTTCAGTGCAGGTGAGTCAGCACTAGAAACAGCAGCAGCAGCTGCCTGTTCCTATGATACGCCATGCACATAAACATTTCCCTGTTGTTTTCTGGCTTCACTTAATACCTGCCTGTTCTGACCTGCCCTATTCTCTGCAATTCTTCACTGCTGACTCTCATGACTTTTGGCTTTTCTTGTGGTTCCGTAATTTGCTTGTTTGTTAACAGCTACTTCAAAAGAATACTTTCTGGACTGCAGCCTGTGGTCTTCCTGCTACATTGTTCAGATCTCTCCTGGATAGATATATCGCTTGTTCGTTTGAACGGGTTATATATCTATAGTGCATGGCCGGGTGTGTACAGCGACTATGTCTGTGAATGACATCGTGCAGCACAGCACAGCAGATGGCCGATATATCTGAAAGATATATCGGTCATCTGCTGGTGTGTACGTACGACCCGCCGATCACCCATACATACACATGTTGCAGGTCCCGGCAGTGATTGACCACTCAACTGGGCGGGCGATTGAAATGTCCGGCCATTTGAGCTGTCAAGCCCAATGCATCGGGCAGACAAATTGGTAAGTGTGTATTCACTTACCAATCATCAGATAGGTCGACCTAGTGTGTGCTCAGCTTTAGACCTTGTTTGTACCAACTATACATAACTTACCTGAGCATCAACCAATTATTGGAAATCTTTTAATGCTTTATTTACAAAATAAGTATCCCTAAGAACTGACTGAAACTGCACAGGTTTTTATTTCAAATATATTTTTATTCATTTGACTTAGTAAATAAAATAGTAATCATGCATTTCACTTAAAGGTGATATAGAGCACATCAAATTGTCCCATTCTTCTTTCCCATGCTACCACTATAACTAACACCAAGGAGTAAATTTACTAATAATCATGTTTGTCACAAGTTTGGTCGAGAACAAATAATCTAAGCTTCGTCGGGACACGGGAGAGTTTTGAAAAATGAAACTGGCAAATTTACTTCGAATTGAGTTTGGCTGAATCAAGTTTTCCGATGGTAAATGAGAGCAGATCGAGTTTCTCTGTCGAGGTCCCTGTGTCTGACCGCAGCCAAACACACCTGAACATGCAGCCTGCACACATCAGTGAGATACATGCAGGCTGCATGTGTGTATTTTGTGTAAAATGTTAAAAATGTAAAAAAAAATTATATGAGGTTCCTGGCCAAAAGCATAATCAGCCCCGGGCTCCTTAGCCAGTCTTGGTTCTAAAAATATGGGGAACAAAATGTGTAGGTGTACCCCGTATTTTATGAACCAGCAATGGGCTCTGTGAGCCGGTCCTGGTTTTAAAAATACGGGGAAAAAATGGTGTGGGGGTCCCCGTATTTGAAGCCAGCACCGGGCTCAAACTGTCGGGAGTGTAATGTCACAGACAGTCGACCCTTTCTCCGGTTCACCCCAGCTAAAGCATTAACACCACATACTAATCAGCCCCGGCCGGGGGATCCCAGGTGTGTTGGGGACCTCCCCATTAAAGGGGTCCCCTCTTCCCTGGGCACCCTAGGCCTCGGCTGAAGCCCGGACGGGGGTCTTCCCTGCACCACTGGCCGGTGGTTGCAAGTGAAATAGTGTTAATAATAGATATATGCTATTGTTTTCTACAGTGGGACTACAGGTGCCAGCGTGCCTGCCCTTTGGCACTTGTGGAACTAGAAGTGCCAGCAGGTGGCCGGCACTGCTACCCCCACTGTAAAAACAAATAGTACAAAAATGACAGTACACACACACCGTAGATAGTTTAATTTTATTGCACATAAAACACACACTTACATACTCACCCTCTCCCCGGTTATCGATCCCCTTTTTCAGTAGAAATACACGGTTATCCCTAAAAAAAATTGTAAATACTCACCCACCTCCTGGCGCAGGTCGGTCCTCTTCTCCAGTAGAGTCCCTCCCGACAAAATAAAAAAAACGAGTAACACGTCCAGCTGGCATTGAAGAGATGTACAGTATGTGTTTTTTCTAACATTTAACCAGTTTTTGGCTATTTACAGGTAGAAACATACACTGATCTGAGTATGTTTCTGCAGTACTCGCAGCTCAAAGGCAGGTGAATTTTTTTTTCCGAATTTGAACACAAGTTTTATAAAACTCTATTATTGGTAAATTCACAAATCCTATCTTTACTAGGGAAATGTTTTCGAGTTTGGGTGATGGTGAAATGAAGCATCTTTGCAATCTCTCCCGAGTTTTCCTGTAGCAAACGAAAATTCTCTCCCAAGTTAGATGTTAGTAACTGTATGAGTTGCAAAAAATGGCCAATCTCTCCGAGAATGCAAAGTCGACCACACTCAAATCTTAGTAAATTTACCCTCAAATTTGTTTTGCAAAGCTTAATATGGAAATTGTCTACAGTATATTTTTCTGCCACTAGATGGCACATCCAGACAATCATGCTACGCATGTCAGATGAATGAAAAGTACACCTTGAATGCTTACTGTGCTATGTGAATCAAACTACTATGTTCATGTCTCAGCATAAATGAAAGAATCACCAGCTTCTGTGGTCTGAGCAAAGGCAACAGTCAGTTATTTACAGGTAATATGTTCCGCTGAATGTTAGAGACCTGCCAGTGATTAATAGACCTCCTCCCAGGCCACAGATGTAATAAAGAATGACGGAAAACCAGCTCCAGATTAGCCGGTAAGCGTCAGAGTTACAGATGACGGAGTGCACAAACAAACTATACACCGCTTCTTCTGTCAGTGGCTGTTAGCTCTTGGGCTCTCTGACACCCCTGGACTTTGTAGGCTGGGGTTATTAACAAACAGTGATCACATCAGTGTTGATTATTTGGTGACGGGAATGAGTGGAGGTAGCACTCAATTACTTACATTATTGCACTACTAAGCCATGTGCTTTTTAACTGCAAGTCTAGAAAATGGTCCTTGTCTAATCATGGAGGAACAGCAGATAAAGCAGTAAAATTCTGCAGCCCCCTGGGGTTGGGAAAGTTTCCAGTGTCTCGCCACAAAGAACTAAAATAGTAAAACATTGTCCCCTGGTGCAAAATTGTCCAAATGATAAAATATAAATAAAACCAAAATAGTGTGTATATTATTTTTACCAAGGGAAAAAAGACAATACAGGTTGAGTCTCCCATATCCAAATATTCCGAAATATGGAATATTCCGAAATACGGAATATATTTAGCATGACTGAGATAGTGAAAACTTTGATTTTTGTTGGTTCAATGTACACAAACTTTGTTTAAGGCACAAAATTATTAAGAATAAAGTATAAAATGACCTATAGGCTGTATGTATAAGGTCTATATGACACATAAATGAATTTCATGAATATACACAAACTTTGTTTGAGCCAAAAAATTGTTGAAAATATTGTATAAAATTACCTTCAGGCTGTGTGTATAAGGTGTATATAAATCATAAATGCATTCTGTGTTTAGATTTGAGCCCTATTCCTAAGACTTTTCAATATGGTATGCAAATATTCCAAAATACGGAATATTCCGATATCCAAAATACCCCTGGTCCCAAGCATTTTGGATATGGGAGACTCAACCTGTATTACAACATATTTATATGATTCTGCAATTCAGAATATTTCCATGTGAAAATAAAGAAACTTATAAAGAACAGGGTATAGTGTACTGGTAATATACTTCAAACCACATAGAAATACACATATTGGGGCTGATGCACAGTTAAATGTATGCCTGCTTTGTGTATCTTATGTGACTTTGTATTGTGCATGCTCAGAAAAAGAGCAAATGCAGCTAAGCAGAATTGCATCAACCCATGCTGACTGGAGAGGAAGACCTAGGGTGGGAAGAGACGCTCCTACATAGGCAACGTTCATGCAAACCAGCACATTATCGAAGAAATATTTCTATTTGCAGATATATCATTTGCACCTAATATAGCACAGGTGCAATTACACATTGATCATGAGTAGTAAAACAGGTATATATGCTACCCACACAGATACAGGCACATATCACGGCATGTCCAGCTGTACATATGACCTATAATATGTTATTTCCTCTATGCACAGTTATTATGAGTAATGTATGCCTGTTTTACTTCCAAACTCAGCATCAGTCCCATTATCCTCATCTTTTTTCAGTGACTGAACAGCTTTGAAATCAGTATTAAAGTTGTGATATTCTCGGTAATGATCATATAAAGCCTCGAAAAAGATGATTATTTAAAGGGCCTGATTCAGAGGGGCACGCTAACTACACGCGATGCCAATATACACGCTGTTGGCCAATAGACGTACTGCTCATGCGTTGGAGTCACACTGTGCATACATCCCGATGGTTACTGCACGGAGACACAGAATGAATTTGGAGGCAAGAGCAGTGTATTTCAATGGGCCTTCCTGGAAGGTAACAGGGTGGATAGTCAGATGCGAGCGTGCTGCTGACAGCGACTGTGTCTAAAGAAGCAGTAGGGCTGACACAGGATGCCATGTTCAGACGGAGAAATTGCATCTGCCATAGGGTGGTGCAAGCTTTGATGTTGCTGGCACCTAAAGACGTGCCGAGACGTATTAGCGCCGCTGCCTGTGAGCATCTCAGTAGGAAGATCATCGGTCGCTGCATTAGCATAAATATGCAGCTGTGGCTAAAGACGCGTCTGCGTGCCCCTCTGAATCCGGCTCATAATGTGATATTATATAATAAAGAATGGTGTTCTGTCTGTAATAACTGTGCTCACCTTAGTAGAACTTTTTGTATTCTACAATAAAGATCTCAGGGGTCTTTTATTCCAACAGTTTTCTTTCTAAAAAAAAATGATTGCCACCGCGGGAAATCCTTTTATACAGTATATGTTAAACATAAAGTGCAGAGTCACAGATACATAGTAGGTAGAAGATGTATTGTGTTGTTCATTTTTCCAAACAATGACGTTCTATACAGCAGATCATCTTACGCGTTTCATGAGTTAGTCTGCTCAAGTCCTCTGAGAAAACTTAGAGGAAGTGCACAGGAATGCTTAGGAAAACGCAGAAGAAAGTGATCTACTGTTTAGAACTCTGTTGCATGGAAAAATGGACAACGCAATACATTCATAACATGCTTCTGCAGAGCGGCTTTGACTTTTGAATATAAACTGTTTTATCCTGGTGGCAATTATTTTACCCTTTGGAAATAAAGCAGTTGGAATTGAAGACCTGTGAGACCTTTATTCTACCATAAAAAGTGCTACTAAGGTGAGCGCATCTATGACTGGTTGATCCACATTCTTTATTAAACAACATGATGCTATGTGTATTTATCTTTTTTGAAGATTGTTTGAGTACTAAAGAGAATATCAAAACTTTGATACTGAGTTTAAAGCTGTTCACTCAAAGAACAAATGTGAGCATAATATATTTATTTCAGCATGGTTTGTAGTATAATATCAGTACAGCCTGCACTACAGTATGTATGTTTTCTTTGTGTTCACATGGAGAATAATAGGAGATAATTTGAAGAATCACTTAAAGGACTACTTTTGTCTTTATATTAATTTTTCTATAGTTAAAATAGAAAAGTGGTTCATGTAGGAAACGATGAGACAACTTTTTTCAAGTTGCTTGTTTAAAGTGATCCAAAGACACTTGGGGATATATTTATTAAAGGTTGATTCTTGGTCAATTTTGTATTTTAGGGTAAAATTAATATTTGCCATGTTGTGGGTGCTAATACATGTTTTGTATGCCCTGTAAACTGAAGTATTTTAGTATGTTTTTATTTAACATTTTATACAGGTAGACTGATTGTTAGAGACCTTCAACTTTAACTTGGATGTTCAAACATTGCATCAAGTTAGATAGTTATGTACACACATAAATATATAACTACATAACATGGAAATAAATGAAGAACATCTGGCATACTGAAAACACAAGATTGGTTCGTGCTATAACTAATCATTGGACATCTCAGAATGGTCAGGGTCAAATACTTGCTTATAATTATGGCTGTCTTGGGAGCAAGAGAATAACTCATTTACTGTACAAGAGAGGTGATTGTTGGAGTGAGTTTGTCTGGAGGTTCAGTCACCAGGACAGTTCCGTTTGCTAACAGCGTCTAAGTTGATGTCAACATGAAATTACAGAGGGAAAAAGGGAAAGACATGATAAGTGTCACAGTTGGTGGTAGTGTGTACCTCCTGGGCTGTGATTGTCATACATTAATTTGAAGTGCAAAGCAAATCTGGCAAGAACTACACAGAACAAAGGTATCATATTTGGTTTGCTATCCATAAAGCACTCAATAACCCTGGAAATGCACAGTGGTGCAAAGCGCATAGGCAATGGACTGCTGAACACTGGCCATCTGATGAAATCCAAATTCTATTGCCGCAGCTCCCCATTCCCACGTCGGATGTATATCTCTGGGACTACGGGCACACCCACACTATTGCAGCCACATCTGCACAGGAGTAGTGGGTGCTCATTGTGCTATCTATCAGTTGCAATCATTCAAGCTTTTTTTCCAATAACAGCGCAGATATTGCTGACTGCTGTGTATCATTCTGAACAATTACTTATGTCTTATGTTAGATTACCAGCTATATGTTGTGATGGTCCTATAGGAGCTACAAATCTATTATTTATATGAACATTGTTAATAGGTGGATCTTACATTTAGGGTGTTACTAACTTTTGTCTACCTGAATTAGGTCACCTTTATGCTTTATAATCTACGGATCAATTAGAGAATACTTTTACATTTTGAGCATTGAAGATCTTGGAAATTCCCTGGCAATTTTATTATTTTATATGCTTTTTGTGTTTTGTTGTTCAGATTTTATTCAGCTTAGATTAGCATTGTCAATTTATAAATAAAAATTATTGTATTACCCAATCATGGTTTCTTTACATTGTTTATTTTGGTGTGTATCTTAAAGCTGCGGAACCCTTCCCCCCTTGTGGGTTGGGATATTTTTCTCTCTGTGCACCCTCTTCTCCAAAAATAAACAAGTACAGTATATTTATGGCGCCAGTCTTAAGAGCTCCATAGCCTTTAGTGCTTGTGTCCAACAGTAAAGGGCTCTGGTGGTTCTATGTCGTTGGGCACATTTTCCTGCCATGATTTGAATGCAGTCATTCCCTTAGTAGGCAATTCCCCAATCCACTGTGTATATATGGTGGAGCAGTGGTTTGATGAACATGACTCTGATGTTATCTCCATCACCAAGGCCCCCATTTATCAAAGAATTTCTAATGAAGTGGTAAATAGCGTTTTCACTCGCCGTTCTTTTCCCCCTTATTTTCCTTGTATTGGATATATTCTTTGGCGAGTGCTAATGGTATTTGACTTGTCAGCGCTGCGTTTAACACTGAAGCAGTGCTGGCTATAGATGGAAAGCCCCGTGTGCTGACAGACTGCACATGCGCTGTCTGGAACTCTACACCAGCATATGCGCAGTCATGGGTCTCCAGGCACTTGCACGCAGGACATGTTTCCGGCATTGTAGTACTCCTGCGCTGAGCAGTCCTGTGGCCGCTGCAGGGGTATGGAGTAGCTGTGGCTTAAAAACAGCGCTATCAGCTATAATAAATACAGGCAGCAGTTATTTATCACTGAAAACGAGTTTTAAAGAACAGAACAAAACTCCTTTATAAATGGGGGCCCAAGTCTGAGCCATAAGCATTTATGGGATATTCTGGAACATTGCCTTTTTCACCGCCATCACCTGTCAGTTGACTGAATTTCTTGAAAAAATGTCAGGAATTGGTATCACGCAGGCCGCTGTCCATACAGTGCATTTATATTGGAATTAGATGAAGTACCCAGCGTTGCCCAGGTTTAAATCTTCAAGTTATTAAGTTTTATTATGTGATCGTCTAAATCCATCCAGTTGAAGGCCCAGAACAGGCTCCTCGGGTGAAAGTTCTGCACAGCGTACACCAATGGGAGGTCCAACAGGGATCTCAACCCCATAGTATGCCTCCTGGGATCCAATGTTACTACTCTGTGAACTTTTCGTCCAAATCCATCCAGTGGAAGACTCAGAACAGGTCCTCCAAGTCCGTACAGGCTCCTTGGTTCAAAGTTCTGTCCTGCTCACCGGGACTCCAACCACTCCTTTAGGCATCCCAGATCAATTGCCACCCCTCTGTGAAGTTTTTATCCAAACTCATCCAGAGGAAGGCCTAGAACAGGCTCCCCGGGTCAAAGTTCTGCCCAGAGTACACCAATGGGAGGTCCGACCGGGACACTAACCCCCTTAAAACTTGTGCAGGATCCAACTGTACTACCTCGCCTTGGTTTTATCCCAATTGATTCAGGGGTGTCCAAATGCACAACCGGACAGACAGATAAACAAAAACAAACAGACCAATGAATTTTATATATAAGATTTGTAGCATTGTCGCTATGTGGTCTGACTTTTTCGATACTAAATAACTATAAGATTTGGCCAACAAACTTCTTTTATATATTTAATTTTTTTTCATCCATTATCTGTACATACCTATGCAAGTACACACAGAGAACTATATTGAAACATAAACGTAATGTAAAATATATATCCTTTAATATTAATATGTTATTCTGTCTTTAAAAGCATTAACCTATTATCTGTGTTACAGTACCTCCCAACCTCTAACCCCTGCTCTTTTTAGGAATTCCCCTGCTCTCAGGATGCTTCTGACTTTGGCTGATAGGTCTCTGGAGATATTTAATTTATCGGGAGGCTCTTCAGGAAAATGACACAAGTCATGACCTTTATAGCACATGAGAAATCTGTAAGCTGCCTGAAGCTGAGCCATGTGAAGGAATCAATAGCTTAGAGAATGGGAGGATAATGTACAAAAATATTGATTTCTTTACACTCATTGACAATTTCTAATTAAAAAAATAAGAGCATTATTTATTAGGAATTGCTGACAACCTATTTAAATTCCAAAGTAATTTATCGTTAAAGGGAAAGAGATACACAGGTTAATATGGTTGCAACACTGCAACATGTATAGTGTCGTAAGGTGTCATTCTGATCATATAGTTGTAGGAGTATTCTGTATCTTTGTGGATGGGTGTGGTACGTTTCTTGACATGTCCAGAATGTCGACAGCATAATGTTGACATGTCCAGAATGTTAACAGTAAAATATTGACATGTAAAATGTTTACATTGACTTATTTTCGACAATGGGATTTCCCATCCTTTTTTAATCTAATGCTAACCCTAATTGCAGCCTAACCCTGACTATAATTGATCCCTAACCCTAAAATGGTGTGTCAACATTCTGGCTGTCAACATTCAGACCATGTCAACATTCAGACCATGTCAACATTCTGAATGTGGACAAACGGACTATATACCTTCAGGATGTGAATTGAAGCATGCCCGCCCCACTATGTGGCCTGGATTTTGAACATTTGAAGGTTCCAGCAGGAAGGCAGCCATTGAATAGAAATGCACAGGCAGAACTAATCTTAACCAGTGAAAGCCATATAGATTGGCGTTATACTAATCTTTTATACACTTTGGTAAGTATGTTGCAACCATACATATGCTTGACAGTCAGTGATCGGCACAAATGCAGTACAGGTCCTGCGCATGCGCTGATGATTAAACTTTGGACTTGTGTGAAAATCACCGGGTTTATTTACAACTCTGAATCAGGTCCATTGTCACTAGGTTGGTCCAGTATTGGAGTAGTAGTTGTTGTACATCTTGTATGATTTTGCTAACCTATACCTTAAGTTTGTTTATGTTATGGTACATTTCTGTGCAGAGGAATAAGCATAATAATCAATCATCTGGCAATCATAAATGTCAGACAAAATCAACTTCCCTCACCGTTGAGTGGAAGTTGAATAGTTAATTTGCTATTTCGCATTGGAACTGAACTAAAATGTTCTTTTAACCTTGTTTTTATTGTAGAACATTGAGTGGATGGTACATTATATCATTGCCTCACCTTATTGTGGATTTGACATATGTACTTGATCTTAATGCTCTTACTGATAAGAATTTTTACATTGGATGACTGTGGTTCTGATGTTTTTTTCTGTTCTGATAACTAAAACTGAAATTTTTCTTATGACTTTATAGCAAAATTATGTCCATCTTCCAAAATACTACAATACAGATTTGTCCACAAACATCTATCGTCAGTGAGCTACAAGTTGCGTTACATAACGTGTAAGCGCCATGTGACTCAGTAGCGCTCAGCGTCTTTTCGTGCAACTTTTTACCTTTAAATGTGTCTTATTTGCACAGTGGTGCAAATAGGCTGCACACGCAGCTTCTGCTGATTAAAATGATATGCGGCATGCCTACATTCTCTGTGAGGCTGCGGGTGTGTCTGCATGCGGAATGCTACATTATTGTCAAGCGCTGACACTGTAATGTAGCTTTTTGCATGCAGATATAACCGCAGTCATACACAGAATATAGACATGCCGCATTTCATTTTAATCAGCAGAAGCTGCTTGCGTGTCCTATTCACACCGCTTTGTGAATACAACGCATTTAAAGGTAAAAAGTCGCACAAAACGACGCTCACTGAGTCACGCCACAGCAAGGCACGACTAGAAAGGCTGTTCAGTGCGCAAGGAGGCTAGATATATTTGCACACATCTTTACATATTTTTTGTATACCATTAGATTTATTTGATTCCAATTCCATATGGTTTTTATGGTCCATATCATTCTATGGGGGGTATCGAATTAGCTGCGATAACCCGTTTTTCTCCAAAAAGTTTTCACCAGTAATTGTTATCGTGCTATCCTATTAGCCATGGTATTTGCATACCCGAAAAGTGGTATAGAAATAATCACAAATTTCTTTTCACCACCTCTGAGCAGGTGATAAGTTGTGCAAAACCCCTATATTTGGCTAAAACTGTTGGGACTTGGTGCAGAACCACTGGGACACCCTCCTTAATGACAAAAATATTTTTTATTAGCTTAATTTAGGCAATAATGACATGTCATTTTTAGTGTGAAAAAGTAAAAAGTGTTGGAAAAATGGGTATAAAGTAGTGGGACAGGTATATGGGGGTGCTGTATTCATGGGACATTGCAGGTGCAAGTAACAGGTGTATTTAAAAAAAAAAATAATACAAAAATGCCCTCTAATGACACAAATATATACTTACACCCATTTAAATGTACCCCTAATTTAACTACAGCATTTATCTTGGCCAACAAATATTGCTTTCTATCATTTTTTTACTGTTAATGCACATAACAGCCATTGAACGCCAAACCCTTGGATTATGACCACTAACACACTCCTATACCATTACCATACTTTCATTTACCTTTATTGTGGCTACAGGCTGATTTCCCCATTTTCACCTGTCATTCATGCAAGAATTATCATGCGAATTGGTTATCTCCAGTTTTACAATAGGATAGCACGATAAACGGGAGCGCGCTAACTGGCACATTTGGACGATAGGTGCGAAACATTTTCCACAGAAAAAACTTATCGTTATCATGGCTAATTGGATACCCCCCTATATCTTTGAAAATTCTGTAATCTCCAGCTACAGTGATGTGAGCAACTGGTTGGTTATTTAATGATCCTAAGGCAAACTTTTGTCCAGCTGGGTACAGGTTGAGTCTCCCATATCCAAATATCCCGAAATATGGAATATTTTTGGCTTGACTGAGATAATGAAACCTTTGATTTTTGTTCGTTCAATGTACACAAAGTTTGTCTAAGGACCCGCATTATTAAAAATATTGTATAAAATTATCTTCAGGCTGTGTGTATAAGGTGTATATGAAACATAAATTAATTTAATTTCTGTACACAAACTTTGTTTGAGCCACAAAATTATTGAAAATATTGTATAAAATGACCTACAGGCTGTGTGTATAAGGTCTATATAACACATATATGCATTCTATGTGTATATTTGGGTCCCATTCCCAAGATATTTCATTATGATATGCAAATATTCCAAAATACGGAATATGACGTTATCCAAAATACCCCTGGTCCCAAGCATTTTGGATATCGGAGACTCAACCTGCATCTCTATTTCTCTCTCTATCTTCTAACAGTCGGTCTGTCTTACATCTATCCATGTATCCTCCGCAGACTGCCTTTAGCACTTCTGGGGTCTCTATGTAGCAGGAAAGATGCTAAAATTATAGAACATTTGGGAATCTTAAGGGAGACATTTTCTAAATCTGCTAAATAAAGTGGAAAGTCCTTTTAAATTGAAGAAGTCACTAGGAAAATATATATTCTTTCAAATTACATACTTATAATGGGATGTAGTCTGCATCCCAGAGCACACAATGCCGGCGGTCAGAATCCCGGCTCTGGAATCCCAATAGCAGTCAGAATCCCGATCGTTGCGATTACGACTATGAGGGGTATTCAATATGGACTTTTCGCTCCACATCGGAGATTTTCCTGGGATAAAGTATCATGCGCGCGCCCGCTTTATCCCCGTATTCAATTTGAAATCTACGAAAACGGGACCTGACGAAGTAGGATCGGCGAAATAAAACGAAATTTACCTGGAATAAATTGTAGGACCCCCCCTAAAACTGTAAAAACATGAGGGATCACTATGGGTACCCCCGTTTTAGCCTGCAAATGAAAGTCGGGGATTTAAATAGCCACAGCAGGTGTTTTTTTCCAGACATTGAAGAAGTGTTGCAGAAGAGCACTTAGGTTTTTTTTTTTGTTTTTTTAAGTGGTCCCATCAAATTTGGGGTACATGAAAATGGGTACTAGCATATTTTTATGTCCATAAAGTAAGTTTTAAAAAATTCTGCAACTATGCACCTGCCGCTAATAGCCTATTCTAGAATACACCTGCAGCGTACTTGCAGAATAGCCCTGAACCTTTCCCTATTTTTAAACAATTTTTTCCCTTTTTTTTTTCACCCCAAATTTTCAAAAAAATTTTTGGGGTGTCCCTATTTTTTTAAAAAACTTTTTTTGACACAGTTTATTTTAAAATGACATTCCCGCGGGATGCAGGCTATTTTTTTTAAGCCTGCACCCCTAAACCCCAATTCTGCACTTTTTTTCGTCACCTATTCAGTGGTGAAAAGTTATCCCCGTTTTTTTTCAAAGACTTTTCGAACCTGCGAAAAGTCTTTGAAATTGAATAAGGTGTAAAACCAAAACCAGCGAAAATGACGTCATCGGTGCAAAATTATCGCAAAAACTGACTTTTCGCTCCAAATTGAATTGCCCTGTATGAGTATTAGGGTTAGGTTTAGGGTAGGGTGTCAAGGTTATGCACTGGGGGAGGGTTAGGGTCAGACTGCAGAGGAAATTCGGTGGGGTTGGGTTTAGGGAAAGGTTAGAATACTTACCTGCATGCGTCGATATTTTCACCGTTGTGATTACGCTGCCGGGATTGTGATCGCCGGGATCACATATCCAACCCCTTATTACACATCCAAATGCACTAGCTCACCAAGATATTTAATAACCGTTTGGAAACTACTACCACCCATCATCTGACAGCTTGAAGACATTAGTTTTGCATGGTCTTCTATATAATTGTTTTAGTTAGGAAAATTTTGTTTTTCTTGCAAGATTTCTAGTAGACACTATGATCAGGTGCTTTTTAACCTTTGTAGGGGTGGTTATGTTTGATTTACTTGTCATAATTTACAATTCCTTAGATTTCACTTTTAAAATGTTGTTGTAATAATTTATTCATAGTGCTAAAACCTCAGAGCTATACAAAAGGGGGGATTTAATGAATAAATTGCTCACATAAATAAAAGCCATAAATGGACATACGGGCCCTGCTTATGAGAGCTTAAAATCTGTATTTACAATTTACATATCGCAATTCTTGTACCTTGCGTATTGTTAATGTTCTGCTGATCCTATTTTGGCACTGTTTGGGCTGGACACTTTCCAACATGAATATCAGTAATTACTTTTATCCTTTTTTTATTATAGAACCAGTGGCTTACACATTATACAGTATCATAACCCTACCCATACATGCCTGCCCTCCTGATTTGGCCGGGAGCCTCCCGAGAATCGGTTGGTGCTCCTGGCTCCCCGGAAAGGCAGGCAAGCCTCCCGGCAGCCGCCGACTCCTCCTGTGTCTCCCCCCCATCCTTGAGTGTATGAGAATACTCAGCAGCCTGGGGCCGCTGACATGATTTTAGCCCCACCCCCTGCTGCACAATGCTGGAAATCTTGGTATTGTGTGGAGGGGTCAAAATGATGCCATTGCGTGGCAGCGCCCCCTGCTCCACCCACAAATGTCGGCCACACCCCTCAATTTTGCCGATCTGGCAGCCACCTCCCGGAATGGGTAGCCAGAATGTCTGCATCTATGGCCCTACCTTATAGTGGATTTGGCAAACGTACCTGAACTGAACTTTTTTTTCCCAAAAGACTGAATTTCCTGAAAATATCATTAGTTGCTTATTTCTCCTCACAGAGCAATACCAGACTACCCAAATTGGCCAAAAATGTTGGTTTTTGTTTCAGAATTAGACAACCTTTCAAAAATATCGAAAGCTGGATTCTACACATAGGTTTTCATAGTAAAATCTGTACTTGAAAACAATAAAATATTTTTGTAGCGTAGGTTTATTTTGTTTGGTGATTACCCGAAAATAACCAGTAATTGACCCCATCATTTTAAAAAGGGTATATCCACTTTAAAATAAGGGTGCCCCTAATTTTATTGAAGCCAGGATAGGGAAAATAGTTCCCCATCCCTGGACTTCATAATGATTTCTGCAATGGAGTTCACACATGAAAGAAGGAACTCTTTCAAAAGGGGGTAGCCCAGAGTCTATGTATGCCATAACATAGATAGAGCACTGTTAATGCCTTCTCCCATTTTACTTTTTTGTCAATATGTATGTAGTGTGTGGCCTGGAAGGGGTGTGGTTTAATTTATGTCATTGTCATTTTACAAAGCACAGATCCTCTCAAGCTGGTTCCATGAACATGATCTTGACTTCAGTGTATTTCAATTGCCTACACAGTCACCAACACTGTATCTCATTGCAATAAAGCACCCTTGGGCTGTGGTGGAACAGGGGATTTACCGGATGAATGTCCAGCTGACAAATCTTCAGCAACTGCGTGATTCTGTCATGTAAATGTGGACCAGGATCTTTAAGCATTTTCAGCATCCATGCCTCAAAGAACATAGGGATTCAGCAGTCGGTCTAGTGATGTCTCTGCTACCAGTCTTTTGTGTGTGCCTCTGTCAACTACCATCTAGATTGCGTTTTCTTCATAAGAGTTGCAATAGCGTATTGCCAGCATGCTGAGTGAGATCTACACTTACACTTCAATTTGTCTGGAGAGGTGGGAGGGACCTGTCAGTGTAGCGTAGGCCAAGAACAGTAAGGACGCGTTGGCGAAATTGTGAACATACGACACAGAGACACGTATAGAAATGTCCAAGTCTTAATATTTGTCGGAGCAAATAGACGATGATTATGAACTTAGCCAGCACTAGCTAACCACTTGTGATGTACTGATTGCAAATGCACCGCTAACACTGCAAGGTGATGTTCTTCATTGCTGGTTCATGCATTATGTTTTTGTGTGCGTTGCTAAAGCCCCCCAAAAAATTTGTACATGAGATTAAGACATAGATGCTGACATTCTGAATGCCCCTTCCAGGACAATTTTTTAAACGATTTGCCCGTTTTCAATCAATAGGAACGACAAATCGTTTAAAAAGTGCTGTGTGTGGCCATGATAACGATGCCGATGCGTGCTCTCGCTGATCATGTTCGCTGATCAATTGAACCTGCAGAAAGATATCGACCTATCTATAACGATTTGGCACACTATTTCATGTGTGCGCACGATGAACGATGTAATGGACGATGGACAATATGTCGGCATTGATCCTGGCCACTTCCCTGCACTATTTTTAGATGTTCCTGCAGATGCATGGTGAGGTTGTTTGCTGCCAAGCGATATACTGTTAACGATTTATGTATATCGTTTGCAGTGTTCTCCCCAGGCTGTTTTCTGTGGGCGCATCGCCCGGCAGAAACAGCCTGCCGTCCGGCACTTTTTCCCGCCGACCCCTGTTGTCCCCCGCTGTGGAACACTGGCCTCTGAAGTGACCGGAGGCTAAAGAAGCCTTCGATCGCTTCAGAGGCCAATGTTTCCAGTGATGCACTGCGCAGGTGACGTCATGACGTCACCCACGACGTGAGGAGCCTGCCCCGCGCGCCTGCTGGATCTAGTTAGATCCAGGCAGCGGGAGCGGCCAGCAAGTAAAGGTAAGTGCTGGGGCCAGGACCAGTCTGGGGGCACTGCATAAGGGACACTATTAAACCTGGGGGCACTGCATAAGGGGCCAGCCTGGGGGCACTGCATAAGGAACACTATTAAACCTGGGGGCACTGCATAAGGGGCCAGCCTGGGGGCACTGCATAAGGGACACTATTAAACCTGGGGGCACTGCATAAGGGACACTATTAAACCTGGGGGCACTGCATAAGGGGCCAGCCTGGGGGCACTGCATAAGGAACACTATTAAACCTGGGGGCACTGCATAAGGGGCCAGCCTGGGGGCACTACATAGGGACACTATTTAAGCCTGGGGGTACTGCATAAGGGGCCAGTCTGCGGGCACAACATAAGGGACCAGTCTGGGGGAACTACATAGGGGCACTACTTCAGCCAGGAATGCATAAGGGCAAAGTTAAACTACAGGGGGCAATGCATAAAGGGGAAAACTACAGGGGGCACTCTATAATGGGCACTTTTGACTGAGAGCCAGTGGGGGAGCAGCCTGAGACCTGTCGGGCTGGATTGGTAAGGGAGATAACCCTTTTCCCGGCGCGCGCATAATTGCAAAGGCCCCCACCCAGCTACTTTTGGATGCCACCCGGCTTGAAAAAATTCTGGGGAGAACACTGGTTTGATCGTTTGTACAATCGTTATATGTGTAGACACAAAGGCCCTGACGCTCTGACCAGAGCGCTCGCTCTGAATCAGGGCCCTCCTCCATTAAAATGGAGCGTCCTCCTGGACGCTCGTATAGCTGTGGGTCACCACCCACAGCATATACGAGCATGCAAAAAGATGGTCGCGATGGTCTTGACCATCGCGACCATCGGACTTGCGAGGGAAACCCTGCGGTCGGGTTTCCCAGCCGCAAGGCCAGGAGTGATTTTGGCTCTATCAGAGCCAAAATCACTCCCACTGACATCACTAGTGATGTCAGTGGGGCCGGCTTCAATCAACATCGACAGCACGCCCCCTTTGGTGCGAGACCCCGAGCGATGGAAAGCCCGTCGCTCGCCGGGTCTCGCGCATGCGCACGACGGAGCTCCCTCCGTCGTGCGCATGCGTAGTGGGGAACATCGACCCACTTGCGAGCGTACTGCCGGTCGCGAGTGGGTCTGAATGACCCCCAATATCTTTTGTCTGGGAGTGTTCAGGAGTTCAAGGGAAATCGCAAACTAGATTGGATAATTTACAAATCGTACTGTGTGCCTGGCGTAAACCAGGCGTATAGGCTACTGGTACAGACCTGCATGCATTTTGTGATGGCTGCAGCATTGCATATGCCTGCAATTTGGCTTTTTTAGTGAATGCATTCAATGTGGCAGATTCAGTTAGGTGCGGGACTTACCACGTGGCTGCAGCTCCCTGGTGTAACTCCCGAAGCTAGTCAATGAATTGTCAATTTCCAGAGCTGTAATTTCACGGCTAATGCTTGTTAACTCATAGCTCCCTGGTTAAGTGCCCGAATGAAAATACACAGCGTGGTAAGGCCCAGAGGGTGCACTTAACATAGATTTTTCCTTACATCTCCCGAGGCTGCAAAAAAAATATCCAGCCCTTGGGGCTTTCCACGTGGGGTAGCAGGAGTAATTGAATTGCTCAGGGCAGAGCTGCAGACGCGGGCCGTAAGTGCCGTGGAAACTTGAACCTGCCGCAATGACTGCAATTTGTGGCTACAATTGCGACTACCTCCGTATCCGTTTCACCTTTATGGCTGGATGCCTGAGAAAACTGAGATGGAAGAATGAAATTCCTCGCAGAGTTTAGGTAACCGTGACAACATCAGATTGGTCTCTGGATATCCAAATGGGCAAGTGTTTAATACTAACAATACTAAAGGTATTTAATACTAACAATACTAAGGTTAAGTGTTTAATACTAATAAAAATATTATATTTGGAAAGTGATTATTGTATGTAGGTAAAGGTTATTTCAAATCATTAATCTGGGGGAATTTCCCATTCAAAACATAAACTCCAAGGGGTATATTTACTAAATTCCTGTTTATTGCCTTTAAAGAAATGCCTACAGTACAATGCAGACTGAGGGCCTGATTCAGCAAGGATCGCTATTCTGCTAGAACGCACGCACAGCAGTTGCTAATATTGGCGGTGAAATGCAAATGTTTGCATTGCGATCACAACTTACCAGAAGGACGCCCACTTCCCCTTACACACATCCGTATACTTGGGCAACATAGCGAAACAATCGTTAACATCGGACCCATACGCACAGTTAACGCAGGTCAGACCTCACTCAGGAATTGCTAACTTCAGGTCACGCTATGAGGTCTCAGGCTGCGTATAGTATTGCAGTGGATAATTTATGTATGCCCCTGCAATGCCGTCCCAACGCACTGGCACACCTGCATTCGCCTGACCACCCCCCGTCACTACCCACAAATGGCACTTTGTGTCAATCACTGTGTTCGGGGTCTGCGTTGTCTCTGCAAACGTATTTCCCGTCGCAGTTGCTAGTTCGCGCACTGCGATGCATGTGCAATGCAATTTAATCGACCGATTGCGTGCGTCTTTGCAACTGCGATCCTAGCTGAATCAGGCCCTGTGTATCTAACTGGCTAGGTCTATGCTGTCTCTCTGGTACGGCTAAAATGGAAATGACCGATGAATGGCAATAATATTTTTGTGTGAGGAGGTGACTGGGAAACATTGGAGGCATTATTTCCCTTTACAAGGGCTTGCAAAGCCTTTTCCATTTTTACTTTTTAGTACTTTATGTGAGACTAACTTACATTTCTGTTCACTGAAAAACAATGTACGGAACAAATTTAAACCTGTAAATAAAGTATTATTCCCTTAAGCTTCCTGACTTTATTTACGTCTTCACTTGAAAATGAGTTGGTGAAACAGCTAGGGGGTATATTTATATTTACTAAGCCTCGGATTCTGCCCATGGATCTAAAACCAATAATATTAAAATGAAAAACACGCCTGATTTGGCAATTATATTATTGTCGTTATAAATACCGTCTAAATAAAGGTCTCTACATCCCTTAACATATGTGAAAACTAGCATAGTCTCTACTGCATACTTACTGACTTTTAGGCTGCCCCCTCCGGGGCGGGGCTATGATGACGCGATTCAGCGCAAATTGCGTCATCGGCCTCCCCGGATTGCCCACTTTTGCACAGAAAGTGGGCGGTCATGGGGTGAGTATGGGCGACAATGGGAGTTGCGGGCCGGCGGCGGCCAGACCCCGGAGACTTGCCTAGTATTCGGGAGGCTCCTGACCGTTTTGGCAGAGTAGATACAGTAAGTATGCTCTACTGTAAAATTTCACATATGAATAGCAGTAATTCAGTTGCTGCATTATGACGTTTATATATGTCACAACACAGAATTTTCGAAACTTCTTTGCTGAGAGATACTCCATACTCCTACACATCCCCTTTTCTCATAATTCAACAAAGATGGTTTTAAAAGTGAGCATCAAAGAAGGCATCAAGAATAACAGTAGGGATCCCTTTTAAAAATACAAAATGTACTTAATTTTAAAATGTATTGCAGATTCTCTTCAAATATTTAGAAAAGTTTTCTTTTTCAGCATGATTTAAGTATCTGGGCTATTTACTGTAGGAAAAGTCTTAATGCATAAGATATTAAAGCTATCTCCTGCATTATTCTAAATAACACTGCTCACTGCGTGTCCCCAGTATTCTCAGAGGGGAATACTATATGACCCTATTTATCAAGCTCTGAAAACTTAGTTTCTCTGACCTAGACCCCATTAGCTAACCTACAGGCTACTTTTCAGATTTTTTTTCCTTCTGTGTTTCTGGAGCGGGATCCTTAGGATCCCTATCTGGGACAATACACTTGTTGATGCTCGTCCGGATAGTACATTGCTTGCCCCTCACCATCAGTGATAGACTCCCGGGGAGTGATAAATAGGAGAACGAGAACATTCCAATATATAATGTTATGTGGAGATAAGGATTGTTATTTTACAAGGACGAAACAGCAATACTGATAAATGAGGGCCATTGGTGAGCTGGTTATTTTGACAATTTTGGGTAAAAGTTATATCTTATTTCAACATTTAAGGCAGCATGGTGATTGGTAGATGGCTGGAGCTATCCACCAATCAGAGTGCAGCATTCTTTACTTGGCTCCCAACCTGCAGCCAGACAATGAATGCCTGTCAGCATGCATATTGGTGGATGACTGGAGCTATCCACCAGTCAGAATGCTGATGGCCATTTACTGTAGAAAAGCATCTGGAAAGGCGGCATGAGACTGCAGGAGGGTTAAATTATGATTATTTTTTTTTTATGTATCCCCATAAATTGGTGGGTATACATTGCTTTCCCCAGAGCCTACAATGCTGTTAAGAGTCTCTACCTAGCTAAGTTATTCTTTAAAGTTATAGTTGAACTTTATTCATAAAATTATTTGTCTCCTAAAATAGTCAATTTTGTAAGTTAATTAAAGCATAGTGAACATGCATATTGTGACTACTGTCCACAACCTTAGACCAGGTTGATGAGGATAGAATTAGTCCATTTGAGGTGCATTTTGGAACTTTCTTATTCCTGCAGATATTTGAAAACTTCCCTCAAAACATAGATGATTTTCTTACATTCTCCTAACTATCTTATCTATGGGAAAATAAACTGATGGATAGTCATTCCACACCCTACAATAATGAAAAATTTGACCTGCATGTTCTATTTCTATTGTTTAGAAACTGTACAACATTAAAAAATCACATCCTTATATATTGCATAAGTTGGTGGTCGTCAACCTTAACTACTTATCTAACGATTTTATTTTCCAAAAACCGCTCCAAAATAGTTTTTTTTTGTTATGAGTGAATTAGGTGAGGAACAGCCATTTTAACCTATCCAAAATGCTTTCTAAAATAACTTAAAAACATCGGAACCACCATCTGAAACATTGCGACCATCGCGACATTCAATTTGAGACAGGATACAGGAACCAGGTATGTCAGGGGCGTGAGGGGGGAGGTTAACTTTTCCCCAGCGGCTGCTCAGTTCTGCAGGCGCTGGGTAGGGGGTCCTGCTTTGCTGACCGATCAGCAGTGATCGGCAGCACAGCAGACAGAGGGGGAGAGGGCACTGGCAAGTAGAGGGACTGGAAGGTCCCTCTGAGAGCAGCAGCTGCGGGAAGATTCTCTTCCTGCAGCCGCCCTCATGTTTGTCTGGACAAAATTTTACGTCCAGTACAGATAAAGAACTGTAGTAAATAGAGTGGTGTGTCTTATTCGTTAGCGCAGCAAAGCTTATTAATTGGATATGCAGTGGTGTATAATTTTGTGATTGTTTAATAAGTATGCAAAATATGATTAACAATATCGATGAAAAATAATCAGTATCATACAATGGAAAATGGATAGATAATATGCAATAGATGTAAAATAAGTAAACAATATAGATTAAAATAGACAGTATCATGCAGAATTAAATAATAAGAATGGTTGCAGAGCAAAATACAACGTAAAACCAATATATAAAATCAATATAATGAGTTAGATAGTCCAGAAAAACTTTGTATACAGAAGTATCTTTGCCACAATTATTGCAAGTATCAGCTCGTCAAGGCTGTAATGATGAATACAAAGTTGCAGTCTGCTAAATAGGGTGCGCGCACCTCCTACCTCATCGTGCTGTGTTGTTACTTGTCTTTAATGCAGGTGTGGTATGTGCAGTAGAGGGCCAAAAGATATAGGCAGGGCTGCTGTGTGATTTTCCGTCAGGGCTGGGCGAGAGTCACTCGCTCCGTTGTGGCGTAGATGCTGTGGGTGGAACCACGGGGAAGCATAGGCTGTGGCAATTGCCTGAAGTGCTTGCCTGTGATTCCACCCATGGCATCAACGCCATAGGGGAGCGAGTGTCAGAGGTCACTTCCTCTGCAGTACTGCAGCTAGGTGAGCTACCAAAATTAAGATCGTGAGCTACGGGTTGGAGACCACTGGCATAAGTAATAAGCCTTTATACCTGCAATTATATATCGCAAGATCAAAACATTATTAATAACCATCAAATGTAATATGTCAGCAATACTTTCCAACAAAATATACTTTTCAAATATTATTCAAAAATAAATAATATATCAGTTATAACATCCAACAAAATCTAATATGGCAGAAATAATGCCAAGGAAGATCCAATATCATAGCAATATGTAATTGCTAATGCCAAGCATGATTTAATATTCCAGTAATAATGGCTAGAAAATATATAGTCTATAAATACCCAGCAAGATTAAATATGCAAGTGACAATGTCTAGCAATATGATAATGTCAGTGAAAATGTCCAGCATGATGTATGCACTGTAAGATGCCCAGCAGCAACAATACCCAGTAAAATGAACGGCTTGTAATAAGCACAACAGTAATATAGCCAGCGGTAACAGTAATACCCAGTAGTATTAATGGTTGTTAATTTGAACAGGAGTAATAGTAATGCCCAATAATATGCACAAGTAGACCAATAATCAGACTAGATGGGCCAAGTGGTTCTTATCTGCTGTCAAACTCTGTGTCTATGTCTAATAATTCCCAATTATAATTTTTGATTTGACTGTTTTGATTTTGGATCTGTATCTCCTTGTGTTTTGGATCTGGATTTGGTTTTGCCAAAAAGGCCCCTTGTGTGTTTTGGTCTTGGATCTGTATTTTTTTTTTTTAATTCAAAAATTGTTAAAAAAAATCTGCTAAAATCACATCATTTGTTTTGGGTTTTTTTTTTTCCTACAGTATTAACCTCAATAACAATTTCCACTCGTTTCCAGTCAATTTTGACCACCTCACAGCTAACAATATTGTGTTCATCCAGTTTAGGCCCAAAATTTGCACCATGCTAGCTGGCTGACTAAGCTAAGCGGCAGCAGTGGGTGGCACAAACAAGTGGCAGTTCAACTTCCAACTTGGCACATCAGGAAACAAATATTGTTATTATTCAAGAGGCCTGAGGGAGTTGGAGTATGTATGTAGTTGAAGGTAGGAAAAGAAAGATTTGATTAGTAGCAAATTTAATTAATTTTTTGAATCCGAAGCAAGTTTATGAAGGAGGAGGGGGAGGCATTTACTAAAAAATATTTTACTCCTTCACATAAGTCCTTGCCCCTGAAGAATCCTTGAGCGCTATGCCTGCTGCTGCTGGGAGTGGAATTTCATCCCAGAAGGGGTCCAGGAAGGCTACTAGTAGTGCTTTAAAAACAATTGATTGTTAAACAATCCTTTGTAAAGATTCCACTTCACTAGCAAAGCATTTCTCAACCTGTACAGGGACATAAAAAAACTTAATTAGTGGCCTCCAACATGCTGTTGTACCCACTGTCCACTTAACCACAGATATGTAGACAAGCTGAACAGAGCAAAAGCAAGATTTAAGGTTTAAGTCTTACATTGTGTCTTTCTTGAGAATCCTTGAGCACTATGCCTGCTGCTGCTGGGAGTGGATTTTCATCCCAGAAAGGTTGAAGACATTGTATCTTTCTTCCCAATGGAAACAGATCTGAAGAAATGCAAAGAACTGTTGGTTAGAAAATTGTCAGCTCAAGTGGCACGTGATGCAGCAGTGGCTTCTCCTTCAGTTTCTCCAGCAAGTGCATCTGCCGAGAAGAAATTAAACTTTCCCAAAACCAACTCACTGGTGATGCAGATGAGTCAACACAGCCAAGTTTTTTTGTCTTCTGCCCAGGCATCACAATGGGCTTTTCCTTATCATGGGCAACAACTGTTTCATCCACTGGTGCCTAATTTACACAAACAACATCCTCATTAGTGTCAGCTACACAAATATCCTGCTCATCCTGGTGCACTTCCACAGAAGAATCCTCGATTTCTATGTCAGCATGTTCACTTGCGCTTATATCATCATAAGAGGCAGAGCCACCAGTCAAAAATAAAAGCCAAGGCCTTAGCCTTTCCTTGCCACTTTATGTGGTGAAACTGGCATATTGCCAATTTTGTCTTTCTGCAGCTAACTTTCCCTTTGATGTTTTCTTCTTTACCACTGTAAAAGATTGGTTCTTGATTTTAGATGCCCTGACTTAAGCTCTGTATGCCCTTGGGCATCGGCTTTAGTAGATGATGTAGATGGACTAGTATCGTTATGACTGGTGGCACTGGCAGCAACTCCAGCACTAGTATGTGGTTCCTGCTCTCCTCTCAAGTCTCAACTGATCGTTCTCCATATCAACAAACACAAATGAAGTGAGGTTCAGCACACACATCAATTTGTACCAATTTTAAATATTACACTGCGGTATCAATGACCTACAGTGTCACAGGTTTTTTTTAGGAATAAGAAAAGAATAACACACTGAGCTGCCACTTAGTGTCACAAGATTATTTATGAATAATAATAACACACTGCGCTACCACTTAGTGTCACAAGATTATTTATGAATAAGCATAACGCACTGCGCTGCCACATACTGTGATGTCATTATGTTTTATATATAATACGTTATTTAGCACTTTGTTGTGATCTTGTAGTCGGCATGTAGACTAATTATTCACAATTGAGGAAAGAAGTGAAAAGTTGAATATTACACTGTGCTACCACTTACAGTGTCACAAGATTATTTATCAATAAGAATAACGCACTGCGCTACCACTTAGTGTCACAAGATTAATTATTTATGAATAAGAATAACACTGCGCTACCACTTATAGTGTCACATTACGTGGACGATAAACTGACTAACGCGCACACACAAAAAAAAAAACACTTTTAGTTTTTTTTTTACACTGGGGAAGAGCACCCCTGAATGAGGCAGCAGCTCCTTGATAAAAAACACAGACAGACCCATTTTTTATGGACAACAAAGCACCACTGCCGGGTGCGGACAGACCACCTGCAGAGTCACAAATACGTGGACGATAAACTGCGGCAGTGTCACCTTACAATAATAGCGCAACTAAGTTGCTAACGCACACACAAAGGAAAAAGTACTTTTATTTTTTTTTTACACCGGGGATGAGCACCCCTAATTATCAGAGCACCCCCCCTGGACAACACAGCATCCCTTTATGGACAGCAGCCCTATCCTAATGGACAGGACAAAAACACAGCAGCAGCCACAGTTAATTGACAGGACAAGTGACACGGAAGCTGCAGCAACCCAGTGAAGGAAGCCCCCCTTTATATACTGCAGCCTAAGCCCCTTTATGGACAACACAGCAGCAGCCTTCAGGCAAAGACCCAGACTGGAAACACACACTGAGTGACTGACTACGTCTGCTAGCTTCCCTCTCTACAGCTGGAGTGAAAATGGCGTCGATCGCGGGGACCTTTATATAATCCAAAACCCGCGAGAATCCGACAGCGGGAGGATGATTCGTTTTGCTTACTTTTTGGCGGGAAAACCCGAGCCTAGCTCGGTTCTCGCCTCGGATCTGGAAGTTCAGGTGGGTCCGGTTCTCAGAGAACCTGACCCGCTCATCTCTTTTTATAATAGTATGATCATATAAAATAATATAGTACAATATTCATATGTTCGTAATAGTGCCAGTAAGATTTGCACCAGTAGCAGACATTCTCAGTTAAATTACATATTCTGTATCATTAATACTCAGTAAGGTACCAAGTATCTGCCCAGTAGTAGTAGTAGTAATGATGAGATGACCACTGGTAACCAGTCCAGTTAGGAGCTTGTTAAATAGCAGTAATGTTCAGTTTGTTGCTCAGTATTTGTAAATGCCCAGTACTATGCGTATCAGTAACAAGCCACTTGTGCTTACTCTTTTACTGTCCTATTCTCCTTTTCCAGGGGCAGTCCCTTTTATATGTGATATGACATGGAGATCTTTGTAATTGTTCAACTTTTCTCCCAGTTTAGCCCTGGAAATAAGTCAGTCTTGAGGGTTTGGAGCAGAAATTGACTGATATGTAAAAGGAAGAAAATAATTTTTTGTTTCACCCAAAACCTGAGGGGCATGTCATAGCATGGTGCTGCTTGCAGCTTTTGTAAGGGATGTTTGACCCTTCGATTTTAGCGGTAACCATTCCAGGCTAAGATCTAGTGCTTGGTATACTTGATCCTTCCCACAACAGATGCATCCATTCCTAATTGTGGTGTAATTAAGTGTCATGCCCTTACTGTACTGTACTTGGCATAAGCTTGCCCACCCCTCACCTCCACTTAACCGTTTCACCTATCCAGGCATAAGGAGATACACGATGAGGACACAAAAAACTATATATTGACGTATGTATATGTTTTGCTCATGCACAGACAAAAATGCGTATTTATGCAACACAAACACAAAAACAGATTTATGTCTAGCTTTCATGAATATTTATATATAGAATAAACAAAAATTAGAAAAAATTATTGTGCTTTTAAACGTCTTTTTGCGTGGTTTCTATGGGGGGAATTAATTCGCCGTGGTAATTTAGTCCCGAAGTGAGGCCGCCAGCAGCACTTATCTGGGATTTTTTTCACCTCTCCGCAAGCAGTGAAAAAAAAAATCCCAGATAACTAGGTGGTTAACGGGTGCAGCGGCCCTGTTAACGCACAAATTTGTGAACTTTTCACGATTCTGTGTGTTAATGCCCGTTAGCATGTCAATTTAAACAAAGCTATCAGGTGAAAAAGGGAGCCTAATTGAATAGCCTCGGGGCAATTAAGCCAGAGACTACCTCCCTTTTTCACCCATGAAAACTTATCAGGTATAATTGAATTACCCCCTATATGTGTTACATATTGGGTTATTTTAATATGTTTGTCATATATTTAATTCACCATCTACAGTGCACAGCCAGAGGTGATTTTGAATTATCTGTGGAGAGAAAAAACAATACACTCTTCTATAAGTCTTCCTATTCTAACTTTAGTATGATGCAGAAATATAACCTAAAATATAATCCGCTAGACACCCTGAGTATGGGGGAATCAATTGCATATCATGCTGTTATAGTTCGCTGGAATAAAGCTACAGATTTTAGTATATATTACATTTTTCATTTAGGAGAGGCATAATGGGTGGCAATAGAGGGTCTTGTCTGATTTGTGGTCTTGGTGTCACTACCTTGTAAATTGTATTTTTAGTACTCGGAAGGGGGTCTTTTTATTAAAATATTATTGCTTGTGGGAATTGTTATTAATAACAATAATTTGAAAATAATCTTATCAACATGGGCTAAGAATTTACATATACATATAATTACATTTCCATTTTAATACAAGGTAAATCAAACCTTATGTCACACCTGATCTCATTAGTGCATGGTGATGCACTCTGGGAATACTTGTTCAGAAACATCAGGAGTTGTGCAGATTACCCATCCATGATATCATTGTGTATAATGTCTAATTTATTCTATGTACAATTTGGGAAATACATTATTTACTAAATTATTAAAATGAAGCATTGCAGGGAACAGGATTTTATGTAGAAACAAGTTGATGTAGCTCATAACTTACAATGTAAGGCCATAGTTTATATAACAGATGATTATGTACAGAATACACATTCTGATGTGAGTAAGTTAAGTTATATAAGTTATTTTTCTGTTGGCTCAACACGTAACACTTTTTTTTGTCTGGGGTCTGCGGTCATACAGATATGGGTGCACCCTGAAGCCTAGTACTAGTTATTTTAATCATCATAGCACATAATTTAACCCTTGTAGTATAGTGGTAGACCTACTCCTTTCAAGCAAGATCTGAAATTAACATAATCTTGCCCATACCGAGCACACCTCCATAAAGGCTGAGCTACACTACGCCCATTCCTTTTACTCCACTGTCATTTGTGATGCTTTCCATCACCTGTCCATTATATTTTGGGCCTATTGCTCATGTACCTGACTGCTTGTTGCAGATATTGTCTACAATGCATGGAAAATCTGTAAAATGTCCTATAAACTGTGAGTACTGTGCTGCATGCTGTAATCAGGGTGACCATGTCTGGTGACAACGGCCCATTTAAAGTGCAATACAGCAATTCAGTATCATTTCAATGTTAATGAGCCCAAGATATCTCATAGTCCAGCTTACCTGCATGGTCATATTCTTTTTACAAAGAGATATCACTGTACAGTCTTATTCAATATCACTTTCCGTAAACAGAAGCACAATCTCACAGTACAGCATTCCAACACAGTCATATTCTATTAGGAATAGGTAGTGTTATAGTCTAACAGCCGCTTGTGGGAAGGTCTATCAGTATGTATTATGTGGAGCAGTCATGTTCTGCAAAGCTAGGTACATGTCTACTGTATATTGTAACAATGTCTGTATACAGAGCACTGACTCAGTCTAATGTGGAGTGGTCTCTCTGTTTATAGTCAACAGTCTCTTTCTATGTCACACATTTTGCATTAATATTCAGCTCCCATCACACACTCTCTGCAGTAATTCAAAATCTGTCAGGCAGCAGAGAGAGGAGGGAGAGAGTGAAAGTGAGAGGGAACGAAGGAGGAAAATGAGAAGGGAAGAGAGAAGGGACAAAATATTTGTTGAGCGAGAATAAAAATGATTTGCGATATATAGAAATGAGGAATAAGATATAGCTAGAGACCAGCTGAGTGATTTCATTTACAAATTAAAGTGGACGACTATGAAGAGAAACACTGACACTGAAGGAGAATGTAAACAGACAATATAGGATAGATTGACACAATGAAAGGGAACAAGATAGATATGGAACAAAAGAACTGGCACTGGCATATTACAGATCTCTGGAAGATAGAGCAAGTTGAAGGTAAAGAGAATGGGAACTGGAAAAGGGCGAGAGAATATACAGGAGCAAGGAAATATAAACGCCTGAAGGAAAGTGGATGGAGAACAACAGATGCAGAAAAACAGAATAAACCAGGTGAAATGGAAAGTGAGTATTAGGTAGGAAATAGAAGTGAGAAAGCAGAGACTGTGAGATATTAATCAGGAAGGAATAGAAGTGATAGGCCAAAGAGATACGACCAATGATAGACGATGAAGGGCTGCCTATTGATCAAGGTGAAGATTGGTGAGTGCGGAGTGGGGGTTAGCAGGTCTGGGTATTGTAGAATGCCAGGGGGAGAGAGAAGCATGAATGGACAACCCCCCTTCTCCTCTCCTTGTCCTCCCTCCTCACTCTCCCCCCTCCTCTGCTGCTGACAGTTTAACTGAAACGGCAAAAGAACAGGGAGAGCTGCAGACAGCCGCGCTTCCCTCAGCCTCTCCATCCACCCCTTTGACGATCCCCCCATCCCTCGATCTACCCCCCTTCTGTCCATCTCCGTGTATTCCCATCTTGCTTGTCTCGCTGTATCTTCATTTATCTCTCAATCCACCCCTCATTAGCCCTCCTCTTCTTCCCTTTCCTCTCCCCTCTGGATTCTTACTCATTCTGATTCACTCTATCCTTGTTCATCTGCCCTTCTCTATCCCTGTTTTGTTTGCCTTTCAATTTCACCTTCATCCCACCTTATCTAACACAGCTCTGCCTTCCTTGTGGCTTTCATTCTGTGATTTCCTTTTTTGATCTTTGGTTTGGATATTGTGGGCTGGTGGGAGGGGGAGAGGTAATTTAAGGACAAGTAGAGTACAAAGTTGCCCTCATTAAAGTGTAGGGACTTATGGTGCAGGAGAACAAGGTTTTACAGGAGGTATTAATAATAAGATGAATTGGGGGGAATGTTTGAGGCCCAGCATGGAGATTTGGGGTCCTACAGCAAGCCTCAAGGGCCACCACCCCCCTCAAAGTTGAGATGTCAGTGAAACTGTGGGGAAGTTGTGAGCTACTGGCCTCCCACATGGCACGCCCACATCCACTCAGCACCATCACCTATGTGTTTGTTTACAGCCCCGGGCCCCTGGATATGAGGAGCACCGGCCCTCGGGGGCCCAAAAGAAAACTGTACAGCGCTGTCCCTGGGAGAACATTCATAGCAGTGAAGTCGTATGAACCACAAGGACCTGGCGAGATCCAACTCAACAGAGGGGAGAGAGTGAAGGGTGAGTGTGAGACTCAAACATTTTGCAGTTTAGGGATACCTTGATATACAGTTAACCCAGTGTACATACAAAAGTGATTGGTGAATGTAATACAGACCACTACATAAACAAGAACTTGAAAAAGCTTACTCATGTGCTTAGAGTCAGCGCGCACCTACACTAGCCAAGTACAAGAGGAGTCTCCAGTTTTACAGGTTTTTAAATTGTAAATCGTGCATGTACATCACAGAGACCCAGATATTCCCAAATCAACTGAGAAATAGGATGAAAGGTAAGACTGCTGTAATCACCATGGTTATGGGACAAAATGCATGCCTTATAGTATATGTCAGAGAGATGTTGTGACAGAGACACAGAGATATTCAGTATGTGCATTACAGAAACCACCTTCCCACACTTTTGAGGTATGTGTATCACAGGCTGCTGAGGTGCATGTATTACAGAAGCCCCCGTGTATCTGAGGTGCATGTTTTGCAGAAGCCCCCCTGTATCTGAGGTGTATGTATTACAGAAGTCCCTCCTGCATCGCCTGTGATGTTTGTATGGCAGAAGGCTGACCAGTAGCAGTCTCTGAGGTGTGTGTTTATTAGAGGATGTCCTGCTATGACTTTTGTTCACCACAAGGCAACCTGCCTGCCACCTCTTTAACATGGGTGTGTAGATGATAAAAGTTTCTCGTCTTCAGGACTTCAGCTTTTATTGCCTTTTTGAGGAGCATACGCCACAGATATTCTTGGTAATGAGTTGTTTAAGCATATGCTTCACATGTCTGAGATTGCATATTTAAATATATTTCATACATATTTATCATAACAATAGCCTTTTATGTCTTTGTGCTTCAGGTGGCTTTATTGAGATACATTCTTTTCAGCACACCCAATCCAATCAAAGTATGTTCTCAGAAGTGCATACATTTCAGATTACTGACCTGTTTAGTTCACAAGTCCTCCATCTCTGAATTTTGGGTTTCTATTGTGCAGAATATAAAATGTGTTCTTGATTTATAGCAGTTTCCTATATTTTATTTAAATTCTCATATTTGCCCCACAGCTCTCTCTGTTTGTGCCATATTATAGAACATTTCATATCACATCATCTTGGTTTTAGACAATGTATGTGTTCGTTTTCTTTCATATATTTGCATTTTATGTATTTTGTAAACCTATGGTTTAGTTAAAATTTTTGTAAATATTTATTTTTTATATATATATTGTGTTGTGTATGGTATTTTTACATACTTTATATGGGTTACATTTATTTGAATGTCTGGTATATTGTGAGTATATTGTAGCATGTTCTTGTCTCACCATCTGTCATGCTTTGTCTCATTGGCTGTTTTATTCTCCATGCTCCATTGCAGATGCTCTTGTTCATAACGTAGGTAACTATCACTCTTTCCCAAATAGACAGTGTCTTCCATCATATGAGATTGCTTACCATCCTTACACCTTCTCCTTACCCCATCATTTAATATCATTTTAAAGGAAAAGTAAAGCCAATAAAGGCCTTAAAATGTATTTTTAACCAATGAGTTTAAACAGAAAGCAACCAGGGATCTGCCATGTGTAGATGATCTGGGTTGGGTACAAATTGTAGACAATAATACTGTTGTCATTCATCATGTTGGCATGAGAATAGAGACATGGTCATAATGTCGACCTTGACCATGTTGACATTCATCATGTAGACAGTGATGAAATGTCAACATTTCATCCTGAAGGCCCAGCAGTGACTAACCTTGCTCCCAGTGTCTTTTCGGTCCCAACGGTAATGTGACGTCACTTCCGGGTCAGAACTCTGATCCTCCGGCGTTCTGGTAAATATTTATCCGTTATCCCGAACTTTGCCTCTGGTGCCTAACCTCCCCCCTGCAGCCTATCCCTAATGCATACTTGCCTACTCTCCCGGGAGTCGTGGGAGGCTCCAATTTTTCGGATAACCCACCGCACCCCTGGAAGTGTAGGCAGATCTCCCACATCCCGCCCACTTCCTAGTGAAGTGGGCAGGATGGGGAGATTTTCCAAGACATTTGCGGGTCCTTGGGGAGGGGGTGGGTCTAAAAGCCGTAAATCGCATCATTTAGCCCCACTCTTCATCACTGACCCGCGAATCGCGGTAGTGTACTGTAAAAGGGGTGGGGCCTAATGACGGCTATCTCCTGGCCCCGTCCCCCAAAGCTGAGAGCAGCAGGTCCTCTCCAGCTTCTCCCAGAAAAGACAACTGAAAAGTTGGTAAGTATGCCCTAATACCGACATTAACTCAATGTCTGACTGTTACTTCTGTGGGGAAAACCAAATAAAAAGTGTAGGTGTATAGTCTCTCAGTCATAACCTTCCATGAGGAGGGGTAGTCTACTTACAAGGCAGGTCTCCTGAAACCCTAGTACCATGTATTATTGCAGAAATAGTAAGGCTACACGCCAATAAATGAATAAATCAAAACATGTTCATTAGAGCTATTTAATTGAAGCAGAACAGACATACTGTACAGGGTTAAAAAAAAATTGCATTTGAATAAGGGGATTTTACAGCCCCGAAACGTTTGCTTGTTTTAAGATGTCACCCGGCAAGTCTGTTCTACTACAATAAAATAGCTCTAATGAGTATGTTTTGATTTAATAATTATTTGGCGTGTAGCCCTACTTTTTCTGCATTTATATACACTTCTATGGGCAAGATCTTCAATGCATTAAAGAAAAGATTTGTGAAAATTGTTTACTTTTCAGGAAAAACCCCCCACAAATTTGTGGAAACATTTTTGTCCAAGTCCATTGAAGCAGATCTACTGTCATCATTGGAACACAATGTTCCATCGGACTTCACAGTAGCTAATCCTCACTTATTTTCCTGCGCTCTGTGGGATGTGAGGTAAAATGTACAAAAATGATGAGTGCTTTCTTCTGTCCGTTCCAGAGGCACCCCGAACACCAAATGAATGCCCCATCTATATGTTAGGTTTACTAACGTGCAAAGTAAAAAATAATCAAACCTGCACAGTCCATTACAAAAGTGATTGATCAGTTGTGGCAATTGCAAGTTAAACTTATATTGACATATAAGTTACTCAACTGCTGTCACTTAGTTGCAATGCAATTGTATCCAGTTCGGGTATGTTCAGTCCTTGACAATGTGCAGACGAACATCACCACATTGTCCAGCTGCACACATTGGGGCTGATTCAGAGTAGCACAAATCAGCCACAGATGTTGGAGCATAAATGTGTATCCTCACCTGTATTCAGATTGGCCGCCTCTATGCGGCTGTAAAGCCCTTCTCCATCCCTGTTGAAAGTAGCTGTCATCACTAGCAGTAGCACCAGCCCTATCATTGGTAGGAGAGATCCTTCTGAGCTGAAGCAGTGGGGTGCAGGCACAGAGTGTCTTCACCCCACCAGTCTCGAGGCACTCCAGAATTCATTCACCCCCAATGAATTGCAAGTAATTTAAATATGTTGCAGTGACCATATTATAACAGTTTTGCCATATAGCCGTCACTTACTTACGATCCGACAATGGCCCTCATTCAGAGCTGGACGCTCTGAGCAGAGCGCTCGCTCTGAATGAGGGCCGTCCTCCATAAAAATGGAGCGTCCTCCTGGACGCTCGTATAGCTGTGGGTCACCACCCACAGCACATACGAGCGTGCAGGATGATGGTCGCGATGGTCTTGACCATCGCGACCATCGCCAGTGCGACCAGAAGCCTGTGGTCGGGGTTTTCGACCACAAGCCCTGGAGTGATTTTGGCTCTATCAGAGCCAAAATCACTCCCACTGACATCACTGGTGATGTCAGTGGGCCGGCTTCTGACGGTAGGCGTTCCCTTGGGAACGCCTCCGTCTGGCAGGCACGCCCCCGGCATGCCCACCAAAGGGGGCGTGCTGTCAATCAACATCGACAGCACGCCCCCTTTGATCAGACACAACGAGCGAAGGAAAGTCCTACGCTCGTCGCGTCTGGCGCATGCGCACGACGGAGCTCCCTCCGTCGTGCACATGCGCAGTGCACACCATCGACCCACTTGCGATCGGACAGCCGATTGCGAGTGGGTCTGAATGAGGCCCAATGTGTCCAATTTCCCTTGAAACTCTCCCCGGCAGCTCAGCACACGATCTGCACACGATATATGCTGTCCAATCTACATCCGATCTCCTGCAGCCAGACTTTTTTTATAGTGCATTGTGTCCTAGATTGTCAGATCTGCCAAACAGCACGGCAGATCTGCTGATGCGATGTGCGACCTGCGGGGGCACGCATCGCATCGTGATCGGGAGTGGGGACTCTCGATTTGGGCATTTTTTACCCGATCTGTTGTTACGATGTGTCAGAATCTGTCAGATCGGGTAAAAAATCGCTATGTGTGTGGGCAGCTTTAGAGGACAACTATAACCTACAGTATAACTGTTCTGCTACCAGTAAAAATGGCCTGGAATAGAAGTAGTGTGTATTAGCTTTACTGCTGCTCTAGTGCTCAAGTTGGTAGCTGTAGAACATAGCCTCTGGTGTAGTGGTTATGACGGAGATAGTCTATTTAGGTACTGGGAACGATAACTTATGCAGGATGTGAAGCCCTGGCATGGCATCAGATGGCATGGGGCATCTTGTGTTTCCTGAGCAGAGATAATGTGACAGAAATATGACCTGTACAGTCTGCTCTCACAATGGGGGATACGCATAAAATATATTGGATATTATCTGATAAATGCTGTTAAGTGGTGCCTCTGGTGGGGTTATAGTATGTAGAATTGTTGATATTTTGGTTAGTAATCTCTTTTTATGGTTTTCCTTCACTTCTTTGCTTTTAGGGCTACTTCACATATTCCTGCTCTTCATCCTGTATTTGTGCATTTTTGAAGGATGGAAGCCTGTATAAGAGATGAGAATATCTTGATATTTTACTTTTCACAAGAGAAGGAAGTGGTATAAAATGCAAATAAACTAACAAAAAAATCAGGAAATACATATTTTTAAATGACTAATGCTGGCCATACACACTACAATTATCGGGGCGATCCGCCTGATATCGGCGGATCGCCCCGATAATTGTAGTGTGCGTGCGGGCGACCGAGGGTTATATATTGCTCGGTCGGGCATGCAGGATTGTCCAGCATGCCCGTCCGATGCGATATTTACCCGGTAACTGTCGGCCGCATCGGGCAGTGTATGCCCAGCGCGGCCGACAGACAGACATTTCCTGTGTTCCTTCCTACGGAAGGAACAGGAAAATGTCTCCTCCCCCGGGGGCAGAGCGCGGATGTCGGGCTATACACTGTGAGATTTCTCTCACAGTGTATGCCGGCAACATCTGTGGCTGGCAGCCGGCCAGATAAAATGTCTGTCAGTCTGACAGACATTTTATCTGGCTGTGTATGCCCAGCATTACATCATGTGTTTATCTTTTCTCCATATTCTCAAAAAAATTGCCTTCAAAAACATTTCTTTTTCCCACCTAATGGCAGAAAGGATTTGCTCCTTCTTTCATTTCCAGATTTTTTATTGAAAGTATTTTAATGGTACCGGTACCTGTAATTATTTTTAGCCTATACAATTTTAATTTTAGTAAATGTTTATTACACCAAGTGGATCTGTCGCTGCCTGTTTCATCTTTTGCAGTAATACATGGTCTCTTGAATCTTATGTATTTAGGAAAAAGTGAAGTTCACTCAGAACCCAATTTTCTCAGGAGAGTATCTACTATTACAAATCGTTGTGTATGTCCCATGCTGTCTCTTGCCATCTGACAGTAATCGTTGTGTATGTCCCATGCTGTCTCTTGCCATCTGACAGTAATCGTTGTGTATGTCCCATGCTGTCTCTTGCCATGGGACAGTAATCGTTGTGTATGTCCCATGCTGTCTATTGCCATCTGACAGTAATCGTTGTGTATGTCCCATGCTGTCTCTTGCCATCTGACAGTAATCGTTGTGTATGTCCCATGCTGTCTCTTGCCATGGGACAGTAATCGTTGTGTATGTCCCATGCTGTCTCTTGCCATCTGACAGTAATCGTTGTGTATGTCCCATGCTGTCTCTTGCCATGGGACAGTAATCGTTGTGTATGTCCCATGCTGTCTATTGCCATGGGACAGTAATAGTTCTGTATGTCCCATGCTGTCTCTTGCCATCTGACAGTAATCGTTGTGTATGTCCCATGCTGTCTCTTGCCATGGGACAGTAATCGTTGTGTATGTCCCATGCTCTCTATTGCCATGGGACAGTAATCATTGTGTATGTCCCATGCTGTCTCTTGCCATCTGACAGTAATCGTTGTGTATGTCCCATGCTGTCTCTTGCCATGGGACAGTAATCGTTGTGTATGTCCCATGCTGTCTCTTGCCATCTGACAGTAATCGTTGTGTATGTCCCATGCTGTCTCTTGCCATCTGACAGTAATCGATATGTATGACCCATGCTGTCTCTTGCCATGGGACAGTAATCGTTGTGCATGTCCCATGCTGTCTCTTGCCATGGGACAGTAATAGTTGTGTTATGTCCCATGCTGTCTCTTGCCATGGGACAGTAATCGTTGTGTATGTCCCATGCTGTCTCTTGCCATGGGACAGTAATCGTTGTGTATGTCCCATGCTGTCTCTTGCCATGGGACAGTAATCTTTGTGTATGTCCCATGCTGTCTCTTGCCATGGGACAGTAGACCTGTGTGGTATAGATGAAGCTGCCCCAGAATGTAGCTCTTCAACAGCCCAACTTTCCGTCCGATTTGAGCCTTGTTACTGCACTGTGAGCCTGATTCAGGTGTGGGCGCTAATGCAATCGCAGCTGCAATCCCGCACACAGCTGTTGTGCGAAAATATGCAAATGTCGCAGATGCCAGGATATGTATTGAAACTCCCACCGGTGCCACCGCAAATCTAAGCAACCGCATACGCAGCCACCATCGCAGATCATTTGATAATCACATATCTGAGTAGCCCTATGGTCACGCAAAATGGACGCCCCAACTGAGACCTCGGAAACCACTTTATTTGTGTATGAGATCGCAGTTATAGGCTGAGACACGCCATGAAAATGGTCGCGACATGGCTGCTATTTTTGCTGCCACTCCCCGTCACCTCCCCCAAAAGGCTCTGAATGTCAATCACTTTGGAAAGTGATCCTCACTGCAAGCGGCATTGCTAAGGTATCTTGGCGCGTGTGCAGTACGACATTGACACATGCCCAGTCGGACGATAGTCGCTCAACTTTGTAAGTATCGGCATTGCGTACATACCTGAATCAGGCCGTGTGTTCGTATTTGGCTCTAGCTGCTGCGTAGGTTTTTGCTTACTACACAGTTCAAGTCACAATGTAGTAAAATAAAAACATAAAATTATTTAATTTCATTTACCCTAAACGAAACATATGGAGCACTAAAATTTCATTAGCTGCCAGGAAGAAAAGGAGATACTATACATTGGTAATAATACAATAGATCAAGCTCTAAAATGTTTTGTGGAAGGCAACTGTGTATAATGTTACTCACTCTTGGGGGCCTATTCATCATACGAAAAATGGCTCGTTAACCATGCGGAACCGCTAGTTTCCGCATATTTAAGTTACCGGGCCATTCATCATCGGTGTCTGATAGGACCACCTGATATTCAGCAAGCTCCGAAAACTTAGTATACTCTCTTGTGGCAAACTATCGATCAAAAGCTTCCCCAACATGAAGAATAAGTAAGGTGCTTATTTACTACCTGAATAACCTGCTAATCATAAGGAAGTGATGATGCTTAACACTTCATTTCATATTAAAGTGTATTTTTAACTAACAAGTTACTGCTTGGCTGACTTACGTATTGGCTGTTGGTGCTTATGGACTGTGATTCATATTTACAAACTAACCAGGATTTTGGTGGCTACAAGTACTAATACACCAACCGCTCCGTACTGCTGCTAAATTGCTGCTACTCTGCACTAATTTTTTATTTTATAAAGAAGACTGCTACCCCTAGTGCCATTCTCATTAGAACATCACCACAGGCTTGAGGTTATGATATTTCTATTAAAGCATGCTTATGATGTTAATATCCTGTGGCCAAAGGTTTCAAGTACAGAATATATTGCTTTAAGTTGCTTATGTGACAGCCGGCTTTTATATTATTAATTTTATGTAGCATTGTTTTATTAATTTATTTATTGTTCATTGTATAATAAATTAATTTTTTAAATATATACAGCATTTCTGACCGCGCACTTGTTTTAGAAGGGACCATTAAGGGGAGAATTTAATTAGCCACCATTACCCGTTTACACAGGTTAATGCAGGTAAATTCAACTTAACGCGGCTGGGCGCATTTTTTTTTTTTGCTATTAGTTAAACGCGCGTGTTAACTTTCCATAGAATTTATCATAGCTTTTTTTCTTGCCGCCCCTGAGCAGGTGAAAAGTTGGGAGAAAATCCCTGTTTTAAGGTAAAATTTTAGGACTTGGTCCAGAGCTGCTGGGCACCCCACCTAAATTATTGATAGATTTTAATTTGCTTAATTTGGCCAATAATGACATTTAATGTATGAGGTGAAATTTTTCAAAATGCATAAAGATGGATTTGATGTGAGACCGGTATATGGGGGTGCTGTATTGATGGGACAGGTGTTTTTAAGCTTGCAAGTGGGAGTTGCAGGTGTTTTTAATGCATTTTCAAAAGTGGCTTAAAATTACACAAAAATTCACTTACAGACATTTGTATGCACCCCAAATCTACGAGATTTATTTGCTTAAAAACATGTGCTTCCTATAATTTTTTTCACTATTATTAAAATTTTTAAAGAACAGCCATTTGACACCTTTTAAGCACCCCAGATATTTTGCTTTTGGCTACTAATAGACTTTTATATTGTTCTTCATTATTTATTTGCACTTTTTTGGGGTACAGACCGATTTCCTCATTTCCCCCCACACATAACACTGGTATTACCAGGCAAGATTACCACGCAATGCAGTTATAGGCTTTTCCAATTGAACTGTGCGTTAAACTGGAGCGCGCATGCACTCGTTGACCAACATTGCAGAGCGATAAGCACGTTAAGTCAAGCCGCAGTAAACAAAGATTTTACCGAGGCTAATTGAATCTGTCCCTAAGACTTTTTACTTTGTCTTTAACAAGTTAGCAAGCAAATTTGAAGACATTTTATTAGATTTGTCCCTATTCTGTTGTTTCTAAAACCTGAACTAACCCTCCAATCACCTAAGATCATTTATCTGATAGGGGTGTCATTATATAGTGTATAGTAATTAACTGATACACCCCAATGTCCCCTCCAGGTTGGTTCTGAAGACAAATTGGTTAAAATAAATGTTATTTTTATAATATCTGTGTCCGGATATGTCATTCCCAAAGAAGTGATAGAGTTTTGTAGTTGCTGAACTCAGCCAATCACAGAGCAACTAACAGTGACTAACTAGAGCTAGCTTCATTTTGCGTTACATGCTCATCAGTAGAAGTTTTTTGTTTAGCTTTTTAGCAATTATTGATCACAAGATTGCCTTTAGGACTACAGTGGACTAATACCCCTTTTACACCGACCAAATAATCCCGGGTTGATGCACATCAACCCAGAATTTTTGTTGGTGTAAATGGATCTACCCGGATCCAGGGTACTTTTCAGGGTTGGCCACAGGTCGTTCCCGTGCCACACTGCAGTGTAAATGGCACGATCCGGGTCATGATGACTCTGGTCATGCCGCATGCCACCCAATTGGCCGGCTACAGTGGCGTTTGGAGATTACATAATCTCCAAGCCTCCACTGCAATGCCGGAAGAGCCG
The DNA here is from genome assembly GCA_031769625.1 of Taudactylus pleione. Classification (NCBI taxonomy): domain Eukaryota; kingdom Metazoa; phylum Chordata; class Amphibia; order Anura; family Myobatrachidae; genus Taudactylus; species Taudactylus pleione. The sequence goes on along the minus strand of JAUIMM010000018.1, from coordinate 37,481,785 downwards.
GGTCACTGCAGTCCCGGCTCTGGTTTGAGCGTCGCCGACTTGGGAATATCTTGGGTAGGCGACGCAGTCAAAACGGGTTAGTTCCTGGTCTGATACAGATTGGAACCCTGTTCCAGCCCCCGGGTCATTCTTTGGTATAAAAGACGTATGAGAGAAATACAAGTTAAGCATTTATTGTGGGGGAATTTTGATAATTTAGTGGGAGGCATATTTTATTTGCATTTTTTATTGTATTGGGGGAATAATTTTTGCTTTAATTTGAGAGGTTTATCATTTTGTTGGAAACCTATATAATTTTATTAGGGAATATTTCTACTTTTATTTGGGATCCCTTAGAATATTGCATAGTGTTGTAGCTCTACAAGTGCAAGTATGTATTTGTTACCTTGTGCATGTTGGTGCTTTTTAATGCCAAATTAGGTTGTCACTATAATTTTACAAAATTTTCCCTTGTAAGCAACGGCCAGGTTACCAGTAGGGTAGTACTGTACATTCTCAGGGAGAAGGGCACCGTCATTTTTTTTCAGGCCTCATCCCAGGAGACTTAAACTCAGTGCTGAACAGTCTGAGCTGTTGTTTACTTATTTCATTTAAAACACCTAAGTGCTAAGTATGAGTCAGACTCGTCCTGAACATTTACCTAAAAATTGCGTAGGAAGAGACTTTTTCCATGTAAACAGCACAATAAGCGACACTTTAATAAATGTCCCCTTTGGTGTTGTCTGCTTTGAAGATTTTGGGCCCCTTTATATTCTGTGTGACATTCTTTTTTTTTTATTGAATAAAAGACAATAAATCAAAATAAAACGGAAAAAAGTATTTTAATTACATAATAGACAAAGAAAGGTCTGTCAGAATTAGGAGAATCCATGGTAACACAATGATTATTGGAATTAACAATAGCAATTATAAAGAATAAAATCACACATCAGCTAAAAACAGTAATACAGAGACATGGTTGGTGGTGGAATGAGGGGGGTTGGCAGAGTCAGAACATCTGTTAGCAATACACACTCAAATCAGAATGGTAAGGGGTCCCATCGGCTAAAATCATAAGGTTATACTATGTTGTAAATTGTACCGATGCGCTAAAAGTGGATTTAAATGGATTGGGGTGGGAGGGTGAGCATATAAGGGATCATACTGTATATGAGGGTGGTTCGATAAATAAGGTAACGAGACCTCTCGTTACGTAAATGTATTCAGTAATCCAAAGAGATGGAAATCACTCTGTGCCAGGTCAGGGCTGTAGGGAGTCCAGTAGTTCCATAAAAACTCACGCGTGTGGTTGGCTGAGTGTGGTCTGGCGTTATCGTGTAGCAATACAATGCCTTTTCGCAGCCACCCAAGTCGTTTTTCACAAATTGCCCTCTGCAATTGGCTCAGTGTATAAACTTCAGCTGCTGATGTGCCCTTTAGACACAGACATCTGATCACACTACGCACCTCAATGTTTGACCATGTTTCCGCCAGCCCCTCAATCTTACAACTGATGTGGAGACAGTATGAATCATATGAGGCGCAGTTTAATGGTTGTGAGGAGAAGCAGTGGTCTACATGCTCTGGCCTAGCGGGAAATTAGAATGAAATTGAGAACATTACACACACGAGAGGCCTTTTTACCTTTATTGAACCACCCTTGTAGAAAATAATTATTTTGCCCTGCCCTCTTTGTCTACGGACATTTCTGTCCTATCCGTGTGAAAAAGATAAAACAGATGTGGTAAAGGAAGATGCAGGCTAGGCTGAGACCCATTGGGAGAGAATGGACTTCATTTTAACCGCTGCCACTTGAGCAAGACGTTTGTTACAGATGTGTCCACATACATCTTACTTCCTTGCACATTAAACAGCCCTTCTAGTTGAGCCATGCCGTGTGACTCGGTAGCGCTGAGCGTCTTTTCGTGCAACTTTTTATCTTCAATTGCGTCTTATTTGCACAGTTATGCAAATAGGACACACAAGCAGCTTCTGCTGCATAAAATGATATGCAGCATGTCTATATTCTTTATGCCACTGCGGGTGTATATGCATTTAAAATGTTACGTTACGGTGTCCCAGCCGCTAACACTGCAATGTAGCATTTTGCATGCATATACACCCGTATATTCATTTAAATAAGCAGAAGCTGCTTCTGCATTCTATTTGCATTAGTTTGTGAATTAGGTGCATTTGCATGTAAGAAGTCACATGAAAAGATGCTCTGCGCTACAGAGTTGCACAGTGCTCACGCAGTATGTTTAACGTGACTTGTAGCGCTTGGAGGTAAGATGTATGTGGACACATCAGTACCTTATGTCAGGGCATAGTAGGGGGGTGGGGAAAAGATATTCCAAAGTGTCCAGGCATTTATTAATGTAATAATTTTTTTTAAATCTCTCTGGATATAGTTATGGACCACCAGACAGAACATCTGCACCTTAGTACACGACCACATACAGTGTATGATATCAGCTTCTGGTGTCGTGCATTTGAAACAATTAGTATCAGAAGAGGAGCCAATTATACAACGTAATCTAGAGGTTAGTTAGGAACGGTGTAATGGTTGGTAATGCATTTCAGTATAAAATGTAAATACCAACTGAAAATTTAAATTAACAGCTGTCAATACATCACATACTGTAAAGGAACACCGTGGAATTTCTCATTCAGTTCGGCCATGTCCTCCTGTATTTTATCTAAGTCAATCTGACAGTGGGTGTTTTTGTAAATGTGTAAATTGTAGATGTGGAGAGAACCACAGAGGAGCTATGGTGCAGCGTACCATCCAGCACATAAGTCTTATTGATCTCCATCAATGTAGAAACCACCTTGGCAGCATAACTAGAAACTTTAAAGTAAGTGAAGATGGGGATAGATAGTGCTGGATATCGAGTTTGGAGCTGTGAGCACATGTAAGCGCAATTACAAAGCGCAACGGAATATGCTGCGCTATATAAGAAAGTGTTAATAAATAAAAATAAATAAAATGTAAGGCGAAAAAGTGAGAGGATATACTATTTGGTGGACATTGTGCAGACCCTGGAGGTATCAATTGTAAAAGTCCCTGGTGGAACATGGGTTACCTATCAACGGGAGGAAAGGGGACGTTGACAACGTTAACCACTAACGAAATCTAAGTATGCACCAGGCATCCCAAGGGGTGCATAGCCATAAGCTATCACGGAGATCAGGGGATGGCCCACAGGGTGGGTGTGAAGATTAATAATATTAGACCAAAAGCTTGATCCATGGTGTAATCAATGTAAATATAATTTCCACCTATCTAGTCAAACATACAGTATGTCTGCAATTGGTCGCAAGTGCATAATCCTTTAAGCAGGGGAGATTCACCTCTCCCAATCCTGGTGGCTGTTGGAGCTTGAACAGAGATATACATGGACCCTTGTTTACCCAAATAAACTTGCTCATAGCAGCCTTTATTAAATTAAGATCTAGGGGTTTTTTCAATAAGAGGGGGAGCATTTGGATGGCATAGAGTATCCTAGGGAAACTGAACATCTTGATCATGTGACAAAGACCCAGTTATGAGAGGGGAGGGTGTCGCCAAGCAGTAAAATCACACCTCAGGTTTTAATTAAAGTAGGGAAATTACTGTAGCTGCATAAATTTGGGAAGGATGCGAAGGGAAATACAAACCAAGGTATTTTAGAGAAAGTGTAGTCCACTGAAAGTCGAAAATTACCCGCCCACCCCATAAGGACCTGTCTGTAAAATGTTACACTTCCGTTTTGGACTTATTGATTAAAAAAAATGTAAATAGAATGGAAATCATCCAGAATGCATACGGCTCCTGGGACTGTTTCTCTAGGATTGTGAAAATATTATAGCAGGTCATCCGTGAATGCAAACACTTTTAGCTCCACAGCCCCTAGAGTGATGCCCTGCCAAGTGGAGGTTTTGAGAAATTGCCTGATTAAGGGATCTAATACAAGGTTAAAAAGAAGGGGGGAAAGTATCAGCCATGTCTAGTCCAACAGCAATGAGTAAAAGGCAGAGTGAGTCTATTTATTGTGAGTAAAGCCAATGGGTCACGATTCAGGGTCTGAAAGACACAAACAAACCCTGTATGTGAAATGCACGTAACAAGTGGGACACCATAATCTATCTAACTCCTTATCTGCATTGCAGCTCACAAATATATTGCTACAGTATGTGCTCCAGTCATAAGTGTGTGTGTCTTGGCTGCTATGCGATGACAAACATTGTGAACAGAGGAGCGGCCTCTCGCAAAACCTGTCTGAGAAGTAATTTGGGAAGAATAACCTGGAGTCTGAGGGCAATAAGTCTAGCAAAGATTTTTAAAACCTGATTCAACAGGGAGATAGGTCTATACAACTATCTTGACACCCGTAAAATTCACTCACACATCTCTGACATAATCTCACAGACACGTCTTCTTCATCCGCCTTGACGAAATGTACGAAGATCTTCCACTCACTGTGACCAAACCGTGAAGACTACGGCAGTCCAACCGCAGGTTCAGACACATCGATGTGTGAGCTTCACAATAACCAGCATAGCGATGCCACGTCTACCTATGGGACAGAAAACCAGATGCAGTCTCATTGCTTTTCAATCAGCCATCGTATATTGACATTAGAGAAGGTGCATGTGCATGTGACATACCTCAAGAGGCATTTGCACTTTTTATAAGTTTATTAGAATCGTACGAAACAAATATTTGTGAACGCACCATACTATATGTAATCTAGTATACCCCAAAACCTTCTACAGTTTAAACTGCTGGATTTCTATTGAAATTAATTTTATGTGATGGGTGATAAATCTGTGCATCAGTTGTCTGTATAAAGATCATGCTGCTCTGGCAAGGTTTTGATAGAAATTATATGGACTTGTATGAAATTGTGTATTTGCAATTAGGCTAGAGTCGTTAAATTCAGTTTGGCACTGACATTGGATGGATATATTTAGAATTAACTGCAAACTGCACCCAATTATTATCTTGTGACAGTTGATGCTTGGGAATCTGTAATCACATAGAAAATGACACATGGGAAATATGTAAAGAGAATCATGAACAGCTGATAAGACAGTATTCTTGTAAGCATATTATATCCATGGCATTAACTTGTTGTTAGGAAGAAACAAATTGCCTCTGTGTGGTTTGTCAGCAAAAAAGGAGGAAAAGCAGTTGTCATATAATGGTGCACATTTGTGCACCATTGTATGACAACTGCTTTTCCTCTTTTTTTGCTGGTAATCATTGTATAAGATGCCACAGGTAGCACCCCTGTAGTTAATATTAAGATACAGAAGTCAGAAAAATATGGGGTGTACTCATCTATTCTTATTATATTGGTGCAGAGGTATTGTTCCATTTCTCCATGTGCTCCTTGTTGTTTGGATGTAAAATATTTGTTGGACATAGATTATTATTATTATTATTATTATTATTATTATTATTTCACTTGCATCAGTTTGTCCTCAGTACTGGTGCACATAGTCAAATGTAACCAAAGTGGTGCATAAAAGGAGGCTACTTCATAAGAATGCACATGTAAAGCTGCACAATTAAACAAGTTATTAAGGGTGCAATATTTTCTCAACACATTGATCTATTTCAAAAATTCCTTTAATCAAATCTCATTTATATTTGTTTCAAAAAGTATGAAACTTTCTGATATTTGGAAATTTCATAAGTTACTTTTTATTCTTCACGTTTTGCTTTAAATTGCATCCAAACACAACTTAAAATAAATTCAACCACAAAGATTATTACAGCAGAATTTCATTATTAACTGATAGTAACATATACTCACATGTGTACCTTAACCGAATAAGAAGGTACAGCATGTGAGTAGCTCTTTCACTATTAGTCATATTGTATGACACCTCCCAGCCCCCTTATCTATGACATTGAAAGAAATCCCTTTACAACAACTACTACTTATAACTTCTTGTTTACAGGTTTTGCAAGCTATCCATTTCTTCAACAACTCCAAAGATCTTGTATTATCATTGCACACTTGTGTTTCACCATGTCAACCACACTACTGCACCCAAATGTCTTACCTATGATTTGCTGGTACCATTCACACTACTACACCTGAATGTCCAGAGCCGTAACTAGGGTAGTGCGACCTGTGCCATGGCATAGGGCACCACAGGGCAGGGGGCGCTGTTCAGGACTGTCAATTTTTTGATTATTATCATTCTCACTTGTAGCTTCCTCATATTTTATCCCCAGCAGCTCCTGGCGTCCCCTATCTCTTCCCTAGCCCTTCCCCGTGAGGCCATTGCCTTTTTTTGGGTGTGTTTCTTATGTCCCTATTTGAAAAATTGGGTGGGGGTGCCAATGCTCTTTCTGGCACAGGGCACCAAAAAGTCTTGTTACGGCTCTGTGAATGTCCTACCTGTGCTATGCTGGTACCGCCCACACTACTGCACCAGAATGACTTACCTGTGCTTTGCTGATGCCACCCACACTACTGCACCTGAATGACCTACCTGTGCTTTGCTGGTACCATTCACACTACTGCTCCTGAATATCCTACCTGTGCTTTGCTGGTGCCGCCCACACTACTGCACCAGAATATCTTACCTGTGCTTGCTCGTACCATTCACACTACTGCACCAAAATGTCTTACCTCTACTTTGCTTGTACCATTCACATGACTACACCAGAATGTTATACCTCTACTTTGCTGGTACCATTCACACGACTGCACCAGAATGTCTTACCTCTACTTTGCTGGTACCATTCACACGGCTACACCAGAATGTCCTACCTCTACTTTGCTGGTACCATTCACACGACTGCACCAGAATGTCCTACCTCTACTTTGCTGGTACCATTCACACGGCTACACCAGAATGTCCTACCTCTACTTTGCTGGTACCATTCACACGACTATACCAGAATGTCCTACCTCTACTTTGCTGGTACCATTCACACGACTATACCAGAATGTCCTACCTCTACTTTGCTGGTACCATTCACACGACTATACCAGAATGTCCTAGCTCTACTTTGCTGGTACCATTTACACGGCTACACCAGAATGTCTTAACTCTACTCTGTTGGTACCATTTACACGACTGCACCAGGATGTCTTACCTGTGCATTGATATTCGAAATGTGCTGTGAATCAGAATGTTGTTGTGACTTTGAGCCTTTCGATTCACATTGTCCCTCTATCATTGGCGGCTATGTCAATCATGCTTTACTGGACTACCATATTATGATAATACTTGTTTTATCGTCATTTATGAGCTGGATAATGGTCCGCGCTACAGGAGTATAATTCTAAATCTAGCTGCTACACACAATCAATGAGGTATCCCGACCTCGTAAGCAATATGATAGACAAGGGGAGGTGTGAGCGCTCTGAGTCTAGAAATGTGGGTAGGGTAGTTTTAAATAATTACACAAATCTAGCTTATGGGTGTATATAGGAATCTAAATAGGAGAGGGAGGAGGGGGGGAGGGGAAAGGGATGGGGAATGTGGAATATAAGTCCTGGTGTAAACCACCGTGAAAACTGTGGGTAGGGTGTTCACTTGAAAACAGTTCAGTCAATATATGATCTTAAGACACCGGGTCGGCAATAACTTGTGGCAGTATGTTCTTATAGGGTCGTCAGCTGATTCTTTAAATAACAGTTAATGGTGCAAAAAAAGGAAAGAAGATCTCCCTTTGTCCACTGGTATATTGTTCGGTGTCCCAGCTCTCATCCTCAACGTGTCCCATATGCAAAAAGAGGAGACCCGAGCATCAGGTGCAGGTAGGCAAGAATGGTGTAAAGTATGTGGTGAGTACTTACCCAGATCCTGCCGAAAGCCCGCTGGTTCACCTTCAGTCTTTGCTCGACGGTCCAATTAGTATGGGTGTGGGAGAGGTAGTCCGGTAAACCATATAAACACTAGTACATGGACTCAAGGGGAGATTAAAAATGTAATTTATTGCCTGTCCACATGCAAATATTGCTCCTGGTGGTACAGGTAACGAAGGGTTAAACGTAAAGCAACAAGGGAAACTACAATCTTAATATAAAAGTTCAGGGTAAAAAGGTAGGTCGCTGTAGTGTCCCCAATGCGTTTCGTCCCCTGTAGGGACTTTTTCAAGGGTAGGTGGTCTGGGGGGCAAGGTGACAGGCTTTAAATACCTTTGATGAAGCTCCGTATGTGGTGTACTCCTGTTATTTCCGGGTTCGCGCTCTCCACTGCGCGCCGGTCACGTGACAGGAGTAAGTCTAGTCACATGAATAGCCTGCTAACTGCGCATGCTCCATGTGTTGAGAGCAGACAGTGCGCATCCTAAATTACATTTTTAATCTCCCCTTGAGTCCATGTACTAGTGTTTATATGGTTTACCGGACTACCTCTCCCACACCCATACTAATTGGACCGTCGAGCAAAGACTGAAGGTGAACCAGCGGGCTTTCGGCAGGATCTGGGTAAGTACTCACCACATACTTTACACCATTCTTGCCTACCTGCACCTGATGCTCGGGTCTCTTCTTTTTGCATATGGGACACGTTGAGGATGAGAGCTGGGACACCGAACAATATACCAGTGGACAAAGGGAGATCTTCTTTCCTTTTTTTGCACCATTAACTGTTATTTAAAGAATCAGCTGACGACCCTATAAGAACATACTGCCACAAGTTATTGCCGACCCGGTGTCTTAAGATCATATATTGACTGAACTGTTTTCAAGTGAACACCCTTCCCACAGTTTTCACGGTGGTTTACACCAGGACTTATATTCCACATTCCCCATCCCTTTCCCCTCCCCCCCTCCTCCCTCTCCTATTTATATTCCTATATATACCCATAAGCTAGATTTGTGTCATTATTTAAAACTACCCTACCCACATTTCTAGACGCAGAGCGCTCACACCTCCCCTTGTCTATCTTATCGTCATTTATGTCTAAAATTAATCATGAGTATGAATTGACATTCACACTTAGGGGCATATTCAATTAGAAGCGAAAAGTCCCATACTTTTCGCCGACATCGCTGGTTTTGCATGCGGAAAAGTATCGCGTGCATCCCCGCTTATCCCCGTATTCAATTCCAAAGGACGCGAAAACGCGTCCCAGCGAAACTCAAACAGGCAAAAAGTGCTGTCAGATATGGAGAAATCAGCCTGACACCCCCCAAAAGGTGCACTGACATGGGGGATCACTATGGATACCCCCGAATAGCCCTTCTGGAGGTATTTGGGGTGTTTAAAGGCTATCAATTGGTGCTATTTTGCGTCTTTACACAAGTGGTGAAGAATAGCTATTTGCAGGTTTTTTTGGCAAAAAAATGTAGTCCCAGCAAATTTGGGGTACATGAAAATGGGTGCCAGCATTGTTAAAAATTGCTAAAGTGAGGTCTTAAAAAGCGTTAAAACGCACCTTCAGCAAGCACCTGCAATCAAAAAAACACCTCCCCCATACTTGAAGACCACCCCAAAGTCTATTTCACTAGTTTTTAAGTTTGTACCCCAACTTTTAACTTTTTCGCCACCTTCTAAGTAATTTTTTGGGGTGTTCTTTAATGTTTTTGGATTTTTTTTGACGCACTTTACCTTTAGGGACCTGTCCTAAGAGTGCAGGGTGGTTTCCCCACCTTTGTACCCCAAAACCGCAATTCTGCACTTTTTTCCACCAGCTATACATAGGGGAAACTTTTCCGCCGGGTACACTGTGCTTTCGCACTGGCGAAAAGTTGCAACAATTGAATCCGGGGATAAGTTTCTGCTGGTGAGATGACGTCACCGGCGAAACTTTTTCGCAAAGAACGGCTTTTCGCCACTAATTGAATAGGGCTCTTTATGTTTGTGTTATTTATGTATGTTTCAATATTTTTATTATATTGTTCAAAGTGACCTTAATTCTATTCCATATAGAGGGCCTAATGCAGAGTTGCACGCACACCAGCCGTAATTTCTTCTGCATTTCAATGTGTGTACAGTACTCCATCATATGCAGAGTTGTACGCATCTTTGTGGTGCACCAGTCCACTATTTGTATGCTTAGTTTGATGATCGTTATCATTAAGGTGCACTTGTTACTTGCAGCAGATTATACAGGTGTATTTAGACTTCTGCTGAAATCTGCACAGTTCTCTGAGCTTTGCCTAATGGGTACACACCTAAAGATTTTCTGTCCAACCATCCAACCAGTTGGTTGGAATGAAAATCTGGTAAGGTATGAAAGCAAATGACAATCACCAATTTACTCCCAAATGCCGGAAAATGGACAAAAACTGTTGTTTGAACAAATTGTTTCGATCAAACATTTAACAAACTTGTCTGATCGACCATTTTCATCTGTTTTCTGGCATTTAGGGGCAAATTGCTGATCATCAGTTACTCCCATACGTTACCAGAACTTCATTCCAACCAATCAACAAGTTGGATGGTTGGACAGAAAATCTTTAGGTGTGTACCCAGCTTAAGTGAGAGTTCCCCATCACAGTCCAGTTACACCCCTTCAGTTGCAAGTGGAGGTGTAACTGAAATGCACGTCTGCATAGCCAGTGCTTTGTTCTAGAGCATGCCCAGAGCTAAAACATAAAATATATACTCACACTGACTCATGTTAAACTCTGCATCGTCTCCAAAATGTATATGGAAGATGCGAAATGCGTCCTTTTGAAAGAATAGCCTAATGTCTGGTTTATACTAGCTCTAAGAAAATGCTCAGTGCCCCTCTCACCCCAAACAGGGAACATTTCACTACATGTGCCTTATTCACCCCTTTGATGTTATTTAAATAATCTTGGTCTTAGAAACAAAATGATGCTTTGCTCCCATACTGCTTAGCTCCTGCCATCTGAAAACATAAGAATTTGTACAGTAGCACATAGAATCATCTTGTTACATACATTCATGTGCTATCTTGCAATAAACAATTGCTCATATAGGGCCTGATTCAGTGGTGGACGCAGTGTCGCTGTCGGATGCAAGCAGGCATTTATTTTAGTCTGTGCACGCGTCCGAGTCGCACTGCAAATGTGTCCTGATGGATACCACCGAAAGCCACAAAACAAATTTGGACACAGAGAGAGACCATTTCAATGGGAGTTCCTGGGTGGTAAGTGGGGGATAGCTAGGCAAACGCTGGCGTGTCGTGGTCAGCAACTGCGGCTTTTGCTGTAGTTGCACTGATTTCATTGGCCATGTTCAGACGGACATTCTGTGCCTCCATAGGGCTGGTGCAACCATTGATGGTGAGACTGATGATGCGTCTTGATACGCAGAGTGGCTGATTAGCGCAGCAGCCTGTGACCGTCTCTATTTTGCACTTTTTTGTAAATTGCCTTTTCATTATGTAATCTATAATAAGGTGTATCTCATTCATGCCACATTAGTTACTGCAACCAGAGAATATACCACCTGCAATGCACCAGGAGTAGTCCTAACAGGTATGATAAGCACAAATACACTCCTCATGCACAAAGCATCTATTTGTTCTCTTACGCTGGGTACACACACTTGCCAATCTGCCGCTCGATATATCATACCAGGCATCACAACTGGGTGGACATTAAATTTGCTCGCCCAGTTGTGATGTCGGTGGTACCTGCGGCAAGTGTGCGGGTGGGCGGTGGGTCGCTCGTAGACACACATGCAGGTGTACTGATATATCTGCATGATATATTGTCATCATCTGTGCTGCAGGACCAACCTGATATGTCTGTGAATGACGTTGTTTACAGACATATCGGCTGTACACACTCACCGATGCACTAGCGATATATTGTTCGTCAACCGAGCGACATATTGATAATTGTGTTCCCAGCAGTGATGTGATGTGCAGAGCCTTTCCTGTCATACTTCAGTGTACTCCACAGTTTTCACTATAAAAGTGATAAGAAAAAATTAAAGTAAGTATTATAAATATAATTTTTGTATTATTCTAGTCCTTTTTATAGTCAAACTGTGGAGTAAAAAGTGTATGACAGGGGAGAAACTGCCTCCCCGTCTACCTTTTCCACACATCCCTGATCAAAATTCACCAAATTTCCAGCAATATATACTGCTGCACCTTTGTATAATGCCCACATAAACCCTCGGGTTCATATATGTATCTGTAAATCTGGCTCTGATACTAGCCAGTGACTCTCCACAGCCATTTACCTCACCGCACGTCACTGGAACCCAGCATAAGGTTGACAGATGCTCCCTGGTTCTTAGAGCTTTACATGAAGGAAAGAGTGAAGCATCTCTTCAAAGAACTTCTATCACTTTTGGATCACCCCCCTCCATTCAGTTAGACATTTTTGTATAATATTGCTTTCATTATATAATAGTCTTTTTACATTGGTTGATGTGCACCTGGAAATGTACTTTTTCACTAGTGTGCAAATGGAAATTGCAAATATATAACATTAAAAGTGGGATGAGTACGGGATGGCGGCGTTCAAAATCCTGACGCCAGCATCCTGACAGGGTTAGGATACCAACACCTGTCGGTTGGTATCCTAACCCTCTCCCTACCCTAACCCTCCCTCCCCGGTGCCTAAACGCATACCTCCCCGCACCCTAACCCCTCCACCTGGTGCCTAATCCTCCCCCTAACCCTGCTACTTACCTTTGGGATTCTGGCGGTCGGGATGCCGGCGCTCGCATTCTGACCACCGGAATCCCATCTGCCGGTTATTGAACCCATTAAAAGTATAGGATAAGACACTCTAAATCCTTTTTGCAGAGAGAAAATGACTGTGAGGTTCCTAAAAGGCAGGAAACCCTCAAATGTGCCATGCAAACTAATTTATCTCGTTTAATCTCACGCAAAATGAAATTTCATATTTGCATGTGTCCCACAAATGCCCTATACTGAGAAAGTCTCTGCATTTACTGTATCCAGAAGCAAGCATGTGACATCACAACATCACATCTGCAACTTGGGTTCTTACTTAGGCACTTTTATAAATGAGCCTTACAGAAAGGCAGAAATCTCTCACACAACACACATCTGTCACCGCTTTTCTTTCTCACATTAAAAACAAAAGAGGAAAAAGATATATAATTAAACCAAATATATGCGTGTAATATTATATGGAAACCCACTTGCAATATAAACTTCTAATTTCAAAACAGACTAGAAACCAGCAGGAAGCTCAGGAATTGCATTGGATGTTTATGTATTTTTATTCTATATTTGTAATGAATGATCACTAAATATGTGCACTTTATCCTTCTGCTTTCATAGGTTACAGATATAACTTTTCATTACTAGTAAATAGAGCAATTGTACAATATTCTCAAACACAGGAGCACATTTGTATGCTCCACCGACAATTATTGTACTAATGTTGCTATACTAAATCTCTAAGGATTGTCTTTTCTGGCCCTAAGTGGCTGGAGTCTGAAAATAACTTGGACATAACATGGAACCAACAGCACCACAGATTCTGATATTTCTAAACTGATGCGTTGCTACAGATTCCATCAACTTGGCATACATGGCAATCAAACATTTACAGTGCAGGCACAGCCACTGTGTCCTTTTAAGCAGCAGCTGTGCTAAAATATGCAAAAGCTGCAGGAGGCATCTTAAGTAAAAAGATGTCTCCTGTTGGCATCTCTGATCCACTTCATTGGATCAACTGCGCTGACATCGGACATCTGAGTAACCCTTAGATTACTCAGGATTCAAGGCCATAACTAGAGTGGTGCGACGTGCCGTGGCATAGGGCACCACATAGTAAGGGCAGCTGTTCAGCGGCGCCTGTCAATTTTCTCTTTATAATCATTCTCACTAGCTTTCTCTTCTATCCCCGGCACCTACTGGCTGCCCCCTATCTTCTCCCTGGCTGACTCTCCCTCCATCTAGTCACTTCCCCAAGCACATCAAGTCACATCCTCCTTTATTTAACACACACACATCAAACTACTGTCATACCTGTAACCCGGGACTCAAACACATCACATGGCAATCAGACACCTTACACATGGAGCTATTTGCTCCTGCAAAGGAAGCCTAAACATTTTAACTGTATGAGACACAATATGCTTTTGTAAAAAAAAATAATTGGCATTGCAGCTGAGAAGATCTATGTAATGTGCGGCTGCAGGGCCGGGTTATGAAGACCTCAGGGTAACTAAGTTGTGGGGGCCCCTCTCAAGCCACACTGAGTCTACCAACCCCCACCCACCCCCAAGTCACACAGAGCCTAACCTCCCTTCCCCCAAGCCACATGGAGCGCTACTGCCTCCATCTCAGCCCCTGTTTACTCATCTCCCGAATGTGGCAAAGCTGCTCCATAATCCCCTCATCAGCGTCATGGACGTGATGTGTCGTGACGTTGATGAGGTGACTCGAGAGCCACTCTGCGCTGTATGCAGCAGCACTAACTGTGCTTCCGCATGCAGTAGTACACAGAGCCGTGGCAGTTGAGTCTCCATCCAGGAACATGTGTTACAGGACACCTGATCTCGGCAGGGTCATAACTACCCTGTGTGTGGGCAACGGGCCGACAGGCCCTGTCACCCCTCCCTTAGTTCGGCCCTGTGCAGGGGATTACACACTATATACATCTGCCTAGTTGCAATGGTTTTAAACTGACAATTACAAGCAGTTTCATATAGTTAGAATACACAGGCTTACTTTGCAGGAGCAGATAGCTCCATGTGTGTCACGGTGTCTGACCGCAATGTAAGAGGTGACAGTTTTGAGTACAGGCTATGACAGTATTTTGAAATGTGTATATGTTAAATAAAGGAGTCTGTACCTTTTTAGGTGCATATATTCTCCTGTACTTACAAGAGCCTTCCAGTTTGTCAATGTGAGAGGTGCTAGGTTCAAGTCCTGGGTATGACTGCTAAGAAATGTGTGATTTAAAATAAAGGATAATTTAACTGAATGACAAGGAGCTCTCAAGCTAACTGTGGTATAAGAGGATTGGTGTCCAAATCCATTTTCTTGGAGGGTTCTTAAAGTATAGGTTTTATAAATGTTACACATTAATGTATGTTTGTATGTACAGTCAGGTGCATAAATATTGGGACATTGACAGAATTTTCATATTTTGGCCTCTATTCACCACCACAATGGCTTTGAAATGAAACAAACAAGATGTGCTTTAACTGCAGACTTTCAGATTTCATTTGAGGGTAATTACATCCAAATCAGGTGAACGTTGTAGGAATTACAACGGTTTCTATATGTGCCTCCCACTTTTTAAGGGGCCAAAAGTAATGGGACAAACTAAACAATCCTAAATCTAACTTTCACTTTTTAATACTTTGTTGCAAATCCTTTGCAGGCAATTACAGCCTGAAGTCTAGAACGCATAGACATCACCAGACGCTGGGTTTCATCCCTGGTGATGCTCTGCCAGGCCTCTACTGCAAATGTATTCAGTTCCTGCTTGTTCTTGGGGCATTTTCTCTTCAGTTTTGTCTTCATCAAGTGAAATGCATGCTTAATTGGATTCAGTGCATAACATTCCACTTTTTAGCATTAAAAAACTCTTTGGTTGCTTTTGCAGTATGCTTCGGGTCATTGTCCATCTGCACTGTGAAGCGCCGTCCAATGAGTTCTGAAGCATTTGACTGAATATGAGCATATAATATTGCCCGAAACACTTTAGAATTCATTCTGCTGCTTTTGCCAGCAGTCACATCATCAATAAATACAAGGGAACCAGTTCCATTGGCAGCCATACATGCCCACGCCATGACACTACCACCACCATGCTTCACTGATGAGGTGGTATGTTTTGGATCATGAGCAGTTCCTTTCCTTCTCCATACTCTTCTCTTCCCATCACTCTGGTACAAGTTGATCTTTGTCTCATCTGTCAATAGGATGTTGTTCCAGAACTGTAATGGCTTTTTTAGATGTTGTTTGGCAAACTCTAATCTGGTCTTCCTGTTTTTGTGGCTCACCAATGGTTTACATCTTGTGGTGAACCCTCTATATTCACTCTTGTGAAGTCTTCTCTTGATTGTTGACTTTGACACATATACACCTACCTCCTGGAGAGTGTTCTTGATTTGGCCAACTGTTGTGAAGGGGTTTTTCTTCACCAGGGAAATAATTCTTCTGTCATCCACCACAGTTTTTTTCTTTTGGTGTTGCTGAGCTCTCCGGTGCGTTCTTTCTTTTCAAGAATGTTCCAAACAGTTGATTTGGCCACACCTAATGTTTTTGCTATCTCTCTGATGGGTTTGTTTTGATCTTTCAGCCTAATGATGGCTTGCTTCACTGATAGTGACAGCTCTTTGGATCTCATATTGAGAGTCGACAGCAACTGATTCCAAATGCAAATGTCACACCTAGAATCAACTCCAGACCTTTTACCTGCTTACTTGATAATGAAATAACGAGGGAATAGCCCACACCTGTCCATGAAATAGCTTTTGAGTTGATAGTCCCATTACTTTTGGCCCCTTAAAAAGTGGGAGGCACATATAGAAACTGTTGTAATTCCTACAACGTTCACCTGATTTGGATGTAATTACTCTCAAATTAAATCAGAATGTCTGCAGTTAAAGCACATCTTGTTTGTTTCATTTCAAAGCCATTGTGGTGGTGAATAGAGGCCAAAATATGAAAATTCTGTCAATGTCCCAATATTTATGCACCTGACTGTATATATTTGTGTGTGTGTGTCATGTGGGAAGATGTATTATACTGTAGCATGTGCTTTCTGTGGGCTTGTTGGAACTTTGCGTCCAACAGGCCGCGGCTGAGGAAGATCAGGAAGGCTCGATCTGTTACATAAATGTACTGGGCCCCACAATTTCTGATGGCAGCCCTGAACACAGCCACCGATTCCCAACCCCGATGGTACCACCACACCTCGAGTATCTTTGCTGGTGAGTTCAGCTGCCAGTGCAGGGTATATCCATGGACCTCTCCGCCGCTGATATTTGCTGCATATACACTACAAGTAGCACTCTTTCTATACCTTTAGTCAGTGATTTACACTGCCGATTCCAGGCTTCTCCTACATCTAGAGCTGGTGAGTTATACCTGTCTAACAGTGGTACAAAGGAATCAGTACCCCTTCATCGTACTGGACAAGTCAGATTGGCCATGCCCCTTCCCCATGAGGCCATTCCCCTTTTTTATATCCCTATTTGAAAAATGTGGGGGGAGGGTGACTCCAATACTCTTTCTGACCCAGGGCACCAAAAAGTCTAGTTACGGCTCTGTCAGGATGTCTGGTTAGGCTTACTTAACTGGAGATGTCGAGATTGTAACCTGGTCGGGATGCCGGCATCGGGATTATGAACGCTGGGATCCTGTGCGCCAGCATCCCGTAGCCATCCCTTCTGGATTAAAGCTATTCTTACTAGAAATGTGCCCAGACCCCAGTGTTTTGGTTCTAATTCATCATCATGTTTTAAGTTTGACAAAGCCACCCTCAAGTGTTTTTGTTCGGGTTTGGTTTTGGATGATTTAAAATTGATAGAAATAGCTAAAATCATGTCATTTTGACCTGTTTACATGCACTCTAAAACCAGAGTTCAAACTGACATGAGACCCGAGCCAATACTCTGTTCCACTTGGAACCCCACAGTGATTCCGTACTGGGATGCGACTCTGAACCCCTGAATTTGGGTGTGTTTGTATTTCAGGAAAACCGAACCGCACATCTCTAATTTTTTACTAAGGATTGCTAGATATGATAGTGAGCAATAACATGTTAGGGAGGTTGAGTGGCATTTGGGGGGTGATCTAGGTGCTTTGTGGGGAGTTGTAGGTGGTACAGATTCCTGAGTGGCATGTAGGGAAGATCTGAATGGGGAGGTTTGGGGATGCTAAGGATACATTTAAGGAAAATGGAAGCCTGAGTGCATGTGGAGCAAGCGGGGTTATTTTGATATAAGAGATGGGGGGGGGGGGGGTGCAAACGTCTTTTAGGACTGTTCTCTGATTCTTGCAATGAAGGGTAATGTGCAGCCCTTTTGAGTTGTCTGGTTGGCCATCACTAATTTATACAGTGCTTGGCAATTCATGGTTTGGTGCTCTTTTTTCAAGCCTAACTTTTCAATTCTCAATGTTCCAGACTGACTTGGTACGAAGTTTCACCTTTTCCTTTACTTATAACCTGACTCTGTTCTTTGTGTCACTGAATTCAGCCGCTATGTAGTGTTGTCACAAGAATTTCTACAGTGACTGTCGCATGGATGATTGTTGCTTAACATGGGTAACAAAACTCTAAAAGTGACTTTTTCCAGATTACAGCTGTCAGCATAGAAACATAAAAGCTGTCAGCAGAATTTAGCTGCTGTTCATCATTTTGTTTATTTCTCCCTTTCATTTTCTATGCTTAATTTTCTGTCAGCACCCTAGCTTATCAGCATGTCAGATTGGCCACATACTTGTCTTATTCTTAAAAAATCAAAGATAGGAAAACAACTATTAAAATATAGAGGAACAATTATATTTTACTTGCATAAGTTATATTAGATTATATTATTAAATAAAAAAGATGGCACTCTACAACTTCCTTGTTAACTGTAGTGTTTGTTTACAATATTTTCCTTAACAAAAGGAAACAATCATGTACAAAGAAGTGTCAATATAGTGAAAATAGTAGCATAATATTGACAATGACTACTAAACTCTAATAGTAAGCATTATCTACTGTGGGGTACACACTGGGCCGACGGATCGTCCGGACAACCAATCCAATGATTGGTAAGGTTTATGCACAAACGACCTTGTGCATGCACACTTACCACTAGTGTGCCCGATATGTCCGCCCAGCAGACCCTATTGAATATACCTGCCCACTTGCAACGTCATAGTAAATGGATTCTGTTGTCTGTACGAACGATATAACGACCAGTGTGTGCCCAGCATTACCAAGACAATATAGCAACCAAATTACCTTTAAGGGGGAACCCTATTCAGTGCAATATTCAGCTTCACACATTGAGCCATATTCAATTAGAGACAAAAAAACATTTTCGCCTGTTCTTTTGTGAAAATTTAGCCAAAATTTTTTTTGCCGAATTCAATTCCAAGACAATTTCGCCTAAGCGGAAACAATTCTCCAAAAAAGATTCTCCAATCAATAGCGGGTGAAAAGATATGCAAAATCTTTATTTTGGGGTGCAAACGTGGGGAAACGACTCAGAAACCTTGGGACAGCCCCCCAAAGGACACATCTGCAAAAAAAAAAAAACCTAGGAACACCCCAAAAAAAGACATGCAATTTTTGGGGTGAAAATTTAAAAAGTGGGGGGATAAACATAAAAAGTAGCAAAATATACTTCTTGGGGGTCCCCAATTATGGGTCAGGTGCATGCAGCAGGTGGATTTTTCATGTTTTTAAAAAGTTCACTTTAGAGACATAAAAACATGCTAGCACCCATTTTCAAGTACCCCAAATTTGACAGGACTACTTATTTTCACCCAAAAATACAGCTTTATGCCATTCTTCACCACTTTTACCTAGTCGCTAATAGCAAGCAATTTACACAACTTATGTACCCCAAATAGTCTTATTAGGGCTATTAGTACACATCTATATTGATTCCCTATGTTAAATGCATCTTTTTCTGGGGTACAGACTGATTTCCCCAGTTCTTTCAGTACTTTTCGCCTATTTCCGTTTTCGGCTGTTTTGCAATTGAAATAGGCAAAAAGCGGTGATGAGCACGGAATGAATTCGCCTCTGAAACAGGTGAATGAAGCGAAAAGTCGGACAGGCGAAAACTTCGCCTCTAATTGAATTCCCCTCATTATCTTTTAATACGAAAGCCAAACATCACTAATGTTAAGTGAGAGAAAATGAGCGATCTTACTGGTCATGAAGTACTTTCTCCCAACATTGCAGAGGCACTTTGAGGTAATCTAGCTGAATTAAATTCCAAAATTATCCACTGCAATGCCTTACGCAGTTTGAGGACTCATAGCATGCAATGAAGATAGCAATTTACGAGTAAGGTCAGACCTTGTGCAAGTGTGCGTGAGGTTACGATTGTACTCGATTGTACCGATGGTATCGCAGTCTTGCTAAACATTACGGATGTGTGTAAGGTAAAGTGGTCGTCCTTATGTTGTGCTGCATCAGCGTTCGCAAAGGATTAGCATAATATCGCAGTTGAGCTGCGTGCGTACTTGCCAGGGCCACCATCAGGGGGGCACTGCCGGGACTGGAGTCCCGGGCCCGGACACTCTAGGGGCCGTCCGCTCATACCCCCGCTGCTACCGCCGTACAAGCGCAGGGACACCCACCCGCTCCACGTCCTAACAAAGCCGCGGCTGGACACTCAGGGGGCCTGCCGGTGCATAGTACCGCCGGCAGTCTGCTACTACAATTAACTTGTGAATGACAGGCCTGGTCAGCGAACCGCTGCTACCTGCAAGACGCCCACTACAACCCCCGCTGCCGCATAATAGAAGTCACTCCTGGGTCACTTCACACCTAGCTGCTCCCCCCGTTCAATAAAGTTTTCCTTGTTAGCAGGCGCAACATGACATTATAACATCATGCTGCGCCACTGAAAGAATGAAAGGACGAGGAACCATGGTGTGTACCGACTGAGGAGCAGCCAGAACAGGAGAAGACTGAGGAAACTAAATTAAGTGTATGGGGTGTTTGGGGGCCGGGGCTAGGGGGGGGGGGGGGTTGGGGGCCTGCCTGTTTTGGCAGTCCCGGGCCCCATCATTTCTGATGGCAGCCCTGGTAATCGCTATTGCAATTGCAGTTGTGATCGGGCCCTGTGTTAGATATAGCTTTGTCATCACTAACAAAGTGGACATGTCAGTGCCTCCCACAGTTCAGCCCACTTATTCCCTGAAATACTATGTGTGGCTGTAAATAGTCAAATGATCTGGGTAAAGGTTGTTCTGCTCCTGACCAGTGGCGGATCTTACCTAGGGGCTGCGATGCTGCAGCCCCCCCCATCCCTGTGACTGGAGGTGACTTCCTACTGGAAGCGCCACCTGCCAGTCACGCTGAAGACAGGTAGCCCAGGTGGAGGTGTCTCCTCCCCCTGGGACTGCCAGTCCGGGTTGCAATCAGCAGAGAGCGGCTTCCAGTGGAAGCTGCTGCTCTGCCTTTCAGGCAGCCCTACAGGTGGTGTTAGGCATGCGCAGCGCCACCGCCGCTCATGTGCATGCGCAGGTCCCGACGCCTGCCAGATTATTTGAGCAGACGCTGGGACCCAGGCCAGCAGCTGCAGCCCCCTTCAGGTAAGAGGGCAGGAGCCGCTGCTGCCCCTGACCACTGCAATACTGGTGACGTGAACAACCATGAGCTGAAGATTCTTGACAAAAACATGTTCTGGTTGGAAACAAATGGCCATCAAAGAGATTAATGCACATGCCATATGCTAAACCCTGTCTTATGTTACTTGTTCATTATGAAAAAATGGATCCAAAGGCATAAATAAGAATACATATTTGCAGGATTGTCAGTGTGTTTTCCATCAGATGTGTAACACAACTTCAGTGACCTTGTATATCAGTGACAGGCAACTGGTACACTTCATTGGCCCTCTAACCATCAAATGGACTGCGCTTTACCGGTAATTTCAGAACTAAGATAAATTAATAAAGTAATACCTTTATAAAATAGAGATATCTATGTGTAATAACATGACATGTCAGCAGGAATTTTAAACAAGCAGTATAAGCTATAAGAGCTCACTATAGGTGATGCTGTAGTTCTCCAGTTGTTGTGTAAGTACAATGTCTGGTGAAGTGTAATTAGGTCCTGATTCTGAGCCAGGTGCAAATTCAAATGCATCTATCTATTTTTAGCAAACTGTGCATGCACCGCAACATGCATACACACCTCGATGGAGGCTTGAAATGGGCATAAGTGGGTGCTATTCTCAGGCGTGCTTATGATGAAGGGAATGCCCAGAGAGTGCTGGTGCTAATGGCGATAGCTGAAGACACAAAAACACTGGGCCGTGCCACTCTATGCATGAAGCCATGTGCATAATTGCATACCCATAAGGTAGTAAATCTGGCTGCCACGACTACTTGAGCGACCACTTTGCGTCTGACTCGCTGTGCTGTTAGGGAGCAATTTTAGCTTTCAACATGTTCATGGGGCATTTTCCTTTGGCAAAAGCTGAGCTGTCTCTGCTTTACCCTTGGGTAGGAAGTAACAATTCTTCAGTACCTTGTTTTTGTTTTTCCAGTAAATTCAATAAGTTGGTATATTCTGCTAGGTATGTAGTCAGGAAGCCGGCGGTCGAAATGCCAACAACCCGGCTTCCTGACTGTGAAATACCGGCATGGGACTAATGAGAGGTGTCTAAATACCAACGCCTATCACCAGCCCCATGCCGATATCCTGACGCCCGGCATACCGAACGTATGTAAGCTGGGCGTTGGGACCTGTTAACCCCTGGAGGGTTAGGATTAGGCTAGGAGAAGGGGAAGTTAGGGTCAGGCACCCAGGGGGTGGTTAGGGTTAGGCAACCCCTCCGGGAGGGTTAGGTTTAGGGTGCGGAGAGGGTAAGTTAGATTTAGTCACCCCTGGGGGGAAGTTAGGTTTAGGCACCCCTAAGGGAGGGTTAGGGAGGAAGAGGGGAGGGTTAGGATACTTACCAGGCGCCGTCGGGATCTTCATCTTCCAGACTTCCGACGTCGTTATTTTATTTGCAGGGTTTAGGTCCGGCGGTATGTCATACCGATTACATTCTGCTACTGTGAAGAAAAAACAAAGTTAATTGTAAATATACTAAATCTTGCAGTTTAACACTGTAAGATTTTCTACAGTGGTAACAGATTGATGTGTAGGATAAAACCAGTACTGTGCAGTGGTAAATTCAGAGTTTTCCAAATGCTAGGTTTTAGAGTGAGTGTGGCCAGCCTGTGAAGAGGGCATAATTAATACTTCACATGCCATAGTCTGCCTCATACAAAGTGCAGTGTTTCCAATATTTCAGACATATGCATAGGCAGCAAGCCCCTAGAGGTGGTGGTATGGCCAACCTTCCTGAGCTGAATGTTTCTTGTTTTTTTTTTCTGGATGTGGGCACTATTCCACAATCCAAGTCCCCTGCTCTGCTGAGCTTCAGAGGAAGTCTGGAAGTATTGGGGAAAGGCAGAAGAACCTAGCACCAGGGTATATGTACATACAGATAGTGTATGTAATTCATTATTATTAATTAATACTATATAGACTGTAGGGGGAGAATTAAAAAAAAATTACTTTCTATATCAAACACATTTATCTTATGTAAATAACACAAGTAGACAGGAAAAGGTTAAACACCCCCTATTAAATAAGCATACATAATATAACCAGTAGAAAACAGAACTGAGCTTTCTAAGCACACATTCTCCCACCTCATGTTAAGACCCCTGTCTTTTCTGTCTGGCAGCTGCTCTCTGGTTTTTAGTCCAGTGCGCTGATTGAGCTCTCAGATCCACACGGACACAGCTGACTTGGTAGGAAAAGCTGCTGCCACTGGTCATGTTGTGGCTGCAGCTCTAGTAAAATAATTTTATATATTAATGCTATTATGGTCATCACATACACACACCCTTTGTCTTTTGTGTTTGCCTTTGCTATTGTATACCAGGGCAGGACTGTTTTACTAATAACCCATTTTATTTTATGCGTGTTCCACATATACCTGGGTTAGCCACACATTTTACCAGACTGACTGGGGTAATAGATACAGTATAACCTCACAAAGGTTTTCTCTTTTTTCATTTTTACACTATTTTTTGTACTGCGACTAGCCCTTAATTGTAAAAAAAGATAATGTATCACCAAATTTATTATTCCTCTATATTAATAAACTCACATACTTTTAGACAGATAGCAGCTAAGCATATGAATTTATATTTGGAGCATTGCTATTGCATTTGAGATTTAAATGTGCCCTTCTCTTAATTTACAAGAATCACATTATAACTGTGAGAATGGAGTTATCAGCAAACTTTTTTTGTTTGCAATTGAAGCCGCTGTTCAGTATTAACTCAGATCCACGAAAGGGGCCTATCCATTAGCAGATGTTTTTCTGAGCGATGAAAGACAAAAGATATTGACAGATTTTGGCAAACGATGAATGATATCTCATGACATCATTCAGGGAGAGGATTATTTCCTCATCAGCGCTCTGTATCTGCTGCTAATATCTCTCGTCGTTCACCGCATATAAACTGCCAGATATTTCTAATATCTGGCAGCGATATGCTATAATTGACCAACATGTTGGAGAGATGAAAGATTCAATTTATCGGCCGCGGGAGTGCGCATCTGTCATCGTTCAGAGCCTATCCATAGCAGATAAATTGAACGATATATCGTTCTATCGTTCAATTTATCTGCTAATGCTTTACTCCTTTCTACTTTTCACTGTAATACAGTTATTATGTCCAACTCACCACTCATGCACACTCGCTTCACTCTCCTCCCTATTTGTAACCTATGTTTTCGGTTGAGTTATTTCTTGCTTACCTTTATTATTTATTTATTTATTTATAAGGTGTCATAAGTACCAAACAGTGAGCAATGCCAAACCAGCGCTCTATTCCACTCTGTGCTGGCCCCCTAAACCTGTGATATAATGACATCACACCTAGGAGGATGGGGCCACCAGCTCCAATAAGTAGAGCACCCTGCAAGCCACATCCAGGTGCCGTGGGGCAGCGATGGTGCCATCCACAGGGCCCTGCGCTCATAGTGTTGGCGCCGCTTGCACACCCATAGTTATGACCCTGACTGTGAGAACACAACTGACTGAATATGTTACATGTGTACAGACTTGTAGAAACCAGTTACCAGTTTCACATAAATACATAATTACAGTGTGCTGTTAGCATAATTATGCAGGGAAGGCAAAAAGGTGAGGGCCCTGCTCACACAAGCTTACAATCTAAAGGGGATATGGGTGGACGCGATGGAGAAATGGACAGTATAGAATAGAGCAGATAATGAAGAGTTAGGGGGAGGGGTGAAAAGTTTGAATAAAAAAAATAATTTTAAGGAGACAATTGGGAGGCTGGGAAGGAGTGTGTGAGGGTATACCAGAGGATGGGAGTGATAGGAGTAATATACAGTATACCTAAATAATGCTTTCTGTCACAATGCTTATGTCTAACTTTGTTCCTCAACAGTCATCCCCTATACAAATATCTTGTACATAGCATATTTGCCCAGTAGCTACAGTACATTTGTTGCACACAATCCCTGGCAGAGTTGAGATCTCGCCATTCTAGAAATTCTGGAGCTACCAATAATTGTAACTGATTTCATCTTTAGGATTTGAGCTGTAATACACCACTATACAGGGTATAATAATTTGGACGGTTCTTTAAAGTAAATATATATGTTTAATACACAATAACACAATAGTCAACAACTTTAGCATATAAAACTGTTCAATAATTAGAACAGTATATGAAATGAAGTTCGTATTGGACAACCATAAAGAAAACCATAAAGGCGCAGTTATAGTTTAAACATATATATTTATTTTAAAGAACCGTCCAATTTATTATACCCTGTATAGCGTGTATTACAGCGCTGGTATCTTATTCTGTTTTTTTCCTATATTTAGGGATTGACATCCCTTTACCAGCTGCTCTCTTACAGCGCTTTGGCCTATTTATATATATATATATATATATATATATATATATCATCTTTAGGATTTTCCCGCTAGAGAACAAGAGATTATTGTTGATCAAAATGATAAGGTGATTCTTATGTTGATCTTAAAAATCATTAAAAGATGGATGTGGTATGATTGGTTAGAATGTTATTATGTCAAAATGCATCAGGTTGTGAACATGTCGATATTATAAGAATATCGACATGGTGCCTGTTGAACTGTTGAACCATGTGGACATTCTAATGTCAATATGGTGTATAGGTGGTTACTGTCGACCATCTGACTGGATACCTTAAAAGAATTTTAGGATTTCCCCCTCCTCAGTATAACATGCCTCCAAATAGCAAATGGGGTATCCAATTGCGTGGTTTAGAGCTACTTATAGCCAAGGTATACTGCTTTTAATATACAGACAGTGTCATGTTTCAGTTTTTAGAGGAACTCAGTAAGTTTATAGTGTCAGTCTGCATTCCTTACCACTTACATTACTGCTTACCACTGATTTATTTGGTAACCATGGGCCTGATTGTGATATGTACGTAAACCTGATGGTTTACATACATATCAGATGTTTGGGGATATGCGCATGCACAGGACCCATTCTGTGCACATGCAGACCTGGCAGAGGGGTTCCGACAGCCAGGCTGAGTAAACTTCAGCGACCATCGAGATTGATGTGTTCATTTTATTATATTTTTTGTGCAGTTTTGTTCATTTTTGTTAAAATAGTTTTAACATAGTTTGTACTATTTCAGTGTTTCCAGATGTGACTAATGTAATTAACATGTATTTGCCATGTTTTGGACATATTGGATGTATTTATGTATCACACTAGTAATGGACACAAAAATGTAAAGGTATATGTGAAACACTATGTATATTTAAGTACTATTTTTGCACCCATCAGAAGTTATTACATATTATTTTATTGATTTACTGTTTTCCATTGAGTTCTATCACGCTATGCTGAGAATTTCTAAGTGTCATATGTGCATTGCCTGAGATACTATTGCCCCTAAAGCATCTGCAAGTTAAAGATTGACAACTCAGAAAATGATTTTGCTCAAGTTAAAATAATTTAGTTTGGGTACAGTGTTACAACTAGAATAACTTCACACAGCACTGCTTCATTTGATGGTTAATTGTTAAGAACGGACTATCTGCAATAATAGAAAAATAATAGTGAATCCATAGTTTATTTCCATTGTAGTATCTGTGGGACCAAGGGGAATAGTTGTTCAAATCTTGGAGAGAGATAAAGTACCAACCAATCATCTTCAAACACAGCTTGTAAAATGGCAGTTAGAAGCTTATTGGTTGGTACTTTATCTCTCTCCATGGTTTGATACATCTCCCCCAAATCAGTTAGCCGTAAGGTTCCGTAGACATCTCGTGCATTATGTCTTTCTGTCCATTATTGGAAATAAATGAATCAAAAATGTGTAAAGGTCATTATGTAAATATTACACTGAAATGTAATGTGTGATCTAGTACCAGGACCTTGTGACTAATCGAATTGGCCTCAATCTACCTAATTGCAGTAACAGTGTTTTCTAAGCAAATCAACCAATCGTTATCAAGCACTATTTTAACAATCAGGCTTTTATTAAATTAGGTCATTTTATCCAGCATAGCGATTTTGGCAAGGAACCTTTTTTTTTGGTAGATTTATTATTTGAGACATGTTATTAGTGGATAGGTCTGAAAACACTTGTCAACCACTAACCTTCTCTCTTTATCCCTGATGTCTACTATTGCATCATCTTGGTCATATTTATATATGACCAGTCTTATCCTCCAGTTTATACATGTCTTTTGGGCACCTACCATCTACACAACGTGGAGGCAGGCATTTTGCATGCTGAGCTTTGTACATGAACATGCCTTTTATCAGTTAACTAGGAATAAAACTCATTGGCACTTCATAACCAATGAAAAGTCATTAGTGATATTCATGAGGCACTGGTTCTTAGTGAATTGATAATGTGCATTCTGTTGAAAATTCATACAGCCTAAAAATTGCCTGTCTCCATGTAAGTGACATGTACTGTTGGATTGGGTACTGGACTCCAGCGGTCGGAATCCCGACAAGGTTAGGATACCGACACCTGTCGGTAAGTATCCTAATGCACTCTAAACCTAACATACCCCCCTAGTACCTAACCCTCTCCTCCATGTGCCTAACCCTCTCTTTAGTGCCTAACCCCTAACCCCACTACTTACCGTCGGGATGCTGGCACCGGGATTCTGACTGGTGTCGGGATTCCGGCGCAGGATTTTAACTACCACTTGTACTGTTTAATGACTATCTTACATTGCATAATGTTGGAATCCATTAATTACCCTTGAGTTTCCATTAATGCCCATATTACAGTCCCTTATCACTGTGTAAATGTGTATGTATATATATATATATATATATACTGTGTGTGTGTATCCTGCCATGTTCATAGTTTATAACTGAATCTCTTTTTACAGTGCTGAGTATTGGTGAAGGCGGATTTTGGGAGGGGTCGGTGAAGGGCAGGAGTGGATGGTTTCCAGCAGACTGTGTGGAAGAAGTGCAAATGAGACAGCCAGATCCACGACAAGGTAAGAGAAAAACAATGGTGACATATAAAAAGAAAAAAAGTATAGCCAATTATTGCAGGATTATTTCTCAAGCATTATTTTCTAAACCAGTACTTTAAAACTAAGAAAACGTTGATTTCTGACTTGGCAATAGCGTTAAATACAGTTGACAGTTGTTTTTTTAATAATTAATATACAGCGTCTTGCAAAAGTGTTCATCCCCTTAAAACAGTCAACAAACTTGTCTGTATTACAAATAACACACAGATTGCTCTAGACAATGTTTTATGTGCATACCAGTAGGCTCTTACAGTAAATGTTCAAACTCATAGTTTATTATTTGTAGATTTAAAAAATATATATAAACTTAAAAATGCTGCTTGAATCAGTATCCCATCCCTGTGTTGTTGTAGCTACAAGTATAAACTGAAGAAATATATAAATTTCAATTAGCATCTACCTGTGAATCATTAAAAAAAAAAAAAAAAAGTTCAGCATTTATGGATAACATTGGTCATGTTGTGAATTGAAGGAAAGCTGTGAAAATGAAGACCAAAGAGCAAAAGCTATGGACGTGCACAATATAGGAAAAGGGTACAGAATAGTGCCAAGTGCTTGGATCTCCCAGTGAGCACTATTGGATCAGTTATGAGGGAATGGAAACTGCATTATACAAAAATCTCCGCCTCAGAGCTAGAAGGAGACTTGTGAAGGAAGCCACAAAGAGGCCAACTATGACGGAGCTACAAGGTTTAGTGTCGGAGACTGACGTGAAGGTGCACTGGTCAACAATATCAAGAGCTCTGCATCCAGCTGGTCAGTATGAAGTGGTGGCTAGAAAGAAGCCATTACTGAAGAAAAACCACATTAAAGCATGGCTGGAGTTTACCAGAAAACAACAGTGTGACCCAGCTAAAATGTGGGATAAGTTGTTGTGGTCCGATGAGACAAAAATGGACCTTTTTGGTCCAAATTCAAAATTGTTTGTTTATGTGCTGCAAACATTGACAATTTCTTAGCAAACACCATCCCAACAGTGAAGTATGTGGGTGGTAGCATCATGTTGTAGGGATGGTTTTACCCAGTGGTGACTAAACATCTATATAAAATTGAAGGACTGAATGATGGTGCAAAATACAGCGAGACACAACCTGCTTCAGTCTACTAGAAACTAAAGTTTCCGTGAAAGTTCACCTTTCAGCAGGACAATGATTCCAAGCACTGGGCCAAAGCAACACCGGCGTGGTTGAACAACAAAAAGTTTTGTTTTAAACTGAATAGTCTTGATCATATGTGTTGTTCTATGCATCCCTAATTCCTCTCCTTTCAACATACTGTCTTATTAAGAGACAGACCATATTATTTATATTCAAACATGGTAGTACTTTAGTCTGCTTTTCACATACAGAGGATCTTGTTCTGTCTTCCAGAAACCCGTGAAGATCGGACAAAGCGTCTTTTTAGACATTACACGGTTGGATCATATGACTCCTTCACTTCCCACAGGTAAGATAAGTTTCTGATTCATACAATAACATGAAGCCCATTCATAAACGACTCACTAAGCTGAAGTACTCAAACAGGCAGTGATGAATTCCAATTAAGACTTAAATACCAGGTCTGTTAATTTTTGGGTATGATGCCACTCTCCGGTTACTGGTTACAACTTTGTCTGTAGAATAGATGAAAAACAGAAGAAATATGTCGGCGCTCGGTTTACCCATATGGTACCAACAGCGTGGCAATATTGATGCCATATATGTATACAAAAAATAAATACTTTTGCTATTGGCGCTATGGGGATTTTGCTCATATTTTTATCAAAACTTGTGTGTGTGTGTGTGTGTGTGTATATATATATATATATATATATGTGTGTGTATATATATATATATATATATATATATACATATAAAAGATGAAGAAAGTGCGGCACTCAGAGGATTTAGTATGCAAACAAGGATTTTACTCCTGTGGTCAGGAGTAAAATCCTTGTTTGCATACTAAATCCTCTCAGTGCTGCACTTTCTTCATCTTTACTATTGTGGGTCTGGAGTCTGAACGCCCATGTGCTGGCAACGGGGTGCAGTGTATATTTTATCAGTGAGTGCCAGAGACTTTTTGAATATATATATATATATATATATATATAAATATATTTAGCACAGTCTTTAGAATCACTGACTATGAGAGTCCATAAGTGCTTGAATTTGAGATTCCCAATCATTATTTAATTAGTGTCAATGTCAGGGGCGTTTTTAGAGAGGAGGGGGTCCGTGTGCAGTCTAACGACATTGGCCCCCTCTTCTCTGTCCGGCGGCCGGCAGCGCACTGAGCTGTGCGTGGCCAGCGCTGGAGTTATAGACTCTGAGCACTTGAGTGCACCCAGAGTCTATAGAGTATGCGCAGGTCACCGGGAAAATGGGCATGGCGGACATTTTTCCTGTACTTCGCATGCGCAAACGATGGGTAAATGGCCGCGGCGGCCATTTACCAGTCGTTCTTACAGCGCTGGACCCCCGCGCCGATGTGGGACTCCAGAGAGGCAAGTAATACTATGGGTGTGCAGTGCGGAGCCCCCTGGACCTCGCACACCCTGCACCCATTATAGATACGCCCCCTGAGTGTCAGTCTGTAATATCTATATTAGAGCACATTCAGTTGGTGTAGGTATATGCAGGGCTATTATAGCAACATGTAATAATTGCTACAGTACAAGCAATAAAATGATCTGTCAGAGCTTGTACTACGATTTTTCATCTGATTTTTTTGCAGTGATTATGTCATCCAGGAGAAAGTTGCTCGATTGCAGAAGAGAGAACTGGAGGGATTTGGTTTTGTGTTGCGAGGAGCAAAAGGTAGAATTCCATTCTATCCAGTTTAATGCCTGATATTTATATGAAAAGTCACTGTGTCATTTCAGTGAATACAGGTATGTGATCTGTCACCAGAACACTTTGGATTTGGTGTATTTCATATAAGGTTTGGAGAACCTTGCCAAAAATCTGCTAACTTACATTTGGAAAACATCCCTGTCTTACCCCACTTTGACCTGGCATCCACCTACTAATTGATTTATTAAGCAGTGCTTCTTAGTGTCTACAGTAGGAGAACTTAGTGATCATTTCTGTTTTTACGATATTTTGCCAAACAAAATAAATATTTCCATTTTTACTTGATTTCATCTAACTGGGTAACTGGTTTATGGATAAAAGATCCTATACCTGTATTTTATAGCTGAAATACACCTGCCTGCTACAGTATATAACATTCTAATATTTGACAGACTTCCCAAAAATTGGTAAAGTACTTGCATATACTTTTACTTTGGAGCAAGAAGTTGTCACATGTTTTGCTTTTCACAGAGGTTATGTAGTCCAACTTTATATTATAAACTAGCTGAAGTACCCGGCATTGGCCGGATTTAAATCTTAAAGTTATTAAGTTTTATTATGTGATGTTGTCCAAATCCATCTATTGGAAGGCCCAAAACAGGCTCCCCAGGTCAAACTTCTGACCGGGAACCCAATCACTCCATTAGGCATCCCAGACCAATTGCCAGAGCCGTAACTAGACTCT
This sequence comes from Taudactylus pleione, assembly GCA_031769625.1. NCBI lineage: Eukaryota > Metazoa > Chordata > Amphibia > Anura > Myobatrachidae > Taudactylus > Taudactylus pleione. Next base: position 37,450,117 of record JAUIMM010000018.1, on the reverse strand, counting down.
TTGGTGCCCTGTCCCAGAGAGAGCATTGCCGCCCCACATTTTGTTAAATAAGGACATAAGTGAGTGCATCTGAAAAAGAGCCATGGCCTTGTGGGGAAGGGCCAGGGAAGAGATAGGGGAGGCCAGGAGATGCTGGGGATAAAAGAAGAGGAAGCTACATGTGAGAATGATAATAAATAGGAAACTTAACAGGCCCAAACAGTGCTCCTGCCCTGCGGTGCCCTGTGCCACGGCACAGGTTGCACTACCCTAGTTAAGGCCCTGAAAATTGCTGCCCCTCTGTGAAGTTTTCATCCAAATCTACCCAGTGGAAGGGCCAGAACAGTCTCCCTGGTTCACAGTTTTGCCCAGCATACACCAACGGGAGATCCGACCGGGACCATAACCCCATTAAAACCTATCCAGGATCCAACTGGACCACCTCGCATTGGTTTCATCCCAATCGGCGCAGGGGTGTCCAAATGCATAACCAGACATACAAACTAACCTTTTATAAGAAAAACATCACAAGGAAGCTGATGTGGCTTGTGTATGTTGGTAAGTAGCAGGCACTAGTACTTTCTGGTTTAGTTGCTTTGGAAAAAAAGTGATTGTGGGTATATTTACATCAGTATATCTCAAGAGTTCTTATCCTGGGATCCATGGCCCCTAATTTCAGTCTGTGAAATTCTATAGCAAACAAACTCCATTTTTATTTTTCACTAATCTTTAACTGAAATGTATCATTTTCTTAAATTATTATTGAAGTCAACAAACCTCTGTAGACTTAAGCTGGATACACACCTAACGGATATCGAGTGCAGATCGAGTGAATTGCAGAGATATCGGCAGATGATGGTCGTTCATACACACTGAACAACCATCATCGGTCATTTGGCCGTGGGTCCGCTGGCTGGGGGCGTGTCGCACCCCCCTTCCCACGGCCTCTGCTGACCGCCCAAACACACAGCATGATGCCCCAATATATCTGCAAATATTTTGGGCATCGGCTGTGCAGCAGAGCCGAATCGATATGTCTGTGAACGAAGTCGTTCACCGACATATCGCTGGTACACACTGGCCGACGCACACAAGATTTATTGGCCGATCAATTGATAGACCAATATATCTGCCAGTGTGTACCCAGCATAAGGAGTACCTTTTGACTTTATATACCATTAGAAATCGCAGATCTTTCCATATCACAGTGTGATTATTGCAAATATCTCAAAATATAGTTTACGCTTATTGCTACTTCAAAATTAGACCCGCCTCTATATCACACATGACCTCAGCATTTCTGTCTACAGACACTCATGTGACGTAGCTGGCTAACTTGACAGTTCAACTGAGAAGTTTTAACTTTCTGTATGGTAGCACAGCCTTATGTAACACTGATGTACATGTAAGCTGCAAGTGTAGACCAGTCAAGTTCAAACACATCTGATGGTTGTGACCCAATTTATATTGAAATGTGGAAGAAAAAAAGGAAGGATGATTACAACTATGTATTATATTATTTAACTTGCATTAATGACCGTGATGGCACACAAAAGCCACAGTGTTTTTTTGCATAGAAAATTCATGCTAACCGAAGCTTGAAATCAGCAAAACTGAAAGAGCGTCTCATATCTGTCCATCATGAGAAAACAGAAGTAGCCCCACACTACTGGAGAGACTTTAATAAAGCACTGGACACTGGACATGATCGAGCTGGTTTGTGCACTAGTTCAGAGGAAAAATATGGAACCGGTTCCCCTGTCAATTGATGTGATACATTCTACAATAGCTGATATTTCTTTTAACATTGTAAATCATAATTTTTACAAGATTTTGTTGTGAAATGGGAGCAGAACATGAAGTGCTTTCAAGAGGACAAGTCTTGATGGGCTTTTTCAAAATAAGGGCAGACGTTTTACTTACACTGAATGAAAGAAAGAAAGAGAAAGAAAACCCACTCGCGGAACACTTTGAAAGAAGGGAGCTTATCCGGTAGATATTTTTAAGCATAGGAATGAGATAAATCCAATTCAAGGTCCTGAAGTCATCGTTAAGGGTGCTACTGAAAATGACAAGCTTTCTTGGCTAAGCTGCTGATATGGGAGAGGAGGCTAGAGGCCAACATCCTTGTAAACTTTTCAATGCTGGAGGAAATGATTTACCAAGATGGAGTAAAGAAATATGCAAACACCAGGAAACACTTCAGAACTCTTCCAATATTTATTTCAAATTTGCTGTCATTAAATTTAAACCATGAATCTGCAATCCTGTTCTTAGTGATATATACTCATTGACCTTTCAAACAAAAAAATTACTACAGTGGAGTTTAAATTAAATCACCTTATAAAATTCTGGTGCTCCTTGAGATAATTATATAATCACCTTATAAAATGAGCTATAGAAGCTTCATTCCATTTGTAACAATTGGGGTAATTCAATTGTTTTATCGCATCCAATCTCCCGTCTAAAGTGATGGGAGATCGGGGTGCAATATTCAGTTGTTTTGGGCGCCCATGCCTGGGTTTAGCCGCATAAAATGGCTAAACCCATCTAAAGTCCGAGTTAGTGCGCTCAAACCATAAACTTATCGCACATTTCTGCACACTACATCAGGATGGTGCGAGCAGAAATGTGTCCAGCCACGGCTATACGTGCCATGGAACAACAATTGAATTGCTCCGTCGGGCACGGATTAGTGTCAGTTGCAGGTGAAAACAATTGATTTGTCCATCACATATCTTAGTGATTGGAATTTTCAACTCTTGTAAGGCTAAAGCTAATAATCGCTATCCATTGGGTGTCCAACATGTCATGTCTGCTGCTTTGACAAAGACCACCCCACACTTTAATGTTCTTATGCAAGCTGAGCGCAACAAACTTCACACTGAAACGTCCTTAAAAAATATATTTTTTCTTTAATCTATATAAATGTATTTGTTATTAAATGAGTTTAGAAAGGGGCACATATATTACTATATCATAAATTGATTTCAATTTTATATATGCTATTTTATGCATTTAAAAACAGTGTTCTGAAAAGGGGTCCATAGGCTTCACCAGACTGTAAAGTGGTCCATGGCACATACAGTCAGGTCCATAAATATTGGGACATTGACAGAATTTTCATATTTTGGCCTCTATTCACCACCACAATGGCTTTGAAATGAAACAAACAAGATGTGCTTTAACTGCAGACTTTCAGATTTCATTTGAGGGTAATTACATCCAAATCAGGTGAACGTTGTAGGAATTACAACGGTTTCTATATGTGCCTCCCACTTTTTAAGGGGCCAAAAGTAATGGGACAAACTAAACAATCCTAAATCTAACTTTCACTTTTTAATACTTTGTTGCAAAACCTTTGCAGGCAATCACAGCATGAAGTCTGGAACGCATAGACATCACCAGACGCTGGGTTTCATCCCTGGTGATGCTCTGCCAGGCCTCTACTGCAAATGTCTTCAGTTCCTGCTTGTTCTTGGGGCATTTTCCGTTCACTTTTGTCTTCATCAAGTGAAATGCATGCTCAATCGGATTCAGGTCAGGGGATTGACTTGGCCATTGCATAACATTCCACTTTTTAGCCTTAAAAAACTCTTTGGTTGCTTTTTCAGTATGCTTCGGGTCATTGTCCATCTGCACTGTGAAGCGCCTTCAAATGAGTTCTGAAGCATTTGACTGAATATGAGCATATAATATTTCCCGAAACACTTCAGAATTCATTCTGCTGCTTTTGTCAGCAGTCACATCATCAATAAATACAAGGGAACCAGTTCCATTGGCAGCTATACATGCCCACGCCATGACACTACCACCACCATGCTTCACTGATGAGGTGGTATGTTTTGGATCATGAGCAGTTCCTTTCCTTCTCCATACTCTTCTCTTCCCATCACTCTGGTACAAGTTGATCTTTGTCTCATCTGTCCATAGGATGTTGTTCCAGAACTGTAATGGCTTTTTTAGATGTTGTTTGGCAAACTCTAATCTGGTCTTCCTGTTTTTGTGGCTCACCAATGGTTTACATCTTGTGGTGAGCCCTCTATATTCACTCTTGTGAAGACTTCTTTTGATTGTTGACTTTGACACATATACACCTACCTCCTGGAGAGTGTTCTTGATTTGGCCAACTGTTGTGAAGGGGTTTTTCTTCACCAGCGAAATAATTTTTCTGTCATCCACCACAGTTGTTTTCCGTGGTCTTCCGGGTCTTTTGGTGTTGCTGAGCTCTCCGATGCGTTCTTTCTTTTTTGAGAATGTTCCAAACAGTTGATTTGGCCACACCTAATGTTTTTGCTATCTCTCTGATGGGTTTGTTTTGATTTTTTAGCCTAATGATGGCTTGCTTCACTGATAGTGACAGCTCTTTGGATCTCATATTGAGAGTCGACAGCAACTGATTCCAAATGCAAATGTCACACCTAGAATCAACTCCAGACCTTTTACCTGCTTACTTGATAATGAAATAACGAGGGAATAGCCCACACCTGTCCATAAAATAGCTTTTGAGTTGATAGTCCCATTACTTTTGGCCCCTTAAAAAGTGGGAGGCACATATAGAAACCGTTGTAATTCCTACACTGTTCACCTTATTTGGAAGTAATTACCCTCAAATGAAGTCTGAAAGTCTGCAGTTAAAGCACATCTTGTTTGTTTCATTTCAAAGCCATTGTGGTCATGAATAGAGGCCAAAATATGAAAATTCTGTCAATGTCCCAATATTTATGCACCTGACTGTATACCTTGTGTGTGTTTTCGCACTCTGCATGCTCTAGAACCAAGCATAAGCAACTACAGTTAATGCAGTCATACACATTTTTGTCACATCTCCACTTGGGATTGAGTCACATAGGCAAAGCTCAGAGAGGGTCTGTCAAACGTATTGTGGGCGACGCCGAGTTTCTTAGACATAAGCAGAAATACATGTTTACCAGGCATATCATTTGCACTATGTCACACTTGCCAACTCTCCCTGATTGTAAGGGAGACACCCTGAAATAATAAAAATCCTCCCTGAAGAGTCTAGCACTCTCTCTGACAGCTCTAGCAATCTCCCTGATTGCACCTTACCCCCATTATGTAGCTGTTATATAAATAAAAAAGAGAGATATAGACATTCAAATTAGATAATTAATAACATTTCCCTGCATTGGTTATAAGGCACAATGGTCCCTATGGCTACATGTATTTTCTGAAAAGTATCAGTGGGTTTTCATCAACAAGTAGATCTAATGGCTCCTACACACTACACAATATCTTTAAAGATTTGGCCGATTCCGACACATTGGAATGACAAATCGTTAAAAATTGTGTAGTGTGTATGTACTACATCGTGTAGTGCGCGCTCCCCTGGGGTCGTCAGCCTCTTCGCCTGATCTTATGTACAGCATGTAAGATCAGGCATTGCGGCTGACGATCCCATGCAGCACTATGCGGGGGGCCAGCATATTTGGTGGGGGCCAGCATATCGGGTGGTAGGGCACCAGATCGCCCAGCCTGTACAGACCGCCCAATCATCGGCAACATCTATGTACACACATCGTTTAGCTTTACTAACTGTATTGGGGCTCATTTACATTTGGATGTAAATCAATTTTATGACACGCCTCTCAGATGTAGCAGTACACGCCCACTTTACCGCCGCACTCATAGGTACTGCTTTCACAATCTCCCTGAAATGCTTTTTCAAAAGTAGGCAAGTATGGGCTAGGTATAAGCTGTTGTAAGTGAGTCCTGATGCTGATCAAGACTGTCAAACTGAGTAGGGGTGATCCACTTACAGTGATGAATACAACTGTATATACTTGCAAAATATGCTTTTATTTCCATGCTCTCAATGTGCGAGCAATTACGACTAACTTGAATTCATCTCTGCATCAGCCCCCATATCTTCGGGCAATTTGTACCTGCATTATTCTATTGAAGTATAAAACCTTTAAAACAATATATTTCATAAAAAAATATAATTACATAAAACTGTGAACTATAAATATCATTAAGTCATTTGGAAGATTGTTTCTCAACATTGTATTGTTAAAATAATAAGTAAAATAAATTGCAAGATACAGTACTATACAGTAGAACGCTGTGGGGTTTTTGCAGCAAGCAGTGAAAAGCGTGGAGAAATGGACCAGTGGAGAAGTTGCCCATAGCAAACAAACAGCTTTTTCAAGTACAGGCTATAAAATAATAGGTAGGAGCTAATTGGTTGCTATGTGCAACTTCTCCACTGGTCCATGTCTCCATGCTTTTCACTGCTTGATACATAAACCCCAATAGACTGTAGAGCATGTAGAGCAATGCTCTAGAAATGCCCTTTGAACTTCCCTGAAATCCACTCAATCTACCAAACATGCACATACATAGGAGTAGAAATAAATCACATGCACTCAATCCCTCAATTAATTTCTTGGTATCAACCAGGAGTTTTACATTTTGTGGTATAATCAGGGCAGTTTGTTCACACATAACCTGATTATGCCTGTTTTTGGAAACAATAAATTATGTTATTATTTGTGTCTACTGCTGTCTGTTTGACTACAATTATATAAAATTGTAGTAACTGATTATTTGGCGGTGACCAGCCCTTCACGTCAGTGAATGTCATTTACACTGGCTGAGGTGAATGTACAGCGCCACCTCAGGGCTGGCTCAAAGGCAAGAAAACTGAGGCCCTCAAGTGTTGATAGTTACAGTTAGCATACCAATGGGTTAAAAATGTTATGTCCTTTCTTTTCTGTCTACCAGACAAAATGTTCTGTGGTATTTACAACTTGTTCTCACCTAACATTTAGTAACAAGTGGAAGAATGACAGGATAAAAGCTGATCTGCTCTGCGCTATTATTTTTACATTTGAATTAAACTGAGAGTAACTTTTCATTCACAAGTTTATAAAAGTAAATGTTATATTTCTTTTTTATACATTGGAGGAATGGGGAGAGCTAGTTGAAGTTGTACAAGTAAACATTATTTGGTTGCCACAAGTTCTTTTTACCTTGGGCAACAGATTTATTGATACATATAGCACATGAGGAACCACATGAGTAATAATTATTTTTACTCAGGATTTTACTCAGAAAGACAATTTCTCCATTCTGATCAGACTTTTACTCTTCTAAATATGAAGAAAATCTGGTGGACTACAACTTCTAGCACTGCTCAAGCACAAAACTGACTCCTTTTCTCTAGGGCAGAATGATTTGTTGTCATTAGTTTATAATGAATTGAGAAACGGCATTTTCATGTATGATTTCTCCACCTACAAAATGGCTGTCTCCATGAAAAGAACACTGTAACGACTCCAGCTGTATTAATAATGTGTAGCATATATTGTATGTTCAGAGTTTGATAATACAGTGCACACAGGATTGTAAATAGCTACCTAATAATATATAGTATATTGCCATTCTAAATATTATGTAAGCATATAAAAGTTCTAACTTACTGTAGAAAATCCCAGGAACGCAGAAGAAAAATAAATTTGGATGCAAGCAACGGAAATTTAATTTAAGCTCTCTCGTTGCATAGGATTTAGTATTTTTGTGCCTGACTTTATGTAAGGCATAATTTATAGTTAACCCACATTATAAATTGCTTATTGGGATGAGATATGTGCCTGGTGACAACCACCTCAGAATGATGACCTATGTTGGTTTGGACAGTATATAGCAGCTTTTATAAAGTGTATGTCTTATAAAAATTGTGAACAATGCAAAATAACACTAATTTTTAAATGTATGTTGATTTTGTAGCAGAGACCCCGATTGAAGAGTTCACACCTACACCAGCTTTCCCTGCATTGCAGTATCTGGAGTCGGTGGATGTGGATGGCGTAGCATGGAGAGCGGGCCTTCGTACGGGAGACTTCTTGATAGAGGTAAGAAGTCAGCATGCAGTAACGGCTTTTCTCCTTCACTCGTCTAATTCTTCTCAGTAACTTTCTCCCTTATTCTTACTTGAATGTGTACATGTGTGCACATATGAATCTCTTCTTTAGTCTTACACACTTTGGCAGAGCATAAGGTTTCACCCTCAGGTTCCCACCCCCTCTTCATTTTTTTCTTCAGGTGAACGGGGTAAATGTAGTGAAGGTTGGTCATAAGCAAGTGGTATCTCTGATTCGTCAGGGCGGTGGCCATCTAAGTATGAAGGTCGTATCGGTGAGCCGCAAACCTGAGAGTGAAGAGGCCATGCGCAGGAGGGGTAAGCGTGTAGCATGAGGCCTGATTTTGTATTTTTAAGCACATGCAGGGATCTTTTAATTAAGACATAATGTTTCTGACAATAACAAGCTATTAGCCGAAGTTACTTCCCCTGTTATTGGTGCCAAAGAACAAAGTGTCAAATTTGGCAATACGTGTGAGAAAACCTAAGGACAAATTCTAGTTATTGAAATCCTACTGTTGTACCTGTCAATAAAAGTTATTTAGAAGTGAATGGTTTCTAAAGCTAGCTGCACACTGGAGCGATGTCAGGACGATATGCCGATTCGTAACGACATATCACTCAGTGGGGTAGATGTATGATAGCGGCACTTAACGCGCCGCTATACCACTTCCCGCTTCGCCTCTTTACCGAGGCGAAGCAGGAAGCACTACCGATGAGATGTAAGAACATCTCATCGGCCCGAGAGGGGGAGCGTTAACTCCCCCCTCTGGCGCTACCCGCTAGAGACAGCAGCGCATCAGCCTAGTGCTGATGCGCTGTGTCTCTGTCCCGGCCGGCTCCACTGAGCATGCGCGGGTTCTCGCAAGTATCGCGAGATCCCCACGTGCAGCCCTGGATCCGGCAGCAGCCCCAGCAGGGACAGCGCTGTCCCTGCTGTGGGGATAGGCTAGCGCCAGGCTGTAGCTGTCGATAACGACAGCTACAGCCGGCCCGAACGGTCATGCGGTATGACCGTTCGTACATGGCCCTGCCGCTTGGCACTGCTATCTTGTAGATAGCAGCGCCGATAATGACAGGGGCGCATAGCGCCCCTGTCATATACCGCCCAGGCCCCCGATCATACATCGGGGAGAAGCAGTATCAGCGCACATAACGTGTGCTGATACCGCTTCTGGGCTTCATACATCTCCCCCAGTGTGTGCCAGAGATTGCTCGCTCCCATAGTCGCTAGCAACGGTCCCCAGATTTGATGTGCTGCACATCAAACATAGCGATATCGCTAGCGGAAAATGCATTGTTAATGAATGGTTACGACATTCATTGAAGTCGTTTCGTGTGGACGCACAATCACTGTTGACGGGCATTCGTCCCAGTGTGTACCTAGCATAAGTCTATATCCGCTGCTAAGTTTACCATAATAACCAGAATTAAAGGGCTGAGACTACCCCAGCCACTAGCACCATTCAATGCCACTAGCTGAAAGACACTAACACACTGGGCATCAATGGCTGAAAACGATATGAGTGTCTCATGATCACATCACATCCATATAGATGATGCCCTGTTTGGCCACACCTTATGCATTAGCCTTTTCTTAGCTGATGGCGTAGCAATGATGCCAGGCATAATCCTAAGCTAAAGAACAAATGTATGACATAGGAAATAGCATAATGGAGGTACTGCTCTTTATATTGAACAGTATTGATGTGAGGATATATTATAATGTATGCCCTCACTGTAGACTGTTTTAGAAATCTCACAAGTTATGTGACCATATAAATGTGGATGAATGCTTCTATAGCTGTCACACATTTTTCTTTTCTGTCTACCAGACAAAATGTTCTGTGGTATTTACAACTTGTTCTCACCTAACATTTAGTAACAAGTGGAAGTATGACAGGATAAAAGCTGATCTGCTCTGCGCTATTATTTTTACATTTGAATTAAACTGAGAGTAACTTTTCATTCACAAGTTTATAAAAGTAAATGTTATATTTCTTTTTTTTTTATACATTGGAGGAATGGGGAGAGCTAGTTGAAGTTGTACAAGTAAACATTATTTGGTTGCCACAAGTTCTTTTTACCTTGGGCAACAGATTTATTGATACATATAGCACATGAGGAACCACATGAGTAATAATTATTTTTACTCAGATCATATAATTTACGAACGAAACAGATCATATAATTTACAGTATGTGGCATGTGAGTAATTCTGCATTTTGGATAATTATGTTCAAAATAAGTTTGTGTATGTTCTGATGTCAATTACAAAGCATTTTATGTGTGTTAGTCTCTCCAGTGTATAGTTGCCTAAAGTCTAGCCTTGTTTTGTTTTGCTATTTTGGCAGCATGCCAGCCCATCTTCTGCATACATGCATACTGGTGTCTGTATCTTTTGTATGTTGTGCTATCACTCATATCTTAACCCAGTGTACCTGATACTCACCGCAAAACACCTTGGCTCCCAGCAGCTATCAAGGTGCACACCTGCTCTCCACACTAAGGCGGGCCAATAAAAAATAATCTTTTTTTCAGTGTATTAAATTTTTTTCTTTCTTCTAAATACTTCACTGTTTAGCCTTTTCTAAGGCTTAAATAAACCATGAGAGTCAGGGGACATCAGGACTGGTTTTATTACATGGTTTACCTTTGCTTTGTGTCAAATCTTTCATTATTGTGCTCTTTCAAATGCATTTTCAGGTGCACTCGCCACTTGTAATAAAACGCTCCTCATGTACAGTACACTGTAAGTTCAATACATCTTTGAATATAGCGGACAGGAGTTTTAGGGACCCTGTACCAATGTTGTTTCTTAAACCAGAGCCCAAGGAGGTGTATGTTTTTTTTGCCAACCACTAATAGAAGCCCAGCTCTTTTTTTTACAAGCCTGGTGCTGGTCTACCCTATGACTATGACCCAAAGCTGATGGTATCCTGTTGTAGTGGAATCCCACACAGGCTGACTATAACTGGGAATAAAGAATTAGGGGTGGATAATATTTATTTTTCATACTTTGCTCTGAGAAGGTATGTCCTTTGGGGCTGATTCAGAGGTAGACATTGACACGGCTGCATCTTTTGGTGGTCACCTATCTGCGACTTTATACAAATGCCGCTACAAAGCCCTTCCCTGGTGTACATACGTGTGTAAGAATGTGCAAGGACTGAGACATTCACTTTGAGCATCTGTAAACACTGGTGAGATGGTTGCACCATATATACTTACACCAGCCCTATGGCAAGTGCAGATTTTCAATCTGAGTATGGCCTCCAACGTGAACGATGAAGTATCTGTGTACGCCAACATCTTTAGTAACACTACCATAACACGCCCATTAGAGATACCATCTCCATGCGTCTGTTTAGCCACCTCCCAGTCACTTTTCCAAGACATTTCTGATATCATGTGTTGCAATCACAAGTGCGCCTTGTGCATACACACTGTGTCACGCATTCGCCATATCAGTTTTTAGGGGTTTTCGCAAATGCACAGTAGCAAAAAAATCATTCCACTCCTTATACAGTACATTAGCATTGCATGTGACTCTGAATCAGGTCTATTTCTACTTCAGGGTCCATAGGGTATCCACAGGATACCTTGGGGTATAGGTGTGACGTCAGTCGCTGGGCACCATAGAGTTAAGCTTTTCAGCCTCCCAGGATGCACTAGGGTCCCCCTCCTATACCCCGCCCCCGAGCCAAGGCACCCCAGTTTAGTTTGGTGCCCAGCCGGCGTCGGGTGCACCTGTCGGAGTGGGGGGCTAGAAGAGCCCCTGAAGCTTTCTTCAGTGCAGCTGTGGCTGCACATCTGGATGTACAGCATGGACAGTCAGTCCTGACGTCCATGCTGTCTTCCCTACACCCCCGGTACCGATCCGGGGATGCTGGTGAGCATCTGGGGTCACAGCTAGCGGTGACCCCAGATGTTCCGGACCATGGCCGGATCCATGGGGGACAAAGGTAAGCAGCGGGGTCCCGCGGTGGGTCCCCGCTGGTCACATGGTCCTAAGTCCCCAGGCAGGGGGCTCCCTGGGGACTGGCTGCTGCGTGGAGCCAGGCGACCAACCTGCGCTTTCCACTACCCCCTGGGACAGCGGACCGCAGCAGAGCGGTAGCGCTGCGGCGTCCCAGGGGTTAAATGCATGCCAGGGGAGCGCGCCTTCCCTGTCTCACAGCCGGCGCCTCCCCCGCTGCACACAGCCCTCTCTGCATGCTGCCGACTGGTCCTGTGGCAGCGCTCCTCCCCCAGGCCAGCCTCCTCTCTGCTCCTCGGCGGCCATCTTCTCCAGAACGCATGGTGAACGCTGCTGGAAGCGCTGGACGGAAGCATCGTGGTCTGGGTCCCCCCGCATACCTCTCCTCCGCTGTGGCTCAGGTCTGTGTATGCAGCGCTGTGTCCTACCAGGCCCTGTGTCTGTGTAGTTGAGTGATCAGCGCTGTTAGTGCAGGAATTGTTATTTCTCTGCATTGTATGTGACTGTGCTAGCGCTGCCTGTAACTTTTCTTCTCTAAACTGTCAGCTTTATTACTGTCCCTGTTCTTCTGCTAAAGCCCTTGCGGTGCGGTGCTGCAGGGTGGTCTCTCGCCTATTTAATACTTAATTGGTGAGAGAGGTCACATACGTGGTGCCATCATGTCTGAAAGTGATTTTCCCCTCCGGCTACAGTGTACCACGTGCAAAGTACCGTTAGCGGAGGGGGAGGGTAGCGCGGAGGGCCTTTGCCGGCAGTGTTTGTCCATGGCGCGGCCTATTACGGTTACAGCACCGGTACAGGAGCCGCCCTGGGCTTGTTTCGCTCAGGCGTTAACAGCTTTAGTGGGCCAGTTAGCTCCGCAGCCCGCGTTTACTCCGATGGGTTTGTCCCAGCAGTCTGTGGTGTCGTCACCCATGCAGGGGTTCCCACGACAATTGGTGGTACCCCACAGGCTCCCTATTTCCCCGCTCCCGGGTTCTCAGGAGCCAGCGTGGGTTAACTCCCTGACGAGTTCTGTACAGCACTTGTCGGATGTGTTGCAAGGGGAGTCTGTGATGCGGCCTCATAAAAGGCCGGTGGCGTCTCTGTCCGCTCCTTATGAGGATGACGAAGGGACGTCTGATGATGGGGAGATTCTGGATCCTTACGATCAGGAACCTCTCCATACTAAGGACGCTGATGCTAAGTCCAAAGTATATATTCCTGGACTTATTCGGGCGGTCCGCACAGCCTTGGTGATTGAGGACGAAGTTCCCCCAGCGGCTAAATCTAAGTATGCCTTTTTCAAAGATGTGAAGGGCGATGCCACAGTCTTTCCTCTTTCGGGTCAGTTGGTGGACCATTTAGAGGAGGCGTGGAAACAACCTGGCAAAAGATACCAGCCGCAGAGACGCCTAGCGGTGGCTTATCCGTTCGCGGATAATTATTTTGCTAAGTGGGAATCCCCTCCACAGGTGGATTCTCACGTGACCCGTCTTGTCCGTAGTGCCACATTGCCGATGCCATCCATGTCCTCCCTTAAGGATGCTACGGACCGCAAGGTAGAAATCTGCCTGAAGTCCGCTTATTCCCTTGCAGGGGGGGCAGCACGGCCGGCTATGGCCATTTGCTGGGTTGCCAGAGCGATGGAGCGCTGGGCGGATTCATTAGAGGCTTCTTTTGAATCCGACTGTCCGGCCGAACAGGCGGAGTTGATTGGCAATCTCCGTGATTCGGCCACCTACATCAACGAGGCGGCTCTAGACATTAGTACTCTGGTGTCTAGAATTTCTTCAGCAGCGGTAGCTGCTCGTCGCACCTTGTGGCTGCGATCCTGGAAGGCGGACGCAGATTCCAAGAAAGGTCTGGAAGCGTTGCCGTTTACCGGAGAAGTTCTCTTCGGTCCGGATCTGGATAAGATTGTGGCCACGCTGGCGGCAGCCAAATCTGCTTGTCTCCCGTCGGCCGCTGCTCCTTCTGGTTCGGGACCATCGTCCTTTCGGTCATCTAGGGCCCAGGGCAGGCCCAAACCACAGTCGTTTCCTCGACAGGCTGGCCCTAAGAAATCGGTCAAGCCCCGGAAGCAGGCATGGAGTACCAGACGTCCGGCCCCCAAGCCAGATGACAAGCCTGCGGCCTGGCGGTCCGGGCCTCCCTTTGGGGGATCCCAGGGTGGGAGGCCGCCTGCTACAGTTCGCCCAGTGTTGGTCGACCACTACGACAGACACTTGGGTTCTGGAGGTGGTTTCCCACGGATACGCCCTCTCCTTCCGGCACAGACCCCCGGCTCGCTTCTTCACCACGGGTCTCCCATCAGACCGGAACAAGGCTACAGAGCTGCGGAAGGTATTGCACACTATGCTCCAGGCTGGAGTTATAGTGCCTGTTCCATTCTCCCAGAGGGGCCAGGGTTTCTATTCAAATCTATTTTTGGTACAGAACCCCAATGGGTCATATCGTCCGATTCTCAACCTCAAAGCACTCAACAAGTCTTTGCGGGTCCCGAAGTTTCGGATGGAGACCCTACGGTCCATCATTCTGGCGCTGGAACCTGGGGACTACTTGGTGTCATTGGACATACAGGACGCTTACCTGCATGTCCCTATTCTTTTGCGCCATCAACAGTTCCTCAGGTTTGCAATCCGCAGCGACCACTTCCAGTTTCGGGCGTTACCTTTTGGCCTGGCAACAGCACCACGTGTTTTCACCAAGGTGATGGCGGTCATGGCGGCTTCTCTGCGGCTGCAGGGAGTCCGCATGTTGCCGTATTTGGACGACCTGTTATTGGTGGCAGGATCTCCAGAGCTCCTGTTACGCCACTTGGACCTGACCATTGCACTGCTGCAACGGCACGGCTGGCTAATCAACTGGCAGAAGTCCACTCTAATCCCGTCTCGGAGGATTCTGCATCTTGGAGCCTTATTGGACTCGGGACAGCAAAGGATCTTCGTGACGGAGGACAAGATCTCTGCTTTACAGTCAAGGGTGCGCAGTTGCCTGCACAGCCGCCGGGTGTCCTTACACTCGGCGATGAGGTTACTGGGCTCCATGGTGTCGGTGTTCGACATGGTGGAATACGCCCAGTTTCACTCCAGACCTCTGCAGCACCTGATCCTGTCCAAGTGGAACGGGCTGCCTCAGTCTCTGAAGTCCCAGACGATTGTGCTCACCCAGGAGGTTCGCCTGTCCCTTGCGTGGTGGTTACAGACGACCCACCTCAACAAGGGACGTCCGTTCTGGGTTCCAAATTGGGTCCTGTTGACAACGGACGCCAGTCTTCGGGGCTGGGGAGCAGTTTCGGGTCCACACTTGTTCCAGGGCAGGTGGACGCCGACAGAAGCGGAGCTTCCAATAAATATCTTGGAACTCCGTGCGGTCTTCAATGCTCTCCAGCAGGCACAGCGGTTTCTCCAGGGTCGCCAGGTGCAGGTCCAGTCGGACAACGCTACCACCGTGGCCTACATAAACAGGCAAGGAGGAACTCGCAGTCGGGCGGCTCTCGTAGAGGTCTCTCGGATCCTGGTTTGGGCGGAGCGCAATCTTCCGGCCATATCAGCGGTCTTCATCCCGGGAGTGCTAAATTGGGAGGCGGACTTTCTAAGTCGCCAGGACGTTCATCCGGGGGAATGGTCCCTGCACCCGGACGTTTTTCAACTACTGGTGGACAGGTGGGGTCTTCCAGAAATCGACCTCATGGCGTCCCGGCACAACAACAAGTTGCCGGTGTACGGGTCTCACACAAGAGACGAAGGGGCGTCTCTGGTGGATGCTCTGTCCGTCCGGTGGACGTTCCGGTTCGCATACCTGTTCCCTCCGGTCTCCCTTCTTCCACGGGTAATCCGGAAATTCAAACAGGAAGGAGGGACGCTCCTGTTGATAGCTCCCGCGTGGCCCAGACGGCACTGGTTCTCAGACCTTCAGGGTCTGTCCGTGGACAGTCCTCTGCGGTTGTCGCTACGACCGGACCTTCTGTCTCAGGGTCCTTGCCTTCACCCGGACCTGACTCGGCTGTCTTTGACGGCGTGGCTGTTGAGACGGCCATGCTGAGGTCCCGGGGGTTTTCCAGCTCTGTGGTGCGTACCATGTTACGAGCTCGGAAACCGTCTTCCGCGAGGATATACCATCGCGTGTGGCATACGTTCTTCCAGTGGTGTCGACCGAGAGGTTATGCACCGCGGGAGTTTCGTCTGTCTCGGATTCTCGCCTTCCTGCAAGCGGGACTAGATCATGGGCTTCGCCTTGCTTCTTTGAAGGTACAGGTTTCGGCCCTATCTGTCTGGTTTCACCGTAGGATTGCTACAATCCCGGATGTGCGCACCTTTATGCAGGGTGTTCTCCGCATTCAGCCGCCCTTTGTTCCACCTGTGGCGCCTTGGGATTTGGCTGTGGTCCTGAGGGCTCTCCAAGGACCGCCGTTTGAACCACTGGGCTCAGTGGATCTTAAATGGCTAACAGCTAAGACTGTTTTCCTTCTGGCCATTGCTTCGGCCAGACGTGTTTCTGAGTTAGGGGCTCTTTCTTGTAGACCCCCTTTCTTGGTTTTTTATGGGAACAGGGCAGTGCTCCGCACTCGGCCCGAGTTTCTTCCCAAAGTTGTTTCCCAGTTTCATGTTAACGAGGAAATAGTTGTTCCGGCCTTTAATTCACCGGGTCTTTCCGTGGGTGAGGCCTCTTTGGATGTTGTGCGGGCCTTAAGGACTTATGTTGACCGCACTTCTTCGTTTAGGAAGTCGGACGCTTTGTTTGTCCTCTATGGCTTCCGTAAAAAGGGTTGGCCTGCCTCAAAGCAAACTTTGGCAGCCTGGATCCGTATGGCTATTTCTGAAGCTTATCTTCATGAAGGCCTACCGGTCCCTCCTTCTCTGAAGGCTCATTCCACTAGGTCTGTGGGTCCTTCGTGGGCAGCTCGACGTGGTGCCTCGGCAGTTCAGATCTGCAAGGCTGCTACGTGGTCCTCTGTCCATACCTTCGTGAGGTATTACAGGTTTGACACCTTCGCCTCTCAGGATGCTTCCTTCGGGCGGCGGATTCTCCTTTCTGCACAGGAGCGTCCCCACCCTTAAAGGATACTGCTTTGGTACATCCCCAAGGTATCCTGTGGATACCCTATGGACCCTGAAGTAGAAAATATGAGATATGGTAAGAACTTACCCTTGTTATCTCTATTTCTACGAAGTCCATAGGGTTCCACAGGACTCCCGCCCTGTCGCACCTGTGCTGCAGATGGGCTTTGCTCTGGTCACCGGTTTTTCGTCTCCCTCTGGTGAGAATGTGATTCTTGTATGTGTCCAGATCTTTTTTCTCTCTCTTCCTTCTCCTCCTCCGGCCTATGGCTTGATAACTAACTGAGGTGCCTTGGCTCGGGGGCGGGGTATAGGAGGGGGACCCTAGTGCATCCTGGGAGGCTGAAAAGCTTAACTCTATGGTGCCCAGCGACTGACGTCACACCTATACCCCAAGGTATCCTGTGGAACCCTATGGACTTCGTAGAAATAGAGATAACAAGGGTAAGTTCTTACCATATCTCATATTATCTCATTACAATAGTCTGGCTATTAAACAGATGAAATCTAGTTTGTGCACTGCTCCAAAAAATGAGGTACTTTAATGCATCTACTCAAATTCCACACAACTTACCACAGCCTGGGCAAACTACCGCTCTTCTGCAAATGTATCCATCTTGTTCTGCAAATATATGCACCTCAGCGGAAATCTAGGGGTCTATGTACTAAGCAGTGATAAGTGAGAGTGAAAAGTGATAAGTCTGTGATAAGTGCCAGCCAATCAGCACCCAACTGTCATTTTTCAAACACAGCCTGTGAGATGACAGTTGGGAGCTGATTGGCTGGCACTTATCACAGACTTATCACTTTTCACGCTGTCACTTATCACTGCTTAGTACATAGACCCCCTAGTCTCATTGGCACAAATAAATGTACTCGGTGGGCTCAAAGCTGTATTTCTAATGTAGGTTGACTATTTTTCATTTTGCAAATGTCCTCCACTGACAGATAACAGAAACCCTTTCAGAATGAGTTACTATATTATGGTTGTAATGTTTTCTACCAACAAACCTATATAATGAGGCAAGCACAAAAAAGGCTTTTGCACGTTGGAAATTGCTTCTAAAATGGGCAGACTGTCAGACAGGTCAAGTATCGACTGTTGCACATTAAACATAAATGAGGGTGATTCAATAACTAAGGTAATAAGACCTCTCGTGTAGTTTTCTCAATTTCATTGTAATTTCCCGCCAGTCCAGAGCAGGTAGACCACTGATTCCCCTCATGGCTATTAGACTGCGCCTCATATCAGTTCTACTGTCTCAACATCAGTTGTAAGGTGGTGGGGCTGGCAGAAACATGGTCAAACCTTGGTGTGATCAGATTTCTGCATCTAAAGGGCACATCAGCAGCTGAAATTCATCACCAACTTGTCGAGGTGCCTGCAGATAATGTCATGTCACGGAAACATGTTTGGGTTTGGGGCACTGCCTTTGATAACGGCAGGACAGAAATTGATGAGCAGCGATCCGTCCGGCCAAACACATACACCACAGATGACAATTTGTGCTGCATTGAAGGTCTGATTCAGGAGGACAGACGCATTTGAGTTAGTGATACTTCTGACGAACTGAACATCTCTGTGGGTACTGTGCACAACATCGTTCATGAGCAACTGGGATACAGGAAAAAGTGTTCACACTGGTTACCGGAAAAACTCACAGAAGTTCACGGAACCAATAGGATGGGATTGTCTCTTGTTCACTTGACATGGTACCATGAGGAGGGAATGCAGTTCCTGCAGCGTATAGTTACAGGAGATGAAACGTGGGTACATCTTGTGACACCGGAGATGAAGCAAGCATCCATGTCACGGAAATGCGTATCGTCCCCACCTTCAAGGAAATTCAAACCAACTCCATCAGCAAAGAAGGTCATGGCGACCGTGTTTTGGGAACACAAGCCATGCTTCTTGTTGATCTCCTCACCAAGAAAGATACTGTGAATGCTGTCCACTATTGTGAAACACTGAGCCGGTTGCAGAGTGCAATTTGGCAAAAACGATCTGGGTTGCTGCGAATAGGATTTGTATTGCTGCACGATAACACTAGGCCACTCACAGCCAATTGCATGCGTGAGTTGTTACAACACTTCCATTGGAAGGTACTGGACCTGGACCCTGACGTGGCCCTGAGTATTTTCCATGTCTTTGCTCCATTGAAGAAGGCAATTCGCAACTGACGTTGACCTTGTTACATTATTTATTGAACCACCCTCGAACATGGACTGATCACTCATAACTCAAGTTTACTGTGTGTTACAGCTGTATAGTGTCCTATATATTTACCTTTTGATTTGTTTACATATGCTGTAGCTAGTTATTGTATGGGCAGTTATGTATTCATGAATTTTAATATTCTCTTTAGAAACAGCTTGTGGCATCAAATTGCCAGCTTACAGCACATTGGCTCTAAATGATCACATGAGATCAGTGTCATGGGGTTTAACAGTTTTATAGCTGATTTTCCATAATGGTTTGTGTTTTGATAACTTTACATTGCAATTAGGCATTTACTCAGGTTGTACCTACAATGCTATACTTTTCAGAACTGCATGACAGGCACACATTTTAAAAATCAAAAGACTAAAATCGGATAACCATGTTAGGAGATAAAGTCGTCATCAGAGTGCAAATGAAAGAGTAGCTCAATGTATAAAATAATCTCTAACAACCTAAGACATATACAGCAAAAATGACAATAGTGATATTAATATTGGTGCAAATAAGGAAAAAACGTCATTATCTAATGAAGGAGTTCCTGATATCAGAGCTACCATGAGATTTTCAGACTAGCCCATAGTGTTTGACCACACCATTCTGTATTCATTAATAACAGTAACAAGAGCTTCTTATGAACCACACAGACTGGCACCAGATGCTATCGCCTGAAGAGTGTTTTGGAGCACCGCACTGTGCTTTCTTCAGAATGGTACAACTGATTTCACACCATATCCCCAGCACTGCAGTGTGCTCTTTTCAATCCACACTTCATAAGGTATTACCTAAACGTACCTCAGCACCACAGTGTGCATGCTACAAGATATGAGGTGTTTAAAGATCTCAAGCACCACAGCATGCTCACTACTTGATGCAAAGTAATTTCTAGCAATGGGAGCCCAGAGATCATGGGACGATAGCATGGACTACTTTGCTTTGTGTTTATATCCCAGCTATAACTACATTGCTATATTGATTAAGGTACCACGTTTCTGCATTGTGGGAACACTCTACACTTCTAATGATATATATTTATTTATAGTTACAACATTATATCCTATTCTTCTAGTGTTATTACCACACATTTTCCTCACATTTTTGGTGGGTTTTTGTGTGTGTGTAGGCTGTCCAAATTGAGAAGACTTTATGTACATATCTTCTGACCTACTTTAAATTTGCTATATCTTGTTGCTATATCTGATATGTCATTAAATTGATATATATCCGTTATGTTTAATTTACTGTTACGATAGATTTAACCTTAATTATTTGAAGGTTATTTTTATTTGCACCAGTGTTATTTAGTCCTTATTTTTATCAGGTCCATATTTTTGTATATATTTAAGAGTAATACATTTTAGCATGCTGCAGTTTAAACCATACAATGGTCTACACTAGTTTTATTTTTAAAATAGTTATTTCCCCATAAAAATTATCCTAACAATCATTTAGTCCTCACCAAGTACTAATAAATAAAAAACTTACTTTCCTATGATAAAAAAAAAACAAGTAGCAATCACATAAGTGAAATTACTAATTCAAAAAAATCTAAGCCAATAGAAAGAAGCCATGTGTAAATAGAGCATATTGTTTAGTAGCTTGGAGACTCACCTTTGGCAGCAAAACCTTGATTGTTTTTTCGTATGTTTATCAGTTCCTTATAATACACTATTTGTGGAATTGTGGCCCACGCTCCATTCACTCTTCACTTCATTGTTTTTAGGGTGTTTGTTTATGCAGCTTTCCCTTAAGGTCCTGCCGCAGCATCTCAATTAGAAACTTGGACATTGTCTTGACCAGGGCCCTGATTCAGAGATGGACGGAATTGCAGAGCCGCACACATGTGGCTGTGCAATTCTGTCCATCTAACATGCTAGGTGTCTGTAGGAAACAAATATCTCCTTGCTGCATCTGCGATTCTAGTGCTGCGTTTGAGGTCACAGGCTGGGGTCACCATCGCGACCATCGTGTATGTCTCAATGACCCTGGCTGTTCATTTCCTTAATATGTTTGTGTTTGAGTATACAAATATTAGGCAGCGTCTACATATTATCCATCCTAACAATTACTGACGTAATATCAGTAAATGATTACTTGTAACAATATCAACAAGCACTGCTTTTGCAAATATTACTTTCGTACATGATATTATGGGGGCGATTCAATTCATTGCGATGTTGAATAGCGCCGGGAGGGAGCGAGAAGAAATCCTTTAGTCTGACACAACAATGCGCTAAATTGAATAGCTCCAGGAACTCCTTTCCAGGTGTATTCAGCATTGCGCTGAATTGAATCGCCCCCAATTTGATATATCATTTGTGTTTTATAAAGAGAAAAAAAAAGAATAAGATAATGTTTAGGTGAAAGGCACCATACTACGATAAATTTCACATTCACATAATAATGCTCTTGAATGTCAACTACTACTTAATTCTTACAGGTAGCTGTGATTATCGCAAGTGTATTAATTGTTTCCTTTGATTTTTAAAGATTAGATGAAGCTACCAGTGTTTATACTTTCTGATGAAACATTCTGTGGCACTGTCTCTTGGTATTATTGTCTTAGGTTTTGTCTTGCGTACAGTATGACCCCCACCAGTTCTTTCATATGCTTAGCGCCTACAACAGTATAGCAAGTATATATAGTCAAAGATGCACTAGCAATGATGTCCATTCTTTTTTTTTTTACTATCATACATACTGCAAACTTAACTGACTTGACAAAGTCAAAATATCAAACTTAAAAACTTTGAAAATATTTCTTATGATGATCATAATGGATTTTACAAATGTATATACACTGTACAGTATATACATATTACTGTTCAGTAAAGTTTAAATGTAATAGTTGAAAAGATGTATTACTACCTAATTGCTAGCACCAATCACATCTTAAAGCATTCTGATGTACAGTAGCTATAGCTGATACGGTATACAATCGGGAAGCCGGCTGCCGGAATCCCGACAGCTGGCTTCCCAACTGCTTTATCCCGGCGTGGAATAAATGACCGGGCATCTATATCTAGACGCCTGTCATTTCCCCGACGCCGGGCGCTGCGAGCGGACAGCCGCAGGGGGTGGAAGGGTTAGGTTTAGGGCATCCGGGGGGGACTTAGGGTTAGGCACCCCCCCGGGAGGGTTAGGGTTAGGCTAGGGGGGGGGAGGGTTAGGCACCCTCGGGGGGGGGGGGACTTAGGGTTAGGCACCTCCCTGGGGGACTTAGGTTTAGGCAGCGGGGAAGTGGGGGATTAGGGTTAGGCACTTGGGGGGGAGGTTAGGGTTAGGCACCCCTAAGGAGGGTTAGGGGGTTAGGTTAGTTTATACTTACCTTAGCAACGATCGGGATTTCCAGCGCTGTCGGGCTTCCGCTGCCGGGAACTCTGTTTTTGTCGGCCAGGCGCTGCCGGGATCGAACAGTATTTCATACCGATTCTGATGATGCAATGTACTAAAACAATATAAAAATCATAGCTGTATAGTGTAATGCACTAGTTTCTCACATATTTTTTTAATTATTCATCTTTTAGACCCATTTCTCATCAAACGCTACAGATTATAAGAATGTCGTAGCTTTAGTGTTGGTCCAAATCAATGTATCAAAATATACATTTCGCTGGACAGTTCTATACAAATGCACTTAATTTGTCATTTCTGAGTAGCAGTGCGGTAGGGATGTAGATTTAATTCTATCTTTAAGACCTGTCTATTGTGTTTCTGTAAATAATAATTATATAACCGATATGGCAGGCTGTCAGCATGCACTGATGATACATCTTAACTAGTCTCTCTGCAGGTCCTTTTACTGAGCATTGGTAACTGTTGTTATCGGTCATATGACCTGCTGTGTGCCGTACCAATAATCTAGACAGGATGTCAATCCCCCTACAAAAACTTTAACCAGCACCAGTCTGGACTGGCCACACTACAACAGGTAAATCCACAGCATGGATCCCTTTTTCATAATGTGAGACGTGAGTCAGGGGATGTAGTTATGAGAGCCGCCAGTCTCAAGACCGACATCCGAATCCCGACAAGGGACTTAAGATAGGCGTCAAAATACCGACGCCTATCTTAATCCCAATGCCGTCCGGGCACCCTTAGCGTTAGCCACGGGGAGAAGGGTTAGGTTTAGGGAGCATAGTGGGGTTAGGGTTTTTGGGGGGAGGTTAGTGTTAGGCACGCCTAGGGGGGAGGGTTAGGGTTAGGTACCCCCGGGGGATGTTAGGGTTAGGCACCCCCCTGGGATAGTTAGGTTTAGGGTGCTGTAAGGGGAGTTTAGAGTTAGGCACCCCCAGGGTGAGATTAGGGTTAGGTACCTGGGGGGGTGATTAGGGTTAGGCACCACTAATAGGGGTAGGAATATGGTATTTACCTGCCCTGTCGGGATCTTCTGGCTGCCGGCGTTGGGATATTCAGCCGCCGGGACTTCATACCCATTCCGTGAGTCAGCCCTAACCTGGTCAGTATGGGGATGACTTCTGCAGTAGCTTCGAGTCTACAAAAAACATGCCTCTTCCTCCAGGGTGCCATGGCCATAGTACACTTAAACATTCATTAAGTAATATTATGAAACTAGAAGTGCTATTGGCTGCTAGAGTGTTTCAACACTGTCAGTATGTCCCACACTCATCTGGTTGTTCATGAACAAGTCTGCAACAGGATTATGCATCACTGCAGAATGCTTAGAGTCACATTCATAACATGTAACCTGCCACAATGGAGATGTCTTTACACGGTGACGAGGTGAAGCATGCATGGTGAAGGGCTCACAAGCAGTCACCTTATCTCCTTTATCTCTGTCCATGACTCTGTTTGACTGCTATATTGATCTGACTGTTGCCTGGCCTGATCTACGTTCCTTCATGGGTATGACCAAACTTGGCAGTTTTTTTGGGGGGGGGTGGGGGTTTGTATCTTGATTGCCCACACTCTCATGTACCTTGTTTTTCTTAATTCTGAGACAACTTCTGACCGCAACAAGCCTGCAATTGCTTATACTAAGAGGATAAGTATTATTAGAGGTAGCCCCACCTGTTATATGTCTCTGTCTTGAGCTTCTCTTTCTGAGCAAGTACGCCTAGCACGTGTCCCCTGTGCATGAGCCAGTGCACCTTTGGTGCAGGGGGTGCGGCTGTTATGATGCTTAGACTGACCTGGGGACTGGCCCTCCCTCTGCACCTACGGTGCCAGGCACAGGTCCTGCGGTCCCCCCCGCACAGATGGAGCAATCACCTAGCATTGACTGCTAGCTGAGATCCCATTGGTATCTGCACGCATTCTCATCCTGAGGGCAATATCCCGCATGTCTTGGAACCGTATCAGCCCAACACCTTCCCAAAGTAATAGGTGCAGGTTTTAAAATACATGAGGCATTAATATTATGAATACTTTTTTTGACAGCCAATAAATGTTACTTAATTAGTTAGCATTTTATAAACAACTGATGATAATAATAATAATAATAATAATAATAATATACACATGTATGTACCTCCAGATGTGTCCAACTCAAAAACAATTCTATTTGTGTCAAGTGTCTATATTTAAGCCTAACGATAGCGAAGAGATGCGGATTGACAGTGTTTTCCTTATAAAATGTAATGAAATAGCAAACACTCCCAAATCTGTTGTTTAACACTTTAATAATCCAATGGAAATCTCCTGTCCTACAGTAGTCCAAATGGAAATGACAGGCAATGAAGATAGAACACTAATATATTATAATAATGTAATATAAGTAATATAGTTACGACATGAATATATTAAGATTAACATGCACATCAATGAAAGGCAGCTAGATAGTGCTGCTGATGCCTATTCTCATCAAATATCTTTACTAAGCCCACTAGTACCACAGCAGATAGGTCTATTAAGGGATTTATCTACAGTACTTCTAATGATATAGACATCCATACCATACTTTTCTTATGCTTGCCCTCTCCCATTGCACTTCTCCAGATGCAAGTACATGACATGGAAAAACTGAAGATATGGTTGCTTTTTTTGGTGCACATAACTGTGTATCGAACACTATAACTGAGGCCCAGTGCCTTTTATTTTTTTCCAGATTAATCTTCAGAGCAGCAAATAGAGTAATTGTTTTTGTCCCTGTTGAAGACCAGGGAGTCCATTAGACTCCGCGCCTATTTGTTAGTAGTGCCAAACCAGGGTAGATCAGCTCAGGATCCCCAATTTCTAGGGTGCCGAGATATAGTTTGGTTTCATGCAGGCCATGCCATTAATATGCTATTCCTTCAATATTATTTGCTATGTGTGGCTTATGTTGTCTGTTGTCATTCTATACTTCTTCTTCAGGGTCCATAGGGCTCCACAGGGAGACATTGTGGTGTAGGTGTGACCTAGAGGACCAGACACCAACAGCAAAGCTTTTCAATCCCAGGATGCTCCGGTCCTTCATCCTATAGCCCGCCCACAGCCCGAGGGCACCAATTTCATTGGTGTCCGGCAGGAACTGGACCACCATTATAACAGGGCTGCATTAAGCAGCCCAAGCTTTTATTTTATGATTTTATTTATTTATATTTTTTCTACTATAATGGGCGAGCAGCACCAGACTGTCCTCCAGAGGACTGTGCTGCCGCCCCATCACCCTTCCGAGGTGCCGTGACTCCAAGCCTGTGCTAGATACTCCCGGCAGGGGCTCAGAGGGGGACTAACTAGCAGGCTCCTTGGACCCCAGACTGCAGCCCGGAATTCAGGGGACAGGTAAGGTGGAAACCCGTTCGCGGGGACCTGCATTGTTGTGCAGTCTTGTCTCAGGAGACAGAACAGAGGTGCTGATGTGGAAACTGGTGCACCCACAACTCCACTAGACCACCGGGCATATAACAAACTGGCGCAGGACATATGTAAGGAGGCCAGGCGACCCGGTGGTTAATGTCTGCAAGGGGAGTAGGCGCTCTCCCTGTAGCCCCTTTCCCAGTCCAGGGCGCCATTCCACTGCTGTTCCCTGGGCTCTTCATCCCTCACCCTCCGCCCTCCCAGAGACAAGCGGCAGCCATTTTCTGCAAGCAGGTCTCCGGGAACGCCGAGTCCAGTCTCCCTGTATACCTCTCCCACGGGCCAGGTCATACAGCGCTATATTCTACCAGCCAATGTGGTCTGTGTAGTTGAGTTTAGTGCCCATTGTAAACATGTAATGTTTTTCTGCGTTTGTATGTGACTTGTGCTAGCGCTAATCTCTACTTTCTATACTGTACAGCTTATACCTTTCCATTTATTCTACTATACCCTGACATACTAAGGTATAGGGGGTTCATTGTACCTCACATTTCCCAAATACTTGTGAGTGCTATCACATACTTTATAACGCGGTTGCACGCTACACTGTGCCTTATTATCCAGGGTGTTCACTGCACTGTATCATACTGTGTATTTTGTTATTCTTGTGGCTATGGCTGGCAGAGGAAAGCAAGCAGCCTGATGCTGCTTCTCCTACTCTGGTGTCTTGTAAGTCCTGCTCTGTGGGCTTAGCCACAGAGGACCTCATTCAGGATGGTCTCTGTATTAATTGTTACATAGCCCTAGGCCCATCAGCCCCGGTGTCTCTCCCTCAGGACCCACCCTGGGCTGCCTTTTCACAAATGCTGGCAAAACTTGCAGACCAAGTAGCAGTCCCCGTGGTAGCTCCCCCTATGGGATAGTCACAGCAGGTAGTCCCTGCAAATCCTTTGCCTACCCCATGCGTAGACATACTGTCTACCTCAATATGGAGTTTGACTAATACCTCTACGGTTTTTCAGCAAATGCTGCAAAAAGAAAAGCCTTTACATACTAAAAGTCTACTAAACGTAGTATATCTTCCCAAGCCACACAGTTATCTTTTTGAGATATCATCTGGGTAGGCAGAAGACGCAGATCTCTCTCACTCTGACTCCGGCTCAAGAGAAGAGCCACCCTCTAAACTAAATACAATATACCTGCTCTGTTAAAACTATTCTACAAATAGAAGAGGATGAACCTGCTCCTAAGAAAAAACATAACATACTTTTTAAGCGACAAAAGGTTGTTTTACCAGAGTTTCCTCACTCTGACCAGCTATCTAATCAAACGAGTGAAGCTTGGAATATGCCCGGTAAAAGGTTTCAAATTCCAAAACTGTTTAGTTCCTTTTACCCTCTTCCAGCTACTGATTGTACTAAATGGAAAGTTCCCCCAGCAGTGGATTCTCATTTATCACGTCTTACCCATTCATACTGCAACCTCCTTGAAGGAGACTACAGATGGGCATATAGAAGCTTGTCATAAATCTTTATACTCTCTTACAGGAGCTAGTTCTCGTCCTGCTAGGGCTACGGCCTGGGTGGCAAAAGCCATTGAGAGTTGGGCAGAGGCCCGAGAAGAGACTTTTCCCCCTGATGCTTCGAGAGAACAGCTGTATTACATATCTCATATTAGAGATGCAGCCTCCTACTTAGGTGAAGCAGCTATGGATACGGCTCTCCTGGCCTCCAGGATATCTTCCATTTTGGTAGTGGCCCGCCGTATTCTTTGGCTACGTTCCTGTAAGGCAGATTCAGAATTAAAACGGGCTTTAGAGCATTATGCAGGAGACATCCTATTTGGTCCAGAATTTGATAAAATTGTGACTACTTTGGCGGCTAACAATACAGCGTTCCTGCCCTCTGCATACAAAGCCTCGGATGTCATTCTTTCGGTCCTTTCACCATCAAGGAAAAGCCAAGGGTCAGTCCTTTCCATGACGGCAGACATCAGCCAAGGCCTCCAAGCCTAGGGCCAAATAGGCCTGGGCTACTAGACTTCCCCCTGCCAAGTGTGAGGACAAGCCTACAGAATGGCGAGGCGGGCCTCTCCCTGGGGCTCCCAGGGTGTGAGGCCGACTTCTTCAATTCTTTAACAGAGACTAAGAATCACGCACCAAGCTTTAAATAAATACAGATATAAGGCTATATCAGGCTAAATAATCTTTTGAATTCATAAGAGGGTATTCAATTAGGCTGCGAAAAGTCTTTGTTAAAAAACGGGGATAAGTTTTCAGCATGTAATACATTGTGAAAAAAAGTGCAGAATTGGGGTTTAGAAGTGCAGGTTTAAAACAAAATAGCCTGCAGCCCTGGGAGTGTCCTATAAAAGTAATCTGTGTTAAAAAAAATCCTCTGGTCACCCCAAGTTACATTTTGGGGGCGAAAAAAAAAATATTGGGGAACAAAGTTTTAAACTAGCTAAATTGATTCATGGGAGTTCCCAAGAATGCGGCAGGTGTTTTCTAGAATGCGGGTGATAGCGGCAGGTGCATTTTTGAAGAATTTTAAAAAATTACTTTAGGGACTTAAAAATATGCTTGCACCCATTTTCATGTACCTCAAATTTGATGGGACAAGTTTTTTTTTCCCCCAAAAAAAACCCTAAGTGCTATTCTCCACCCCTTCTTCCAAAGCCGCATTTATGCACCTTCCGCGGCTATTAAAAACCCTGACTACCTTCAGCAGCCCAAATCAGGGTTTACCCATAGTGATCCCCCATGTCAGGACATCTTTAGGGGGGTGACAGGAAGATTTCCCGAAAATTGAATGGACCTTTCAATACTTACCTTTCCGCCGGGTCCTAATTGAATACTGGGATAAAGCGGGCATGTGCCCAATACTTTATCCCAGAAAAAGCAGCGATGATGGCAAAAAGTCCGACCTCTGACTTTTCGCCTGTAATTGAATACCCCCCATAGTAGGAGGATTATATGAAGTAGAAGATAAGCAGGAACTAATCACATCTCAGTGTATGTTTGCATGGATCTGAACAGATAAACTGTGAGATCATTACAATAGGACATTGCAACGGTATGTAGTCACGTGGTCGAAATGCCAACCGCCGGCTTTCCAACAGTGAATTCCCGGAATGGGACTAATGATTGGCGTCTAAATACCGACGCCTATCATTAGCCCCATGCCAAAATCCCGACGCCCGGCATACCGATCATCAGACGTCGGGAGCAGATAGCCGCGGGGGGCTTAGGTTTAGGATCTCCCGGGGGGATTTAGGATTAGGCACCCACCTGGGAGGGTTAGGTTTAGGCACCCCTGGGGGGAGGTTAGGTTAGGGTTAGGCACTAGGGGGGAGGTTAGGGTTAGGCACCCCTAAGGGGGGGAGAGGGTTAGGGATAGCCTTTATACTTACCCTGTTGGGATCTCCATATGCCGGCCTTCTGGCGTCGGTATTTCATCCGCCGGGCTGACGTCCGGCGGTATAACATTCCGATTCCCATTGCAACATTTATTAGTATAAATTACTGTATACATGCATAAGGATACATGAGTAGCTACTTTATGTAGTAAATGTGACTGCAGATCTATCTGGTACAGGAGAACACACACCACCAATGGATTGCATTATATATTGAGGAATAATGACAGCACACGGCCTTGTTTTTATATTTCTTTATTTTACATATAGAATTATAAACCTTATTGGGGACATGAGTGCACCCTATTAAAACTGATTCCTTTTTCTCTTCTCTGGATTGCGACTTCTTCAATTCATCCAGGTTTGGTATCAAACCACATCAGATGCCTGGGTAAGGGAAGTGGTCTCCCATGAATATGATGCCCTCTCATTTCTGAGGTGACACCCCCCCCCCCCTCCCAGCAGTTCTTTTGCACAGGAGCTCCATCGGACCAACCAAGGCCCTGCTGCTCCAAAAAGCCATTCAGTGTTTACTGAATTCAGGAGTAATAATTCGGGTCCCCTCCTCACAATGGGGCATGGACTATTATTGTACCCTTTTCTTAGTTCAGAAGCCCAATGGGTCTCATCGGCCTATCCTCAACCTCAAATCTCTGAACAAGTTTATCAGGGTGCCCTGGTTTCGTATGGAAACCCTCCATTCCATTATCCTAGTGCCTGGGGATTTTATGGTATCTCTAGACATTCAGGATGCTTAACTACATGTACCTATAGCGCATTCTCATCAACAATATGTCCGGTTTGCTATACTACAGCAACATTACCAATTTCAGGCTCTACCGTTCGGCCTTTCAACGCCCCCCAGGTCTTTACCAATGTCATGGCAGTTATGGCGGCCTCTCTTCATCATCAATGGATCAGACTGCTCCCATACTTGGACAATCTCTTGCTGTTGGCCAGCTCCCAGGAGACTCTTCACCGCCATCTACAGGTAACCATTGCCTTTCTTTAAATGCACGGTTGGCTGATCAACTGGAAAAAATCTTCCCTAACACCCTCTCAAAGGATGGTACATTTGGTAGCCCTCCTGGACTCTCGAGTTCAGAGAATCTTCCTAACGGTTGAAAAGATTTCAGCAATCCAGCACAGACTACGCAGATTTCTCCACAATTCCCGAGTGTCAATTCACTCTCTAATGCAGGCCTTGGGATCAATGGTGTCCTCCTTCGACATGGTGGAGTTCGCCCAGTTTTACTCCAGGCCCCTATAACACCTGATCCTCTCCAGGTGGAATGGGCTACCCCATCTACTCAAATCCCAGATGATGAGCCTTTCCCCAGAAGTTTGCCTGTCCCCAGCCTTGTGGCTACAGACTTCCCATTTGAACAAGGGTCGTCCCTTTTGGATCTTGGACTGGGCTCTGCTCACCATGGAAGCAAGCCTCCGAGGGTGGGGCGCTGTAACCGGCCAGCACTCCTTTCAGGGCCGATGGTCCCCAGTCAAGGCAGTGTTGCCAGTCAACATCAGAATATTATGAAAAACAGGCCAGTACAAGTACAGTCTGACAACCCCATGGCTGTGACCTACCTCAATTACCAAGATGGCACTCGAAGTCAGTCAGCAATGACAGAAGTGTCCTGCATTCTCACATGGGCCGAACGCAATCTCCTAGCCATCTCCGCAGTGTTCATTCCGGGTATTCTCAATTGGGAAGTGGATTTCCCCAGCCATCACAACATGCCACCAGGAGAATGGTCTCTACATCCAGAAGTCTTTCAGCTTCTAGTGGACAAATATCTTCTGGGAGTGGATCTCATGGCCTCAAGTCACAACAACAGACTTAGAATTTATGGAGCCAGAACACAGGACCCCGACGTGGCCTTCATAGACGGCATTGTCAGTGAAATGGAACTTCCATTTAGCATTTTTTTTCCCTCCAATATCCCTACTTCCTCGAGTGCTTTTAAAGGTCAGACAGGAGGGGGGCACAGTCCGGTTCATAGCTCCGGGTTGGCCCAGATGTCATTGGTACTCCGATCTTCAAAGGCTCTATATAGACGTTCCTCTTCAACTTCCTATACGAGTAGACCTGTTGCCTCAGGGTCCATGTCTACATCCGGACTTAGCCCGTGTGTCTTTAACAGCTTGGCTCTTGAGACATCCCTCCTATCAGCTAAGGGTTTCTCCAGCTCTGTGGTCCAGACCATGGTCAGAGCACGTAAACCGGCCTCAGACAGAATTTACCACAGAATATGGCATACATATTTCCAATGGTGTGCTCCAAGAAACTATGACCCACAAGTCTTTAAGGTTTCTCGAATTCTTGCTTTTCTTCAAGCTGGACTGGATCTAGGCCTCCGCCTAGCATCTCTGAAAGTGCAGGTCTCTGTTTTGTCCATCTGGTTTCAGCGCAGAATTGCTACTATACCGGATGTTCACACCTTCATACAAGGTGTCCTGTGTATACAACCTCCCTTTGTCCCTCCTGTGGCTCCATGGAATTTGTCAGTGGTGCTACAAGCACTTCAGGAACCTTCATTTGAACCCCTGGAATCAGTGGATGTCAAGTGGCTCACTGTGAAGACTCTGGGCCTGATTCAGACCTGCTCGCGAGCGCACAGCGCTTGCAAGCAGGTCGATGGTCCCTCACTGCGCATGCGCGAGACTCGGCCAGTGATGGGCGCTCCATCGCTGCGGGTCTCGCACCAAAAGGGGGCGGCTGGCAATTTTGATTGACAGCTTGCCCTGTTTTGGAGGCGGATAGGGGGGTGGCTACACAAACGGAGGCGTTCCCGAAGGAACGCCTGCCGTTTGTGGGAGGCACCACTGGCATCACCAGTGATGTCATGGGAGAGCTTCCTGCTCTGTTAGAGCAGGACACTCTCTGGGGCTTGCGGCGGACGAGACCCTACCACAACGCCCTGATTCAGAGCGAGCGCTCTTAAAGAGCGTCCGGCTCTGATTCAGGCGCTCTATTTCTTCTGGTCGGGTATTGGATTTAGAGGTGCTTTCATGTCGCTCCCCCCTTTTTATACTTCATCAGGACAGTGCTGTTCTTCGTACACGCCCAGGTTTTCTTCCCAAGGTGGTTTCTCTCTTCCACCAGAATGAGGAAATTGTGGTTCCAGCATTTATTTCACCAGACTTCTCGGCAGGTGAGGCCTTGTTGGATGTGGTCCGTGCTCTGAAGAACTACGTCGACCGCACTACTTTCATCAGGAAATCGGACTTCCTCTTTGTCCTATATGGATTCCACCTACATCTTAATGTCTCCGTGTGGATCCTATGGACTTCGAAGAAAGAGAGTAACCAAGGTACGTTTTACCATAACTTTCCTTTTTCACGTTGTTCTAGGGAAAAAAAAGAAACTCCTTTTTAAATAAAAAAATAAATAAAAGGTTCCGGCAACATTCGGGATGATAGTTCAATCGTTACATACAGGACTGGCCTCTCAACTATTTTCAACCCTGTCAATATGTTACTTTGTGCCCCTGTTTAAAGTACAGTATTGTCAAATCCATTTATAGACTTATTCTACACATCACATGTGCTGCAAAATATCAACTGGCTCACACCTGGAAGCAAATCTCCCCAACAAGAAGCCATTGAATCAAACATTTCTTGCATAAAAATATCACTGCCCTACAAAGCAACACTGTAGAAAAACCTAATAGTTTATAGGACTCATGGTTCGCCCACCCAAATGCCACATTACCTGGCACCTGTTGACCTGTTACTAGCTATTTGCATGGATTTCGCTCCACTGGTCGAGACCTCGATGCACTCAACCCACTCCCTCTCCAACATTCCCCATCTTTATATTTTTCCTTCTTCTCACTACCTCTCAATGTACTTCTTATTTGCTGAACAACATACTGCCCCATACACATGCCAGGGGGCTATCTGCCCTCCCATACCTATCACTAGTCACCCAGTTTCTCATCTTCCCTGAACACAAGTTTTGTTTCAAGCCTTTCTCATGGTTTTATTGTTTGAAAAATGTAATTTCCTGCTGTAGTATTGAATTTAATTTGCTACTACTTTCCAATTGCTGTTATTCATACTTATAGTGCATTCAAAATTAAAACAATTTTAAAACATATTCCATATAGTTTTATCTTAAGATGGTATTTGATATAAAATACATTTCATTATGCTCGTTTACAGTGCAGAGAAGCAGATTGATTTTCATCAATGTAGCAAAACACTCTTTCAGTGTCCCCCATGTTTATGGGTGCTTCTCTACTGTAATGTAGGCTGCTGTGCAAGGGGGTTGCAGATATGGAAATCAGAGGCCTAATTATTAGTTTGTGAGCTCCATAGCTCTTTTAATTTGCTAGTGTTGGTTATTGTGCATCATCATGTGCCACCAGAGAGTGTTTGCTGCACCTGTCTTTTTCATGTCCAGTAACTTCCTTCTGCCTCAGTGTTCTGATCATATTGCCATCATCTCTTATTACTATGATCAGTGATCTTCCAGCATGATAATGCAATTCCCATCACTTAACCAACAAATGCAAATCGTGTCTTTATGCCTTGCCATGTCAGGGTCTGCCTAGCAGTGGCAGTGACTTAGGGATGTCCATCGACCATCAATGGCACAGAGCCCCACAATGTTTTTTTTAAATTTTATTTCTCCTGGAACCAGGAAACAGAGCTTAGCTCTGTCGCCGACGTGACCAATGAAGCCCGCCCCCACTTCTGATTGTCCTGCTGCCCAGTGAGTAATTGAACAGGAATGACCATCGGTGGGTGAAACCTTCAATATATTCTCACCCTTGGACTGCCAGTCCAGAATGGAATAGCCAAAAGAACATCCCTTGGGAAACCACTACCCTACTATCACCAGCTTCTAGGGGCTGCAGCTATTGCAGTCCCTAGAAGCCGCACGTTTTTTGATATATACACGTTATGTTGAACCTTGCATGAGCACAATTACAGGCCCCCTGACAGGCAAAGGCAGGGGGATCTGTTATTGTCCACCCCCATTTTATGAGGTTCCAAACCTATGCCAAATTGGGCAGTATGACACAGGTTTATGGAGTAAAGTGACTTCATTTGCAGAAGAGCAAAAATGAGCACAGTCAGATGGGAAGATTTGAATGGTGTAAAAGTAGTCACACAGAAGAGGGCTTGTTTTACACCAAGTAGAACCCAGGGCAAAAAGTGTTACACCCCTCAAAAATATTTGCAGCTATCTCAATACACTGCTTACAGCATTCCAGTAATGTTTTTCAGAAGGAGATCTCAAAGTAGTACTTTAATCCCAGACTATCAGGAGGAGATTCAATTATTTTTTGGGCATCCCTTAGTAATGGGCGCCCCACAGAGCTATTCTATTGTTGCTCCGAACGGGCTTGAGTGCTACGGGCACCCAGATTTCTGCTCGCAGACATGTGCAAAAAGTTGGCCATTTGGGTGCCCAAACAGCCATTTCGCCAGTGCACCCAATAATTTAATAGAGATTAATTGCATTACACTGCTAAACATGGTGCATTTGGGTGCGACAAGTGCGATTAGTGGGCGTCTGCTCCACTCGCACCCATCGGAACAACAATTAAACAGCTCCATCAGACAAGCAAAAAAACAAGCAAAAATAAGTTGAATCTCCCCCCTCAGTGTTTGCTGAGGGGGAGATCATATTTGATCAGATGCAGGAACTCTGCTCCTCTTCCTGCCGTTTATACTAGGTAAGGTTATAGAAATGGTGGTGATACCAGGATAGCCTGCTTTCAAATCCCCTCTTTTCACTGTTGAGGAAGAAGGGGTGACTTAATGTGATATGCAGTGAGCGTAATGTGCAGAAAGGAAAGCACTGGCATTGTTGCCAGATAGACTTAGAGTTGAGTAGAAAATCCTGACACCAGTACCCCTAGCTGGCTGCACCCTGGGTCACTGTCCATTTAGACCATGCCTTGATCTTACTCTGCCACTGAAGTATGGAAAACCTACACTGGTGTGCTCTATTTGTGGAATAGTCCAGGGCCGAGATTTAACTTTCCAAAGTGCGATTATTCTAATAAAAAAAAAAGTGTAGAGTGCACATTTTCAGGGTGTTCCTTGCCATGTGGATGCCCATTTGTATTCAGCAAAAAGACTTTCTTTTTGCACCAGCACAAACCTGATCCTATACTTTAAATGACATTAGATATAGGCCCGCATTCAATTTGAGGCGTTAAGTCCGGATTCGCGGTAATTTACCGCCGATGACGTCATTATCACCTGTTTTAGTTTTCCTCTGTATTCAATTTGAAAGACTTTCCGCCTAGGCGTTAAGTCAATGCAATGTAATAGGCGGTAAAGTATCGCCTATGAATGGCAGGCGTTAAAAAGTGCAGAATTGGGGTTTTGGGGTACAACATTTCGGGAACCCCCGTGCAGCCTTCAGACAGTCTCCCAAAGGTAATCTGTGTCAAAAAAAAAAAAATTAAGGGCACCCCAAAAATTGACTTTGAAAAAGGGGGCGAAAAAAGAAAAAGTTGGAGTACAAACTTAAAAAATAGTGAACTTTGCTCTGGGGGGGTCCCCAAGTATGCCCCAAGTATTTTTTTGATTGCAGGTTGGTTTTTCACGTTTTCTTTAAGTCACTTTAGCAACTTTAAAATATGCTGAACCCCATTTTTAAGTACCCCAAATTTGATGCCCATAGTTGTTTTGCCCCAAAAAACCTTCTAAATGCTCTTCTGCATCACCTTATTCAAAGCCGCATTTATGCACCTGCCGCGGCTATTAGAAACCCCGACTTCCTTCAGTAGTAAAAAATGGGGGTACCCATAGTGATCCCCGAGGTCTGGACATCTTTAGGGGGTCCTACAATTATTTCCCAAAAATTCCCGTTTGTTTTCGCCGATCCAAGTGTCGCCGGGTCCCGTTTTTGCCTACTTTCAAAGTGAATACGGGGATACGCGGGCACGCGCGCGATACTTTAACGCCTGGAAAACAGGCGAATCCAGCATTAAGTCCAGGCCGTGTTAAGTTAACGCGGCTCTGCTCAAATTGAATACAGGCCATAGGGCCTGATTCAGAGCCGGACGCTCTGACAGAGTGCTCACTCTGAATCAGGGCGTCCTTCTTGTTTTTCAGAGCGGCCTCCTGGCCGCTCGCATAGCTGTGACCACCCACAGCTCTAGCGAGCGGCCAGGAAGATGGTCGCGATGGTCAAGACCATCGCGACCATCAGGCTTGTGACGAGACCCTTGCGGTAGGGTCTCGTTGCCGCAAGCCCTAAAGAGCTTTCGGCTCTACCAGAGACGAAAGCACTCCCAATGACATCACTTGTGATGTCAGTGGGGCCGGCCCCAGAGGGTAGGCGTTCCCATGGCCCGCCCACCAAAGGGGGCGTGCTGTCATTCAACATCGACAGCACGCCCCCTTTGGTACGAGACCCGGAGCGACAGATTGCCCGTCGCAATCCGGGTCTCGCGCATGCGCATGACAGAGCCGGCTCCATCGTACGCATGCGCACTGGGCCACCATCAAGCCGCTTGCGAGCGCATAGTGCTCGCGAGCGGGTCGGAATCAGGCCTATAGTGTGTATTTTAAATTAAGATTTTTTTAAAAGGG
Source organism: Taudactylus pleione (assembly GCA_031769625.1). Classification (NCBI taxonomy): domain Eukaryota; kingdom Metazoa; phylum Chordata; class Amphibia; order Anura; family Myobatrachidae; genus Taudactylus; species Taudactylus pleione. The sequence goes on along the minus strand of JAUIMM010000018.1, from coordinate 37,413,293 downwards.
CAATCCCACCTCCATCCTGTACAAACCGCAGGGCTAGGCACCCTGGGTTGGTGTCTGCAAATGTAGGGTCACCATGTCCAGGCTTGTCAGTACAGAGCTTGTGGCTTTATTTTATGTTTATTAAATTGGTGAATGATGGTTTTGGTCAGTCTTCTATTCAATTTTATTTGAAAACTGTGTTTATGGTTTTTTTCATAATGATCAGAGATTCTTAACCACTTAACTGATGATCTTTTTCAGGCAACACCGGCCAGAAATTGCCAGGACCGCAGGACAGTCCGGGTAGTCAGAGGAGATCCGTTTTGCACATGTGTAGAACGGATTTCCTCTTCAAAAACACAATGGGGCGGTGCGGTGCGGTCGCACCTTGTCAGCTGAAGAACAGTTCACAACCCATATGACCATGTCCGTTAAGTGGTTAATGGACCTCTTTCATTCATACTGGGACTACCAGTGTGGTAAAGTTGTGATACCAACAGTCCCAGTCTTGTTATTTATCACAACTTTACCACACTGTCAAACCGTAACGCAGGTGTCCTAAGGCGAGCTCAGGGAGGACAGAAACCTCCCAAAGCTCAAGGATGTCAGTAACAGTTCCATGCACATGGTCTCCTGGCAGTAGTGGAAACCAACACAGGCTGCCCAGCACTAGGGTCAATGACCTGTAGTTATCTGCTCTTCAATTGCATTGGGTTTTTTTAAAAAGTAAATAATCTTACCACCATTCCGAACATGTGTGGTAATGGCCTGTTCATTTATGCTGGGGCAGGAAAATAGTCATTTTATTCTCAAAGCATAGTACACATGCACTGAGTGTTTTCATTCACGTGACATGTATAGATATTGTACAATTCTCTCAAAGTCTGATGGAAGGAAAGTTTATTGCATGGAATTTCCGTATTACGGTTTGGCAAACAAACTTAATACAATGTGATGTGCTCCCTTAAAGTAGCAACACGTTTTTGTACATGATGTATTTACAATTTTTGTTAGAGTGCAAGTTTTTTCAAAATATTTATATGGTGACTATCCCCAGTGCTATTTCATACTCTGCACCACAAAATCTAAATTAGGATTTGTGGTGTTTTGTGTGTGTTTGACAGTATTAATGTTATTCCATACACAAAGCTCTTCAAGATTAGTATAATCTAATGAGCTGCTTGTGTGTGTGTCTATATGTACTATATGTGTGTCTATATATATATATATATGTTTGTATGTGTATCTGTATGTACAGTATGTGTGTGTGTGTGTATATATATATATATATATATATATAAATATATAAATAATATTGCTGCTTTAACTATGTACTATTCATTTTAAACACCAAATTCCATTGCTGCTCCCTAGGCTTAAGATCATGTCCATCTCTTCCTTTTTTCTCTCTTTCTATATAATTTACCTAATAAAGTCACTTAGTACTGTATCTCTTTTCTGCTCTGCTTCTGATCTCTAGATATGCTGATCCTCTTTGTGACCCACTAGTTGACTCATTCTCCTTTATTGTAGATAACCCCAATATTTCATACAAAATGCAGTCTCTTTCCAAAACTCAGACGTAGAATATTGCTGTTACACTAATGATCTGATCATGGCTGGTGAAGTGATTTGGCTTGGTTCGGTTAGGGTATAGAGCACATTTTCTGTTACTCTATGCATAGTGCAGTTTTCTGCCCTAAATGATGCTATCTTCTTCTTACTTGCCGCTTCTAGACGATCTAGCTGCATCTAATATGGCCATATTTCATTAGAGACCCTTTTTATCTGTCTCGCAATTTTTCTTTGTGGTCTCTTCAAACTGCAGTTACAGTGTCTCTAGACAATGGAAACATTATCACTGCATCTGGGTAGCACTGTCTGTATGTGTCACTATATAGTATAAGGTCTTTTACGCTCACCGTCTCTGTGGCGTAGCCTGCCTCTCTCTCCCTCCCTCCGAAGCATGAAGCAAGAGTTGCCATGGAAACGCAGCAAGACCCGAGCACTGCATCCCAGAGCATCAAGGATAGAGGGAGGGAGAGAGACACAGGGAGAGGATAACCAAAAAGAAATAGAGATGGAGAAGATAGAGTGAGGATGAAGAAGCGGAGAGAGAAGTTAGAGAGAGAATGATGGAAAAGAGAATAAGAAGGAGACACAAAGAGGAACGATGTGAAGTGTGTGGAAACTAGAAAGCGGCAGGCAGTAATCAGTTTTGGGAAGAACTGCAGAGCTACTGCAAGGGACGCAGTAATTCTGCATTACAGAAATCTTTCACTGTAGACTGACATAAGCTATTGCAGAAGTCTTAAGTAGCTGCAGTGCATCCTTCACCCCGTATGGCTGTGCCAGGGGTACCAGTGATAGGCGTCCAGTATGAAGTCACGGCGAAGGGTTGGAAAGCTGCTGGCAAAGTGCGACCCATCATCCCGGGAGTATGAGGAGATGGTTGTGGAAAAACGGCGGCTGCTTCCAGACCCTCGCCGCCTGCTGGATAAGACATGTAAGGTCACTTCTTTTTTTCTTCCAGCTCCCCCACCTCCAAAGAGAGCACCAAGCACCACACTCACCCTGCGATCCAAGTCCATGACAGCTGAGCTGGAGGAACTGGGTAAGTGTGCGGCAAATGGGGAAGAGGGTTTAACATAGGATTTGAGCCAGTCCAATTGGAGTAGTGGCTCATACCATAATTGATAATACTGTATATTGGTAATTAGTTGCTGCATTTATATTGTATACAGCTGTAAACTAATTTTATGTATGAATGTACATTTGTCATGAAATGTATACATTCTATTAGAGCTGATTTAACAGACTCTGAAAAGATAGCATGTGGTATGTTTGACAGAGCATTAGGCAAGAACTGTAAAGCAGGCAAGAACTGTAAAGCAGAATTCAACATCAGAGCATTTCTGTACCAACACTCAAAAACTTATTGATAGTATGCAGAGCAATTTTAGTCAAGATATGGTGGCATGGGCGTAGGTATAGTGGGTGCAAGGGGTGTCATTGCTTTGAAGTCCAGAGGCTTAAGGGACACCAGACCCAGCTCATATAGTTGTTTACCAAGTTTCTGAATTTGCCTGCTAAGAAATAGGGTCTGGTCCTTTGTTGGGGCCTGAAAAGAAGGACTGCTCAGTGGCAATCTTTGTCTCTCACTCTCAGTAAAGCTACACACATATGATAAATCTCCCACAATCCTATTTTCCGTTCACAGACACAACAAGCCCAGCACTGTTGGAGAGTAGACTTTTCCTTGTTTACAACCTTTGTGAAGCTGGGGGGTGGGCATTGAGCTCAGAGATTAGGACTTGCCTAAATTAAGAAGATCTCCACTCATAATTAAATGTCCTGCATTAGGAATTTTCCCCCTCAGGTAGAAGCTGGCTGGTATCCTCCCCCTCTGTGGCATAATGTGAACTGGAAGCACTGTTTGTCATAGTGAGTACTGGCAGCAGTACAATGTGGCTTTGTGAACTAGCAGGAACACAATGTGGCATAATAATAAATGGTGGCACTGTGTGGTATAATGTGAACTAGGGCACTTCTATGGGGCATACAATGAACTAGGACAGTATTATGGGGCATAAAATAAACTAGGGAACTATTACTGTATGGGGCATAAAATAAACTAAAGCAATATTATGGGGTATAAAATTAACAACTGCTGTGGAGATAGGTTGCACTTTAGAAGCATTGGAGTGGGGCCTTGAACAATGGTGGCATTGAATGTTAATGGAGGAGATGCGACCTCTAACATTGTGCAGTGATATAAATATTTCCAGGGTGACCAACATTTGGTGTACACTTTATTGTACACACACATACTGGCCAAAATTTACTAAGCGTCGGTTTGACGGCGGGTTCTATTCTATTCTAAACCCCGGCGGTTTGGTGGCGGGTTCTATTCTGTTCTAAACCCCGGGGGTTTGGTGGCGGTTTTGCAGCGGTTTCTAAATGACAGCCCTGTTCTATTCTATTCTAAATGTGTTTTGACTGTGGTTTGACGGCGGTTTTGCTATCTGCAGATTTACTAAGGCCAAAACCGCTGCAAAACTGCCATCAAAACACATTATAGAATAGAACAGGGCTGTCCTTTAGAAACTGCTGCAAAACCACCACCAAACCCCCGGGGTTAGAACAGAATAGAACCCGCCACCAAATCGCCAGGGTCTAGAATAGAATAGAACCAGCGTCAAACCGCCGCTTAGAAAATTTTGCCCATAGTCTTTGTTATTCTAGGGGAGATTTAGCAAACATTGGAGAGAGATAAAATGGAAAAGTTGCCCCTAGCTAACAATCAGCTTCTAATGGGATCCATACATCTGCAATGCCGAGGTTGTGAAATCGGGGAAATTCAACATGTGGAAATCCTTGATTCACCCTTCCCCACGAAAAAATTATCAGAATCGGGGAGTCAGGGACTTAACATTCAGCTTTTCCCCGATCCTTCAACGGAACCGATCATCGGCAGAACGGGGAATCAGGGCAGTATATGTATGACCCGCATAACTGTCATCTGTCTAACACGGTCTTTAAAATTACAGAAGCTATCTGGGTGCTTTGGGCAACTACTCCATGTTATCTCTCTCCAAGGCTTGATACATTTCCCCATATGACAGAGGCAGTGTCACTGCAAGATAAAATCATGCTACACAATACTTTACAATGGTTATATATCCAGCACAATAATATTTTAATATTACCAATGCCACTAATGGATGGATCAGTCAAATAAATGAGTGAATGTCACTAATCTTATTAGCTATACAAGGGCTTGCATTTACAAAAATTGTCATACAATATGAAGAGAATTTTTTTGTAATAAAAATGCTGCAAACCATATAGAATGCTAATATAGTATAGACTTGATGTTTCTATATTTCTTATATGTGGCATTATGGAAACTATATTTGTTATTATATTTATTAATATTGTGTATTCTCTAGTCAATATATTTGTAATTAATTTGAAATATTTCAAAGCTGAAATGATTTCATAATGAACAGAACAATGTTCTATGATTTCAATTTCCTTGTCTCACAATCCTATAGTGCAAGGCATTATTAAAATGGTGCTTTGCTGAAGCTGTCCTATAGTGCTAGTAATCATAGAGTTATGTAGAATGCAGAGTGTTAGGAGTCATGCCCGGGAATGACCAGTATCTTCATTGGGGATGCCTTTTATGCAGTTTTCTGATACCTATTGAATTCTCACTGATATCTCAGTATGCACCTTTTATTTCAAATATTATGCATTTTGTTATAAATTCATAGAGATTCCTGAGTCCAAGCCTAACATGACCTACATATATACTTCATATGTTCTTTAGAATACTTTATTGTCACTAATAGTGTACTAGAGATGCATACTGTACATAAACTGTAACAATATCTGTTAATTATAGTGCCGTTAGCATTAATTAGATAAAAAGCCTTAAGTGTCCATGTCATATACCTAATAAGAAAACAAAAATGTCTTAAGCTGGGTACACACTGACAGATATATTGGCCGATCAATAGATCGACCAACATATCTGCCGCCCGTCGGCCAGTGTGTACCAGCGATATGTCTGTGAACGACGTCTGCTGTGCTGCACAGCCGATGGACAGATATATCTGTAGATACAGTATATTTGTCCATCAGCAAGTGTTTACAAACGATCAGCCGATCCCCCATGCACATGCATCAGCAGCCGCGGGGAGGGAGGCGGACCAGCCCCCCGGCCAGCAGGACTCGCGGCTGCCTGGAAGATGATGGTCATTCAGTGTATATGAACGACCATCATCTACAGCTATATCTGCAGATCACTCGATCTGCAGATGTATCTTTGCAGTGTGTACGCATCTTTAGTATGCAAGGTCCAAGTATTATGTTGCTTTCCAGGAAGTATTATTCAATTAATTGAGGTTTAAATAGTCTCTTACTTGCAGAACGATTGGATGAGATTTTGGTTGCTTCTGATCCCTCCTTGAGACCAGAGATTGCTGAGGCGGACTCCAGAGCTGCTACAGTAAAACAGCGACCAACAAGCAGACGCATCACACCAGCCGAGATCAGTGTGAGTGAGCAGCTATCTCCATCAATACTTTCTATTGCATATTACATTTTTTTTTGGTTGTTCTTACATTATTGTTTACTCCGTTTTGTGTGTACAATACTGTTCATATTAGTTTCTTATGACTCAACCTCTGTACCTATATGGCGGATAAAATATTTAAGTTCTTAATATTCTTGTTTTCTTGCAGTCGCTGCTAGAGAGACAGGGTATTTCTCCACATGCAATATCTCATATTTCCAGTGAGAAGCCTCGTTATCCCCTCCACCATGGGATGTCTCGGACAAAGTCTGTTGGTAGGTTATGCAGTATATTGAGAATAGGATATTCTCCCAATAGTTCATCTTACAAACAGGCATTAAGGGGTCTATTTACTAAGCCTTGGACTTAGATAAAGTGAATGGAGGTAAAGTCCCAGCCAATCAGCTCCTAACTGCCATGTCACAGGCTTTGTTTGAAAAATTACAGTTAAGAGTTGATTGGGTGGGACTTTAGCTCCATCCAAGGCTTAGTAAATAGACCCCTACATATATTAGATCTCAACACGCATACTTACCAATACAACATGGTATACATGAGCATTAATGAATAATATCATACAATTTCTTGCCTTCTCTGGAGTTTTATGTTTAGCTGCTTTGTGTAACAGACTATGCAGCCATGGGACTGTCTTGCAATACAGAGATTGATTTAGAGTTGATCATATCATGTTGCACTGCATTTTTGTGCATGCAGTGCAAATAGTGCATGCTCTTCCATGCTGCACACACACACACACACATCATCACTCTCTATTTTATACGTTTCCACTTGTAATTTAATTCCAAACTCACAATCCATTTTTCTCTTTCATCTCCTAGGGGACACTGGAAACTAGTACACTGAGGTATAGAGGCGTGGTTTGGAGCTGGCACTTTAAATAATTTAGAAGTGTGAAGCTCCTTCCCCTTTATTCCCCACCAGCCCTCAGTTTAGAAAAATGTCTCTGGACAGAGGCCCTGATTCAGAGCCGCTCGCTCTGAATCTGAGTGTTTGCCTTTTTGTTTTTTTTTTACTCCGGCCGGTCGCAAAGCTGTGGGTGACCACCCACAGCTTGTGCGAGCGGGCTGGAGACCGTCGCGATTAACGTGACCATCAGGCTTGCGACGAGACCTTGAGGTAGGGTCCAGCTGTCGCAACCCCGAGTGGACTCCCTGCTCTAATAGAGCAGGAAGTCCACTACTGACATCACTAGTGATGTCAGTAACCCCTCCCAACAAATGCCAGGCGTTCCTAAGGGAAGACCTGCATTTCTCCGGCCACCCCCTTACCCGCCCACAAAAAGAGGTGAGCTGTCAATCGACAGCCGCCCCATCTTGTTGCGAGCCCCGCAGCGACTGAACTTCAGGCGTGTGCGCAGTGGGCAACCATCGAGCTGCTTGCGAGCGGCTCTGAATCGGGACCAGAGTTCCAGCATTCTAGTTTAATTTATTTTTTATTTTTCTATTTTATTTAATCCTAAATTGGCTGTGTGCCTAGATTAGAGACCCTTCGCCACCTCTACAAAAGTTGGGGTCTGGGTCCTTGGCGTTCTGACACTCGTCAGATTAACAAAGGGAGTGCACAGGGCTTATTTAAAAAGCCTTTGACAGCTCCTCTACGCCGCTGAAGACAACGCCGAGAGCCGAAGTGAGTACGGGCTACATCATTGGTCCTATATGCACGCACCTCAGCCAGGCGCCTGCAGAGAGCTGCATTACAGCGCGGCTCTCACTGCTCCTGACACACGCTGCCTCCGTCAGACCGATCTGTACAGCGGCAGAGACAGCAGCTAGGGGGGAGTGTGGTACCCACCAGCGCTAGTGTTTTTAACACCGGTGCTTGACCGGCAGAGTGAAAATATATATAATACTAAATTGCAACACCATCTTGGCTCCGGGATGGGAATAGGGGGCTGAGCTTAACTAGCACGCTTGTTCACTGCACAGCTAGAGCGGGCTTTCAGACAGCCCTGCTGCTGATTCACTGGATCTCATACACACATGCCTCCTGCATCTCTCCTCCCTCTAGGCTGAGTGCAGGTGCCATTTTAGAGACTCAAGGCTACAGAAGATTCCCCTTGCACCTCCTGACATCCCTTCTACACAGGATCCTTTCAAGGGCTGTGCGTACACTGGGGTGTTATAGTTGGCTGGCGTGCAGGGAATCTTTTAATTGGTAAAGGGAGTGGTGTGATTCTCCCCCTCTGTCTCCCATTAGCCTTCTGATCTCTAACTGTATATTTTCTGTTTCTGTGTCTCTACCATGACAGGCAAGGCAGCCACCAAGGCTTCTCAGAAGCTATTTGTTTGCTCTAAGTGCAATAACAAACTTACACAGGCGACTGCTACTGGTACCACATTATGCGATACTTGTGCGGTAGCAGATTCGGCTATTACTGTAGATACCACGTCTACTCCACCGTGGGCTTCTGCCCTAATGGGCGTTATGACAGATTTAACATCAGAGTTGGCCGAGTCTCGTAGGTCACAACCTTCCTGGGCGACAGGACTGGCCAAATCAGTGGAAAGCCTTGTACATATTATGGGTTCCACTAGTTGAATGCCCTCTAATTCCTACCAAACACTGTCTCAGAAACATCCACTATCGACAGTACTCCAGTCAGATGATTTGGACACTGAACACCTCTCACAAGAGGATAACGAAGAGGGTGAATTGGAGGAGGTTTTGGAAGATGATATTTCCATACCACAAGATTTAGAATCAGGTTCTCGGGGTGGAGCCATTAATCTTGGCGAATAGGCAGGACATAGTGCCTGAAGCTCAGGAGTTTGATCTATTTGGTAAACAGCAAAAAAGGTCTGTTGTTTTTCCCTTCTCACAGCAATTGCAGGACCAGCTTTCAGTGCCTTGGAAGCAGCCGGATAAGCGTTTCCAGATCCCGTGATGCTTCACCTCCAGCTATCCATTTCCATCATCTATGGAAACACCTCCTCCAATGGATGCATCAGTATCTTGCCTATCAACGAAAACGACACTCCCAGTTCCTGGTGCTACGTCACTCAAGGACCCTTCGGATCATAAGCTGGAAACTACACTGCGATCTGTGTACACTGCGGTGGGAGCACAAGGCTATAGCCTGCTGTGCGGAGCAGTTGATAACGGGTCTGGACTCCGTTACCTCCAGAGCAGAGCTGCGATTACTATCAGAACACATTTGTGAATTGGCAGTTTACCTGGGCGAGGCTTCCGAGGATATCAGCCAGATCAATGCACTCTTGGCAGGCAGACGCAGAATCCAAGCGGGCAGTTCAAGGTCTGCAGTTCAGTGGTTATATGCTTTTTGGTCCAGAGCTGGACAAATGGATATCCCAAGCTACAGGGAGTAAGTCTACTTTCCTCCCTACAACTGCCCCGACTCCCAGAAGGACTTACACGGGTCCCACGTTTTATTCCTTTCGTGGTAGAGCCAGGGATGCTTCCACACCAGCTAGAGGTGGCAGAAGTAGAGATCGCTCACAGATGGTTGCACATCGACAGAAGCAAAAGCCAGTTAAAAAAACAGGTGACATGGTCTCCCGTCCCACTTGGGATCTCCTACGGTAGGAGCTCGCTTAAAGACTTTTCAACAGGTTTGGAGCCAGTCCTCTTCGGATCCGTGGATTCGCAAATTACTCTGTAAGTTTCACCTCCAAATCGTTTCTTCATTACGGGTCTCCCGGTGTCAGCAGGCAAGGCCAAGGTTCTGCAAGAACCGATTCAGTCTTTCCTAAAATTGGCAGTGCTGGTTCCGGTACATCAACGGTGTCTGGGGTTCTACTCAAACTTTTTTGTGGTACCCAAGCCGGACGGGTCTGTCAGGCCAATCCTGAATCTCGAGTCTTTAAATCAGTATCTGATGGTTTATCGCTTCAAGATGGAATCGATTCAATTAGTCATTGCGAGCTTGGAAATGGCGGAGTTTCTAATTTCTCTGGATATAAAATATTCATATCTACATGTCCCAATTTGGGATCTGCATCAAGCTTTCCTGCGTTTTGCAATATTGCACGATCACTATCATTTTTGGGTGTTGCCGTTTCGTTTATCCTTGGCACCCCGTGTCTTCACCCAGGTCATGTCTGTCATGATTGCACACCTTCGGACATTGGGTATGACCATAATTCCATACTTAGACGACCTGTTGATCAAGGCCCCATCGGAACCTCTTCTCTTAGACACACCTTACTAACATACAAGACTCTAATGCAGCACGGCTGGATGATCAATTTAAAAAAATCCAACCTTATTCCGTCTCAAAGATTTCAGTTTCTAGGGATGGTCCTGGATACGAGGTTACAGCGGGTGTTCCTACCGGAAGACAAGGCCCAGAATATTCGGCTACTAGTTCAGCTAGTTCTACGACCAAAGAAGGTGCCTTTTACTTATTTGTCTTCGTCTCTTAGGAAAGATGGTAGCTGCCTTCTAGGCACTACAATTCGGACGATTCCACTCCCGTTTGTTCCAGCTTTACCTGCTAACACAGGGGTCAGGATCCCACCTACTCCTACATCGGATGATCCGGTTGGATACGATAACCAGGGTGTCTCTCCTCTGGTGGATGCAACCCAACAACCTATTGGCGGGTCGAAGATTCGGAGTGTGGGATTGGACAATTGTGACGACAGACTCCAGTCTCCGAGGATGGGCGGTAGTCCTGGACTGTCAGTTTCAGGACTGTTGGTCCACACAGGAAATATGGTGGCCCATAAATAAATGTGTTGAAACTCAGAACAATTTACAACGCTCTGCTTGAAGCCGCTTGATGAGGTAGATATCAAGTATTTGTATTGAAAGACGGTTCTCCTGCTGGCATGTCTTGTAAGCTCCCGTACCTTATCTTTCATGATGATAGGGCGGAGCTCAGGACGCAAGCCGCTTTCCTTCCTAAGGTTGTGTCGGCTTTCCACATAAATCAGCCTATTGTGGTGCCTTCCTTGGTTGAAGACTCAGGAGTATCCTCATCTCTGGATGTTGTTCAAGCACTCCGTGTCTATGTGGTACGGACAGCGAACTTCCATAATTATGGAAGTTGTAAGTTGTTCTGTATGATGGCGAGGTGGATTAGACTGTCTATACGTCAGGCTTATCTCAGCAGCGATAGGCAACCTCCTCTGTCTATTTCAGCACATTCCACACACTTTGTGGGTATGTAATGGGCAGATACTTAGTCATTGGTGCATACTTTTGTGAAGTTTTATAGGTTTGACAAGTTTGCGGCTTCAGCTTCAATATTTGGTCGGCTTGTTCTGTAGGTTCCTCAGAGCGCTCCCGCCCGTGGGGAAAACTTTGGGACGTCCCCAGTGTACTAGTTTCCAGTGTCACCTAGTGGGTGAAAGAAAATGGGATTTTGGTACTTACCGGTAAATCCTTTTCTCTGATTCCACAGGGGACACTGGACACCCACCTCAGTGCTCTTCGCCTGCCTGTTCAGTTGGTTCCGTGTGTTTGTGTAATTTTGTTTATTGTGTGTCATTCTCTTCTCTTTAGTCCTGTTATTTTCCATCTCCTCTCGGTCTTCATTTTTCTAAACTGAGGCCTGGTGGGGAATAGAGGGGGTGGAGCTTCACACTCCTAAATTATTTAAAGTGCCAGCTCCAACTAACCACACCTCTATACCCCAGTGTACTAGTTTCCAGTGTCCCCTGTGGAATCAGAGGAAAGGATTTACCGGTAAGTACTAAAATCCCATTCTTGTGCCCACCTCACCAGCAGGTGAAAAGAGAGCAAAAATCTTTAGTTTAAGGTAAAAATGTCAAGACCCAGCACAGACCCTCTGGTAAACCCCTCCTAGTGAATGTATTTATAATATGTTACTATCAATATAACATAATCATTTTTTAATCACTTCTATTAATATGAAATAACAGATTATCCAATTTCAGTGTTTGCCACCAATTTTTATTAAATAAACCAAAATAAATTACTATGGCATAAAGCATACCAAACTACAATATTTTAACTATCATTGAACTGAACAAATTGGTTTACTCACAAACATGGCTTTTTGCCTTTTGGAGCCAATCTGCCACCAGCCATGTTGTACATTGAACCTTGGAAAATGAGGGCAGTTGTCCAAAATTAGAAGACCACTATACTGTGCAGAAAGCTACAGTGGATTTAGAATAGATATGCCCCTTCCTATTGGTCTCATTAATACATCAAATTATAGGTTGATATATAAGTTGCATTTCAAAACCATCACAGTTAGTATACATAACAATTAACCATGTTAGCTAAAGTGTTAATTGTGTTTGTCCTTAGGTGAAGATGAGAAACTGTCAGATTCATTCCTTGATGGGCGTTTCCCACGCAGCACATCCATGCAAGATTCTTTAAGGGAAGGTCCTGGAATTCCACCACCTCCACAGAAATCTGCTCCACCACCACCATCTCCCTATTACTTTGACACTGGACCACCCCCAGCTTTTTCCCCACCACCTCCTCCAGGTAGAGGTTATGATACTGTGCATTCAAGCTTTAAACCAGGCTTTGAAGCCAGACTTCATGGGCTTCCACATGGAATGGGATCTGCAGAGCTCTTAAGCATGGATCGGGCTCTCCCTCCTCCTGATCGCCAAAAGCGTGCTCGTTCCATGATCATACTTCAAGATACATCTCACCTTCCAGTGGAGCCTACAAGTATTCCTCGACCTGGTCCATCACCTACCCCTCCAGAAAAACTGAAACGAAGAAGTCGGGCTATGGATAACCCTTATGCCAATATGGGCCTGTTTGCACCAATGAAGCCGCAGCGCAAAAAAAGTCCCCTTGTGAAACAACTTCAAGTGGAAGATGCTCAGGAGCGAGCTGCATTAGCCATGGCTGGGGGCTACTCACGGGACCCCTCACCATCTCGACGTAGTCCGCGTCAGAGTATGATGGAGTTAGGAACTGCACATCATGACCCACTTGGTAGTCCTTTTGCAACAGCACTGGCTGGAGTAATGAAGGAACGTGAGCGACGGCTGGATGAGAAGCGCAAATCCACAGTCTTCCTCTCAGTCGGTGCATTGGAGGGAACGCCACCATCCCCAGATCTCCCATCTTTACAACCTTCACGTTCTGTTGATGAACGATTGTTGGGGAGTCGTGATGTCCTCCTACCTTCTCCAGGTTCTTCACTTAAATCTCTTATGTATAGCAGTCCTCATTCCACATTCATCCACCCCCTAACTGGTAAGCCCCTTGATCCCAACTCACCTCTTGCACTTGCGCTGGCCGCAAGGGAACGTGCGCTTTCTGCCCAGGCACCATCTCCCCCTCCTCAAAGGACACCTACTCCAGTAAGGAGCCCAGATTCAGACAGAGCTCCTCCACTGTTTCTGGAAATTCAAACCAAAGAGGGGGAGATGGGAATGGAATTAGAAGGGTCTGCATCACCCATATATAGCCCTTCGGGGGCCTCACTAAAGGGCCATTGGGGGGCTCCACTAAGGAGGGATGGTGAGGGTCGTGCAGAAAAAAGCCCAGAGCGACCTGAGAGCAAAATAGAGGAAAGGAAGCCTATGATTCTAAGCATTGTCGACACCTCCCAGCAGAAGACAGCAGGGCTTATAATGGTGCATGCTACCAGCAATGGGACAGAAGATAAAGAGCAGGAGCCACCAGCTATCATTGACCAGCAAGAAGCAGCGCAGCCCCATGATACTGAAGAGAAGGCCTTGTCAAGCTCTTCTTCTGATAAGACACTTGGGCAGGGAAGCTCAGAGGAGGAAGTAGAGCCTTATGGGGCCAATCTGCCACCTGCCATGTTATCATCAAGTGATGAAGAGACTAGAGAAGAACTAGCGAAAATTGGACTATTGCCTCCTCCTGATGCTTTTGCCAACGGAGTCCTGATCACAAAACCTGGCACCCCCATCAGCCAACTGACTCGGCCTGGTACTTTGGCTTTGCCATCTGCCAAGCAATCTAGTGGTCTACCACCCTCAGGGAAGCCTTCTGATGCCCCAATTCCCCATCCAGAGTCAGCTACTGACTCAGGTGTGGAAGAAGTGGACACCAGGAGCTCGAGTGACCACCATCTGGAAACCACAAGCACCATCTCTACTGTGTCCAGCATGTCCACTCTATCCTCAGAGAGTGGGGAGCCCACTGACACCTACACCTCGTATGCCGACGGTCAAACTTTTATACTCGAGAAGCCACCAGTGCCTCCAAAGCCCAAACTCAAGTCTCAACTGATGAAGGGCACCGTGACCTTCAGGGACCCCCTGCTCAAGCAGTCCTCAGACAGTGAGCTCATCGCCCAGCAGCAACTTGCAGCGGGCCGTCCGCGCTACCTCTTTCAGAGACGATCAAAGCTATGGGGAGATCCAGTGGAGAGTCGGCCCCTTTCCCATGGGGGCCCAGTAGAAATAGAAAAGCCGTCTGTGATTGGGGAAATCAGTTCTCGACTTCAGCTGCTAAACAAGGACACACGGTCACTGGGGGAGGAGCCATCAATTCCGGGACTGGACCCCGGCAAGAAATCTCCAGTGGTTGCAGCTCGGTAAGAAGAGGGCAGTTAGAACCAGATTTACTTCATAGTAAGGATGGAAACTATATGGGTGGAAATTGAGTTTTAGCAGAACTGAGTAACTTCAATAGATCAATAGATAGAGTCAGTTTGAATTATGTAAGCAGGCATAGTTGAAAAATGATTAACACATTATAGCTATTACTGTAGGAAGTTAGAAATATCATTTTCTTTAGAGGTATGATAATAATGTGTATGAATTTCATACTAGAAACATTTCCAGTGTTATTAGTCTGTCTATCCATTCCACTGTATCATTGTTCCAGAGAGTAGTTTATTGCATCCTACACATTCTTGGTCTCTGATAAGCCCATCCCACATTCCTGTAACATGCTTATATATTTTAAAATAATTCTCTTTATTGTCATACACTGTTCTTTTACAAATCTTTTCCAATACAGTTTGTAAATGGTGGTGGTGTTGTTGCTGCTTCCACAACAAAAAAAATCCAGTTTCACTGCCTCCACATGTACTACTCTTTCACTACTTACAATGAGATGGATTACTCTATTATTCTCTTTTTCGCAATGCACTGCCCTCTCCCTACGTATTTTACACGGGGGCCCGTACATCATTCATCTATCGTGCCAATTCCCCTTTCTGCCGATGACTCAGTCAAGTGATCTGCATAATCTGATTGTTGGATAATCTTGATTCGTCGATTTCGACCCAAAATTATCGGAAGCGACGAGTTGGAGATTTTAAACTGTTTTATTTTGTCGATACCCCGAGAAGTCGCCAATCATCGGAATCAGGGATTCACCCGTTAGATGTATGGCCCGCATTGCTTATTACTTATGTCACCGAGATGCTCATCACACTCACTACTTATTTCACTGATTTGCTTAGCCCACTAATTCTGTTACAAAGTTGCACAGCTTGCCTATTACTTTTTTTTTAGTAAGATGCACAGCTTGTTCATTACTTTTTTAGTGAGATGTACAGCTTGTTCCACACTTAATTCACAGTGATCCATATTTAACTCATCCCTTCCTGTCATTGCGATCCATCACAGTCTTATTAATGTTCCATCACTGCATTGTAATAATATAAAAATACAAAATGTCTGTGTTAGGAATGGAGTTTAAGATCACTCGCTGGAGACAAGATTTTAGCAAAATATAGAGGATTATTATTGTTTAACAACTCTGTCATATACATCTTGCATACCACACTCTGGCTGAGGAACACACTCTTCTCTCCCCTGTAAAAAGACAGTTTAAAGATGTGTCCTCATACATTTAGCCTCAATACGCCATGCAGGGGCAAACGCAGGAATTTTATGAGGGGGGTTTCTATATATATATATATATATATATACATATATATACTCATACATATATACATACACACACATACACATACATACCTTACACGCACACACATATATACACACACATATATGTCACAAATACATTTTAAACAAAATTACATTGCAGCAGATCTGATTGTACAGGACCTAGCAGGCTGGCACCGTTTAATTAGGCCCCTCACTGCAAAATTCTGCGATTCGCAGGTCAATCGGATGGGGGGGGGGCCCGAATGACTCAAATCTAATGAAATTGCGTCATATTGGCTCTGCCTCCTCCATATTGACCAAATCGTGGCAATTTGCTTAAGAACATGGTTCCTACACTCCAGTCTGTCAGGGGGGGTTCCTGGGTACTCAGAAACCCCCCTGCATGCGCTACTGCCATGCGGCTCAAGGTGCCTGGCACGAGTGAGCCGTCGGGTCCCATGCGACTCAGCTTGCACAGAACGTCTTTTTAGCGTCTTTTTTTGCCTGCAAAATGGATGCAACATACCACTTCAGTAACCACTCTGATTAATTGATTAATTTGATATGTGACACTTGTATATCTGTGTGCAACTGAGTCAGAATACAAAGCACAATGGACTTTGGCATGGAAAAAAGTCGCGGCCACTGCATCATAGCACTTCGTATTCAGACTCAGGGCCTCATTCAGAGGCGGTCAAAGGATGCAAGCGGTCGTTCAGAAACAGGGCGGCCGCTTGCATCCTGAACGGCCGCCTCCATGTCGGTCGTTAGGCTGTGGGTTAACACCCACAGCTCTAACGACCGCTAAGGGAGATGGTCGCGATGGTCAAGACCATCGCGACTTAAGACGAGACCCTAGGGTAGGGTCTCGTCAACCTTAAGCCCCAGGGAGCTTCCTGCTGTGTTTCAGCAGGAAGCTCCCCACTGACATCACTGATGATGTCAGTGGGGCTGCCCCCAAACAGCTAGCGTTCCGGCGGGAACGCCTCTGTTTGGGCAGGCACGCCCCCTGCCCGCCCAGCAAACGGAGCGAGCTGTCAATCAACATCGACAGCTCGCTCCATCTGCTTCGAGCCCGCTAACGACGGATCACCCGTCATTAGCGGGGGCTCGCGCATGCGCACGACGGAGCAAACTCCGTTGTGCGCATGCCCTGTGGACCAACAGCGAGTCGGTTGTGAGCGCTCAGCGCTCGCGACCGACTCTGAATAAGGTCCTCAGTCACAAATAGATATACTCGTATCGCATATTAAATTAATCAGTGCAGTCTCCTAAAGCGGCTTGTTGCATCCATTTGCGACTAATTCTTATTGTCAGGTGAAAAGATGCTCGACACGAACCAAGTTAGAGGGGAACTAGAGGGTTGAGAAAGGCTGTTTGGCATGACTGTAACAATAGTGTATGAGGACATGTCTGTACATTCAAATATCAACAGCTTAACCCCGTCTCCTGAATATTCCTGGCTACTTGAAGTCAGCTGCACACACAATAAAAAAAATATATATATATATATTATACATACACACACACTAAGGTTGCAATGCCCAATATTGCAACCTTTTGAGATATGTGTGCCATATATCTCAAGTTGATTAAGCAGCCTCCCAGCCTAACACAGTTTTATTAACTTAACTGGGATGAGCTGCTCACGTCACAGCCTCTATTTAAAATATATTCATTTACATATATGTTGTGACCAGACTCTAGCATTGATTGACTACAGTGGAATGCAAATTACACACTTGTAAAACATTCGGAATTGCATCATTTAATGCCAATCAGGGAAGTGCACATGGGAAGAGAGATACATTTGGCTAGTTTTACCAAGCTGCTGTTTCTTAAAGCTGACCATTATCTGTGGTTTGATGGATTTAAAACAGCAATTGGAATTAATACCAAACAAGTTCTGGTCTATTCCTATTGCTGCTTTCAATCTGTCTAGGCATAGGCATTCTAAGCAAATGCCTAGGGCATCTGGAATGCTTAGGGGCATCTCCCCCCATGCACTGCTGTCGCGATCAGGCAGCACATCGGTCAGCCTGGCCGCTCACGTGACTGTGGTGACCGTGACAGTCACTGACAGCCAGGCCAGAATGAGTGTCGCCGCCCTAAACCCCTCCTATCTTGAAGCTCTGCCCCTGGGTCGTCTGAAACTCCATCCGCAGACAGTTTTAAAGTCCACCCTCAGTTGCACTAAGCTCTGCCCCCGATTTGCTCTAAGCTCCACCCCTTATTCACACTAAGCTCCGTTCCCAAAGTTATATGCCACGCGTTGCCTATAGGTCCGCCC
This sequence comes from Taudactylus pleione, assembly GCA_031769625.1. Classification (NCBI taxonomy): domain Eukaryota; kingdom Metazoa; phylum Chordata; class Amphibia; order Anura; family Myobatrachidae; genus Taudactylus; species Taudactylus pleione. The sequence goes on along the minus strand of JAUIMM010000018.1, from coordinate 37,395,145 downwards.
ACAGGTCTGCTGAAGGACTGCCCTTCCACCCCTCACCCGGCCTCTCCCATGGCAACTGAATGGGCATGTCTGCAACTAGTAGTTGTGAGAAAACTTAGAAAAGTAGCAAAGTTTGCATAACCAGAGGTGGGTGCAATATCTGGCATCTGCATTTGTATGCATGTGTGTGTGAGTGTAATATTATATGTGTGTGTGTATATATATATATATATATATATATATATATATATATATATATATATTTGTACACACACACACACACTGATAAATTGGGAGGGTAAAGGAGCTTGAGGTGCACGTAAGGGTTACGATTCTTGTCACCGAGGGGACCAGAGCTAGGACTGCAAGGGGTGACGAGTGATATGGAAGGATTCACTAGCCCTCCCTGCATTGTATAGAGTACCACCGAACCTCCTCTGTGCTGTGTGCTGTCACACCTTACCACTTCCAAAGGGACAGTGCTAGCACACACAGGCAGAGCAGCAGGGCCTGGATTAGGGTTCAAGAGGGTACCAGTCAATTGGCTTGTGGGGGCCCCCTAAGATCCCACCCCCCTTCCCTGTGCTCACCATCCCATCCCCTTTGCTGTCCAACCAGTTTCCACTGTGCTGTGTGGTTCTGTGTAACATCGCAGGCATGCTGCTCTCCACTGAACAGTCGCACTGTGTGCAGAATTTCGGAGCCAGTGTGCCGCAGTAAGGGCTATGTGTGTGGCCCTCCATGTGTGTGTGTGTGTGTGTGTGTGTGTGTATATATATATATCACGCAAAAGGTCCAGCTCTCCCTGTAAAATTAAGTAATTGCCTGCACAAATCATTACAGTGTATACTTCCCAAGTGGTGCGACACTCCTGGATTTGAAACACATCACTCTGGTGGCATATACATGTCGCTGCCAGAGTGATGTGTTTCAAATCCAGGAGTGCCACACCACTTGGGAAGGATACATTATATATATATATATATATATATATATATATATATATATATATATATATATATATAATCAGCTGGGGGCACCTGCCAAAATCAAATTGGATAAGGTCGGCTCAGAAACTATTGATCAAAGTCAACAATGATCGGTGAATTTGAGAAACTGCGACTTAATAAATCTACCTCATTGTATCTTTTGCCTCATAATGAAAGTCAGGCTGATAACACATCATCACTTTCTAATTATTATGTAATTGTCCTTCTGAGATATCTCACACAAATGTCATAAAAAGAAACCAGTTTGATTTTATTTTTTGTCATTACTTTTATTTGCCCAACCATCTCTGCACTAGCTCTAATATAAACTGATATAGTAATATTTACTGGCACATCAACTCACACCCTAATAACTACCCTAAGTGTATATGAGTCTACAATAAGGAATACACTGATGAAGGTAGCTTAGCATGGGAGGAAACAAGTACAGTACTCATTGTTATAATATAAATGTAATGTAAGGAGAAAATTATACAATGCAGTACATCAAAAGAATCTCTTCCCATCCTCCAAATGGCATATTTATTAATATTCCAGATCCAATAATTCCAATTTCTTATCACCGCTTATCATGGCAATAAGAGGATGGTGTTAGCTACTGGGGCCATGCTCCAGAATGCTTTGTATTGCGGAGCTTGGTAAATTCCGCAATTAAGCAGAAGAAAATAGGGGTCTGCAGCAGATATCTCCAGTATCTGCTGAGGTCCCCCATAGATACATCCAGGAGATACTTAATATTTGTGGGTACTTCCGAAAACTGTTTTTTTTCAGGGGATATTCCGCAAGTATTACTTATTAAATAGGCTCCTTAGTGTGGCAGTGGCTGTATCAGGATTAGGGGCTGCTCTATAGTGTTAGGACCCAGATAGATTATTGAAATTCAAAGAATAATTAATTCTGGATGAGCCAACAAATTCAACAAGTAAATGGCAGGGTTTCCATACATAAGATGAGGAATAGGAGGCCAGACAGAATCATGCCTGTGGTAAATTAATACATTAACAACAGAGCTTAACTCAATTTAGATACTGTGGCCTGATTCAGCTTTGGGAAGAAAGAGCAAGTAACTGTGCACTTTGGTAAAACCATGCTGCACTGCATGTAGGTCAGATGTATAATGTGCAGAGAGATTAGATGTGAGAGGGGTGTGTCCAAAGTGACATCTAAATTGCAGTGTAAAAATAAAGCTGTCCAGCATTTGTGTGCTACATGCAAAAGCAGCCATTATTTACCCCACATGCAACTTAAAACAGGATGCAGTCATGAAGTTGACACCAGAATTCAATAGTTATGATATGAACATGGTTAAAATGTCGACACCTGGAAAATGCCTTCATAGACAGAAAGTCGATATATGAAATGTCGACATTGCCAGAATGTTGACATTTGCATTAAGATTAGTTTTGGGGTTACTGTAAGGGTTGAGGATAGACTCACCTTAAAAATAGTGTCGGCATTCTGATTTTGTTTTCCCCTCTGCGGACTAATTACTCAGAAAAGCTCCTTTGCTAACCAGAAAACATACAGGACCCCACTTTTGTATTTGCGTAGGCATACCAAATTGTCATCCGGGTACATTTCAAGGGGCGCGAGTACACCCCCTTAACATCAGTTGGTGATAACTTTGCAGGATTGCAGATAACATTTATTTTAGCTAATCCCAGTTTCTCCTAAAATACTGCTTGGTCATTTATATCTTGAAGTGTGAGGGGACATCGGAACTGTCTATATTACGTGTCCCTTTTGTGTATTTGAATGTTTTTATTACATTGCTCAGTGTGTCTAGAAATGATCTATCCTTGAAAAGTATGCTTCCCATTAAACACAGTTAAAGTTGGTGAATTCAAGTCCTTTTTTACTTGGTGGAAGAGGCTATGCAACTTCCCCTAAAAGGAGAACTCCTCTATAATGTGTCTTCACCACCCCTGCCAGCTCATTTAAAGAATCCTGACCCATTCCATTTAAATGCAAAACTTATTTGCTTAATCTGCCTTAAGCTGGGTACACACCTAACAGTAATATCAGTCGATCTGCAGATAATGGATGAACAACCATCATCTGCCATCTGGCCGCAGGTCCAGCTGGATGGGAGCTGCATCGTGCCTCCCTCCCTGCGGCCTCTGCAGCAAGTGTATGGGCAGAGGGCGGACCACCCGTACATACAGCACGATGTGCAGATATATCTGACGCCGTCTGCCCATACACTTGCTCCTCCATTCAATCGAACAGCCAATATATCATCGATGTGTTGGCCAGTGTGTACAAACGATATGTCTGTGAACGACAACGTTCACAGACATTTTGCGTGACGCAAAATGTCTGTGAACGTTGTCGTTCACAGACATATCGTTTGTACACACTGGCCAACACATCGATGATATATTGGCTGTTCGATTGAATGGAGGATATATCGGCCAGTGTGTACCCAGCATAAGTCAGTGAGCACCAATCAGCCCAGTTCCTTCCATCAGACAGAACAGTTTTATGCTGATACTGCCTTCTTGGTCAACAAACCAATGTTATTTGTAAAGTTGGGTGTGGGCGCAAAAGTAGTGATGTGACTTTAGTTATTTGCACTATGCTTTTCCATGTTCAAAACTGATCCTAAATGTTACAGAGGTTGGAGGTTTTGTGTAGTTGCCATGATCAGTAGCCTGTGACACGATGCAGCAATCGCGGCACCTGCCCTGAGCCGTGCTGCGCTCACATCACATATTGTATTGAACTTTTTATGTGAAATATTTTCTATGTTTATTATACCCATGTTTGAATAATGGTATCATCAGGACCTGGAGTTGAGAAAGTATGGAATAGATACATTTATGGTAAAAACACAAAGGAGTTCCTAGCCCTGCTAGAATTAGGAAGCTAAATTTTTCTTCTAATTAAAATCCAGAAACATGCTTATTTGCTACTATACATTAGAGACTAGCAGGCTTGTCAGACGACATAGAGCAGACTCATTGGTAATTTCCCATTGTGTGGGAGTTGGAAGACACTTCCGACACTGTTACAATGAGCAGTGCACAGAAAGATTGCTGTGCAGATTTCTAGCAGAGAGCAAAGCTTTTTTTTTTTAACGTTGCTAGGGAAATTGTTTATTCTGTGCCTACAATATTATTTTACAATGCTGCAGAATTTGGGCCTGGAAGCAGCAAAGTTCTAGGGGTAAATTTACTAAATTGAGAGTTTTTAGAAGTGGAGATGTTGCCCATAGCAACCAATCAGATTCTAGGGTTAGGGTTCTAGGTGCTAGTTAAATGTAAAGTAGAATCTGATTAGTTGATAAGGGCAATATCTCCACTTTTAAAAACTCTCACTTTAGTAAATTTACCCCCTAGAGAGAATATGTGCTCACACAACAAAACATGGAATTAAATGAGAAACATTGTTCCCTTATCACGCTATATCTCTTCATCCATCAGCTACTGTATTCCCTTCCATGTTGAGTGAACATATATTGGTGAATACCCTCCAGTTTCCTGGTCCTTGCAGTGTGATAAAATGTCCATTTGACCCGACATTGAAGGAGGGATCCCCAGGACCAGTGTGTAAGGAAACATATGTGATGTGTCTGAGAGCACTTGCATAATAATTTAGGTGTGATAGGTCATCAGATCTGCAAAAGCCAAAGTAGAATCCTTCCTTAGGGGGCACTCTTTTCATTATGGGTGAAGCTTAATTGCCAAATTTAATAAGCTTCTTGGCCCTGGTAGCTAACCATTGTGGCCTGTAGGCTACACTCCATCGTGTTTGCCAGGAGGAGGATCCATAGAAACCCTCCCTGGCAATGGGAGCTAACACATGCACAGTCAGCAGACTGCGCATGCGCAATAGTGCTGCCGGGTCCCGAAGGAGATGTGAAGTGATGGTATTAGTAATCACTTCACTCCTAACACATAGCAGGGACAGGCTCTGATACCCTGAGTGTGTATATTGTTACATTTCGTGAAAAATGTATTTTTTATTGCCATTGTAAACGATGATAAATTATAATTATCGTGTTTAAATACTGATAATTAGAATAAATATGGCGCTAAAAGAAATACCTTTGCCTCATGATAAACCCCTGTACATCATGTACTGTGGATTGAGGTATCTGATAGCCCACACAATTGTACAGTATATTGTCCACTTGCTTCAGTGGTGGGACTTTTTGAAGCCCCTTCAGTGCAATGTACAATATGACTGCTACACGCCATTATGAGACCATAGCATAGTTCACTTTCTATGAAAGGTGGCACCATCTGGAATCAGCATGGTAGCTATGGTGTTCCTCTAGAATGTGATAGTAGATGCTGATGAATGTTCTGAAGTTCATGGCTTACTTCTCCATTCTTTGATATAATTCACCATAGTATATGTATTGACACCTCAGAGCTAAAGTGCAAGGGAAGTGACATACAGGTGTGTCCTCATACACTGTGGCTTCAGTTGCACCCAACAGCCCCCCTCGTCTCGCCTGGTCCCGGGCCACTTTGCTGTGCCAAGTGCCTTTGTCGCTTAAAATGTATGTCTTATTCACACTAATAAAACAACTGCAAGTGACAAAAGTACTTTGCTAGATTGCACTGATCAATTTGATGTGCAACCTTTGTACATCTGTATACAAAGTGCTACGATCAGGGGTGCCGAGAGGGGAGTGGGTACTCTTTACCCAGGCAAGAGCTTGTTGGAGGACAGCAACAGTCAGTCCTCTCTCTCCCTGCATGATGTGCGGGGTGGGGGGAGCTATGGCACTTATTTGTAAATGCACTATAGAAACTATTACAAAAACATTTTGCTTTAGATTTCTGTATTTATTATGTGTTTTTCACCAAAGCTTTTATATAGTCTACAGTAGGTTGAGTTGTTTATTTATTTTGCTCTGGTTATGACAAAAAAAACCAGATCTATTTGTATCAAATACACAGAACAGAAATGGGGAGTCATACTGTATACAAGGGTATTAAAAATAATCTTGCACAGAGAGAAGCTAAAAATACTTGTGTGTATTTATTATAAAAGCCACAGCAGGTGCTATACAATCCAATAAATAAAAGATGTCCAAAATTTGGAAATACCTTTAAGACACAGCATAAGCACAGGCCTTATAGCACCAGCTTTACAAGCATAGAAAATAAATGATTGCCCATGTTTCCTCTGGTAGAAGTTGTTCTGTATTAGGGCTTATTACATCTTTAGAATTTGGGAAGACAAGGTTGGTTACAACTCTGTTGTGGATAATTTCAGAGTTTGGACTAAGTAGGAAATTGTGCTTATTTAGCTGAATAGATTTAGGGTCTGATTCATAGATGAACGAAATGGTGATTCCGTACGCAGATCGAGTGATTGTTTGCGATTGCACATGCGTATAAGTCGCACTCCGCGTACGCTGCTCTCGCATTGCGATTACAAAAGCACATAGGAATACATCACGCAGTGATTGACAGGTTGTCAGCAATTTGGGGTGGTAACGGGGGTGGTCAGAAAAACGCAGGCGTGTCTGTACATTTAAACGCCGTTTCATAGGGTGCATAAATTAGCCACTGCGATTGCCTATGCAGCATGAGAGCTCTCTACGTGAGAGAACTGCTGATTCTGTGGCTGGTCAGATTTGCTGCAAGGGCAAGATGGCCGCTCGATGTGCGTTGATGTTACCAATATTTACTCAGGTATGCGTCGTCGCATGCAGGTAAGAAGGCAGCAGTGGGCGTCTTTATGCTTGGGTGATTTTTGTAAACATTAGCATATTTTCGCTGCTGCGTTGCATACGAAAGGGTCGGCTAAGGGGCTATCAAAGGCCTATTGTGAGAAGCAGCAATGCTGTGACCAGTGCCATGTGGGCGCGTACACCCCCTACACTATCAGCCACAATATCTGCCTAAATATGTAAAAGTGTAAAAATTGCATCATTTTGTATGGAAAATAGAAATACAATTTTACATATGATTTATGGCTGACCGTGTGGCCAGCTGGTTGCTGGTCGCCATCATGCTGTCATGATGATGAGCTTATTTCTGTAAAGGCCTTGAGCTGTAGTCCCATCTGCCCCATTGTTAATCTGGCTCTGAATGACAAATTCACATACAACGTGGATCAAACATCCAACATTACACACGTGTTTAGATATTGATCGGTAGTTTTACACATGAGCAGGATATACAAGTTATTTTAATATAAAAGTGTGAGCTTTGGATCATTTTATTATAGAATGTTTTTTTTTAAGATGTTAAATGCGCTTTGCCAAAATCACAGAAAGGAGCAGATCTCCATAGAGATGAAGCTATAGTTAATTAAATTCATAATTACACATTCTCTCCATGTTTCAGTGAGGAGTATTGAATTTTTTGCTTCGATGTATCACTCCTCCTTTCCACTCTCTCTTTGAAATCTATTAATACAGTGACCCTCAGGTCTTTTCTGCTGTGATCACTAATGCAGAAATGTCAAAAGAAACATCTGTTTTATGATAATTAACAGTAAACCTGTGTAAGCTCTTCTACTGGAGCAAGGCTTGTCCTTTTTCCCAGCATTAAATTCTGCAGTTAGCGGTAGCATATACATAATTATATATGCCACGTTGCAAATTAGATAGCAATAGCCTAAAATTTTTGTTACTGCTGAGCCTATGGTGTTGGGATCGCTGGTATAAATGTGTGCACAGGTTTTCCAATTTTTAGTCAAGCTGTGCAATCTGCCTTTCTCTGCTGGGTCACGCACAGTGTTTCAGGTTGAAGAGTTGTCTGCGTGAACGTGTATCACAGCCTTGTGTCTTATTTGGGCATAAGCTGGAGCTCTTTCATATTTTGGCACTCAGGCTTTTCCAGTGTGGGTCATATGTCACAACAAGTAAAGACTGCTTTACTACAGAAGAACGTGATCAGTCTGCTGATTGATATGTTTGCATAGTATTGCATAGTGGTAAATATTGTTTTGTTTTGTTTTATTGTATATGTGTGATGTGTAATCTAACTTTTATGGACAATCTTTGATAATATTTGAATATGTCAAAAGGGTACCTTCTTTATAATTTATCTTTCTATTTATTAAAATGAATATACGTTGAATGTCTTTATTTAAGTTTTGTTGAGAGATGATATCTGAGAATTGCTCTTTTTTGCTTCCTTTTTATTAGTAGTGCCTAACACTGAATCAGGCTCTTTATGAGGGTTCTTGCGTTTGGAGCCTAGGATCATGATCGGAGGCAGTGGTCGAAGTGGAAATTTTGAAGTGAGGGTATGAAAAAAATAAAACACACAGGTCTACAGAGAGAAAGAATAAAATACCTTGGCTTCACATGAAAAAAAAAAAAAAAACACACACATTGACCCGGATAGGAAAGAAAACAAACACATTGGCCCCCACAGAACTAAAAAAATAAAACACATAGGCTTCACATGAAATAAAAACACACACACATAGGCCCCCACAGGGAGAAAACATACACACAAGGCAAAACGCACACGTTAGCACCCTGGATGGCATTACTCACCAGTTGCTTCTATAACTAGTCAGCAGAACTGAGGAGACCTGCTCCAGACAGGCAGGTTGCCTGCTGTACAGAGAGATCAAGAGGCTTTTAGGGAAAGATGGAGATGAGGAGGGGAGCAGGGAGCAGAGTTCAAACCTGCAACCCCGTGGGAGCCAGGAGCAGCAGCAGTCAAATGAGGAGGAAGGGAGGCAGATAGGAAGTGGAGATGAGGAGGGGAACAGGGACTGAAGTTCCGTCCAGCGGTAAGCCGCGACTCGGGAGCTGCAGCGGTAGTCAAGGGTCGTCCAGGATCCAGCGCTGAGAGTAGCAGACCTTCCGGAGGGACGCAGCGTTATACAGGTGGGCGGCAATGCAGGGCTCCAGTGTGTGTAGCTCAGATGCAGCCCCCACTGTACAGACAGGCACAGTTGAAGTTCTATCAGCAATTTCCGGGTCAGCGCAAATCGAAGTGCCGGTATGGTTAGGTGAAGTGCTTCACAGGACCTCTGTCGTCACAACCACGTGACTGGGGACAACGGGGAGGAGCTAGGTTCAGAACAGGGTGCCAAAAGTGTCCCCTCGCGGGTTCACTTCGCTCGCCACGCTTTGGGCATGGTGGCTAGCTTAGCTCGCCACAGGTTTATATTTCCCCTCTATGCCCACGTGAATAGTAACTCTGGTTGCGGACCAGCCCTGTCGTAGTGGCCACGTGGTTGTGACATCAGAAGTCCTTTCTCTAACTAGGATCTAGCAGCAACCGTGCTGGTATACTAGTTTGATAATTCCACATCTATAGTTATGTAGGTGGTTTCTTCAGGTTCTTGGCATATGGTAACATCTTTATTGAGGAGATATATTGTGTACTGAATGTAGCTGGGTGTGTTCTTATTCAGTTGTTTCCAGCCACCACAAAATGTCATTCATAGGTGGCTGCCAGAGTTTGTGGAAGTTACCTAATCTTGTAAACTGTTCTCTGCAGGTCCCATATACTGGACAGTAATTCCATAACAATGTATTTATAGTTGTTTCTTATAATTGGACTAATATATAATATGTCAGAGCTCATATAATGTGAGCAAGTACCAGAATCCTCATCTCCTGGGGTAGATGGGGCACACAACAGAGGCATAGTGCTTCCAGTAAACACCGCAAACACTACAGAGACCAGCAGTTAGGTATTACTATCTCACAGGTAGTTTTATAATAGGACATCATGGAAAAAGGGGCACAAATTCCAAAACATAAGCAAAGCAGTACATCTATATATATATATATATATATATATATATAATATATATATATGGGCTAACACTGCTCCTCACCTCTATAGGGGGAATTCAAGTGTGTTGCATGCCGGCAGCCACTAGATGGCGCCCGACTGGGCAATTCAATTGTTGCTCCGTTCAGGCGTGCATGGGCGCTGTTGCTGACATTTCTATTCGCAGCCCCCGAGCTAGCGAGCAGAAATTACAGGAAAGTTACCCGTTTGAGCGCTCAAACGGGACTTTTTGCAGGCACTTCAATGTGCCGTCATTTGAATGGGCTGTTAACTAGTTAGAGAATAGTTTGGTAACCAAAGCCAGAGAGGCACTTATTTCTGACAGTCTGTGATTCTTGTGTCTAGCTAACAAGACATACACCATTACAAAGAAGTTGCTTTGACGGTATTACTCTCTTTTGGTAAATATAAACATTCCCAGGGCTAAAAGCAAAGTGTTTGCCATCAACCTCAACTTTTCTGTAGGTGCAAACAAAAAGTATGGTGGTCGCTCACATCAGCTTAATGACATTGCACAGGTGCTTGTAAAGGGCGGGGTTTGCACTGAACACAGAAAAAAAGGGATTTTCCCTCCAGCACACTGCAGCAATATCAACAAAAATACTTGAATCCTACATAATAATAGAAATTCAGAGGTATTGGTTACATACATTTGCAAATATATGAATAAGTGTTAAGCCAACATCAAGGCTCCTCTATACCGGTGTCCCTAACATTATGGGGTTCACGTCCGAGGTGCAGGGAGCCCCAAAATAATCTAGCCAAGGACCATCCCCAGGGCATCACACAAAAAATGGAAGAAAGGTGATAGTGAAGTGTAAAGTATAGATGTGTAAAGATAAATCAATAAGTGTTAATATAATGAGAAAGAGTTAAAATTGCATAAATAATAGACAAACAAATTAAAAGGTGATGAAAAAATATCTATGTGAATTAAGTGGTGATGCCCTGAAAAAGGCCCAGCCAGAGCAACTCCTGGGGCCCCACGCCCAATCGCTCACCCCAAAATAATTGTTGCTACCTAATAGTAGCACCCACTCTGGGTCATATAATTACAAATTAATGTACTGCATGATAACAGCACATGTATAAGCTGAGTGCTGACTCACCTAGGAGGTACCCCAGAAACCTCCAAATGGCACTATATGGACCAGCACATCCTCCCAATGCTGGTACTCTTCGTGCCTCACAGAACTGCAAACAAAAGTATGGTGGTCGCTCACATCAGCTTAATGACATTGCACAAGTGCTTGTAAAGGGTGGGGTTTATACTGAACACAGAATAAAAGGGAGATTCCCTCCAGCACACTGCAGCAATATCAACAAAAATACTTGAATCCTACATAATAATAGAAATTCAGAGGTATTGGTTACATACATTTGCAAATATATGAATAAGCGCCGGGCCAAAGTCAAGGCTCCGCTATACCAGCGTCCCTAACATTATAGGGTTCACGTCCGAGGCGCAGGGAACCCCAAAAGAATCTAGCAGGTGCAGGCAATTGATTTGTTTGATAGAATAAAACCAGGTATGGCCGTTTAAGTGGCTGGTATCTGGGACTTCATAAGTATTTATCTGACAGCAGTCAGATGTGTTCATGAGGGCTATTGCACCCAATTGGTCCAAATATTTAATTCCCTTGAGGTCCACATGGACATTTTTGTGGGGTGTTGTGGCAATCTAAGTAAATTGTGTTACAGTACATGCTCCTGTGTCAGTTTTCTAATAGTGTATTGAGAATCTACATTTATTTCTATAGCATCCTTTTGATATTCTTGTATCAGCTAAGCAATATGCTGTAGGTTTGCAGAGTTGAAGTTCTGCAGTAAATGAATGCTCAGTGTGTGATCTGTTCCTTTATACCAGTTGTCAGGAAGAGTATGTCACTGTGATTTGGTATCCTCTATTACAGTAGTACAGCCGGTGGCAAATTGTTGAGGGCCGGATTAAAAATGGGGCAGGTGGAGCTTCACCTCCCAGCCGCCTGAAGTTTAGCCCATTCTCACACATACACCCCTCCGCAGCTGGTCGACAGGCCTTCCTAAAGCCCTGTCCACCTTGGCCCCTGAAACTCCGCCCACAAGTCATCTGAAGCTCCACCCTCTGTGCTGTCCTTTTCCTAAACTGTGGCTTCAGGAAGTAAAAGCAGCCCAGCATGTCAAAGAATCTCCACAAGTCAGTGTAATGTCTGGACCCTGTGTATATATGTATGTATAAAAAGAGAAAATAGAATAAAAAAATATATATAAATTGATATATTTATAGATATATATAGGTGTTAAATTAGGTGGGTACACAGGCACATATGTCTGTGTGTTTGTGTATGTATATACTGTGTATATATATATATATTCAAGAAGTTAACTTGTGTATAGCGACAACACTGCTTAATAGTAAATAAATAAACAGTATTTTATACATGTAAGTGTAACAATGTCATGAAGATACAGTGTCCTAGTGCAATAAATACATTTAAAACATCGGTAATAATGATAATACAATAAGTAAGAAAAAATGTGTTTTAGAAGAGGCTGTGTGTATACCTTTAAAAATGTTCTCTGATAATGAAGTGCATAAGCTAAATAGGTATATCTAGTATAGATAGAGTGTCAATGCAAAAATGTGCAAATAATGCTACAGAGCATGTGTCTCTATATGTAAACAGAACCCTAAATATATATTTCAATTAAAGATTAAAGACCCATCAACTTTATATATAAAAATATTAACAATATTTATTAAATTAATAAGAACAATAATATATAAAAAAAATGAGCATAAAAAAACACAATATAGCAGGAAAAAATCAATATTTAAAAGAAGGATTTTGAACTAAGCACAGTAAGTATTTTTAGTGCAAGTTTACACAAGTCAATGGTAAAGTGCCCAGTGCTTATCTTATTAGTAAGTCTCTCATGTAAGTTCATGTAAGGCAGGTATGGAGCTCTCAAACGTGTTTCGTCCGTTCCACAGACTTCCTCAAGGGTAATGTGGCTCCATTAGGGATTCTAGGACTATATATACTCCACTAATTGGGATCAATTAGCAATGACCTTTGATCTCACTTCCTGTGAGTGATAATACCCCAATTTAAGTTAATCCGTATATATGTGTATGTAAAACTTATTCATTAGCATATAGTCAGTCTGAAATCGCTTAAGATATTGATTTTGATAGTTTCTATGACATTATATTAACATTGTAAACAAAGGGCTCGGGTTCCGGGAACTTCCATACTTGGGTGTCGCTGTATCCATATTAACAGGCTATCTGAGGTGCCCGTGGAGACCACTTCCGCCCTCACATTGTATGACAAGAATCTTATTCCAACACATGTGAATTCTGGTGGGCGTCTTCTCCGGCGCCTGTGATTCACGTGGCTTTCACTTGTAGGTGTTATCCTGGATCACTGGTCATGCTCCTCTCACCAGTCTTCTCCGGAACTCCTCTCGCATCACTTCCGCCTGCTTCCAAGTTCTCCCTCGGATCGCTGGTCACGTCATTGCCGCCAGTCTTCTCCGGGACTCCTTGCATATCACTTCCGTCCATTCCCCCATGCGGCACGTCATCTCCGCGTGCTTCTCACTTGACTGTGCATAGTTATAATTTTTGTCGCTCTACTGATGGACACCATGTTTTGGGTTATCTCAAAACAAATCAGAAAAGATGTTTGTAATAAACGTTAGTTCATGTTTAAAACAGAACGTACCCGCAAATGGTTTTTTAACAATATTTAGATTTAGCCATATTAGGTTTTTAATCCAATTCATATCTAAACCTGTTCTCTATTCATATAGGTGACAATATGGCAATCATTATTATTATATTTCAACCAATCAAAGACAAACAACAACAATAACAGGGAAAGTACTGATATTATCATGATAGATGAAGAGCAACTGTTAACTTAGTATATGATGTATTTGCATTATGACATCAATTTGTCAATTGGAACACATTGCCATAGACTTATAGAGGCATGTAGTGTTAACATATCAAAATGATTGCTGTCTTAGTATGTAATGGGTTATTAGGTAGAGTATTAATAAACCACTTTTAAGTATTTATGTTGCTGCATATGTACATCAATAATAGATCTGTTAAAGAAGGTTTCTTTTATATGTGATCGTTCTTTTCTTCTCAGAGAGTGCCCAAAAAAGTTCCATTTGTTCATCAATGGTTGTCTCAAGTTCTTTTCCCAAATATCGAGCCTATTCCCACAGGATAATTCTTGCATTATTTGAATAAAGGTGATCCAGTTGTCACTTCTTCTGTAGTTGTATTTCTTCATATTGGTCTTATTTTTAAACCAAGGTTTTGGTATACCTCCAGAGAGACTAAACTGCAGCGCCCAGACTTCCTAGGTCTCCCATCCAAGTACTATACGAGCCCAACCCCTCAGCTTCCAAGATCGGACGAGATTGGGCATTGAGAGGTAGGTATGGCTGTAGACATCTAACTGGGTATACTTACCTAGGTTGATCCAGATGTCATAGTCCTCAGGTATCCAGTTAGTGCATAAGAAAGGTGCAATTTCATAGCTGTCATTAAATCCTTCTGAGACCATAGTTCTTAATTCAAAGATCCAATACATTTCGCGTTTCTTGGCCAGGTCACCTCCTCTTTCTCCCATTGTGACTTGTTCAATGGCTTTAAAAATCAATTCCTCTGGATCTGAGTTGTGATACAATTTAAAATGTTTGGAGACTGCATGTCCTTCTACCTTGTTTTTGATGTTCCTAATATGCTCCTGTATCCTCAATTTCAAAGGTCTTTTGGTCTTACCGACATATTTAGTCCCACATGAGCACTCCAGTAAGTAGATAATGGATGTCGAATTAGAATTCATGTTTTGTTTGATTTTATATTCTTTAGTGCTATTGGAATCCAAAAATGTCCTTCTTATTGGGTGTACATATCTGGAGTAGAAGTTTTACATGCACATATATATGGATTAACTTAAACTGGGGTATTATCACTCACAGGAAGTGAGATCAAAGGTCATTGCTAATTGATCCCAGTTAGTGGAGTATATATAGTCCTAGAATCCCTAATGGAGCCACATTACCCTTGAGGAAGTCTGTGGAACGGACGAAACGCGTTTGGGAGCTCCATACCTGCCTTACATGAACTTACCTGAGAGACTTACTAATAAGATAAGCACTGGGCACTTTACCATTGACTTGCGTAAACTTGCACTTAAAAAAATACTTACTGTGCTTAGTTTAAAATCTTTCTTTTAAATATTGATTTTTTTCCTGCTATATTGTGTTTTTTATGCTCATTTCTTTTATATATTATTGTTCTTATTAATTTAATAAATATTGTTAATATTTTTATATTTAAAGTTGATGGGTCTTTAATTTTGAATTGAAATAGATATTGAGCTCTGTTTAAATATAGAGACACATGCTCTGTAGCATTATTTGCACATTTTTGCATTGACACTCTATCTATACTAGATATACCTATTTAGCTTATGCACTTAGATATCAGAGAACATTTTTAAAGGTATAAACACAGCCTCTTTTAAAACACATTTTTTTCTTACTTATTGTATTATCATTTCCGATATGTTTTAAATTTACTTATTGCACTAGGACACTGTATCTTCATGACATTGTTACATTTATAAAATACAATTATTTACTATTAAGCACTGTTGTCGCTATACACAAGTTAACTTCTTGAATTACTTTTTTAATAGCAGATTACCACTGCTATTTGTACCTCTTGTACTAAGCTGACACCTAGAACCTGATGGGAAAGTGCAATTAGTTATTATCTAGTCTATATTACTGTGTAATTAGAATCCAGGTGACGCTTATAGATCCTCCACTTCTTTATATATATATATATATATATATATATATATATATATATATATATGTATTTGTGTGTATACTGTGTATATATATATATATATATATATGTATGTGTGATAAAAGTCGTTAAGACTGAAACATTGAAAACTGACACAGCATTGTCTGGAAATCTTCTTTCAAAAGGACCTGTGAGTGTCGCAGTTTTTCTTTGTGTATCTATATGGGTATTACACAATACCTGGGCATTTATTTCCCTAAGTGTGGAGTGCCGGCTTTACATTGTATATGTATGTGTGTGTGTGTGTGTGTATGTATGTGTGTATATATATATATATATATATATATTATGTTTGTGTGTATGTTTATATGTATGTGTGTGAATATATATATCTACATACTACCGTTCAAAAGTTTGGGGTCACCCAGACAATTTCGTGTTTTACATGAAAACTGACTTTTATTTATCAAATGAGTTGCAAAATGAATAGAACATTTAGTCAAGACATTGGCAATTTTATAAATAATGACTTTATATGCACTAATAATTTTGTCCTTCAAACTTTGCTTTCGTCAAAGAATGTTCCTTTTGCAGCAATTACAGCATTGCAGATCTTTGGCATTCTAGCTGTTCATTTGTTGAGGTAATCTGAAGAAATTTCACCCCACGCTTCCTGAAGCACCTCCCACAAGTTGGATTGGCTTGATGGGCACTTCTTGCGTACCATACGGTCAAGCTGCTCCCACAAAAGTTCAATGGGGTTCAGATCTGGTGACTGCACTGGCCATTCCATTACAGACAGAATACCAGTTACATGCTTCTTCCCAAAATTGTTTTTGCATAATTTTGAGGTGTTCTTTGGGTCATTGTCCTGTTGGAGGAGGAAATTGGCTCCAATCAAGCGCTGTCCACAGGGTATGGCATGGTGTTGCAAAATGGAGTGATAGCCTTCCTTATTCAAAATCCCTTTTACCTTGTACAAATCTCCCACTTTTCTAGCACCAAAGCAGCCCCAGACCATCACATTACCTCCACCATGCTTGACAGATGGCGTCAGGCACTCTTCCAGCATCTTTTCACTTGTTCTGCTTCTCACAAATGTTTTCTGTGTGATCCAAACACCCCAAACTTCGATTCGTCTGTCCACAACACTTTTTTTCCAATCTTCCTCTGTCCAATGTCTGTATTCTTTTGCCCATATTAATATTTTCCTTTTATTGGCCAGTCTCAGATATGGCTTTTTCTTGGTCACTCTGCCAAGAAGGCCAGAATTCCGGAGTCACCTCTTCACTGTAGACGTTGATACTGGCGTTTTGCGGATACCATTTACTGAAGCTGCCAGTTGAGGACTTGTGAGTCGTCTATTTCTCAACTAGAGACTCTAATGTGCTTGTCTTCTTGTACAGTTGTGCACCGGGGCCTCCCACTTCTCTTTCTGCTCTGGTTAGAGCCTGTTTGTGCTGTTCTCTGAAGGGAGTAGTACACGTCGTTGCAGGAAATGTTCAGTTTTTTGGCAATCTCTTGCATGGAATAGCCTTCATTTCTAAGAACAAGAATAGACTGTCGAGTTTCACATGAAAGTTCTCTTTTTCTGGCCATTTGGAGAGTATAATCGAACCCACAGATGTGATGCTCCAGATACTCAACTAGCTCAAAGGAAGGACAGTTTAATAGCTTCTCTAACGAGCAAACCCGTTTTCAGCTGTGCTAACATAATTGCACAAGGGTTTTCTAATCATTAGTCTTCTAATGCGCTTAGCAAACACAATATACCATTACAACACTGGAGTGATGGTTGCTGGAAATGGGCCTCTATAAACCTATGTAGATATTCCTTTAAAAACCAGACGTTTGCAGCTAGTATATTCATTTACCACATCAACAATGTATAGAGTGTATTTCTGATTAATTTAATGTTATCTTCATTGAAAAAAGCAGGGCTTTTCTTTCAAAAATAAGGAAATTTCTAAGTGACCCCAAACTTTTGAACGGTAGTGTGTGTGTATATATATATATATATATATATACATACACAATCAGCGGCACTCCAGTATAAGAAAACACAAACGCAGGTATCATCAACGTTTCGATGTATTGTTCACATCGTCATCAGGATATCCTGATGACGATGTGAACAATACATCGAAACGTTGATGATACCTGCGTTTGTGTTTTCTTATACTGGAGTGCCGCTGATTGTGTATGTATATGTGCCGCCACGTGTTTGCAGGCTTCCAGAGGGCAACCAGGACTGTTACTATTTTGTATTGGGAGTGCCATCCTACAACTGGAGTTATATATATATATATATATATATATATAAACAAGCAGCAAACCGCGACACTCACGGGACTTTCAAAGGAAAAAGACTCCTGGACACAGCAGTGTAGTTCAACGTTTCAGTCTTGGCAGACTTTTATCAAGAACAACATCAAATACAAGTGAACATACTTTTATAGGATAGCGTGTAAAGTGTGGTGCATGACCGCCCCTCCTGTCCAGTTCGGGGTGGGTGACGTCATCCGCATGCGGCCGACGCGTCACTCAGCACGTCATGACACTAAGCGTGTGACGCGGTAAGTATGACTCACCCGTGCACGTGATAGACCTCAGGTAGTGGGCGGTGAAAGTGTGTGCGGTAACCTTGGTAACCAAAGCGCAATGACAAGGAACCACATCGGGATGTGTCATTGTGCAATCAACTGTGTTATGTCCATACAAAACATGGTGCACTATGACTGGATATGTGGAGAACAAAGTTCAAAAAACGGACTTAGATGATATGATATTTTTTGACAATTGACTGCACAATGACACATGACTTTGCAGAGGTATTAAAAATATGTGTGCAGGGTGTGCGTTGTGGGCCCCCCTGGACCCAGGGGCCCGTGTGCACCAAACACAGCCTGCACTCATTATAGATTCGTCCCTATCCTAGCCCTCCCTGTAGTGCCTAACCCCCCCCCCCGCAGTCTAACTGTAACCTCTCCCTAGCTCCAAACCCTCTCTGCTGTGCCTAACCCAATCCTCCTCCTCCCACAACCTAACCTTCTTTAGTGCTTAACCCTAATGCCGACTCTTCACGATGACGAATGTTGGCATTATGATTGTCAACATACCACACTACACCCGCTTGGGTCCCCTTAAGTGTGCCTAAGCTCCTGTACCCTCCCAAATTACCATTCATATTATGTGTATATATATATATATATATATAATATGTATAGCAGTCGGATGGGCGGCACTCTGGACGGTTTGTGTAAAAAAACACTAATATCCGTTTATGAGATCAACGTTTCAGAACTTGTATTCATTCTTTCGTCAGTATCATCAAAAGAATGAATATAAGTTCTGAAATGTTGATAACACTATTAGAAATATGCCAATAATTTTGGATTTCTTTTCTTTTATTAATTTACACTATTCTAGCACACAAGGAAAGGCAGACAATACAGTTTACATCCTACACACCTACACCGCACTGGTCACAACCCCTCATCACCAGTCACATTGCTGCGGCACTGCTTGTACCCTGGCAGTCCTTGATGCATAAAAAGAGAGTTAGCAATACTCCTTATCTAAATGAAACTAATTTAAGTTGCAAGCTTTTAGGATTACTTAGATTTCTTCAACAAGCAAATGTTACATATTTCTAAACATGAGGACAATTCAGATAAATACCTGTGCACACATGACATTGTCGACATTGTTACTGTCGATCTTTTGAATACATCCCCTTATGATAGCTATCCAATTTAAAACAGCTGATGGGCAACATCCCTGTAGTGACCTAGAAGAATGTGGCATGTCTCCCTGCCTGCAGTAAAAGTGTATAACCTATGCACATATTTATATCCTACATATACATTTACTTACAACAAGGCCAGAACCCTGGGCATCTTTGTTCCCTGTATTTCCTTAATCACAGTGCACAGTGAAGAATGATGCCAGTTCCTACAGATAAACATTGGCAGATCATCAGCCTGGACATCCTAAATACTAATCCTTTTTGTTGGCTTACAAAATGAACAAATAGATGATAGAAACCATCCATTAGGGACTGGAGCAGGTAACAAAGATTTTGTCATGTTACAAATTTCTGTTAGTTACTTGATGTGTGTGTTGTAATACTGACTGCTTGTGGTTGTTATTCAGCTTGTAGGAAATTGGTGGATCTCTTGCAGACACCCCAAATTATTTTTGAAGTTGAGCTAATGACTCCCTTAGCTCAGCTACAGATCTCCAGTGTGAGGGGAGTATGGCCTTGTGTGTGAGGGGAGTATGGCCTTGTGTGTGAGGGGAGTATGGCCTTGTGTGTGAGGGGAGTATGGCCTTGTGTGTGAGGGGAGTATGGCCTTGTGTGAGGAAGGAGTGTGGCCTTGTGTGTGGAAGGAGTGTGGCCTTGTGTGTGGAAGAAGTGTGGCCTTGTATGTGGGAGGAGTGTGGCCTTGTGTGTGGGAGGAGTGTGGCCTTGTGTGTGGGAGGAGTGTGGCCTTGTGTGTGGGAGGAGTGTGGCCTTGTGTGTGGGAGGAGTGTGGCCTTTTGTGTGAGGGGAGTATGACCTTGTGTGTGGGTGAAGTATGACCTTGTGTGTGAGGGGAGTGTGGTCTTGTGTGTGAGGGGAGTGTGGCCTTGTGTGTGAGGGGAGTGTGGCCTTGTGTGTGGGAGGAGTGCGGCCTTTTGTGTGAGGGGAGTATGGCCTTGTATGTGAGGGGAGTATGGCCTTGTGTGTGAGGGGCTGCGTGTCTGGCTTTCAGTGACACGCGAGAGTCAGCTTCACCAGACCCCTGTTACCTCCCAGACGCGTGCACTATAAATCTCAGATTGTGCATCCAATTCCCTGCACATGTGTGGTCCCAATCAGATGCATGCACAGACTTAAACTATTAGCCAACTCATAAACTCTTGAAACATCTGCACATATGTAAGCACATTCTACTAGTAGCTTTTTTTTAGTATATATAAAGCAACTTGTGTTTTCAATTTTGAGATGCTTTCAGAAAATATTTATTAAGCTGTTTGCTGAAGTACATTTCCCATGAAATGGTGTAATTGCATTGAATATACTATATGTATAATACAGTTGGCAGGAGCAGTGGGTTTAGTTCAGATGATGAGGGTCATAGGTGGTGTTTGCTAGTAATCATCAATAACTGATTTCAATAAAAAAAAAATGGGATCTAGTGGGGCCAAAAGAATATCTAAAGGATATGTACAGTAAATCCATGATTTGCCGCTACAGTCACGGAGTTAATAATAGGGACCATAAATCCTTATACATGACAGCTCATTGAGCTGCATGTGCTGTTTTAACCAGGGATGTGCAGTCAGGGGAGGCAGAGCCTCCCCTGTCATACTCCCTCCCCTATCATACTCCCTGTCATGCTCTAGAGTTTTGATATAACTGTGTTTTTATACATGTGTGCCGCCCCAGCCATTGACCTCACCGCACGTCACTGGTTTTAACAAACCACATTCTCCAATTCCTCCTCTAGCTCACTTTCTACCCATCTTTCTTTTTTTTCTACCCATTTTCTCTCTCTCTCTCTGTCTCTGGATACTTTTTATAATCACAGTTTTCCACCACCCCACCCCGTGCTTTGTCACATGACCCAAAGCTGTCTTGTAATCTGAGCTCTTTCTTTTTCCGCTTCCATGGCAGCCGCCCATTCCTGGTTCCAACCCACTTCTCCACAGAATTATATCCCCTACTAACACACGCCATGCCACCCAGTTTTTGGCTCAACCATGTTGTGATTGGAGTGCATCGCCAACAAAGGACGGGTATTACCTTGCCTTAGTATACATACCCTTAGGCGTATTATTAAAAAACGTAATTCATTTTATTTTTAATTACCGTATCAGTTCCAAATGCTTTATTCATTTAAAAAAACATAATACAATACATTGACATGGAATTAACCAAAGATCCAACTTTGTATTTAAGAAATAATATTTATTTGTTGAATATACTGGATGCAAAATATATACAATCTGTGCTCTGGGTTTTGAACGCTGATCCTCAAGTACCACAACACGTCATGTTTCAGGCTTTCCTTTATCATGCACAAGTGAGTTCATTTAATTTATTTTGCTTGATGATTAATTTTCACAAACAGAAATCCTTAAAAAAATTACCTGTTTGGGTAATATGGGACTGGATTTGAAAACTCTTGGCATAGGTTATATACTGGATATGTTGCATATAGTGTATTCAACAAATAGTATTTTGCAACACACTAGGGGACCCTATAGGATTGGATTTGAAAACCTATACCAATACTCACTGCAACACCTGCAGGGAATGTAGTATGGCTGTGTAAAGGACAATACATGTGCAAAGTGTATTGTTTTCTGTATTGCTGAATTTAAATGTTAAATAGTTTTTTATATATATATATCAGGATGCAATAGTTGATTAAATAATAGTTGATTAATTAAATAGTCAGATTGACGTAGTCCATTCCTAACCATGTGGCTTAGACATATGAATAAGAACTGTTGCTGAGATTTGCATCCAACAACTGGACGCTTTAGTGTTAGTTAAAGTTTAAAAACAGAACATTGGGACAATAATACTACTTGAAAGTGTAAAACTATTTCTGATGTTCCATTTACTGTATATGGATTAGTGCATCAAGGTGTGATATGCAAGCTGTACAAAGGGCTGAATGCTAACGCTATTTGGACGCCCACTGCGAATGGAATATTAATGTGACTTGTTACACTTGCTCCACGCTAGGTGCAGTAGATGGATATGGATTTGGTCTAGGTGCAGGAGATGGATATGAATTTGGTCTTCACTGTACATATGCATAAGTAGCAACTCTTGCTACACGGTATGTGGTTGACATCCTGACGCGTAGAATGCCGGCACTCAGAATACCGGCAGGAGTCAGAATTACGGTGTCTATGGTCCCGACGGTAAGTATTAGCGTTAGGTACTAGGGGGAGAGTTATGGTTAGGCTGCGGGAGGGGAAGGTTAAGGTTATGCTGCAGGAGGAGAGGTTTAGGGTTAGGCTGCGGGAAAGGTGCGTTAGGGTTACAATACTTGCATGTCGGGATTTCCACTGTCAGGATTACGCTGCTGGGATTCTGACCACCGGGATTTTGCCGGGATCTTGTACTGAGCCCTTGCTACACACCCACGGACAGTTTCCTTTACATTCGAATGCCCTGTTGCCACCTAGTAATGCCCACTCATTGGTTGCAGACAAAATACTGAAAGGGGTCAGAATCGCTCGTAAGTGCTTAAAGTTGCGTTTCTAACCCACCATGCATGCACAGTTTATTAAAAAATAACTAGTTGTGGCCGCATTCGAACTTGCGTTAATTTCTGTGTGCAGGATAGCTGCTCCCACATTGCATTAACCAGATTTCATCTCATGGGGCTTTTTTCTCAGCACAAAATGACTAGCTTTTTACCAGTGCTTTGGAATTGTAGTTCCCATACTTTCTATGGGAGGTCTATTGCTCCAACCAGGTGTACGTTATACAGAAACGCACACAAATAAAATACAAAAATGATGCTCCCAATGTCCCCTTACCATTATGATCTATTTACCGTACAAGAAGCAGTATTTTATGAGAAATATGTATGATATGAAATAATATGAGGGTCATCCCAAAGAGTTAGCAGGCAGGCCTTCAAATTGCTTATTTTTTTATTTTCACCATTTTCTGGATTATGTGCAAATGTAGCCACAGATTCTTTTTATGCGGGTGCTTCCAGAGAACTGGAAGTATGTATGTACTGTGCTTAGTGGACACTTAGATATGCTTACGCTAACACTAAAGCAGTGCAGTCCGACGTCTTTGGTGGTTTATAAATTAACTTTACTGAGCCAGTAATAATATCACAAAAAACAATCCCGCTGACAGAGCCTTTTCACACAGTATATTCCTAAAACTGGAATGTGGCCATGACCCTATACGAGTATATGTGCTAGGTGGACAAGTAGGAGCTATTGCATATAATTAGGCGTGATGCACATCTACATATTCTGTTGTCAGGGAAACACATGCTTTATCATTATTTACTTTTATGTATAAGATGCTGCATCATCTTACAGGGTAAGCAACAAAATATTTCAAAATTGCAAAGCATCAGATAATAAGTACTATATGCAACAGCTGACCATAAGATAAGTACCAAACACACAGACTTGGTAGGGCAAATCGGGGGCAAAGGTAAGGAAAGTGGCTGAAGCATGCAGTGATGACACAGGTGGAAGTTCATTCACTTTGTAATCCTATATCCAACGCAGTGTCAGAGTTGCAGAAGGGAGAAAGGAGACAAGGGTGACATGGAGTGTGTTAGGGAAGAACAAGTGGGTTAAGGGAGAGCTTACATACTAAGGGGAGGTGGTGAACATTTGGAGGGGGTACTGGATGGTGGTAGAGGAGAATAGTGTACAATTATGAGGAGGGCTGGTCAGCTTTAATAAAAAGGTATATTTTAGGAATGTTTACATTCTAACTTGTAAACATAATTGTTAGCACATACTGAGTACAGATAGTGTGTTAATAGGTTTTTAGACAAATGCACACTTGTTTGTCAGTCATGTCTGCAAGGTTAAATAAAATAAGTTATCTGTATGATTGTTTTGTCACGTGTGGCTGACTGATCATAACCACCTTGCCTGAGTGTAGTTTGGCTAATACCTCCTCTGACCAATCTGGGAGGAGACTGTCTTATTTATCTGTTTTGTAGGTGCTGCAATGTTAACATCTCTCTCTCCCATCCCATCTCTCACTCCATCTCTTTCCTATCTCCCCTTTCTCTTTCTTGCTATACTTTTTTTTTCACTCTTCTAACTATGACCCTGATTTGCCACCTATATCTCACCCCCTCCTCCCTCCTTTCCTCTCTGTCTTTCCTATTTTGCTCTTGCTCCCTTCTGCTCATATTGCATGTTGATTCGTCTCAGACACTCAGATGTTCGGAGTTTTGGCACATTGTGTAAGTCTTTGCATGCAGTCACCAATCAGCGGCAGGCTCTGTCTGTGTGTCTGTCTTCCTCCTTGACCTGTCTTGTGATCTCCAACACGAGGGGGGTCAATTTTCCTTCTCGGAGGTCAGTGGAGTCATATCTGGGAGTCTGTTTTTCTGTGTCTTTAAAGTTCCCCTCAATGGCAGCAAACGGCAAACACTACTGCAAAATGCAGTGATTGACATTTTCTAAGAACCAGTTCTTTAGAATTTACCTTTATTTTGATACCACCTCATATTTATTATTTATAAATACTTTCTGAGCAACCTACTTAAATGCCCCCAACAAGGTATCTTTTAAGTATCCCCTTGTGTGTATTTCCAAGAGAGAGAAATTATATTTCCTTATTTATAGCTAAGGAAATCCCCTTCTCCAGATATTTACCATATTTTCTATGATGTACTATAGGCTCCTTTGTTTCTTCTTTTAAATACCCAGTTATATGTATTGTCATCTACTTCCTCCCTCACCTTTCTCTATTCCATAGGCTCACAGTTACTAAACGGTGGTGACTGTAAATCTCAATAGTGTTTAAGTGCACCTCCATCTAAAAATTACTAATATACATATTGAATTAGATATCATTGTATTTCTATAAACTTATTTCAAGCTGGAGCCATAAATTAAATGCACACAGGTACACCAGGTGATAAATTTTGAAGGGCCTATTAACAACAAGAACAAGAGATTAGTGTGTACACTAGATGTGGTTTCTGTTTATTTCTTTTGTATGTACATTACAATTATTTGTCTTACACATAATCTAGTGACATTGTCAGTGGAGTGTTCAAGAGCAAAGTACGGCAACTGTCTTCTGTACTCCCAGCAGGCAATGTTTGGGAATGTAGGATTTTGCAGGTACATTCAGGTTGAACATAACATACCTAAATCTAGCTTGTTGGGTTTCCTATGAATAGATTGTTGTGGAAGAAAACATTGTAAATCATTTTATTTTTCTTTCTTTTAGTTGACTAAGGCCATGCTTTAGTTGTGGTTATTTACATGTGATAACAGTGGTTTACATATGACGTCTTAGTTTTATGTTGCCATATTAATTTATGCCAGCTGTACTGTTAATCAGGTAACAATTTTATTTTTATATTTACAGGGCACACGAAAATGTGCAATTTTAGTCTTTTGTTTATGACTCTAGTGTCTATGTTGTGTGCATAATGGTGTTCATATGTTGTATGCTCTGAAACCTACATGACAATGACATGCCCCATGCTGAGACACAGATAGCGTCACTTCATCAATAAATATCAAAGCAATTCTAAAGCATGCATACACAATTCTCCACACTTGAAGTACTGCCGTTTAGTAACTGCCACAAGAATTCTCTAGCTCCTATTTTTAAATAGGTCTCCCTTTCAGCTCCTTCCTTGTTTCATGCACAGGTATCTTCATTCATTTTTCCCTTGGAAACAGGGTCTTAGAGATACTTTTAGGAATATAATGTTAAGAGGTTTAGATTATATTTAACTCATATTACTTTCTCTTTTTCTTCTACTCTGTCTTTTATTTTCTGTTTCTTTACTAATATTGTTCTATTTTTGTCATTTCTACTCCTGATGTATATCTGTCTATACTTCCTTTTCATCTTCTTTGAATCTGCTCTAATTATATTTATCACTTTTGTTTTCTTAAATATCCATCTCCTTTTAATCTACCCCTGTTTACTGTTTGATTTTCTAATCATTCTCTTCCTTTACATTTTCTGACTGCTTTCCTTTTTCTACTTACCTTTTTTCCCTACATTTGTCTTTTTTCTCTTGGCATCTGGCCACTTTCCACTCTCTCCCTTTATCTCTATTTCCCTGTGACTGTTATTCTTTATGCTATTTTTCTTTCTCCCACTTCTTGCTTTGCTCTCTCTACCCCTCTCCTTATATGTTCTCTTTCCCTATCACAGCTTGTTCAGCAGTCTTGGAGAGCTGCACACTATTTCCCAGCGCAGCTATGGAGCATCCTACACCGTTCGTCCTGGGAGCCGACACCCCTTGACTCGCAGGGCACCTAGCCCTGTACCACCTTCTTCTGAGAGGGTGGAGCCCTTGGGCGGGGCACGTTCCTACACACTAACACCTCCAACCATCCTGAAGTCCTCCAGTCTCTCAATTCCTCACGAACCGAAGGAAGTGCGCTTTGTGGTAAGGAGTGTCAGCGCCCGGAGTCGATCTCCTTCTCCATCTTCTGGGCATCCAATGCACACTTCTCGACCATTCCTACAGAAGCCCCTTTCCCTTTGGAATAAGTACGATGTGGGTGACTGGCTAGAGAGTTTGAACCTTTCAGAACACCGGCTCAAGTTCCAGGATAACGAAATAGAGGGCTCCCATCTACCTGCGCTTACCAAGGATGACTTTGTAGAGCTGGGGGTAACCCGTGTGGGTCATCGAATGAACATCGAGCGTGCCCTCCGCCAACTCAGCACCAGCTGACCCGGTCAGGAGCTGCGGTCCCATCTCCCGGGAGGGCAACTCCGCACCGCTGCGGGGGGAGGAATCATTTCACATACACACAACTCAGAATACATAAGACACACATCTGTGGACACACACAAATCTGAACACTTAGAAAATACACAATGCATTGTACATACTGAAAATGATTCAGGTTGCCCTGAACCATTACAAAGTGGAACAAGTTGTTGTCCACACACACATACCGTGACTATAACATGTGCTAGTTTGATTACACTTAGTCTATCACATGCAGATACACTCACTTTGACACACACTGATACACAAGTGCTGACTCACACATTGGCGGAGGGAAGACACTGTACAGTGAGTGATAAACCTGATACATAATAACACTACAAAACTTGTTAAACTTCAAACATACAATCCTCTCCTTGTGCGGTGCAATGGGGCCCAGTAATTGATCCCCCCCTCCCTCTTTCTCTGTGCCATGGAGGGGAGGTGGGATCAATCACAGGGTCCCAAGGCCAGGCCACTGTGTGTTAATGCCACCTTTTTTAAACCTGAACCAACAAAGGGGTCGCAGTCAGACAGAGAGATCAGTCTGCAGGGGAACGGGGTTGAGCTGCACACCTCCCATACCAAGATCTGACTCAAATCCTGGAGGGTAATCCATGGATTGGGCTGGAAGAGGCCGCAGGTTCCAGCCACCGCCACTGTGGGACGCTTTTTATGCATCTTTTTAATTAGCTATATATTTGAAGAAAAAATGACTTTACCTATATATATCTCATATATATATATATCTATATCTATATACACGACACCCAGTCACTGGACTTTTTATATACAGGAGATCTGGGGGTATATAGAGGTATTTGCGGACCCCGCAATGCCTCATCTTGGGGGTTTGAATTTGTTTTCAGTATTTTTTTATTTTATTTTTATTGGAGGTTCTGATTGTTTTTACAATAAACCCCTTTACCACGCCACCAGCATTATTTAGAATGAAACACGCATCTTTTTATTTAAGTTGCATCTTTAAAGGGTTGATCATTATTTGGGGTTATTTTCAGGGGCTTCTCATTTTGTTCCAATGTCATATTTATTTGCACATCAGTATTCATTAAAATTGGGCCATCTGTTTAACAAGGAGGAGGAAGATTTGTCCTTAAGTTGTGACTTTTATGTCTGACTGTTCTGGGATATTTCTTATTGTGTTTCTCTGGCTGAGTTCCATATATTCTTTCCTGTGATATTCCATATAGGTTACTGTTTATTCTGGCATTTAAGGTGAGTTTTTATGGTTATATTTGGTTAACTATTTAATTGGTTGGACATTTTAATTAAGTAATTGGGGTCATATTTGGTTTTCATTTAATTTGGAATTGTATTGACTTATTCCAGGGTTTTGTCTATTCAGGTGTTCAGAATTAGCAATTATTTCCTCACATTGCTTTTTATGGTTTAGCCGGAGAAAGAATAGACCCAATCTAAACCCTCTGAAATGTTGTACATATTCCCTAACAAAACATCACCAAGAGTCTCCCCATTCAGTTCATTGGTGTCACAAAAACAAGTGTGCCTGCAGTGGATTTTTGGTAGATTTCACTGCATGTGTGGTCAACTGTCTCCTGCAGCACCTTTCATATTGTCATTAATGGACCCATTGGCTGGAGAGGAGGGAGGATCACGGAGTCGGCTGGGTCCTCTCTTGCACTGTGTCCCTGTGCACCTGAGGATAGATTACCCGAGGGTGACCGACCTGGATCCAGTGTGCCTTATTGCCATGATAATCGCTTCAGGTCCCTAGTGGGGAGAAGCAATCTAATGTTATCCCATTTCCTGCAGTGCCTTATCGCCATTGTGGAGCTTAGACAAGACCCTCTGACTGTGCTATACTAGCAGAAAAATTTACAGTCCCCAAGATGGAGCGATGGCTGCTGCTTCTCTGACTGGATCTCTACAGCCCAATTCCTACACACCAGTGGAGCCTCACGGACAGGGTTGTAAATCCAGTTACCTGTTTGGCAGAGGGATGTCACGGAGCCAGGTTATTAAGGCCACATGCTTCTGCAAGGAGAGACAAGACACTAAAAAGTACCAACATAAATGGAATTGCCACCCCATTTATTATTCTTCCCTTACTTTTAGTAATATATATAGGTTTCCACAGAAACATATTTTGTGTATAAGAAATTGTCAAATGTCATCTTTATATTCAGGTTCACTTAGCAATATTTCACAGAAAATGGATCAATTGTGTTATGTTCCAGTGGAAACCAAATAGAAAAAAAAGTAAGCCCCACAATTTACATATATGTTTGGCACTGGAAACTTCACCTTTCTGCCTCTGACTATGTATCCTGTTCTCTGTGCCACATATGTTTTAGCCTCTCATTATGAAGCCCTGAATCATCTCACAGCATGCAGGAAGCTATTGAAATACTTCATGATATGTTTATGGACTGTAGCCAATGCCCAGAAATGGAGGTATCACATAATGACAGTAAGATATTGTCTTGAAAATTAATCATTGAGAATTTATTTTCTGGAAATGAACACTAAAATAATATTGGAATTCTGTAATATGAATTTGGAGAAAAATTGTTCTGAAAAAATCAATATATAAAAGTAATAAAATAATTGAAAAAATAAATATAATAAAAAATAATAGTATAAACCTGGAATTTGAAAATGCCCATTAAGTATACTATATATTTCTTCACATTTTGAGATAAATATTTATCAATAAACATTAAATATATTGAAAGCATGAAAAAAATGATGTGCCAAAATAATGATTATAAAAATATTACATATTTTTAACTTTATATAAAAAGCTTTTTTTGTGTTGACCCCTCTTATACACTGTGTACAATGTATATAGCCCCATAATTTATGTGTAAACACCATTGAAACCCCTTTGTAATTAGTTTATTAATTTTCCCATACATATGCCTTTTATACTATTTTAGGCACCATATCCCAACTAGCCACACCATGTGTAACTTCCTTTTTACTGAAATGTTCTAAATTTTTTCACCAGAAAGAACCTCTCTTCTTTTTCCGGCTTTGCCTAACCTTGAAGGGGAGGGACTGGTGTTAATTGGGGGGGAGGTAGGGGATTCTGCCATGGGGTAAATATCATCTGGTGCTAATAAGAGGGGGTTGTGTTTTAATCTGACCCTCTCATATCTTAATGTTTTTAAGGCTTTCATACAGAGTGTGTGTTAACCACAGAGCATTGCACAGCTTCTGGGGCAGTTGTTGGATGTGTTAACAGTGGGCCTAGGAATAGGGAGAAGTTGAGATTGTTTTTACTAAATGGTGTGATTAAAACATTATTGGTGCAGACAGAGAATGAAGGATATATCTGTATTCGGGTTCTTGCTTCTCCCGGTTGTACTATATATATAACTGCATGGGATGGATAGCATGAACATTAAATTGTGTTGTGGGACTTTATGACCAAAGAAAATATATTAGGACATTGCTGCTAGCATAATGAAAATTGGTTAAATGTTTTCTATTCAGTAAACATTCTGTTTTTTTTGTTTGTTTTTTTATATACATACAAGTCAATCTTGATGAATAAGGCCCAATGAGACATATAAAGGAACCACCCAATCGGCTGAAACTGAATTACTCCATGGCACACGAAAATAATCACATTGTAGTGTCAGTCATCTAAATATAAAGAGCACAACTCAATTATCACAATGTTTTGCTACAAATAATATTTCTGGTAAAATCAGCCCGTTTTCAACTAATGAGTTTACGCACAGTTATATAATTTACTTACAATTTTCTCAAAATTATATTTGATACTTTCCACACATTTTTCTTAGGTGACATGTGAACTGCCTGTCTAAGTGTACAAAGTTGTGATGCCACTTTACTATAATAAAGAAATCAAAGGGTGACGTAATAGTTATGCACATCTATGCTTCGGTATTGCTCACATACAGTGGCGTGACTTCGGGCAGTGACACCAGCTGCAGCATTTAGTTAATCCTTGTGCCCGTTGCTGCAGCACTGCCCGGTGACACCATTCGATGGGGTGACACCAAAATAGCAGAGTTTCTTCGCTATTTTGGTATCACTCCCTTGGATGGTGTCACCCGCTGCAGCCCACATCCCCCTAGTGACGCCACTGCTCACATGCTCCTAAATATCAGCCCAGCACACATGAAGGTATACACGTTTACTCTCAGCCCCCGGGAGAAGTGTGTCTAGGTGTGCAGGGAGGATAATCTGAAGAAGTGCAAGTGATAATCTGTGAAAGTGCAAATATCACATGTTAACCTCCAACCATCTCAGAATCTCCCCTTTTGTTTCATGTATTGTTTTTTTTTTTTTTTTTAAATACTACTCCATTTAGCCTCATTAATGACTTAAATTATTAATGGGAGTGAAGGATATATTTTATTTACAGAATACCCTTTGTGGGATTAAAACATTGTTTTACGATGAGCAAAGGGCACCTAGAAATCAATTCTCCACCAAACTGAAAGTGGAAGGCACAAAATTACACCCTTAGGCAGCACTACAGTTATGCAGTCTGTTAAGCAATCACATATATCCTAATGTAATCCATTTAAATCATTATAAACTATTGTCACATACTCTAACCCGTAATCCTTGTTCTGCACACACACGAACATAATAACAACCATAGCGACATTTCACACACCTCACTTGAGTTA
Source organism: Taudactylus pleione (assembly GCA_031769625.1). Classification (NCBI taxonomy): domain Eukaryota; kingdom Metazoa; phylum Chordata; class Amphibia; order Anura; family Myobatrachidae; genus Taudactylus; species Taudactylus pleione. The sequence continues at coordinate 37,363,474 of JAUIMM010000018.1, read as the reverse complement.
TGGGATCTTCTCATAGGGGTTTATCTGGCTGTATATACATATGTGCTCAGGATAAACACAGGGAATAGATAGAGGCATTGGTGTCAGGTGTAGAGGTCCATATACGAACGCCCTACAACAGCGTAAAGGAATACATAAATTGCAGCATTGAATCAAAACAAAGGCGAAATGTTGAACCAAATATATCTATGCGTATACTAACACCCCACAGGAAGGGTAAAGTACAGGAAGAGTAAACACTTGATAGTATTGTAAATGCGCCTCGTAGAAAGTGTAAGTGCAAAATAATTGTGTCCCAACTATGTGACCATGTCTTGACTGTACTGGCATTTGCATTTTTGAAGTGCATTGCAGAAATACATATGCAAAAAGAAGGAAAGCACATACATCTTTATAGTGTGTCCTGAGCACATAGGTATATTTTCCACTAATTACTTATCTTGACGTCAGAGTGCCAGTATTCCCACACCTTGGGCAATACCCTCACTAATCATTAATATCTGAGCATTTTTCTCATTGGTCCTCTGATTAGTAGCTGCATGGCCTAACAGGACTTAACAACACCCTGTGCCGGCCCCACCCCCTTTGTCCATGATGTCACGCATAGGGAATGGTGCCGCCAGCACCTGGGAGTGTAGCAGTGCGAGCAGTTGTACACACGGCAGGGTGTCTGTAGTGTCCTAAGGGCTCTCCCCCTGTCACTGCAGTAGTGATACTGGCTGTAAGGTGCCGTTCCAGGCACCCTGCTAGCCAGAAGCAAGAGCCGTGAGACAGTATCAGTGCCGCACTCAGAGAGCATTGTGTATCGGCACCGCTCGCACACCCATAGTTACGGCTTTATTTAGCTGGTAGTTACAGTGGTACTTTCACAACCATTCTTTTGCAAATTCTATGTTTGTTTAAAGGACCTATACCACGTTCTCCACCACTGTCTCATTCATGTGATATATTTTTTTCCTATTTATTACTGCACTTTGTCCTCTTCAAATGGCATAATGTTTCTTACTGATTCTTATGGAGCATTCACACGGTCAGATTTGTCAGATCTGTTAGATGAACGATTTTAACAAAGATTTGAACGATTTTTGACTGCACTAAAATGAATGGAATCGTCCAAGTCTGACTGCAAACACATCAGTTGTCAGATATTGTTATCTGACCATCGGGAACGCACATTGTTCAAATCGTTCATCTGACAGATATGTCAGATCTTCCTTCAGATATGAACGATTGAACGATTTTTTAAATGATCTGAAGAAAAATCTGACCGTGTGTATGCTCCATTAGTGGTCTATTAATCAGATAGCAACAAATCCTATTTTCAGGACGATTTCTAAAAACGAATGCGCAGATCCCTGGCGTTACTGTCCAGCAGCAGTAAGCAGTGACTTACCGCAATGCCGGCCATTCGAGATCCCTATAAGCAGCATGTCCTGGCATTAACCCGCTCACGCAAACACACTTCACCTAAAGCCGTTCCAGGTGCAGATTCTGTAAAAAAATTAAAAGAAAAAAAATATTTTAATATACATGAAACAAGCGAAAAATGCTTTATTTGAATAATAAAGTATTTTTTCTTTATCGCATCTGCTATCGCCATTCTGGGAGCCCCTGCAATGGCCACACAACCTGCAGGAGCTTGATAAATAGGGAGAATGTCTAAAATTTGGGGATCTTCTCTCTTTGATAAACAGACGCCTTAGAACAATAAAAGTGTGTTTAAAACAAGTCTCAAAAGAAAAACATTGAGTTGATATAGTGCCTGTTCTGATCAGTGTCATATATCTCCTCCAGATCCGGCACTCATCTACCCTGGTGCCTTCCCAAAAGATATATATTTATATATATATAAATGTACTGTATTAGCATTTAGCAATGAATCAAAAAACTTAGAAATGCTGCACTAAATAAATCAAGTGTAAATTCTTTCCATTACCTGAATTTAAGGCAAACCTTTTAAACTCTTTGGCAGTAACCTCTTCCCAAACCTACCCCATGGCATTTGTCCTCAGTATGATGCCGGAATCAGCTAGCCATTTATTTTCTATTTCATGCTGTCATTTTTACCTGTCCCATGGGAAACAACAAAGTCACATTTTGCATTAGCAAAGAAAAATAATTAAAAAATGTTAACATAAAAATGTGCTATATTTAACATATTAAACAAAGCAACCAGAATAACTATAACGCTAAATAGATTACAATGAACCATCCTTGCAAGCATTGTTATTTTAAATTTTTTCACTAAATTAAAATAATGTATTAAGAACTCCAACCCAAACTCTAGTATGCACTTACAGTACAGTAATAATCTCCTGACCTTGTTGCACTAATATGCTCACTTGACTGGCTTGCACTAAGAAATCAATTTTGTTTGTCCGATAACCATTTACCTTTGAGCAGCGCCATGCAAGTAAAGTGCTCTGCAATGTCTGCATTTAAATGATAAACATTCTGGCCCACCCACAATAATGTCCCTATTAACCATTCATGATGAAAACTTCCATCCTGTGCAGTATGTATGATTATAAGTAATGTGATGATGCCAGTGCATCTAGCACTAAGATATTGTCTATATGCCCAACATTGTATAGATATGGATTCAGGGTAGAATATGAGGATGCATTGGTTCTGCATCAACTCTTTGTTTAAATAAATCAAATAATTGGGACACGTTATTGGAGGACCTTAACTAGAAAAGTAAATGTTTGTCGGACTATTTGTTGTCAGGTCAACATCATTGTGAAGAATTGCATGTAGGGTTAACTCAGATTAATATTGATACGCTGTGTTGAAGTTCTTCAGATGGCTATAATAGCATGGATATGTAAGATGCTTATGGTCTCAGACAGTTATATACAGCATGTGGAAGGGCTGCTTTAGAAAGCTATTTTAAACTATGAATAAGTTGATCGAATTACTCTGGATGCTAGGGAGGATGTATCTGTGTATGAAACTATGAATGCAGCATCTGAAGCTGAAGACAGGTGGGTGATCGTTCAGAAATGATGTAGTATGTGGGTACTCTGCCACTTTGATATGCTGAAAGTATGTCACTCTTCCTTGGTAGAGTGATGAGTTAGAGGGAGTATGTGTTTTTTTGTTTTTTGTTTTAAAATGTTCATTTGGGATGCTTGTGGAGTGGAGTGTTTGATGGATGCCATTAGTGAGGGCAGTGTGTTGATAACATGATATGTATGAGTTAGACAATATTGAGAGCAAGGCCTAGGATATGCTGATGCCCCACACATTCCCAATATTGCTCATTATGAATGTTGATACAAGCTGCTATGGAATATGAAAGCTGCTATGAAAAGCTGTGATAAGAAACAAATCTGAGGCTCCATCTGGATGTCAGAGGGGGGTTTATTGTGTGGAAGCACTCCATCAAAATGTAAATACATGCAGAATATAAAGGATTTGGGATGTCCCATCTAGGTGCTCATTTTTGATGTTGACAAATGCAGGGTTTGAATGCACTAAAAGGTGCATTCTAGGTTTTAATGGGGGTTTGGGAATTCTTCCTTGATGTTTGTGTTGGCATCAGGTGGTCTTTATTTTGGTGGTAATGTTAAGGGCGGGGTGTCTGGGTTTCTTCTCTTACCCCTGCATAGGTTGTTATTTGGTGTGCTGGATGACATAATAAATTTATAACAAAGTCTACATGTGTCATTGTTTTTTTTTTGAGTGTTTATAGAATATGAGAGAACAGCTCTGTAAAACTGGTCCTTTTCACAGTGACTGGCTATACAAGTCCTTCCAACCGGCTACTGCTGTAGGCCTCATACTCTACACAAGTATTGAGGATGTTGCAATGATTAAAGAACATCCGCAGATACAATGTCCAATAATTAATCACCAAACTGCCTAGTTGCCAGGAACTAGTGCAGTACTGTACAGATGTGTCCTTGCTCATCTCCCCTCAACACGCCATACAGTGCGGTGAGACGAAAGGTCACGTGCAACTCTGCTAGCATCGTGGGTCTTCTTTTTTTGCAGAAACTGTATATAAGTCGCGATGCGACTAGGATGCACCAGGGGACTGTGTTGATTCATTTTATATACGAGACTTCTATATCTGTGTACGACTGAGACTGTAAACGAAACTTGGCGTGGTAAAAAGCTGCGGCCGCTGCATTGTAGCACTTCGCATGCTGATAGAGAGACTAAAGGTGCGTATCCATTAGCAGACTGTGAAACAATTGGACGATTGCGACATTGTAATCATGCATTCGTTTCACAGTCTGTGCTGTGCCTACACTAAACGATCAGTCGTTCAGTGTAGGCACCCATCCTCACCCCCGAACATGGCCAATCTGTCGTTATCAGCAGATTCACCAGCATGTTCGGGTGAAGATAGATGTCAAAAACGACCAACGGGAGCGTGCATCGCTGGTAGTTTTTGACATTAAACTGCCTGATTTGTGCCTGATTAACAAGTGATTAAACAATAGCATTGTTTTTATCGTTCAATTGCTCTGTTTAATCGGGTAGTGGATACACACCTTAAGTCGCACATAGATATACAGCCATGGCCAAAAGTTTTGAGAATGAAAAGTATTGGTTTTCACAAAGTTTGCTGCTCCAGTGTTTTTAGACCTTTTTGTCATATTTTACTATGGTATACTGAAGTAAAATGACAAGCATTTCATAAGTGTCAAAGGCTTTTATTGACAATTACATTAAGTTTATTCAAAAAGTCAATATTTGCAGTGTTGACCCTTCTTTTTCAAGACCTCTGCAATTCGCCCTGGCATGTTGTCAATCAACTTCTGGGCCACATACTGACAGATGGCCGCCCATTCTTGCCTAATCAATGCTTGGAGTTTGTCAGAATTAGTGGGTTTTTGTTTGTCCACCCACCTCTTGAGAATTGACTATAAAGTTCTCAATGGGATTAAGGTCTGGGAAGTTTCCTGGCCATGGACTGAAAATTTTGATGTTTTGTTCCTCGAGCCACTTAGTTATCACTTTTGCCTCATGGCAAGGTGCTCCATTGCTGGAAAAGGCATTGTTCGTCACCAAACTGTCCTTGGATGGTTGGAGAAGTTGCTCTTGGAGGATGTTTTGGTACCATTCTTTATTCATGGCATGATGGAGCACCTTGCCATAAGGCAAAAGTGATAACTAAGTGGCTTGGAGAACAAAACATTAACATTTTGGGTCCATGGGCAGGAAACTCCCAAGACCTTAATCCCATTGAGAACTTGTGGTCAATCCTCAAGAGGCAGATGGACAAACAAAAACCCACTAATTCTGACAAACTCCAAGCATTGATTAGGAAAGAATGGGTGGCCATCAGTCAGTAGGTGGCCCAGAAGTTGATTGACAGCATGCCAGGGCCAATTGCAAAGGTTTTGAAAAAGAAGGATCAACATTGCAAATATTGATTCTTTGCATAAAAGCCTTTGTAATGCTTGTAATGTTACTTAAGTATATCATAGTAACATCTGACAAAAAGGTCTAAAAACTCTGAAGCAGCCAACTTTGTGAAAACCAATACGTGTGTCATTCTCAAAACTTTTGGCCATGGCTGTACAAGTGTCACATATCAAATTAATCAGCACAGTCACCTGGTGCATCCTAGTTGCATCACATTGCGACTTAGATGCATTTTCAGCAAAAAAAGATGCTAAAAAGGCTCTTGACGCAAGCAGAGTCTCACAGGACCATGCGCGCCAAGAGGGGCTGTTTTACATGGCTGCAGCAAAGACGAGTGAGGACACATCTGTACATCTAATTATCCACTGTGAAGAAGTACCACAAACATCTATCCCCATCAACAGCTGCAGGTGCTATTTCACTACCTAATGAAGCCCACACATCTTACATTGTAAACTCATTTGGACTTGACCATCTTTACATTCTGTTTCATGTCATTGTATGCCATTTGTTTATATCATGATCCCCCCAAAGTACAGTGCTACAGTTTTTAAAATAATAATAGAAGACCACCTCAAATCACATTATGAAAGTATGATTATAGTGCTCTGGTTTTGCTTAGTCCTGTGGATAATAGTTGTATCATACATGGTGTGAATATATGTATAGACAGCTATATAACAATATATTTCACTGTACATGCTGTTTTAGCCTTAGCTGACTCTTTTAAGGGAATTTGCCAATAACCCTTGGTTAGGTCTAAGGTAGTCGACTTGTGGCATGGGATGAGTCAAATTTAGAAACCTTATTCGACTTTCTAAAGTCGTTGCAAAACCTCAAAGCCTCTGACGGTTTGGCACTAATACAATAGGATTGTTCCATTCACTGTTGGACTTTTCAATTACTCAAAACCTGAGCATTTCTTCTACCTCCCGTTTTACGGCTTCTCTTCTGGCTTCAGGGATGCAATAAGACCTTTGATTTACAGTAACCCCAGGTGGGGTGACAATTTCATGTTTTATGATTTGGGATCTGCCTAGAATAGGAGAAAACACATCCTGATTTCGACCTACCTATTTCTATAACTTTAGTACTATACATTCCTATACATTCCTGAGTTTTATTAGCAACACCTGAGATTTGCTTAATACTCTCTCACCTTGGTTTCAACAGGTTAATATGGTAGATCTATTCAGCCTTTCGTCTCCTCTCCTGTCAGACCTTATAATTAACCGACCCTACTGTTTCGATAACCTCATATGTTCCCTGCCAATGGGCATACAGTTTGCTCTCAGCAGTGGGAACTAGAACCAACACCTTGTCCCCAGGGTTGAAGGACCAAACTACAGCATTACGTCATAGTTGCATTTTTGTCGCTGTTGGCCTTGGTCCATATGTTTAATTAAGAGACTTAGTTGTCTTATCTGGCTCAACAGTTGTGACGCAAACTGTACCACATTAGGTTCTTGAATGGGTTGTTGTTCCCACCCTTCTTTTAACAGGTCTAACACTCCTCTTGGTTGTCTCCCATAGAGGGGTTCATATGGGCTAAAACCTGTAGAAGCCTGTGGCATTTCCCATATTGCAAACATCAAATAGGGCAACAGTAAATTCCAATCACGGCTGTCTTGATTAACGGCCTGTCTAATCATTTGTTTGAGAGTCTGGTTGAATCACTCTACCAGACCATCGGTTTGGGGGGGGGGGTAGACTGAAGTTGTTATTCTCTCTACCCCCCACAACTGACACAGGTCTTTCATTAATTTGGACATAAAAGGGGTTCCTTGGTCAGTTAGAACCTCCTTAGGTATGTTCACATGGGTATAAAGTATTACCAGCTCTCGAGCAATGGTACTGGATTTAATGTTTCTCAGAGGTATTGCTTCGGGATATCTAGTAGCGTAATTTAATATGACCAGTATGTATTGGTGACCTCGAGCTGATTTTTCAATTGGACCAATTCAATCCATTCCAGTACGTTCAAATGGAACAGAAATTACCGGCAGGGTACTAAGGGAGCTCTAAACTGGGGTCTGGGAGCTGTCCTCTGACAGACGGGACATTCCTTACAGTAGTTCTTTACCGCGGCGTGTATACCAGGTCAAAAAAATCTATATTGTATTCGGTGGAGGGTTTTCTCCTCCCCTAAATGCCCTCCTCAGAGCTGCGTGTGAGCAGCCTTAAGTACCAATGATACATGCACTCGGGGAACTAACAACTGTTCCACCTTTTTGCCTTGTACATAGGCTACACGATACAACAAATCATTCTTCAATATAAAATATGGTGTGCCTTCTGGAGGCAAGGCATTCTCTATTTTGCCACTTCTACAACACCTTGAAATTCACTAGATTAGTATCATTTAATTGATCACATGCAAAGACACATCCTTGTCAACAGGCGACCAGTCATCTTCCGGACTGCTGTCCTCGGGTTGTTCAGTGACCACTACTGGTTTCGCCATCTTCCTGGTCAGGGAGCAAGCGGACACATCAGTCGAGTTTCCATCTCTGGAATGGTTACTCAGTCTTTTTACCGCTTGGCTTTGAATACGCTGGGAGAGACTGAGGTCTGCAGACGGATCACGCTGACAGTTCGTCACTGGTAGCTCTTCATTGGCCCGGCTGGCCAATATGTCTTTTAGTAAGGTAAAATGCCTTCCCAATATCAGGGTATGGAGATTTTGGGACCACTGTGGCCACAATATGTAGGACTCGTCTGTTAAATATCAGCTCAAATTATACACGGGAATAGTCTTCCATGGCCCCATGCACACAAAGTACCCTTACAGGTGGTAATACTTGATCCTCTTCTCTCAGAACTAGCCCTTTTGATACACTGGAAAGTTCACTCCCAATATCCACAATGGCACAGACTTCTCGACTCTCAATTTGTACTGCCACATGGAACAGGGTCGACTCTTTGGGGAAAGAAAGCCTGGCACATACTGATAGCTGGTCTAGCCACTTTGCCTGTCGTGCACTCCATCAGTTCTGACTGATTTGGGCAATCGCGACGAATATGCACCGGCTCCCCACAGTCATAACAGACTACCACAGAGTTTCTTGTGATAGCTTCCATTAGACCCCGGGTGCGTGGCTCGGGTACACGTTGTGGGTCCCGGTCAGGAACTTTTGTCTTTTTCCCCAGCGTGAGGTACTGCTCGATAACTGTAGCCAATTCCTCAAAGGTCTGGGGGTCAGCCTGCAGAGCCCACCTCTGTACACCTAGATTCAAACCCGTATACAGTGATCTATGGCTACTATTTCCACCACTCGACTCACTGCATTTTCCTCTGGCTTTAACCATGGCTTACCTAGCCTGGCCAAGTCTGCTAGCTGGATTCGGGGGGCTTTTGAAGGGGAAAATCGCCTGTCATGGAACCTTTAAGCATTTCTCGCTCTGGTCACCCCTATTCTAGCAAGTATAGCGGCTTTGAGCTGGGTATAAGAAGTGGCTTGCTGCTCAGGCTTATCAGTATATGCTTTCTGAGCTTCCCCGGTTAAATATGGGGCCAACTTATTGACCCATTCTTCCCTCTGCCAACCCTGGCGAGTTGCAGTCCTTTCAAAGGTGCGCAAATATGCGGCAACATCAGTTGCCGTCATTTTCTGCAACACCTTTGGCTCCTGACCTGCTTTCCTGAGCTGCACTAACTCTGTATGCATCAGCTTATATTTTCCATCAAAATTTGGGATTGCAGCAATTGTATTTGGGCTTGCTTGCCTGCGGCCTCATTTGTGATAGCCCTGAGAACTTCCATACTGGTTTCAGGTTGTGTAGTAAATTTAAACTTTGCTTCCCTTATCATAAGCCACCGTTATCTAATGCTAACTAATATGGGAAAATTAAATGGAAACAACTCCTCTCTTAAGTTACACAATCACTTAGAGTAGGATACACTGATGTGTGTGTGCTTCATGGAAAAAAAACTTACCCTTTAATTGCAATTTACAATGTCTTAAGTTGTTGCTGGGCTGCCCTTCCCAGCTTTAACCAAGCATACAAACCAATTAGGATTTTATTCCAATAAGCAAAAACTTAACCCTCTCCGCGCTGGTGCAATTGCAGGAAAGAGCACAGAATTAAAAGGTTTAAAACCAATTTTTCCTCAAGTCGGTTCACCCTACTCTCCCACCCAGCTGCTGTGCGATGCAGGCTTTCACCTAGCACCACACTAAGTGACGGAAAACAGCCGACCGCTACAGCTCCCCTGGATCTCTGGTGCTATATTCGTTGGCAGGTCCACTGCGGACTGTTTATTCACTGCAGCTTAGCAGACACTTCACAGCCAACATCAAGTCAGGTTTGCCACTCTGGCTTACCGACAGCATACACAATATCTGTGGACCATCCAGGTCTTGGCACCCTAATGCTAACCACCAAACCCCGGCCTATCGCCTCGCCAGGTGTAATCTATATAATAAAATCAAGTGCTGATAAAAAAAAACATTACGTTGATGTACTTGTGTGCACTTCGGTTCTAAAATGTGAGTACAGTAGGTTTTTGATCATTTACAGTATTGTTTACATATGTATTCTTACATAAATATGTTTGCCTCTGTATAAGAAGTTACAATTTATGGTATACACTTTGGACACCATCTTTATACGGATATTCTGTAAAATGGTATCTATACACTTTTCGAAATTACCTGAGTTGGGTATGAGCTAGTATCCACATGATGACCAAAAATAGTGGGTATGTCAGACCCGTAAACTATAATGGCCCCTAGATTGTTTCCTTCTGGTCATCCTCCAGTGACTTAAGCAATCAAATCCTGGACGTATACTTTCTGGCCATAATAGTGGTCACAGGTTTACCTAGAGCTGGCTGTGGAATCGTGGTGCCAAATTCACAGGTAGCCAAGCGTGAGCTGTGACCTATCGGATACTGACATTGGGACCCCTGCCCAAAGAGGTTGGTTTTGGGGCATTATATAAATTATTCATTAGTATCTTGACAGATTATTAAAATCCATGCCAATATTACAGTGTGTCCACCTGATAATGGATTGCTTCAGGGCATTTACTTTAGCCTTATGTGACCTCATTATTATTTTTTTTTTACTGCAGTTGATTTCTAGTATTTACCTTGGCCTGACTCTGACTTCACACTTTTTTCCTGATACAGAGGTAGACGCAGTACCAATCTTTGCACAATTGAGCAATTATTTCTGGACACTGCCAAACAAACATATTTCCAATCTCTAATCTCTGCTCAAGCTTCTAACCCCAAGCGACTTTTTAATACATTTAAACTGCTTCTTACCCCTGCATCACCCAAACCACCTGCTACTATCTGTGCACAAGATCTTGCTTCCTATTTTAGGGACAAGATTGATAAGATCCGAAATGAAATGGTAGACTCTTCCTCAGCTAGTGACCTGCTGAATTCACTACCTGAACCCTCTGGCACATTCTCTTCATTTGATCTCACAAACGAAGATGAAGTATCTACACTCTTGTCATCCTCCTACTCTATTACCTCTCCTGTAGATCCTATACCCTCACAAATCAGTAAAGCTCTGTCTCCTGTGCTTATCCCAACCCTAACTAAAATCTGTAATCTCTCTCTCTCCCTACTGGCAACTTTCCATCACTGTTCAAGCACGCAGTGATTACTCCCATTCTGAAAAAAACAAAATTCTGACCCTAATATTCTCTCAAATTACCGTCCTATCTCCCAGCTCCCATGCCCCTCCAAGCTACTTGAGAGACTTCTCTACACCCGCATCACACACTTTCTTAACTCACACAACTTATTGGACCCACTTCAGTCCGGCTTTCGTTCCCAACACTCCACAGAGACAGCACTGACTAAGGTAGTAAATGATCTTGTCACTGCCAAGGCTAAAGGCCATTACTCACTCCTAATTCTTCTAGATCTCTGCTGCTTTTGACACTGTTGACCACTCTCTTCTCATACAAACACTGCATGGTTCTCTTCCTACCTATCTGATCTCTCTTTTACTGTTCGTTTTTCTGATTCTGCCTCCTCTTCGCTACCTCTATCAGTTGGAGTACCGCAAGGCTCTGTCTTAGGTCCTTTACTATTCTCAATCTATACCACCTCTCTTGGCAAACTAATTCGCTCTTTTGGATTTCAGTACCATCTGTATGCGGATGATACTCAAATCTACCTATCCTCTCCAGATTTATCTCCATCTGTATTGGTCTGTCACTGAATGTCTTTCTGCCATTTCATCTTGGATGTCATCTCGCCACCTGAAACTTAATATTTCTAAAACAGAATTAATTATATTTCCACCGGCCCATAACAGTTACCAACCTGATCTCTCTATCACTGTAGATACCTCGGCCATCCACCCCGCCCCACAAGCTCGCTGCCTTGGTGTCATCCTTGACTCTGAACTGTCCTTTGTTCCCCATATTCAATCTGTCTCAAAATCATGTTACATACATTTAAAAAACATATCCAAAATTCGGCCATATCTCACACAAGACACTGCAAAAACTCTAATCCATGCACTTATTATTTCCTGCATTGACTATTGCAATAGCCTCCTTACTGGTCTTCCCAAAAACAGGCTATCACCATTACAATCCATTATGAATGCAGCTGCAAGGCTTATCTTCCTTGCGAAATGTTCTTCTGCTGCCCCGCTCTGTCAGTCCCTCCATTGGTTGCCGGTTTTCTACCGTATTCAATACAAAATACTTTCACTTACACATAAGGCTATTAACCAAACCACACATCTCTTCACTCATCTCAAAATATCTCCCAACCCGACCTCTCCGCTCAGCACAAGATCTACGTCTCTCATCCCCATGCATTACTTACTCCCATTCACGTTTACAGGACTTTCTTCATGCTGCACTCACTCTATGGAATAACCTACTTCGCACAATAAGGCTTTCCTCTAGTCTCCAATCCTTCAAGCATTCCCTGAAAACTCACCTCTTCAGGCAAGCTTATCAGATTCCAGAACCTCCCACATAACCTTCATAGCTTCCATATCTAAATACATCCCCTTTTACAGTCCACACACAATCTCACACATCGTCTTTCTCTCACATCCTCATGACATTTGGTCGACATTCCTGTGTGTCTGGATCATGCAGCCAACCAAGAAGTTGTGCATTCTGGCTGGACCAAAATGCAATATATAGCACCTATCCTTGTGTATCAATGCCTATTTCCCTATAGATTGTAAGCTTGCAAGCAGGGCCTTCCTACCTATATATCTGTCTGTTATTATCCAGTTTTGTTCTATTAATTCTTACAATTGTAAAGCGCAACGGAATATGCTGCGCTATATAAGAAACTGTTAATAAATTAAATAAATAATTATTTGCTACAACATATGCGTGAAACGTTTCGAAAACCCTTACAGTGCACATGTAACCAATGTGTGCAATGACGTGCGCATTTGCATACGACAATGCTATGACTTCAGTGTCTGTGATCCATTGGCAATTGGGTGGAGAATGGGAGGTGACCTAACGTGATCGCAAAAAGAGAAGGAGGCATGAGCGTGTTTCGGCATGTTGCTATGTTCTCTTTCAAAGCATCACAGCCACAATGACCATGCTTTCAGAAAGTTACAAGGGAGGCTGTGTGCCAGGCAGGGGCTGCTCAAGGAGTCGATGTTGCGACTGATGGTGAGTTGATGATGGAGTGAACGGAACCACCAGTACAGTTGATCATTTCTGAGATATGCAAAGTGGAGGTTGCAGGGTTTGCTCAGTCCCTCGCACAGAAGTACACAAGAGAAATGCTGAAGCTGACATTTGATTATTTTCACACTTGTGATTCCGTGAAAAAATTGCAGCCGAGCATGAACTGTGTGCACCTCTCCATCGCCCTTAATCCTTATTAGTGGGCTTATATTGGTTTATGCTCCTGACCTTTAAGTCTGAACCTAAGTGTATTCCTTCTACTACTGCTTTATTCCTGCCATTTGAGTCCTTTCTTGCATTCATTGTCAAATAAATATCACAATGTAAATATTGCTGCCAGTTTTTCATTGCTGTGGTCATCATCGCTTTCACAGACTAAAAGTATGACATCACAGGTATGTTGTGAACAAATGAGTAGAATACTAGCAGTTGGAGAACATCTACTCAGGAATGACAGAAAAGAGAGGAGTATATTGTTAATGAAACAGTGATGAAGATGCCTAGACACCTCTCCAATAAGAGGACAAACTGCTGAGGCACATCGTCTTTCATCTACAATGAAGATTCCTGTCCTTCTTGGGCGAGCTGTATCAAAGGGAAGAATCCCATGTAAAGCGTGTCCAATACAATACAGTATGTCTTTTGTATGTATTCAGTTACCTGGCTCAACATACTTGCATCAGGAGACTTATTTCTATAGTATGTCATGATGGATTGCATGACATTAATTGACACTTACTGCTCCCCAAAGTTTATCTTATCACTGCCGTCCAATGGTTGAGCTGCATACTTTCCTTTATAGTGGTCCTGTTACCAGAATTTGTTTTATTCAGAAGTCCATCATGTGTGAAAGTTTTAAGACTATATATTATTAAAGTGTTTGAAATTGCATTTTATATCCTAATCGTTACTGATCTGCTCTTTCTCTATTGTCTATGACATGAACATTACACAAAGTAAGATGTACAACAAATAGAGGGTAAAAGTCTGTGACATGATTGCAGCAGCAGGGAGATCAGAATTTAGCTGGATTGTGGAAGACCATAGATGATACCAGGTAGGTGCATTTGATTGGACTTCATAATTTTCTCATCCTAAATAAATGTAAAATTTATTTTCAAAAACCTGATTAGCATGCTATTCTCAGATCTACTTTACTGGAATGTTAAAAATTGGTGTACAAATGTCATGTTTGTAATAAAAAACATCATACATTACATGCACATGAGATTAAAAGAAGACAAAATGTGTTCTTGTTCATGTAAATTAAGAATAGCACTCACAAAACAATTTGTTACATATAGCAATAGTTTAGTTTCACAGTTGGACACTGTACTTAAGGCGGAATAGAAAAACATACCGCCTGTTGTTGTCCAGGAACTTGTGAACAGTTTGCTAAGAAGGGTGTCTGCAGTATTAACTGCACATGGTGGACCTACAAAGTAGTGACTTTAGTAAAACCTCAATCTATTTGCTGTCAGTGTCCAATCACTTTTGTCTACATAATGTCGTAAAGGTGTTTTTTTTAGGTTACTCCTTTCATTAGCCCCAAGCTGCAGAGATAGCGTTAAGAACAGGAATATTCATGAGGCATTTTTCAGAAACGCTTTGTGAAACTGTATGGCCCCTTAACAGCCTACAAAGCAACTGACCCAAAAGCACTCAATCATTAAATATCATAAAATGTAAATATACACCTACAGCCATAACATTAAAACCACCTGCCTAATATTGTGTATGTCTCCCTCGTGCCAGCAAAGCAGCTTTGACCCATCGATGGACTCCACAAGACCCCTGAAGGTGTTCTGTGGTAGCTGGTACCAAGACGTTAGCAGTAGATCCTCTTAAGTCCTGCAAGTTGCGAGGCCCAGCAACTTACAGGACTTAGAGGACCGGACTAGTTCCTCCAGCATATGCCACAGATGTTCGATTGTATTGAGATCTGGAGGCCAAGTCAGCACCTTGAACTCTTTGTCATGTTCCTCAAATTATTCCTGAACATTTTGTGCAGTGTGGCAGGGCACATTATCCTGCTGAAAGAGGAACATCAGGGAATACCGTTGCCATGAAGGGGTGTACTTAATAAATAACCGAAAGCAGTCGAATTAGTGGGATATATAAAAAGGCTGTATGCACCCTGCTCCCCAGTAGATAAGTCTGAAATTACCTATTATAAATATACACAACTAGTAGGTGAAAACATCACCAATGGGGGCGCGTAACCAAAGACCAGGGAAAATTAATCATTAAACATTTATTACAATAAACCACTTAAATATTCACATATAACAAAAAAATAATAATACATAAAAAAATGACAGACTAATAAAAATGTTACTAAAAGTAACACACCACTGTTACTTATCTCTTAATGTGTACTCTATAAGACACATTAATAAAATAGCAACATGTCACAATTAGCATATAAAATTTAAAGTTGCCGGTCAACAGACTACGTAAATGAATAGTTTTTCTATGGATTACAGTCTTTTAATATCACCTCCTAATTTTGTAGGTGTGGATTCCTACGGATGATATGCAGCTGTTAATAACTCCAATTGAGCTAATGTAATTAAGCTCATAGATGTAATAAAGAATGGACGGTTACAAATGATCTGTGGGAGCACAAAGCCTTCTGTCTGTAGCCAGCTGCTGCAGAAAGTGTAAGCAATTTAATATCCTGGTGAGTCTTCCTAGCTGTCTCCTTCTTTGACATGTTTACAATACACTGGTCTGGATCTTGTTCCATTCCTGTAGCTGGCTAGATAGTAGCAGGTAGTGCAAGGTGCTGCTTCAAATAAGGTATAAACCACGGCGATTCCAGTGCTAATGTGACCAGCGTAGCAGCAAAGTGGCAGGTGAAAGTTTGAATACCTGATGTATATCTCAGTATTCTAAATAGTGTGACTGTTTCCTCTGAGGGTGAATGATGGAGCTTCCTCTTAATTCCCTTTAAATTCATCCATTAGCCAACCATAGGTCAGCTCATAAACTTGAAAGAGGGATATATAAGGGTACCCACCTCTCTGTAGTGGAATCGTGCAGCTCTCCTAGGGGTCTTCCAACACCCTTGAATCCGAGTAGAAAATTTAAATAAAGGATAGCACCACAGTGTCTATCCCGGACCCAAGAGACACACAATCAAAGTAAGTAAATAAAAAGATGATTTATTATACTAGATATACAAATATGTATCAGAAGATAAAACTGACATAGTACATTTTTAGCAGTAAATGGTGCAAAAGCAACTCAGTATCATATAATCTATAACCATGGGAAAGTATCCAGACGTGCACATATATTGAATGAGTATCTCAATCAGCTGTGTGCTCTAATCTCTTGCAGTTGTGCTGTGTCTTATATATCCATCTGTTTAAAAAGTGGATAAAAATGTAGCATATGCATATGAAAAATGTATCCTTTCTGTAAATATACAATGTTCGTTTTTAGACCAACTTGTAACAAGTTCTTTAGTGAAAATCCAAAAACCTGTGTTTACTTTTAAATTTTTTATGTAAAGTTCAACTGCTGATCCACATACAGTCCCAGCATTACAAATCTGAAATAATCAGCCAGTGTAGCGTATCCCCCTATGGACTGTGGGCCTGATTCAGACCCGTTCTCTATATGCGTGCGCTCACAAGCAGCCCGTTCTGCGTACGCGCATGTGCACGCTTCATTCTGCCGGTGTGCAAACTCACTGCGATCGCATACCAGCTCACTCACCCAGTAAAGGCAGCCCAGGATAATGAGTGACAGGAGAGGCCATTTGTGGGTGGTAACAGGGGCAGGACACTAAATAAAGGGGGTTGGAGATGTGAACGCAGGCGTGCCCGTGTGTTTCAACGTCATTTTAGAGGCGTGCGTAATTAACAGCCAGCTTCATAGTACACATCACTTGCCATTTTTTTACACTGATTTCCTCGCAATGCTTGCGGTAGGGTAAAGCTACCTCAAGCACTGCGTTCACATCCGATGGTGCTCGATGTACCAATGTTTTAATACACTTCCTGGAGTTCTGTTGCTTGTGGGCGGCTCTACCTTGCGATTGGGCGTATGCATACACAAAGTGGCCGCACGCTAAGATATGGTGGGCGTGCTTATGCCTTGGTGAGCGATCGCTTCCTGTGGCGTCAGTTTGAAAAATTTGCATACGCATCTAGCGAGCGTACACTGATAGCGACCGGGTCTGAATCAGGCCCTGTGTTTTATAAGTAATGGGACCGGACTTGATGGTCCTCCTGTTGCCCGCTTAGAATAGCTCGGGCTGGGGAATGTAGGCAGATAGATTGCTCAACTTGTAACTGTTCCTCTCTCTTCTGCGCTGATGTGGAAGCCGAGGTCGTTGTGAGCTGTGTAGCGGCTAGCTTATCAGGGCGGCACGTGCCGGACCTTGGATGTGATGGTAAATTGAGCTCAACGGAGGCGCTCCGTACGAGCAATTCAACTCCGGAGCACCAGTAGTCACGGCAAGGAATCAGCCAGGGGCTGTGATAGTGCAGTGACACTCCGCACAGGTTTCCACAGGGATGGTTGCAAGTCAGGAATGCAGGCTTAACTTCAGGGACACATTTCTTTCTCATTAGAGAACTTCTTCAGCTCATAAACTTAATACATTAGGAGATGTGTTATCTCGTTGGTCCTTGTATCTATATATTAACATACATATTCTCTATGTTTAATACATTTACAATGCATACATATATCTCACATTAACATTTAACTTTTATAGCATTGTTCTAAATAGAACCACTTAAGAATAATCATATACTTAATATCTCCTAAAGGTAGAGGAGTATTTGTCCCTAAAATTTACTGGCTTCAAGTGACCCTAATCTAGCCTTTACATTAAAGCAAAATCAAAAACAGTTTCCTATAAGACTTTCTTTTGCAATGACAAAAGTCTTCGCTTTCGATATATCTGTGGGGGTTGGATCATCTTAAATCACTTTCATTATAACATGAAGGCAGCATTCCTTCTTTATCTCTGCATTTCTGTTCTGATATATTGAAAATTAAATTTTATTTGTCCCACATAGACGCCTTCCCAGGTTACTTATTTACTCACAGAGGTAGAGTCATAACCACATAAGATGTAAAACCAACACAAGAAAACATATAGCGCTGCACTATTGTGAAAAAAGGGGGTTGATATATATCACAATGGTGCAAACTCTAATTGGCATGTGATCTATATAAAAAAATGCAGCATTGACAGTAGTGCAATTCACCAAGGTGAATACATTCATAGGTGACCAACCATTAGGGGTAAATTTACTAAGATTCGAGTTTGGTCGAGATACCAATCATGGGTGTGCTATTTTTTACCACTCACAAATTTACTAAAGGAAAACTCGGGTGAGAAATCATGAAACTGCAAAACTCGGGTGAAAACACAAATAGAAATAAATACACCATCGTCCAAACTCGCAGGTACTTTCCATAGACAGGAATAGAAATCGGAAATTTACCAAGAATCGCGATTATAATCACGGGTGTAATTTTAGCAAACCCGGTCCTAAGTAGAAGTTTTAAATAGACTACCTCCTGAACTGCGTTCATAACATACACAGATCAGTGTTATCTGTGTATGTTCTTGCCTGTAATTAGCCCCAAAGAATGGTTAAAAAAAAACAGCGTGGAGTACCCCCCCCCCCCCCAAAAGCATAACCAGCCCCGGGCTGTGAGCCAGTCCTGGTTCTAAAAATATGGTGGACAAAACGTGTAGGGGTCCCCATTATTTTATGAACCATCACTGAGCTCTGTGAGCCATTCCTGGTCTTAAAAATACGGAGAAAAAATGGCGTGGGAGTCCCCATATTTTAAAAACCAGCACCGGACTCTAAATGAAGTGTAATGCTGCAGCCCGGGGACCCTTTCACCAGGTCACCCTGGCCAAAGCATTTATACCTCAAACTGGTCAGTCCAGGCTGGGGATCTCAGGGAAAGTGGGGACCCCCCAATAATGGGGTCCCCCTCTCCAGAGCACCCTAGGCTGAAGCCCGGGGCCGGTGGGTGGAGGAGTAATAGTGTTAATAATAGACTGTTGTTTTTTACAGTGCAACTACAGGTGCCCTTTGGCACTTGTGGAACTGTAAGTGCTAGCAGGTGGCTGGCACCCATACACTCACTGTAAAAAAAAAAAAAAAGTAAAAAAATCACAGTACACACACACAGTAGAAAGTATAATTTATTACATACTCACACATACTTACCTTGTCCCCAGTGATTGGACCCCTTTTCCAGTAGAAATCCAAGGGTTTCACACAAAAAAAAAACTTGCCTATCTCCTGGCACAGGTTGGTCCTCTTCTTCTCCATTAGTGTCCCGGCCCAATAAAAAAAACAGACATTGAAGAGGTGTATATGTTTCCATATACATCTCTTCGCCGGTACATGACTGAGTCCTCATGGTTTACGTCATTTGCCGGGCCGCCAACCAATCAGAGGCCGCTCTAGAGTAAGCGGCTGCTGATTGGCTGTGAGCTCTCTGGCTGTCAATCAACAGCCTTGCTGCTCACAGCCAATCAGCAGCCACTCTAGAGTAAGTGGCCGCTGATTGGCTGTGACCCACATGGCTGTTGATTGACAGCCAGGCGGCTCACAGCCAATCAGCGGCCACTTACAAGTGATGGAACACACGAGGGCGCCATCGTTTACCGGGGAAGAGATGTATGTGGAGACACATACATCTTTTCAATGTCCATGGTCCGGGTAACTTTTTTTTTTTTTTTTTTTTTAGTCTCGCTGGGACTCTACTGGAGAAGAGGACCGACCTGCCCCAGGAGATAGGTATTTAATTCTTTTTTATTTTTTGCGGGGGAAACCCTTGGATTTCTTCTGAAGAAGGGGACGATCACCAGGGAGAAGTAAGTATGTGTGTTTAGTGTGTAATAAAATTATACTTTCTACAGTGCCTGTGTCCTGTCTTTTTTTTTTTTGTTACAGAGGGGGTACCGGTGCCTATCGCCTGCTGGCACTTGTAGTTCCACTGTAAATAACAATAGCACATATCTATTATTAACACTATTATTTTTATTCATAAAGTACGGAGGATTCCTACACCCCCGTATTTTTAGAACCAGGACTGGCTCAGGAACCTGGGGCTGGTTCTGTTTTTGGGGGGGATCTCCATGTCTATTTTTTTATTTTATTTTTTACATAAAATACACACATGAAGCCTGCATGTATCTCACTGATATGTGCAGGCTGCACATTAGGGTGTGTTTAGCTGCAGTCAGACACAGTGAGCAAAACACGATTCTTAAATTTGAGTGTTTCAGCTGTCAAGTCACCCGTGTTTCAGCGATGCTGTGGGTGTTTCAACTTAGCCAGACACGATTCTTCGTGTCCAGAATATATCATCATATTCACCATTATTTGGCATGTCCTTGCATGGAATGAATAATCTCGAAACACTTCTTTTTCACAAGTTGATGTAATTCATCATTCTTAGAGATGGGCACAGCACCATTATATATCACTGATGCTGCTCCGCGCCTTTATTTAGAACCAAAAGATATGTCTACCTGTTTCCCTCTGATACAAAATGGGATTGGGAGAAAATGCTAACAAACAGACAGTAGTGTAGAGACCTTTTGGTACTAAAAGGCAATTCATCGCGACAATGGCCGAGCTTGACGGCAGCCCAGATTCGGTTAAAAGTACTTGCAGCACCATAGGGCTCAGGGCAAAATAAAGCAAATTCATGCTCGGCGCAAGGTGCCGGCTTTTTAATGCTGTTGTGATGGCAACTTGCATCCTTCCCATGGAATAGGATTGACCCCAAAGTGTGGCTTTCAAATGTATTATGTCACCTGTCAAATATAGTGGCTCGTGATATTCAGTCCTATTTTTTTTATTTTTTGGGGGGGTTGTGGCCACTTTAGAACTTTGGCATAAATTTTTGAAAATGTTTTGTACATAAATCAAATTTACACACTTACCCGACACAGCGGCCAATTTGGTAAGCTATACACACTTACTAATCGGCTGCTCAATGGGGATGATTCAATTGTGTGGGTGGCTATTTTTTTTAGGGTGCCTGATGGAGCAATTCAATTGTTGCTCTGTTAGGGTGCGATAGGTGTCAGTATTTCTGTTTGCACCCTCAGAAGAGTGCAAGTCCAAATGTGCGATAAAACTTTGGCTCGGGCGCCCAAACAGAAGTTTGGGCGCCCTAAAAAGGACTTTAGACGGGTTTAGCTGTTTTACACGGCTAAACCAGGTCTAATAGGGCGTGAAGACCGTGAAAATTAATGGGCGCACACAACAATTGAATTGCTACAGCTTTATTTTGTACATCTCTCAAGTGAATTACACATAACATCTATTTTCTGTCATAGAGATAGATGTTATGTCAAACTTAAATTCTTCATACATCTGGTCATCTTATACACATATTTCGCAGCATATATCCTAACCCACTGCTCCATGCTCCTTCCTCACTATCTACCCCATCTGAGTTGCCCCTGTCTCTCCCTCCCCTTTAGAATGTAAGCTCTCACGAGCAGGGCCCTCATTCCTCACGTGTTTCTCCTCCCCCTACTCATAGTATCTTTTACTTCTAACTCTCCAATTGGCACCTAACATTTGGTTGCTGAGGCCCTGCTGCTTGTGTTATGCAGCTACACTCAGGTAGATAAATATTGGGACATTGATAGAATTTTCACATTTTGGCCTCTATTCACCACCACAATGGCTTTGAAATGAAACAAACAAGATGTGTTTTAACTGCAGACTTTCAGATTTAATTTGAGGGTAATTACATCCAAATCAGGTGATTGGGGGAGTTGACCTGTTTGCACAATATGGTATAGTATATGGTATTGTCCTGATGACGGTCCTAAGGAGGAATGAAATGTCGACTATTACTATGATATCCCGTGAGTTCAAACAAAGATTTGTTTTTATCTTTTCTACTACTACCTGGTGAGTGCCCTATTTAGCAATATTTGTATATGTGGATTCGCTTGGGATCTTTGAGGAGTACCACCCTGTTGATCATTCAATGGCTCGGAGTGCAGACTTTGGCATAGTTCTATACATACATATATATATATATATATATATATTACACTGTATATTCTTAAAAATATAAATTAAGTTGCAAGATTATTTACAGCAACCACAATAGGGAGTAGCCTAAGTAACACTGTCCTGGTATATTTCTATTCAAGATCGTTGCTTCTTGTAAAGTGCAATCGATATAGGCGAAATATGTATTGCTCTCATGTCCTCTCAAGGCTTATGGAGAGATTTGGTAAAAGTACTCCCAAAAGGTGCCAAAGATGGTGACAGCAAGACATGCAAAGTCCCGGAAACAGAGGGCCTGATTCAGACCTGCTCGAGAGCGCACAGCGCTCACAAGCTGGTCGATGGTCCTCCACTGCGCGTGCGCAAGCTGGTGCTCCGTTGCTACAGGTCTCACACCAAAACGGGGTGGCTGTCGATTGTGATTGACAGCTCGTCCCGTTTTGGAGGCGGGCAGGGGGGGTGGCTGGCCAAACGGAGGCGTTCCCGAAGGAATGCCTGCCGTTTGGGGGCGGCCTCAATAGTGAGCTTCCAGCTCTATTACAGCCGGATGCTCACTGGGGCTTGCGATGGACGAGACCCTACCACAAGGGTCTCTTTGCAAGCCCGATGATCGCGACCATCACCTGGCCGCTCGCAAAAGCTGTGGGTGGTCACCCACAGCTTAGCGAGTGGCCAGGAGAACGGCTATCAAAAAAAAATATGCCGCCCTGAATCAGAGAGAGCGCTCTGAAAGAGCGTCCGGCTCTGAATCAGGCCCAGAGCCCACACCTGGTGGTATCCGAAGGTAACTAATCCACAGATGCAGCCCGCAGGTGTCCATAAATAGCCATGCTTAACACGTTTTGAACTGGAAGTTCTTCAGAAGAGTGTTGTGCCTAAGCCTGAACCCACCTAAATACCCCTACTAAATAGACCTATCACCCACTTAATTGAAAACGCTCCTTCCCTGGAGCAATAAGGCAGTACCACCACTCATATGCAGAAGTGACATCAGGTCAGAAACGACGTAACATGTTCCTTGTTATGCGTTCCACTTTGTGATTTAAAATTAGCTGGTGTAGATAAAACCATATTGCACATAAAAACTTAGGCTTATTGGAGCATGCACAATTCCCCTGAGTTGTATTCAATATAAGGACGCGTATCACGAATACCATCTTTGTTTGTGTTCCAATATGAGTTTCAAACATCCCTCCAATATGATAGAATTATTTGCTGACTGGATGTACCGGAGTGGAATGTAAAATGCAGGAGTAAGTGGAATGCATAAAATATATATATATATATATACACATACAAAAAGATACCCTATTATTTGCGCTAAAATTATTGATGATACTGATATGTAACAACACTTAAATCTAATAGAGTGTCAAGAAAGAAGAGAAAGGGCGCTCTAATGTACAAAATATAAAATATATTAAAATACAAAATGTGGGGGGGCGTGGCTTAACGAGTGGCCGAGTAGGACGTGGGCGCCGATAGCTCCTGCTAATTTGACACATTTAGGTAGTAACCTACCTTGGTCCTCCATCGCATTCCAGGGCTCCTAACATCCTCCTCACTCGGTGAGCGTCCGGAGGCCGGAGCCGCTACGGGAGACAGAGTTCCAGCGTCGGGGCCTGCTCCTGCTCTGAAGCCGGGGACTAAAGTTAGAGGCCGATCGGTAGTCGCGGTCTGCGCAGGCGCGATCGCGGCTGATCGGCGGCTCTCCCTCTTGCTGTGCTGGACTGCAGGTAACCCTTTGCCTCCCCTGCATCTTGATACTGGGCCCAGTGATGCCCTGTGGGTCCCTGTAATTAGTGGAGCTTCAGAGAATTGAGCAACCACCATCTTGGAAGAGGCATGACAAGCTCTGCTGCAGCACTGGAAATAAGAGTGCCTGTATATCTGCCTAAGTGATATTTCCTGCACATTTGCTCTGCCTGTCTACAGCAGCTTTGGTATTAAATTTTCCCAGTTGGAGAGTATACTCCACAGAGTTGCTTGATCCTATATTAGCTATCATTATGGCCAGTGATTAACAAGATATGACTTTCTTTCACCACTCCTATATGTTGTGACGCTATTTAAGATCTGTGGATTCGTTGTATTATCAAGCCGTCTGATTGGTCTTCAGGTGTTCTCTAATCTATTTTACTCACTTTTCATCAATGGGGCCTAAACGTCAGCGTGCGCCCAGTGTGGTGCCTCCTGTGAGCTTCTTTAAACAACGCTCACCTGCTCGAGGTGCTACGGAAGCTGCGTCTCATGACACCAAGGTTAAAGGACCAATGTCTTTAACACAGTCATCCCCGATTGCCACTAATGCCTTACCTCCTGTCGCTACCCCTGGTGACGGGGAACCTTTAACAGTGGGGTCCATGAAACAACTTTTGGCATCCTTTTAAAGAAGATATTTCCTTGAGTTTCGGTCTGCTTTACAGTCCTATCAGCTTTCAATTGATGACTTGGGATCCCGCACTGATCATTTGGAAACTAAGATGGAGGAAGTGGTTGGATCCCATAACAACCTGATTAACTCGCACGAGCAGCTTCAATCTGAGGTTACGGCCTTGCGAACTAAAGTTGGTGACCTTGAAGACCGGTCTCATCGCAATAATATAAAGATACGTGGGATTCCGGAATCCGTAGGTTTTTGGGACCTTCAGGACTTTGTTACGGATATCTTTACGAAACTCTTGCCCACTACCACTATTACAGAGTTCTTAGTTGATCGTATCCATCGTTTGCCTCGTGCAAAAAATGCCCCTGCTGGGGTTCCTCGAGACACACTAATGAGACTGCATTATTACCACATCAAAGAGGCGATACTTCGAGCTGCACGTGCGACTGATTCTTCCGCTGCAGTGCTGGGAGATTTACAAATATTTGGAGATATCTCTGCGACCACTTTAGCTCAACGCCGATCGTTTCATCAAGTTACAAGTGCTCTCCGGAAGGCAGAGGTCTTGTACCGATGGGGCTTCCCAACAAAGCTGATCGTGTCTCGGAATGGATCCACAGTTATAGTTTCTACTCCAGATGATGGTCTTCAACTACTTCGTTCTTGGAACATTTTGTCTGATGACCCAGTACAGAAAACATCAAGTCCTCGTATCCAAAAAGAATGGTCTCTTGTGGGTTCGAATGGTTGAGGGCCAGCTTTCTTTTTGCAAGTTTTGCTGTTTCATTTCTAAGTGTTGATTGGGCCGTCATTTTGTGGTTACCCACGACCAAGGTATTCTGGACTGTTCCTGGTAAGATGCATCTATAGAGGTTATGTCCTTTAAGCGAGAAGTTTTCAATGAGTTGCCGGGGCTCAGTGATTTTTTCTGTGTTCAATTACTGCTACTTCCCATTAATCTTTGTTTTGTTTTTTGTTTTCTCAGAATAATAGTGTCATTACACGATTTTATTTAAATGTGGCGATTTTATATGTTAGGAGTGGTGGAAGAGGGGCCCCTACCCCCCTTTTTTCTAGTTAGTGCCATCCTAATTGGTGGCCTCCTCTAGTTCCATATGGGAGCTATTTCAGCTTGTTTATTTTGTATTGTTGTTTTTATTTTATTATTATTTTTTAATGTCTTTTTTTCTTTTTCTTTCCCTTCTCCCGCCCCCCCCCCCCCATTTTTTTTTTTTTATCTCTTTGGTACATCGATTGTATTTTATACGTATTGTTTTATATGCTGAAATGCGATATCTTCATTATTATTGTTTATGGTTAAGGTTATATCACTAAATGTTAAGGGGTTAAACTCCCCAAATAAGAGACGTCTTGCTTTGCGATACTTTGCAAAGGCTAAGGCACATGTGGTAGCTATACAGGAAACCCATTTTGCTGCTTCTTCTCCACCTAAGTTTTCTGGCCATAATTATCCTCAATGTTACACTGCAAATGGACCGGAAAAAAAGGCTGGAGTAGCTATTTTAATTTCTCGTTCCTGTAATTTTGCTCTACAATCACAACATGCAGATGTGCATGGGCGTTATTTGATTTTAAGTGGTAAATTAGAAGACCAATTGGTCACTTTGGTATCTGTCTATGTCCGCAATACTAAACAGGTGGCATTCTGTAGACGCTTCTGTACTGATTTGCAAAAACGTTCTAAGGGTGCGGTTATGGTTTTAGGTGACTTTAATATGGATCTTGATCAGAGGGTTGATAGATCTTCCTCCACGGTTAGATTGAAGGCTACATCGCTGCAGGACCATTCTCAGGCCTTTCAAAATCTTTTAACGGAATATGATTTGTTTGATATTTGGAGGGCAAAACATCCGACAGTACGGGACTATACCTTTTACTCGCATGTCCACAGATCATATTCCAGAATTGATTTAGCTTTGGCAGATAAGTGGACTTTATAACAGGTCCGGCAGGTTGTTATACTTCCTATGACCTGATCTGATCATGCGCCTCTTTGTTTGGAGTGGGTATTAGGGTCACCTTGTATGGCGCCTAAGCCTTGGCGGTTAGGAGCTTATCTTCTGTCTGATTTGGAATCTAAACAGGCTCTTTCCCGTACCCTCTCTATGTATATGGAAACTAACAAACCAACAGACACTTCTATTTTTAATTATTGGTGTACATTAAAAGCAGTAGTTAGAGGGACAGCTATTCAATCGGCAGCACGTATTAAGAAGGTAAATTTACAACGACAGGCTGCTCTGTAAGCTCAATTAAAAGATTTGGAGGAGCGTCATAAGTGTTCCCCTTCTGATGCTATTATTTTTAAAGACCTGATTAAGGTCAGGGATGAATGGAATAGTTTCACATTGCAAGAGGTGCATAGGAACTTATTTAGGCTAAAACAAAGGTTCTATGTTCAGGGTGATAGAGCGGGTAGAATGCTGGCGTGGAAATTGAGGGGGAAACTGGCCAAGGAGAGAATTCGTGTGATTTTTCAATAAAGTTGGTGCAAAAGTGTCGGATCCTCTGGATATAGCTAATACTTTTGCTGAGTACTATTCGCAACTATACAATTTATCTAGTGATCTGCAAGTTTTTCAGCGTAAGCCGGATGAGATTGCTAGGTTTTTTAAACTCCCATCGTTACAGGATGAATTCATTCAATCTCTTGGCAATCCTTGGTCAGAAGAAGAAATAACTGCGGCCATAGAGTTCTTGCCTTTAGATAAAGCTCCCGGGCCAGATGGCTATATCAATGCTTTTTATAAAACTTTTAAGGAAGAATTGGTTCCAGCTCTCAAGTTAGTGTATAATGAAGCTTCGGACATAGGATATTTCCCCAGAGAGATGTTGGATTCGCATATTGTGGCACTTCCCAAACCCGGAAAGAACCCCTTATTGGTTACCAACTACAGACCAATAGCACTTTTGAATACTGATGTTAAGGTATATGCCAAATTAATAGCAGGGCAGTTGGGTCCATTAATACCCTCATTGATTAACCAAGATCAGGCTGGGTTTGTTTTGGGTAGACAACCTTCAGATAACACTAGGCGAGTTTTCAATTTGGTAGATTTGTTTGCTGTATCTGGAGACCCATTATTATTGCTTTCATTGGATGCCGAAAAAGCATTTGACAGATTGCATTGGGGTTATTTGTCTGAGGTTCTGAGTCTATTTGGGTTGCGGGATAGAGCTTTGTCATCTATAATGGCCCTTTACTCTTATCCCTCAGCTAAAGTTTTTGTGAACGGCCTTCTCTCCTCTGCCTTTTCTATATCGAATGGCACTCGGCAGGGTTGCCCGCTTTCCCCTTTGATTTTCGCGCTTGCTATAGAACCAATGGCAGAAACCATCAGGGAAACTATTGCTATACAGGGTCCTCAGTCGGGGAGCTCTTCTCACAAAATCTGTTTGTTTGCTGATGACGTATTGATGTGCCTTACTAACCCTGAATCCTCATTGTCGTCATTACATACGATATTAGAACAATATTCCAGAGTGTCTTATTATAAACTAAATACAGCTAAGACAGAGGCACTTCCTATAAATATTTCTCCTGAGCTTCTGGCTAGGCTTAAAGTGGGTTACAACTATGCATGGCAAGATAAGAGTCTTACATATTTGGGGGTTCAGATTCCAAAAAGGGGGGTTGATGCTGTGTCTTGTAACTATCTCCCCCTCTTGACTAAATGTTCACTTTTAACAGCTGATTGGATGTTACAGGAAGTTTCCTGGTTGGGCCGTATTGCTGCTTTAAAAATGGTACTGTTACCCAAGTTAATGTACTTATTTCGCACCATTCCTAAGCTACTTCCTTTGTCATTGTTATCTAAATTCTATGGTGTTTTTTCAAAGTATGTTTGGAAGTCAAAAAAACCTAGATAGTCTAGACGTATTCTGTCTTTACCTAAGACGGAGGGGGGTCTTGCATTTCCAGACCTAGAATTGTACCAGTGGGCATGTATTTTATGTCAGCTTGGGGATTGGTTTTATTTGGAGGTTCCTAAACCATGGGTACTTTTAGAGCGGAATATGTCTCATTCTTTTTCATTATCTGATTTACTATGGTTACCGCTTACCTGTAAAAACCAGTTGCCTTCTTTCTCAATGGCAATAAGTGCCTCTGTATCTGTATGGCATAAAACTGTAGCTAGATTGAATGAGTTTCACCTCCCCACTACTAACCTTACTTTGAAAAGTATAGCTGTTTTGATTCCTAATTTGAAATTTGATACTTGGGTGGCTCAGGAAGCAACCTCATTGAATGATGTAATGCTTAATGGTGTAATTCTCCCGTTCTCCCGCATTCAGGAATTGTATTCCATTTCATCAAGGGATTTCTATAAATATTTACAGTTACGCCATTGGTTGCACAGTTTAGAATTAGGCTCTCGGCCTTTGCAGACTACCCCAAAATATATTTTTGAGAGGCTTACCTCGGGAGGATATAAGAAAAGTATCTCTTGGTGGTATGGTTTACTGGTAAGTGCTTCCAAACCTGTAACTTTTCCGGCTCTCTTGAAATGGGAATCTGATCTCTCTAGGTCTCTCACGGAAGATGACTGGGGCTCCATTTTCAAATCATGCTTCCACATTTCTAAGTGTATTTCACATGTGGAAATGTTTTATAAACTTATTCACAGGATGTATTTAACTCCCGACAGGCTTCATAGAATCTGGCCTTCCCTCCCTAACCAATGCTGGCGCAAATGCGGCCAAATTGGGGATATTTATCATGTATTTTGGGCATGTCCAAAATTGAATATATTGTGGCATCAGGTATTTCTGTTAATCTCCAAAGTGACTGGGATTGCTATACCTCCAGACCCCTTTTTAGCACTATTTCATGTTTACCAGGGCAATATCTCTTTGGGTGATAAATATGTGATGGGGCATATTTTAATTGCCACTAAGTCTCTTATTGCTTATCATTGGCGTTCAGACGTTATACCAAAATTAGATACTATAGAGGATAAAATACAAGCCCATTGTGATTTTGAGATAGCGGGAGTCTCATACTCCACCTCAGATAAGAATCCATTAATGATTTGGTTCAGTTGGAGTGAATATCGAGCAGAGTCCCGACGCTCTCAAAGCATTGCTGGCCTTACTTTGCCGGTGTTAGATTCTTAATGACGGGAGAATTTTATATGTCGGTTGTTTGATATAATATATTGCTTATATGTAATTCATTGTACGGTATGTTAACAGTACTTTGATATTTTTGTGATTTATGTTGATGTACTCTGGCTCTAGGGCCAATTTTTTCCCTGTCCCTATTTTGTTATTTATATTATTATTTTGTATTGTTATTTTATTGTATGTCTTGTTATATATATTTTGTGACCAAAATTAATAAAAATTCACTATTGAAAAAAAAAAATACAAAAAGTGTAAATAACACAAACTGAATAATTAAAAAATCAACAATAAACTCCAGTTTATTCTCCGCAAACAGATCTTAGGATCGTTTGATCAGTGTTCACATTTTCCTGACTATTAATAGGAATGATAATACAGTCATTTGATGATGTACCCCTGATGAAGTCCCATGTGGGGACGAAACGCGTTGGGTCTCCATCGTATTTTGACTAGTGTTTGATGTAAGCTCATCAGATTCACTGATTTTAATGAATAAATATTGTTCTTTTTTATTGAGATTGAAGTGTTTTATTCAAATAATAATAGTGGCCTTTTGGCCTGTTTGGGTGTATTTTTGGTGGAAGGGTATTTTTCAGCAACATTACAAGGAATCATTGCTAACCCTGAAAACAGGATTTATGACCTCTACAAAATCATTTAAAGACCAACAAAGGACTCAATAAATCTACTCTCTGTGAAACGAAAGGGAGATTCATCCTTTGTGTCGACATCTAGGACTGATCATTGAAGTAGCTTCATTGCTGCATTAATTGTTGATTTTTTAATTATTCAGTTTGTGTCATTTACACATTTTGTATTTTAATATATTTTGTACATTAGAGCGCCCTTTCTCTTCTTTCTTGATATATATATATATATATTTTATTTTATTTTTTTCCAAAAAGAACAGGATAACATATCACAAAAAATAAAAAATTTTTTTCCATAAATCAAAATCCATTCAAAGAGAACACCTTAATTCAAAATCCCCATTATCTAAATCTTTTGTCCTCCTCATATGGAATCCATTGAATGTTGAATGCCCCAGTTCTTACTGCAACATTCTTTGGAATTATATTTACTCTTAAAATGTGTGGGTCTCTAAGCCCTTATGAATATTCTAAATACATTCAGAAAGGTGGGCTCTTAAGCTGGGTACACATTAGACGATGTGTACCAAGAACGACATGGTTCGAGATGGACACGGTAGCGGTGCAGGCATTGGCAAGAGCATACACGCTTGCCGGTGATGGGTGTTAGCAGCAGCCATGCTGCATTTGGCAGCATGGCTTTGCTAGTGACATCCTCAGAGCTTTCTACATGTACAAAAGATCTGAGGAAACGACGGACGTCCCGCGGGAGCGCGCATCGGGATCATGATAGTGGGTACACTAGACAATTTGAATGATTTGTCGTTCCGCTGTCTCAGAATTGGCCAAATTCTTCAGAATATCGTCTTGTGTGTACCTACCTTTAGATTCCTACTGGTCTTGCCAATATAAAGGAATCCGCAGTAACACTCCAGAGTGTGTACCACATTTTTTGAGTTGCATGTAATAAATTCTTTAATGGAGTAAATTGCAGTGACCGTTCATTAGCGGCAACGGGGGGGGTGCCGACTCAAATGCAGGCGTGATATGACTGTTTTTGGGTCGTGTCTGCGACTGCGATCCCGTACCCAGTAAAAATGGCTCCCGCATCTCCGTTCCCATGGCCATTCTGCATAACTATAGGCTAAGTCAGAAGACCAATTATTGACTGATATGCGACTGATGCTGCATCTTTGTACACAATTGCTTGGACTTGTGAAGCAGTTGATGGGTGTCTCAATACAGATCTCTGCAGTTGTGTTGCTTGCATACAAATTTGCACCTGTGATGCATTAGCGTACATCTCTAAATCAGGCCCTTAGTCACAGCTTAAGGTGCCCATCCACTAGAAGACATGAAAACGACTGCACGATTACGACATCGTAAACGTGCAGTTGTTTGTCAGTCTGTGATGTGATGCGCAGTCGTTCAGTGTAGGCACATCAATCATCTGCAAACATGCTGAACCTGACGTTATCGTCAGGTTGTCCAGCATGTTTGCCCGATAATAATGTCTAAACGACCAGCGGGAGCGCGCATTGCTGGTCGTTTTAGACATATTTGCAAACGATTTATGAACGATAACAATATAGTTGTCGTTCAACCGCTCTATTAAATAGTCTAGTGGATGGGCACCTTAACATTTGTCACTTTTTATTACTGGAGAGGAACGGGGGACATATGAGCCAATCAGGAGTCATATCTCTTGCAGGTGTTGCTGCGCTGGTGCAAATACAAGTACCAACGATGGTCAGCACAACTAACTAGATACATTTGTTTCAATGATTACGGATCGACCTCTCCAGTTAATAGTACAGGTTGAATCTCCCATATCCAAAATGCTTGGGACCAGGGGTATTTTGGATATCGGAATATTCCGTATTTTGGAATAATTGCATATTATATTAAAATGTCTAAGGTATAGGGCCCAAATCTAAACATGGAATGCATTTATGATTTATATACACACAGCCTGCAGGTAATTTTATACAATATTTTCAATAATTTTGTGGCTCAAACAAAGTTTGTGTACATACATGAAATTTATTTATGTGTCATATACACCTTATACACACAGCCTATAGGTCATTTTATACTTTATTTTTAATAATTTTGTGCCTTAAACAAAGTTTGTGTACATTGAACCATCAAAAATCAAAGTTTTCACTATCTCAGTCATGCTAAAAATATTCCGTATTTTGGAATATTCCGTATTTCGGAATATTTGGATATGAGATACTCAACCTGTACTTAATTCATTAGTGTGGCTGCTATAGTTTATGAAGTCACAGCCGTTACATTGCAGATGTGTGCAAATTATTAGACTTACCGTCATTTTTTTTTTTTACATTTCATTGTTTTCCTGACTTGCTGGCCACAAACAAAGGGGGAGATGTATCAAAGCTTTGAGAGAGATTTTTCAAACACATCTGGTATAATGACAGTTAGAAGCTGATTAGTTGGTACTTTATCTCTCTCTACTTTAGCCTTCTCCAAGCTTTGATAAATTTACCCCTTAGACTGTAAAAATGTTTTGCAATGCAATGAAGTATTTCCATATGTTACGTAGGATTCTAGGTCCTCAAATTAAAAAAAAAAAAATTGTCAGGGAAATTTAGTTTTTTGAAGGTGGCAGCCATGGCAAAAAATAACAGATGTCATTCCCTGGCCAGGTGCAGATCCAATGAGAAATTTTAGGCATTTGCAAAGAAAAAGATGATCACTACCAAGAATGGCCCCATAGAAGAACTTATCCAAATATGGCACAGGGGTTACGAAATCCAAACAGCAGCCAAACCGTAACAAATGAATATAAACAACAAAGGATATCATACAAAGTATTAATAGTTGTTAAAAGTGTGTCAATAAAAGTGTTTTATAGAAAAAGTGTGACTTTGACTAAGAGCCTGATTCAGTGCAGATCGCGGCTGCAATTACACACGCAGTCTCACTGCGATAGTATGCTAATCCACTGCGACCGCCATGCAGTCGCAGCACAACATTAGGAAGCCCACTTTACTTTACACACAATCGTAATACTTTGCAAGACTGCGGTAACATCAGAGCCTCACACACACTTGCACAAGGTTTGATCTTACTCAGGAATTGCTAACCTCATCGTGCGCAGCGAAAGCCCATGCTGAGTATGGCATCGCAATGGATAATTTATGCACGCCCCTGCAACGGCGTTCAAACGCACTGGCACCCCAGCGCTTCGACAACTACCGCCGTCACCACCTCCAAAGGGCACTTCCTGTTCATCACTCTGCGATGGGTCTGCGTAGTCACTCCGATCCCAGTGGCTGGTTTGTGTACACGGACTGCGATGCATGCTCAAAACACGACAATTGGCCAATTGTGTGTGTATTCGCAGTTGCAATCCTTGCTGAATCAGGCCCTTAGTTTTGACTGGGAAAAATATGTATTTAATTATATTTTATATTGTAAATGTATTTTTCACATTTATTAATTAACTATATAGACAATATTCTATGGTGTTTATTTGACATTTTGTTACAGTTTTATATTGTGTATGACTAGGGTAATGAGATTTGCGCATTTACTATTAACACTATGAAACAACATCTCTACGCTGCACTTGTTACTCCAGGCATAAACCTGGCATGCATACTAGTCAGGGCCAGGTTACAGCCCCAATGTATCTCTAAATAGGTAAAAGCAGACACATTGCATAATTCTGTGAGGAAAATAGAAATATCATTAATATCATAATTTATGGACAACTGGCCAGCTGGGTCGCTGATCATTGTCTTGCCATCATGCTCAGGGGCCTATTTTTATGTGGAGGCATGGAGCTGTAGTTCCTTTCGACCTATTGTTGCTCTGGCCCTGATGCTAGTGCTGGATACATTGTGATCATACAGATGTGTCCTTGCTCATCTAGCCTCAATACGCCATGCAGCGTGATATGACTGGTATGAGTGAGCTGCCAGGTACCTTGCAACTCTGCTTGCGTTGGGCATCTTTTTTACCGAAAATGTGACTAGGACGCACCAGGATTGTGCTGATTAATTTGATATGTGACACTTGTATATCTGTGTGCACCTGAGTCTGGAAACAGAACTTGGCGTGGAAAAAAGCTGCGGCCGCTGCATCGTAGTACTTCGTATGCTGATTGAGAGACTTAGTCGCACACAGATATACAAGTGTCACATATCAGATTAATCAGCACAGTCTCATGGTGCATCACATTGCGACTTAGACGCATTTGGCAAATAAAAAGCCCCCCGGCGTAGTGGCGTAACTAGGGCAGGGTGAGCGGGACACGTGCCCTGGGCGCCGTAGGACAGGTAGCACGCGGGGGGGTGTGTGTGCGGCGCCGCCAGCCACGGTCTGGCCTGTCCTAGCTATGTAGCGCCGACCGCAGTGTGTGGTCAGCGTTACACATTTATACAGGACCGGCACTAGGCTTCCCTGTGCCCTATGCTGCACAGCTGAGCCCCTTCCATCCCCCTGAGTGCTTACTCAATAGCGCCAGGAGGAGGGAGGGAAGGCAGGCTCAGGCTGTGCAATTTAACACACATCGCCGCCAGCGTGGCAGCGATGTGTGTGTTAACCAGCAGCAAATGAGAGTCAGACAGACTCATTGGCTGCTGCACACACATCATCGCCACGCAGCGGTGATGTGTGTGTTAACCAGCAGCCAATGAGAGTAGGACAGACTCTCATTGACTGCTGCAGCGCCCACTGCAAGAGCCGGGCTGGACCTTCCGGCTCCTGCAGTGGGTAATGGGAGAGATGTCATGATGTCTCTCCCATAATGCAGAGCGTGCCAGCCCGGGAGGACTGACGTGCAGCGGCGGGAGCAGTGGCCGGAGTTGGAGCTTGGATTCAGGTAAGTGTATTTATTTTTTTAACTTTTGTGTCTGCACTACGGGGAGTGGGGCACTACTGGGGACTACAACTGGGGGAGGGGCTACTACAGGGGGCACTGCATCGGGATGGGGGACCTCTACTGGGGACTACTATTGGGGGGGAAACTACTACTGGGGACACTATATAAGGGGCTTACTACTAGGGGCACAAGGGAAACTACTACTGGGGACTCGATATAAGGGGCTTACTACTAGGGGACCACTACTGGGGGCATTAAATAGGGAGGACCACTACAGAGGGCACTAAATAGGGAGGACCACTACAGGGGGCACTGTATAAGGGCACTGGATAGGGGGGGATCACTACTGGGGGGATTGCATGGGGGGGACTACTATAAGGTGCTTACTACTAGGGGTACTGCACTGGGGAGACCACTACTGGGGGCACTAAATAGGGAGGACCACTATTAAGGGGCACTGGATAGGGGGGATCACTGCTGGGGGCCTGCATAAGGGAGACCACTACTGGGGGAACTGCATGGAGGGGCTACTACTGGGGGTACTATATATAGAGGTCACTGCATAAGGGGATACCAGTACTGGGGGCACTGCATACGGGGGTACCACTACTGGGGGCACTGCATACGGGGGTACCACTACCTGGGGCACTGCTACTGGGGGCACTATATAAGGGGCACTGCATAAGGGGTACCACTACATGGGGCACTGCATAAGGGGAACTAATGAGGGGCTGCATAAGGGGGACCACTACTGGGGGCATTGCATACTGGGGGTACTGTATAAAGGGAACTAATGGGGAGCTGCATAAGGGGGACCACTACTGGGGGGTACTGTATAAGGGGCACTACTATGGGCCTGCATAAGAGGGACCACAACTGGGGACATTGCATAGTGGGTGTACTGTATAAGGGGCACTACTGGGGTTAAGGTGCATATGGAAAGGAATGTTCAGAGTGACGATAAAGGGATGTGTGTCATGTTGACACGCCCCATTTTTAAGTGACCTTCGGTGCGCACATAGGGGAGGGGGGGCTCCATTTTTCATTTGCCCTGGGCTCCAAATACCCTAGTTACGCCACTGCCCCGGTGCTAGCAGAGCCTTCTAAACGGCCTTTCGGGTCTCAGACGGGTAAAGACATGACGTCTGATGACGGTGACATTATTGACTTTTTCAGACACGAGCCCCTTAGTGCAAAGGAGGCGTAGTCTGGGTCTAAAGTCTATATACCTGGCCTTCTACGGGCAGTCCGTGCGGCTTTGGTTATTACATATCCCCCGTGGCTAAATCCAAATATACCTTCTTTAAGGATAAGGGTGTTGCCACTGTAATTCCTCTATCTGATCATTTTAGAGGAGGCGTGGAAAGTCCAGGTAAGCGGGTCCAGCCTCAAAAACGGTTGACCTTTTGCATACCCCTTGTGCGGATAATTACATTTCTGAATGGGAGTTACCTTTACGGGTAGATTCTCATGTTACACGCCTAGTGAGGGGTGCTACGTTGCCCATGCCCTCCAGGTCCTCTTTGAAGGAGGTTCCAGATTGCAAGGTGCAAATATATCTAAAATCCAATATTCCCTTGCTGGAGGGGCTTCCAGGCCGGCTATGGCCGTGTGCTGGGGGGCCAGAGCCATGGAACACTGAGTAGGTAACTGGATCTCTGCACACTGACTCTCCAGCAGAGCAGGTGGATAGTGGCAAATTCTCAGAGACTTTGCCACGTTCATAGTGAGACGGTCTTACATAGAGCCTACTCCTTTCCAGAATCTCCTCGGCAGCAGTAGCGGCTTGCCGCTCCCTGTGGTTGCGCTCTTGGAAAGCGGACGCAGATTCCATTTGGAATGCTTTGCCTTTTACGGGACAAGTCCTGTTCGGCCCTTGTCTGGACGCAATTGTGGCCCTGCAGGCAGCAGCTACGTCTGCGTGTCTGTCATCGGCTACAGTCCCATCAGGGTCTGGGACTTTGTCTTTTTGGCCCTGTGAGGCCAGGGTAAGTCTAAAATACAGCTTTCCAAGACAGTCAGTAGCCAGGAAATCTGCTCAGCCATAAGAACAGGCTTGGAGTACAAGACGTCCTACTCCCAAGTTGGACTATAAGCCTTCAGCCTCACGGGACGGGCCTCCTCTCGGGAGCCCCCAGAGTCGGAGGCCGGCTTCTCCAGTTCGCCCAGTGCTGGTGTCTGACCACCATGGACACTGGGGTAAGAGAAGTATTTGCTTGAAGGTATGTCTTTTCCTCCCGGTAAAAGCCTCGTAGAAGGTTTTTCGTTACAGGTCTTCTGTCAATTCAGGACTAGGCCCTGTAATTTTTGTTACACTCTATGCTCCAGGCAGGAGTTATAGTTCCGTTGCCCCAAAGGGGAATGAGGTATTACTCCATCCTCTTTCTGGTACAGACACCCAATGGGTCTTACCAGGACATTCTCAACCTCGAATCCTTCAACAAATTCTTAAGGGTTCCTCGGTTCGGGAGGGGGACCCTGCATTCCATCATTCAATGGAGCCTGGGAATTTTGTGGTGTCGTTGGATATATTCAGGGTGACTACCTGAATATCCCTCTTTTCTTAGCACACCAGGGTTTTCCTCAGGTTTGCAGTGGTCGATAAGCATTTCCAGTTTCTGGTATTGCCCCTTGGTCTGGCCTCCGCGCCTCACGGTTTACCAGGGTCATGGTAGTTATGGCAGCCCACCTGCGGAGGCAGGGGGTCCGCTTGTTACCCTATCCGAGTGACCTCCTGTTGTTACACGGTCTCCAGAGATACTTCAGTGCCATATGCAACGGACAATATCTGTGTTGCTACGTTAGGGCTGACTGATAAACTGGAAATGGTCCTCTCTGATTCTTCACAGAGGATGCTCCATATCCCAACATCTGAGGATCTTTGTGATTGAGGAAAAGATCTCTGCATTACAGGCAAAGGTACGCAGTTGCCTGCAGAGTCGCCGAGTGTCTATTCACTTGGCAATGTGGTTCCTGGGTTCCAGGATGTCGCTGTTCGACATGGTGGAGAGTACCCAGCTTCACTCTAAAGAACTTGATCCTCTCCGGATGGGATGGGTTGCCCCATAGGATAAAGTCAATAGGCTTTCCCCGGAGGTTTGTCTCTCTCTGGCCTGGTGGCTGCAGAAAGCTCACCTAAACAAGGGGCACCCCCTTTGGGATTGCGGACAGGGTCCTTCTGACGACGGACGCCAGTATCCGTGGCTGGGAAGCAGTGACGGGTCCACACTTGTTCCAGAGCAGGTGGACACCAGTAGTTTTTGCGCTTCCCATAAACATCTGAGAACTCTGAGCAGTATTCAAGGTTCTCCAGCATGCAGGACAGGTCCTCCATGGAAATACCGTGCAGGTACAGTCTGACAACGCCATCATGATGGCTTATGTAAGCCACCTAGGAGGTTCCCGAAGTCAGGCGACACTAACAGTGGTGTCCCGAATTCTGGCTTGGGTGGAAGGCTATATCCCTGCCGTCATCGGCAGTGTACATTCAGGAATCCTCAGATGGAAAGCAGGCTTTCTCAGCCGTCAAGACGTGCATTCAGGGAAATGTCCTCTTTATCAGGAGGTGTTCAATCTTCTGGTGAACAAGTGGAGCCTTTCAGAGATGAGACTCTTCTGATAGACGTAGGTAGGTCCAGTGGACCTTCCAAGTTGTGTACCTCGTCCCTCCGTTATCCCTTCTTCCTCCAGTAATAGCAAGAAGGAGGCACGCTCCTGCTGATAGCTCCAGCGTAGGCCGGATGGCACTATTACTCAGATCTTCGGAGCCTCTCAGTTAACTCTCCGAAGCTGTTGCCTCTACGCCCGGACCTGTTGTCTCAGGATCCTGGCTGATACCCAGACCTGGGTTGTCTGTCCTTGACGGTGTGGCGGTGGAGACTGCCCTCTTAAGGTCTAGGAGTTTTTCCAGCTCTATAGTTAACAGGGGCTCTGTCCATGCTAAGAGCTCGGAAGTTTTTATCTGCAAGAATTTACCATTAGGTATGGTATACTTTCTTTCAGGTGTCGCCCTAGAGGCTAGGCTCCTCGGGTATTACGGATATCCAGAGGTTGGCTTTCCTACAGGTGGGCTTAGATAACGGTCTTCGCCTTGCATACCTGAAGGTGCAGCTTTCTGCCCTGTTAGTATGGTTTCAGTGTAGGATTGCTACTCTTCCTGATGTCCGCACCTTTGTGCAGGGTGTACGTTATATTCAGCATCCCTTTGTTCCACCTGTGGCTCCTTGGGATTTGTCTGTGGTCCTTAGGGCTCTCTGAGGACCACCATTTGATCCACTGGGCTCAGTGGATTTCAAATGGCTTACGGCTAGGACTGTATTCCTTCTGGCTCTTAATTTGGCCAGTAGGATCTCAGAATGGGAGGCTCTGTCATGTAGACCTCCCTTTTTCTCATCTTTCCTAGGAACAGGGCAGTGCTTGCCTTTACTTCCCCAGTCCTGTCTGCTGGTGAGGCCTATTTGGCTGTGGTACGGGCGCTAAGAATTTAAGTTGACGGTACCAGTCCATTTAGGAAATCAGACTCTCGGTTTTGTGCGCATTGCTGGTCGTTTTAGACATATTTGCAAACGATTTATGAACGATAACAATATAGTTGTCGTTCAACCGCTCTATTAAATAGTCTAGTGGATGGGCACCTTAACATTTGTCACTTTTTATTACTGGAGAGGAACGGGGGACATATGAGCCAATCAGGAGTCATATCTCTTGCAGGTGTTGCTGCGCTGGTGCAAATACAAGTACCAACGATGGTCAGCACAACTAACTAGATACATTTGTTTCAATGATTACGGATCGACCTCTCCAGTTAATAGTACAGGTTGAATCTCCCATATCCAAAATGCTTGGGACCAGGGGTATTTTGGATATCGGAATATTCCGTATTTTGGAATAATTGCATATTATATTAAAATGTCTAAGGTATAGGGCCCAAATCTAAACATGGAATGCATTTATGATTTATATACACACAGCCTGCAGGTAATTTTATACAATATTTTCAATAATTTTGTGGCTCAAACAAAGTTTGTGTACATACATGAAATTTATTTATGTGTCATATACACCTTATACACACAGCCTATAGGTCATTTTATACTTTATTTTTAATAATTTTGTGCCTTAAACAAAGTTTGTGTACATTGAACCATCAAAAATCAAAGTTTTCACTATCTCAGTCATGCTAAAAATATTCCGTATTTTGGAATATTCCGTATTTCGGAATATTTGGATATGAGATACTCAACCTGTACTTAATTCATTAGTGTGGCTGCTATAGTTTATGAAGTCACAGCCGTTACATTGCAGATGTGTGCAAATTATTAGACTTACCGTCATTTTTTTTTTTTTACATTTCATTGTTTTCCTGACTTGCTGGCCACAAACAAAGGGGGAGATGTATCAAAGCTTTGAGAGAGATTTTTCAAACACATCTGGTATAATGACAGTTAGAAGCTGATTAGTTGGTACTTTATCTCTCTCTACTTTAGCCTTCTCCAAGCTTTGATAAATTTACCCCTTAGACTGTAAAAATGTTTTGCAATGCAATGAAGTATTTCCATATGTTACGTAGGATTCTAGGTCCTCAAATTAAAAAAAAAAAAATTGTCAGGGAAATTTAGTTTTTTGAAGGTGGCAGCCATGGCAAAAAATAACAGATGTCATTCCCTGGCCAGGTGCAGATCCAATGAGAAATTTTAGGCATTTGCAAAGAAAAAGATGATCACTACCAAGAATGGCCCCATAGAAGAACTTATCCAAATATGGCACAGGGGTTACGAAATCCAAACAGCAGCCAAACCGTAACAAATGAATATAAACAACAAAGGATATCATACAAAGTATTAATGGTTGTTAAAAGTGTGTCAATAAAAGTGTTTTATAGAAAAAGTGTGACTTTGACTAAGAGCCTGATTCAGTGCAGATCGCGGCTGCAATTACACACGCAGTCTCACTGCGATAGTATGCTAATCCACTGCGACCGCCATGCAGTCGCAGCACAACATTAGGAAGCCCACTTTACTTTACACACAATCGTAATACTTTGCAAGACTGCGGTAACATCAGAGCCTCACACACACTTGCACAAGGTTTGATCTTACTCAGGAATTGCTAACCTCATCGTGCGCAGCGAAAGCCCATGCTGAGTATGGCATCGCAATGGATAATTTATGCACGCCCCTGCAACGGCGTTCAAACGCACTGGCACCCCAGCGCTTCGACAACTACCGCCGTCACCACCTCCAAAGGGCACTTCCTGTTCATCACTCTGCGATGGGTCTGCGTAGTCACTCCGATCCCAGTGGCTGGTTTGTGTACACGGACTGCGATGCATGCTCAAAACACGACAATTGGCCAATTGTGTGTGTATTCGCAGTTGCAATCCTTGCTGAATCAGGCCCTTAGTTTTGACTGGGAAAAATATGTATTTAATTATATTTTATATTGTAAATGTATTTTTCACATTTATTAATTAACTATATAGACAATATTCTATGGTGTTTATTTGACATTTTGTTACAGTTTTATATTGTGTATGACTAGGGTAATGAGATTTGCGCATTTACTATTAACACTATGAAACAACATCTCTACGCTGCACTTGTTACTCCAGGCATAAACCTGGCATGCATACTAGTCAGGGCCAGGTTACAGCCCCAATGTATCTCTAAATAGGTAAAAGCAGACACATTGCATAATTCTGTGAGGAAAATAGAAATATCATTAATATCATAATTTATGGACAACTGGCCAGCTGGGTCGCTGATCATTGTCTTGCCATCATGCTCAGGGGCCTATTTTTATGTGGAGGCATGGAGCTGTAGTTCCTTTCGACCTATTGTTGCTCTGGCCCTGATGCTAGTGCTGGATACATTGTGATCATACAGATGTGTCCTTGCTCATCTAGCCTCAATACGCCATGCAGCGTGATATGACTGGTATGAGTGAGCTGCCAGGTACCTTGCAACTCTGCTTGCGTTGGGCATCTTTTTTACCGAAAATGTGACTAGGACGCACCAGGATTGTGCTGATTAATTTGATATGTGACACTTGTATATCTGTGTGCACCTGAGTCTGGAAACAGAACTTGGCGTGGAAAAAAGCTGCGGCCGCTGCATCGTAGTACTTCGTATGCTGATTGAGAGACTTAGTCGCACACAGATATACAAGTGTCACACATCAGATTAATCAGCACAGTCTCATGGTGCATCACATTGCGACTTAGACGCATTTGGCAAATAAAAAGCCCCCCGGCGTAGTGGCGTAACTAGGGCAGGGTGAGCGGGACACGTGCCCTGGGCGCCGTAGGACAGGTAGCACGCGGGGGGTGTGTGTGTGTGCGGCGCCGCCAGCCACGGTCCGGCCTGTCCTAGCTATGTAGCGCCGACCGCAGTGTGTGGTCAGCGTTACACATTTATACAGGACCGGCACTAGGCTTCCCTGTGCCCTATGCTGCACAGCTGAGCCCCTTCCATCCCCCTGAGTGCTTACTCAATAGCGCCAGGAGGAGGGAGGGAAGGCAGGCTCAGGCTGTGCAATTTAACACACATCGCCGCCAGCGTGGCAGCGATGTGTGTGTTAACCAGCAGCAAATGAGAGTCAGACAGACTCATTGGCTGCTGCACACACATCATCGCCACGCAGCGGTGATGTGTGTGTTAACCAGCAGCCAATGAGAGTAGGACAGACTCTCATTGACTGCTGCAGCGCCCACTGCAAGAGCCGGGCTGGACCTTCCGGCTCCTGCAGTGGGTAATGGGAGAGATGTCATGATGTCTCTCCCATAATGCAGAGCGTGCCAGCCCGGGAGGACTGACGTGCAGCGGCGGGAGCAGTGGCCGGAGTTGGAGCTTGGATTCAGGTAAGTGTATTTATTTTTTTAACTTTTGTGTCTGCACTACGGGGAGTGGGGCACTACTGGGGACTACAACTGGGGGAGGGGCTACTACAGGGGGCACTGCATCGGGATGGGGGACCTCTACTGGGGACTACTATTGGGGGGGAAACTACTACTGGGGACACTATATAAGGGGCTTACTACTAGGGGCACAAGGGAAACTACTACTGGGGACTCGATATAAGGGGCTTACTACTAGGGGACCACTACTGGGGGCATTAAATAGGGAGGACCACTACAGAGGGCACTAAATAGGGAGGACCACTACAGGGGGCACTGTATAAGGGCACTGGATAGGGGGGGATCACTACTGGGGGGATTGCATGGGGGGGACTACTATAAGGTGCTTACTACTAGGGGTACTGCACTGGGGAGACCACTACTGGGGGCACTAAATAGGGAGGACCACTATTAAGGGGCACTGGATAGGGGGGATCACTGCTGGGGGCCTGCATAAGGGAGACCACTACTGGGGGAACTGCATGGAGGGGCTACTACTGGGGGTACTATATATAGAGGTCACTGCATAAGGGGATACCAGTACTGGGGGCACTGCATACGGGGGTACCACTACTGGGGGCACTGCATACGGGGGTACCACTACCTGGGGCACTGCTACTGGGGGCACTATATAAGGGGCACTGCATAAGGGGTACCACTACATGGGGCACTGCATAAGGGGAACTAATGAGGGGCTGCATAAGGGGGACCACTACTGGGGGCATTGCATACTGGGGGTACTGTATAAAGGGAACTAATGGGGAGCTGCATAAGGGGGACCACTACTGGGGGGTACTGTATAAGGGGCACTACTATGGGCCTGCATAAGAGGGACCACAACTGGGGACATTGCATAGTGGGTGTACTGTATAAGGGGCACTACTGGGGTTAAGGTGCATATGGAAAGGAATGTTCAGAGTGACGATAAAGGGATGTGTGTCATGTTGACACGCCCCATTTTTAAGTGACCTTCGGTGCGCACATAGGGGAGGGGGGGCTCCATTTTTCATTTGCCCTGGGCTCCAAATACCCTAGTTACGCCACTGCCCCGGTGCTAGCAGAGCCTTCTAAACGGCCTTTCGGGTCTCAGACGGGTAAAGACATGACGTCTGATGACGGTGACATTATTGACTTTTTCAGACACGAGCCCCTTAGTGCAAAGGAGGCGTAGTCTGGGTCTAAAGTCTATATACCTGGCCTTCTACGGGCAGTCCGTGCGGCTTTGGTTATTACATATCCCCCGTGGCTAAATCCAAATATACCTTCTTTAAGGATAAGGGTGTTGCCACTGTAATTCCTCTATCTGATCATTTTAGAGGAGGCGTGGAAAGTCCAGGTAAGCGGGTCCAGCCTCAAAAACGGTTGACCTTTTGCATACCCCTTGTGCGGATAATTACATTTCTGAATGGGAGTTACCTTTACGGGTAGATTCTCATGTTACACG
Source organism: Taudactylus pleione (assembly GCA_031769625.1). Taxonomy (NCBI): domain Eukaryota; kingdom Metazoa; phylum Chordata; class Amphibia; order Anura; family Myobatrachidae; genus Taudactylus; species Taudactylus pleione. The sequence continues at coordinate 37,319,096 of JAUIMM010000018.1, read as the reverse complement.
CCTAGTGAGGGGTGCTACGTTGCCCATGCCCTCCAGGTCCTCTTTGAAGGAGGTTCCAGATTGCAAGGTGCAAATATATCTAAAATCCAATATTCCCTTGCTGGAGGGGCTTCCAGGCCGGCTATGGCCGTGTGCTGGGGGGCCAGAGCCATGGAACACTGAGTAGGTAACTGGATCTCTGCACACTGACTCTCCAGCAGAGCAGGTGGATAGTGGCAAATTCTCAGAGACTTTGCCACGTTCATAGTGAGACGGTCTTACATAGAGCCTACTCCTTTCCAGAATCTCCTCGGCAGCAGTAGCGGCTTGCCGCTCCCTGTGGTTGCGCTCTTGGAAAGCGGACGCAGATTCCATTTGGAATGCTTTGCCTTTTACGGGACAAGTCCTGTTCGGCCCTTGTCTGGACGCAATTGTGGCCCTGCAGGCAGCAGCTACGTCTGCGTGTCTGTCATCGGCTACAGTCCCATCAGGGTCTGGGACTTTGTCTTTTTGGCCCTGTGAGGCCAGGGTAAGTCTAAAATACAGCTTTCCAAGACAGTCAGTAGCCAGGAAATCTGCTCAGCCATAAGAACAGGCTTGGAGTACAAGACGTCCTACTCCCAAGTTGGACTATAAGCCTTCAGCCTCACGGGACGGGCCTCCTCTCGGGAGCCCCCAGAGTCGGAGGCCGGCTTCTCCAGTTCGCCCAGTGCTGGTGTCTGACCACCATGGACACTGGGGTAAGAGAAGTATTTGCTTGAAGGTATGTCTTTTCCTCCCGGTAAAAGCCTCGTAGAAGGTTTTTCGTTACAGGTCTTCTGTCAATTCAGGACTAGGCCCTGTAATTTTTGAGGGTGTTACACTCTATGCTCCAGGCAGGAGTTATAGTTCCGTTGCCCCAAAGGGGAATGAGGTATTACTCCATCCTCTTTCTGGTACAGACACCCAATGGGTCTTACCAGGACATTCTCAACCTCGAATCCTTCAACAAATTCTTAAGGGTTCCTCGGTTCGGGAGGGGGACCCTGCATTCCATCATTCAATGGAGCCTGGGAATTTTGTGGTGTCGTTGGATATATTCAGGGTGACTACCTGAATATCCCTCTTTTCTTAGCACACCAGGGTTTTCCTCAGGTTTGCAGTGGTCGATAAGCATTTCCAGTTTCTGGTATTGCCCCTTGGTCTGGCCTCCGCGCCTCACGGTTTACCAGGGTCATGGTAGTTATGGCAGCCCACCTGCGGAGGCAGGGGGTCCGCTTGTTACCCTATCCGAGTGACCTCCTGTTGTTACACGGTCTCCAGAGATACTTCAGTGCCATATGCAACGGACAATATCTGTGTTGCTACGTTAGGGCTGACTGATAAACTGGAAATGGTCCTCTCTGATTCTTCACAGAGGATGCTCCATATCCCAACATCTGAGGATCTTTGTGATTGAGGAAAAGATCTCTGCATTACAGGCAAAGGTACGCAGTTGCCTGCAGAGTCGCCGAGTGTCTATTCACTTGGCAATGTGGTTCCTGGGTTCCAGGATGTCGCTGTTCGACATGGTGGAGAGTACCCAGCTTCACTCTAAAGAACTTGATCCTCTCCGGATGGGATGGGTTGCCCCATAGGATAAAGTCAATAGGCTTTCCCCGGAGGTTTGTCTCTCTCTGGCCTGGTGGCTGCAGAAAGCTCACCTAAACAAGGGGCACCCCCTTTGGGATTGCGGACAGGGTCCTTCTGACGACGGACGCCAGTATCCGTGGCTGGGAAGCAGTGACGGGTCCACACTTGTTCCAGAGCAGGTGGACACCAGTAGTTTTTGCGCTTCCCATAAACATCTGAGAACTCTGAGCAGTATTCAAGGTTCTCCAGCATGCAGGACAGGTCCTCCATGGAAATACCGTGCAGGTACAGTCTGACAACGCCATCATGATGGCTTATGTAAGCCACCTAGGAGGTTCCCGAAGTCAGGCGACACTAACAGTGGTGTCCCGAATTCTGGCTTGGGTGGAAGGCTATATCCCTGCCGTCATCGGCAGTGTACATTCAGGAATCCTCAGATGGAAAGCAGGCTTTCTCAGCCGTCAAGACGTGCATTCAGGGAAATGTCCTCTTTATCAGGAGGTGTTCAATCTTCTGGTGAACAAGTGGAGCCTTTCAGAGATGAGACTCTTCTGATAGACGTAGGTAGGTCCAGTGGACCTTCCAAGTTGTGTACCTCGTCCCTCCGTTATCCCTTCTTCCTCCAGTAATAGCAAGAAGGAGGCACGCTCCTGCTGATAGCTCCAGCGTAGGCCGGATGGCACTATTACTCAGATCTTCGGAGCCTCTCAGTTAACTCTCCGAAGCTGTTGCCTCTACGCCCGGACCTGTTGTCTCAGGATCCTGGCTGATACCCAGACCTGGGTTGTCTGTCCTTGACGGTGTGGCGGTGGAGACTGCCCTCTTAAGGTCTAGGAGTTTTTCCAGCTCTATAGTTAACAGGGGCTCTGTCCATGCTAAGAGCTCGGAAGTTTTTATCTGCAAGAATTTACCATTAGGTATGGTATACTTTCTTTCAGGTGTCGCCCTAGAGGCTAGGCTCCTCGGGTATTACGGATATCCAGAGGTTGGCTTTCCTACAGGTGGGCTTAGATAACGGTCTTCGCCTTGCATACCTGAAGGTGCAGCTTTCTGCCCTGTTAGTATGGTTTCAGTGTAGGATTGCTACTCTTCCTGATGTCCGCACCTTTGTGCAGGGTGTACGTTATATTCAGCATCCCTTTGTTCCACCTGTGGCTCCTTGGGATTTGTCTGTGGTCCTTAGGGCTCTCTGAGGACCACCATTTGATCCACTGGGCTCAGTGGATTTCAAATGGCTTACGGCTAGGACTGTATTCCTTCTGGCTCTTAATTTGGCCAGTAGGATCTCAGAATGGGAGGCTCTGTCATGTAGACCTCCCTTTTTCTCATCTTTCCTAGGAACAGGGCAGTGCTTGCCTTTACTTCCCCAGTCCTGTCTGCTGGTGAGGCCTATTTGGCTGTGGTACGGGCGCTAAGAATTTAAGTTGACGGTACCAGTCCATTTAGGAAATCAGACTCTCGGTTTTGTGCGCATTGCTGGTCGTTTTAGACATATTTGCAAACGATTTATGAACGATAACAATATAGTTGTCGTTCAACCGCTCTATTAAATAGTCTAGTGGATGGGCACCTTAACATTTGTCACTTTTTATTACTGGAGAGGAACGGGGGACATATGAGCCAATCAGGAGTCATATCTCTTGCAGGTGTTGCTGCGCTGGTGCAAATACAAGTACCAACGATGGTCAGCACAACTAACTAGATACATTTGTTTCAATGATTACGGATCGACCTCTCCAGTTAATAGTACAGGTTGAATCTCCCATATCCAAAATGCTTGGGACCAGGGGTATTTTGGATATCGGAATATTCCGTATTTTGGAATAATTGCATATTATATTAAAATGTCTAAGGTATAGGGCCCAAATCTAAACATGGAATGCATTTATGATTTATATACACACAGCCTGCAGGTAATTTTATACAATATTTTCAATAATTTTGTGGCTCAAACAAAGTTTGTGTACATACATGAAATTTATTTATGTGTCATATACACCTTATACACACAGCCTATAGGTCATTTTATACTTTATTTTTAATAATTTTGTGCCTTAAACAAAGTTTGTGTACATTGAACCATCAAAAATCAAAGTTTTCACTATCTCAGTCATGCTAAAAATATTCCGTATTTTGGAATATTCCGTATTTCGGAATATTTGGATATGAGATACTCAACCTGTACTTAATTCATTAGTGTGGCTGCTATAGTTTATGAAGTCACAGCCGTTACATTGCAGATGTGTGCAAATTATTAGACTTACCGTCATTTTTTTTTTTTTACATTTCATTGTTTTCCTGACTTGCTGGCCACAAACAAAGGGGGAGATGTATCAAAGCTTTGAGAGAGATTTTTCAAACACATCTGGTATAATGACAGTTAGAAGCTGATTAGTTGGTACTTTATCTCTCTCTACTTTAGCCTTCTCCAAGCTTTGATAAATTTACCCCTTAGACTGTAAAAATGTTTTGCAATGCAATGAAGTATTTCCATATGTTACGTAGGATTCTAGGTCCTCAAATTAAAAAAAAAAAAATTGTCAGGGAAATTTAGTTTTTTGAAGGTGGCAGCCATGGCAAAAAATAACAGATGTCATTCCCTGGCCAGGTGCAGATCCAATGAGAAATTTTAGGCATTTGCAAAGAAAAAGATGATCACTACCAAGAATGGCCCCATAGAAGAACTTATCCAAATATGGCACAGGGGTTACGAAATCCAAACAGCAGCCAAACCGTAACAAATGAATATAAACAACAAAGGATATCATACAAAGTATTAATAGTTGTTAAAAGTGTGTCAATAAAAGTGTTTTATAGAAAAAGTGTGACTTTGACTAAGAGCCTGATTCAGTGCAGATCGCGGCTGCAATTACACACGCAGTCTCACTGCGATAGTATGCTAATCCACTGCGACCGCCATGCAGTCGCAGCACAACATTAGGAAGCCCACTTTACTTTACACACAATCGTAATACTTTGCAAGACTGCGGTAACATCAGAGCCTCACACACACTTGCACAAGGTTTGATCTTACTCAGGAATTGCTAACCTCATCGTGCGCAGCGAAAGCCCATGCTGAGTATGGCATCGCAATGGATAATTTATGCACGCCCCTGCAACGGCGTTCAAACGCACTGGCACCCCAGCGCTTCGACAACTACCGCCGTCACCACCTCCAAAGGGCACTTCCTGTTCATCACTCTGCGATGGGTCTGCGTAGTCACTCCGATCCCAGTGGCTGGTTTGTGTACACGGACTGCGATGCATGCTCAAAACACGACAATTGGCCAATTGTGTGTGTATTCGCAGTTGCAATCCTTGCTGAATCAGGCCCTTAGTTTTGACTGGGAAAAATATGTATTTAATTATATTTTATATTGTAAATGTATTTTTCACATTTATTAATTAACTATATAGACAATATTCTATGGTGTTTATTTGACATTTTGTTACAGTTTTATATTGTGTATGACTAGGGTAATGAGATTTGCGCATTTACTATTAACACTATGAAACAACATCTCTACGCTGCACTTGTTACTCCAGGCATAAACCTGGCATGCATACTAGTCAGGGCCAGGTTACAGCCCCAATGTATCTCTAAATAGGTAAAAGCAGACACATTGCATAATTCTGTGAGGAAAATAGAAATATCATTAATATCATAATTTATGGACAACTGGCCAGCTGGGTCGCTGATCATTGTCTTGCCATCATGCTCAGGGGCCTATTTTTATGTGGAGGCATGGAGCTGTAGTTCCTTTCGACCTATTGTTGCTCTGGCCCTGATGCTAGTGCTGGATACATTGTGATCATACAGATGTGTCCTTGCTCATCTAGCCTCAATACGCCATGCAGCGTGATATGACTGGTATGAGTGAGCTGCCAGGTACCTTGCAACTCTGCTTGCGTTGGGCATCTTTTTTACCGAAAATGTGACTAGGACGCACCAGGATTGTGCTGATTAATTTGATATGTGACACTTGTATATCTGTGTGCACCTGAGTCTGGAAACAGAACTTGGCGTGGAAAAAAGCTGCGGCCGCTGCATCGTAGTACTTCGTATGCTGATTGAGAGACTTAGTCGCACACAGATATACAAGTGTCACACATCAGATTAATCAGCACAGTCTCATGGTGCATCACATTGCGACTTAGATGCATTTGGCAAATAAAAAGCCCCCCGGCGTAGTGGCGTAACTAGGGCAGGGTGAGCGGGACACGTGCCCTGGGCGCCGTAGGACAGGTAGCACGCGGGGGGTGTGTGTGTGTGCGGCGCCGCCAGCCACGGTCCGGCCTGTCCTAGCTATGTAGCGCCGACCGCAGTGTGTGGTCAGCGTTACACATTTATACAGGACCGGCACTAGGCTTCCCTGTGCCCTATGCTGCACAGCTGAGCCCCTTCCATCCCCCTGAGTGCTTACTCAATAGCGCCAGGAGGAGGGAGGGAAGGCAGGCTCAGGCTGTGCAATTTAACACACATCGCCGCCAGCGTGGCAGCGATGTGTGTGTTAACCAGCAGCAAATGAGAGTCAGACAGACTCATTGGCTGCTGCACACACATCATCGCCACGCAGCGGTGATGTGTGTGTTAACCAGCAGCCAATGAGAGTAGGACAGACTCTCATTGACTGCTGCAGCGCCCACTGCAAGAGCCGGGCTGGACCTTCCGGCTCCTGCAGTGGGTAATGGGAGAGATGTCATGATGTCTCTCCCATAATGCAGAGCGTGCCAGCCCGGGAGGACTGACGTGCAGCGGCGGGAGCAGTGGCCGGAGTTGGAGCTTGGATTCAGGTAAGTGTATTTATTTTTTTAACTTTTGTGTCTGCACTACGGGGAGTGGGGCACTACTGGGGACTACAACTGGGGGAGGGGCTACTACAGGGGGCACTGCATCGGGATGGGGGACCTCTACTGGGGACTACTATTGGGGGGGAAACTACTACTGGGGACACTATATAAGGGGCTTACTACTAGGGGCACAAGGGAAACTACTACTGGGGACTCGATATAAGGGGCTTACTACTAGGGGACCACTACTGGGGGCATTAAATAGGGAGGACCACTACAGAGGGCACTAAATAGGGAGGACCACTACAGGGGGCACTGTATAAGGGCACTGGATAGGGGGGGATCACTACTGGGGGGATTGCATGGGGGGGACTACTATAAGGTGCTTACTACTAGGGGCACTGCACTGGGGAGACCACTACTGGGGGCACTAAATAGGGAGGACCACTATTAAGGGGCACTGGATAGGGGGGATCACTGCTGGGGACCTGCATAAGGGAGACCACTACTGGGGGAACTGCATGGAGGGGCTACTACTGGGGGTACTATATATAGAGGTCACTGCATAAGGGGATACCAGTACTGGGGGCACTGCATACGGGGGTACCACTACCTGGGGCACTGCTACTGGGGGCACTATATAAGGGGCACTGCATAAGGGGTACCACTACATGGGGCACTGCATAAGGGGAACTAATGAGGGGCTGCATAAGGGGGACCACTACTGGGGGCATTGCATACTGGGGGTACTGTATAAAGGGAACTAATGGGGAGCTGCATAAGGGGGACCACTACTGGGGGGTACTGTATAAGGGGCACTACTATGGGCCTGCATAAGAGGGACCACAACTGGGGACATTGCATAGTGGGTGTACTGTATAAGGGGCACTACTGGGGTTAAGGTGCATATGGAAAGGAATGTTCAGAGTGACGATAAAGGGATGTGTGTCATGTTGACACGCCCCATTTTTAAGTGACCTTCGGCGCGCACATAGGGGAGGGGGGGCTCCATTTTTCATTTGCCCTGGGCTCCAAATACCCTAGTTACGCCACTGCCCCGGTGCTAGCAGAGCCTTCTAAACGGCCTTTCGGGTCTCAGATGGGTAAAGACATGACGTCTGATGACGGTGACATTATTGACTTTTTCAGACACGAGCCCCTTAGTGCAAAGGAGGCGTAGTCTGGGTCTAAAGTCTATATACCTGGCCTTCTACGGGCAGTCCGTGCGGCTTTGGTTATTACATATCCCCCGTGGCTAAATCCAAATATACCTTCTTTAAGGATAAGGGTGTTGCCACTGTAATTCCTCTATCTGATCATTTTAGAGGAGGCGTGGAAAGTCCAGGTAAGCGGGTCCAGCCTCAAAAACGGTTGACCTTTTGCATACCCCTTGTGCGGATAATTACATTTCTGAATGGGAGTTACCTTTACGGGTAGATTCTCATGTTACACGCCTAGTGAGGGGTGCTACGTTGCCCATGCCCTCCAGGTCCTCTTTGAAGGAGGTTCCAGATTGCAAGGTGCAAATATATCTAAAATCCAATATTCCCTTGCTGGAGGGGCTTCCAGGCCGGCTATGGCCGTGTGCTGGGGGGCCAGAGCCATGGAACACTGAGTAGGTAACTGGATCTCTGCACACTGACTCTCCAGCAGAGCAGGTGGATAGTGGCAAATTCTCAGAGACTTTGCCACGTTCATAGTGAGACGGTCTTACATAGAGCCTACTCCTTTCCAGAATCTCCTCGGCAGCAGTAGCGGCTTGCCGCTCCCTGTGGTTGCGCTCTTGGAAAGCGGACGCAGATTCCATTTGGAATGCTTTGCCTTTTACGGGACAAGTCCTGTTCGGCCCTTGTCTGGACGCAATTGTGGCCCTGCAGGCAGCAGCTACGTCTGCGTGTCTGTCATCGGCTACAGTCCCATCAGGGTCTGGGACTTTGTCTTTTCGGCCCTGTGAGCTTTCCAAGACAGTCAGTAGCCAGGAAATCTGCTCAGCCATAAGAACAGGCTTGGAGTACAAGACGTCCTACTCCCAAGTTGGACTACAAGCCTTCAGCCTCACGGGACGGGCCTCCTCTCGGGAGCCCCCAGAGTCGGAGGCCGGCTTCTCCAGTTCGCCCAGTGCTGGTGTCTGACCACCATGGACACTGGGGTAAGAGAAGTATTTGCTTGAAGGTATGTCTTTTCCTCCCGGTAAAAGCCTCGTAGAAGGTTTTTCGTTACAGGTCTTCTGTCAATTCAGGACTAGGCCCTGTAATTTTTGAGGGTGTTACACTCTATGCTCCAGGCAGGAGTTATAGTACCTATTCCGTTGCCCCAAAGGGGAATGAGGTATTACTCCATCCTCTTTCTGGTACAGACACCCAATGGGTCTTACCAGGACATTCTCAACCTCGAATCCTTCAACAAATTCTTAAGGGTTCCTCGGTTCGGGAGGGGGACCCTGCATTCCATCATTCAATGGAGCCTGGGAATTTTGTGGTGTCGTTGGATATATTCAGGGTGACTACCTGAATATCCCTCTTTTCTTAGCACACCAGGGTTTTCCTCAGGTTTGCAGTGGTCGATAAGCATTTCCAGTTTCTGGTATTGCCCCTTGGTCTGGCCTCCGCGCCTCACGGTTTACCAGGGTCATGGTAGTTATGGCAGCCCACCTGCGGAGGCAGGGGGTCCGCTTGTTACCCTATCCGAGTGACCTCCTGTTGTTACACGGTCTCCAGAGATACTTCAGTGCCATATGCAACGGACAATATCTGTGTTGCTACGTTAGGGCTGACTGATAAACTGGAAATGGTCCTCTCTGATTCTTCACAGAGGATGCTCCATATCCCAACATCTGAGGATCTTTGTGATTGAGGAAAAGATCTCTGCATTACAGGCAAAGGTACGCAGTTGCCTGCAGAGTCGCCGAGTGTCTATTCACTTGGCAATGTGGTTCCTGGGTTCCAGGATGTCGCTGTTCGACATGGTGGAGAGTACCCAGCTTCACTCTAAAGAACTTGATCCTCTCCGGATGGGATGGGTTGCCCCATAGGATAAAGTCAATAGGCTTTCCCCGGAGGTTTGTCTCTCTCTGGCCTGGTGGCTGCAGAAAGCTCACCTAAACAAGGGGCACCCCCTTTGGGATTGCGGACAGGGTCCTTCTGACGACGGACGCCAGTATCCGTGGCTGGGAAGCAGTGACGGGTCCACACTTGTTCCAGAGCAGGTGGACACCAGTAGTTTTTGCGCTTCCCATAAACATCTGAGAACTCTGAGCAGTATTCAAGGTTCTCCAGCATGCAGGACAGGTCCTCCATGGAAATACCGTGCAGGTACAGTCTGACAACGCCATCATGATGGCTTATGTAAGCCACCTAGGAGGTTCCCGAAGTCAGGCGACACTAACAGTGGTGTCCCGAATTCTGGCTTGGGTGGAAGGCTATATCCCTGCCGTCATCGGCAGTGTACATTCAGGAATCCTCAGATGGAAAGCAGGCTTTCTCAGCCATCAAGACGTGCATTCAGGGAAATGTCCTCTTTATCAGGAGGTGTTCAATCTTCTGGTGAACAAGTGGAGCCTTTCAGAGATGAGACTCTTCTGATAGACGTAGGTAGGTCCAGTGGACCTTCCAAGTTGTGTACCTCGTCCCTCCGTTATCCCTTCTTCCTCCAGTAATAGCAAGAAGGAGGCACGCTCCTGCTGATAGCTCCAGCGTAGGCCGGATGGCACTATTACTCAGATCTTCGGAGCCTCTCAGTTAACTCTCCGAAGCTGTTGCCTCTACGCCCGGACCTGTTGTCTCAGGATCCTGGCTGATACCCAGACCTGGGTTGTCTGTCCTTGACGGTGTGGCGGTGGAGACTGCCCTCTTAAGGTCTAGGAGTTTTTCCAGCTCTATAGTTAACAGGGGCTCTGTCCATGCTAAGAGCTCGGAAGTTTTTATCTGCAAGAATTTACCATTAGGTATGGTATACTTTCTTTCAGGTGTCGCCCTAGAGGCTAGGCTCCTCGGGTATTACGGATATCCAGAGGTTGGCTTTCCTACAGGTGGGCTTAGATAACGGTCTTCGCCTTGCATACCTGAAGGTGCAGCTTTCTGCCCTGTTAGTATGGTTTCAGTGTAGGATTGCTACTCTTCCTGATGTCCGCACCTTTGTGCAGGGTGTACGTTATATTCAGCATCCCTTTGTTCCACCTGTGGCTCCTTGGGATTTGTCTGTGGTCCTTAGGGCTCTCTGAGGACCACCATTTGATCCACTGGGCTCAGTGGATTTCAAATGGCTTACGGCTAGGACTGTATTCCTTCTGGCTCTTAATTTGGCCAGTAGGATCTCAGAATGGGAGGCTCTGTCATGTAGACCTCCCTTTTTCTCATCTTTCCTAGGAACAGGGCAGTGCTTGCCTTTACTTCCCCAGTCCTGTCTGCTGGTGAGGCCTATTTGGCTGTGGTACGGGCGCTAAGAATTTAAGTTGACGGTACCAGTCCATTTAGGAAATCAGACTCTCGGTTTTGTGCGCATTGCTGGTCGTTTTAGACATATTTGCAAACGATTTATGAACGATAACAATATAGTTGTCGTTCAACCGCTCTATTAAATAGTCTAGTGGATGGGCACCTTAACATTTGTCACTTTTTATTACTGGAGAGGAACGGGGGACATATGAGCCAATCAGGAGTCATATCTCTTGCAGGTGTTGCTGCGCTGGTGCAAATACAAGTACCAACGATGGTCAGCACAACTAACTAGATACATTTGTTTCAATGATTACGGATCGACCTCTCCAGTTAATAGTACAGGTTGAATCTCCCATATCCAAAATGCTTGGGACCAGGGGTATTTTGGATATCGGAATATTCCGTATTTTGGAATAATTGCATATTATATTAAAATGTCTAAGGTATAGGGCCCAAATCTAAACATGGAATGCATTTATGATTTATATACACTCAGCCTGCAGGTAATTTTATACAATATTTTCAATAATTTTGTGGCTCAAACAAAGTTTGTGTACATACATGAAATTTATTTATGTGTCATATACACCTTATACACACAGCCTATAGGTCATTTTATACTTTATTTTTAATAATTTTGTGCCTTAAACAAAGTTTGTGTACATTGAACCATCAAAAGTCAAAGTTTTCACTATCTCAGTCATGCTAAAAATATTCCGTATTTTGGAATATTCCGTATTTCGGAATATTTGGATATGAGATACTCAACCTGTACTTAATTCATTAGTGTGGCTGCTATAGTTTATGAAGTCACAGCCGTTACATTGCAGATGTGTGCAAATTATTAGACTTACCGTCATTTTTTTTTTTTACATTTCATTGTTTTCCTGACTTGCTGGCCACAAACAAAGGGGGAGATGTATCAAAGCTTTGAGAGAGATTTTTCAAACACATCTGGTATAATGACAGTTAGAAGCTGATTAGTTGGTACTTTATCTCTCTCTACTTTAGCCTTCTCCAAGCTTTGATAAATTTACCCCTTAGACTGTAAAAATGTTTTGCAATGCAATGAAGTATTTCCATATGTTACGTAGGATTCTAGGTCCTCAAATTAAAAAAAAAAAAATTGTCAGGGAAATTTAGTTTTTTGAAGGTGGCAGCCATGGCAAAAAATAACAGATGTCATTCCCTGGCCAGGTGCAGATCCAATGAGAAATTTTAGGCATTTGCAAAGAAAAAGATGATCACTACCAAGAATGGCCCCATAGAAGAACTTATCCAAATATGGCACAGGGGTTACGAAATCCAAACAGCAGCCAAACCGTAACAAATGAATATAAACAACAAAGGATATCATACAAAGTATTAATAGTTGTTAAAAGTGTGTCAATAAAAGTGTTTTATAGAAAAAGTGTGACTTTGACTAAGAGCCTGATTCAGTGCAGATCGCGGCTGCAATTACACACGCAGTCTCACTACGATAGTATGCTAATCCACTGCGACCGCCATGCAGTCGCAGCACAACATTAGGAAGCCCACTTTACTTTACACACAATCGTAATACTTTGCAAGACTGCGGTAACATCAGAGCCTCACACACACTTGCACAAGGTTTGATCTTACTCAGGAATTGCTAACCTCATCGTGCGCAGCGAAAGCCCATGCTGAGTATGGCATCGCAATGGATAATTTATGCACGCCCCTGCAACGGCGTTCAAACGCACTGGCACCCCAGCGCTTCGACAACTACCGCCGTCACCACCTCCAAAGGGCACTTCCTGTTCATCACTCTGCGATGGGTCTGCGTAGTCACTCCGATCCCAGTGGCTGGTTTGTGTACACGGACTGCGATGCATGCTCAAAACACGACAATTGGCCAATTGTGTGTGTATTCGCAGTTGCAATCCTTGCTGAATCAGGCCCTTAGTTTTGACTGGGAAAAATATGTATTTAATTATATTTTATATTGTAAATGTATTTTTCACATTTATTAATTAACTATATAGACAATATTCTATGGTGTTTATTTGACATTTTGTTACAGTTTTATATTGTGTATGACTAGGGTAATGAGATTTGCGCATTTACTATTAACACTATGAAACAACATCTCTACGCTGCACTTGTTACTCCAGGCATAAACCTGGCATGCATACTAGTCAGGGCCAGGTTACAGCCCCAATGTATCTCTAAATAGGTAAAAGCAGACACATTGCATAATTCTGTGAGGAAAATAGAAATATCATTAATATCATAATTTATGGACAACTGGCCAGCTGGGTCGCTGATCATTGTCTTGCCATCATGCTCAGGGGCCTATTTTTATGTGGAGGCATGGAGCTGTAGTTCCTTTCGACCTATTGTTGCTCTGGCCCTGATGCTAGTGCTGGATACATTGTGATCATACAGATGTGTCCTTGCTCATCTAGCCTCAATACGCCATGCAGCGTGATATGACTGGTATGAGTGAGCTGCCAGGTACCTTGCAACTCTGCTTGCGTTGGGCATCTTTTTTACCGAAAATGTGACTAGGACGCACCAGGATTGTGCTGATTAATTTGATATGTGACACTTGTATATCTGTGTGCACCTGAGTCTGGAAACAGAACTTGGCGTGGAAAAAAGCTGCGGCCGCTGCATCGTAGTACTTCGTATGCTGATTGAGAGACTTAGTCGCACACAGATATACAAGTGTCACACATCAGATTAATCAGCACAGTCTCATGGTGCATCACATTGCGACTTAGACGCATTTGGCAAATAAAAAGCCCCCCGGCGTAGTGGCGTAACTAGGGCAGGGTGAGCGGGACACGTGCCCTGGGCGCCGTAGGACAGGTAGCACGCGGGGGGGGGGGTGTGTGCGGCGCCGCCAGCCACGGTCCGGCCTGTCCTAGCTATGTAGCGCCGACCGCAGTGTGTGGTCAGCGTTACACATTTATACAGGACCGGCACTAGGCTTCCCTGTGCCCTATGCTGCACAGCTGAGCCCCTTCCATCCCCCTGAGTGCTTACTCAATAGCGCCAGGAGGAGGGAGGGAAGGCAGGCTCAGGCTGTGCAATTTAACACACATCGCCGCCAGCGTGGCAGCGATGTGTGTGTTAACCAGCAGCAAATGAGAGTCAGACAGACTCATTGGCTGCTGCACACACATCATCGCCACGCAGCGGTGATGTGTGTGTTAACCAGCAGCCAATGAGAGTAGGACAGACTCTCATTGACTGCTGCAGCGCCCACTGCAAGAGCCGGGCTGGACCTTCCGGCTCCTGCAGTGGGTAATGGGAGAGATGTCATGATGTCTCTCCCATAATGCAGAGCGTGCCAGCCCGGGAGGACTGACGTGCAGCGGCGGGAGCAGTGGCCGGAGTTGGAGCTTGGATTCAGGTAAGTGTATTTATTTTTTTAACTTTTGTGTCTGCACTACGGGGAGTGGGGCACTACTGGGGACTACAACTGGGGGAGGGGCTACTACAGGGGGCACTGCATCGGGATGGGGGACCTCTACTGGGGACTACTATTGGGGGGGAAACTACTACTGGGGACACTATATAAGGGGCTTACTACTAGGGGCACAAGGGAAACTACTACTGGGGACTCGATATAAGGGGCTTACTACTAGGGGACCACTACTGGGGGCATTAAATAGGGAGGACCACTACAGAGGGCACTAAATAGGGAGGACCACTACAGGGGGCACTGTATAAGGGCACTGGATAGGGGGGGATCACTACTGGGGGGATTGCATGGGGGGGACTACTATAAGGTGCTTACTACTAGGGGCACTGCACTGGGGAGACCACTACTGGGGGCACTAAATAGGGAGGACCACTATTAAGGGGCACTGGATAGGGGGGATCACTGCTGGGGGCCTGCATAAGGGAGACCACTACTGGGGGAACTGCATGGAGGGGCTACTACTGGGGGTACTATATATAGAGGTCACTGCATAAGGGGATACCAGTACTGGGGGCACTGCATACGGGGGTACCACTACTGGGGGCACTGCATACGGGGGTACCACTACCTGGGGCACTGCTACTGGGGGCACTATATAAGGGGCACTGCATAAGGGGTACCACTACATGGGGCACTGCATAAGGGGAACTAATGAGGGGCTGCATAAGGGGGACCACTACTGGGGGCATTGCATACTGGGGGTACTGTATAAAGGGAACTAATGGGGAGCTGCATAAGGGGGACCACTACTGGGGGGTACTGTATAAGGGGCACTACTATGGGCCTGCATAAGAGGGACCACAACTGGGGACATTGCATAGTGGGTGTACTGTATAAGGGGCACTACTGGGGTTAAGGTGCATATGGAAAGGAATGTTCAGAGTGACGATAAAGGGATGTGTGTCATGTTGACACGCCCCATTTTTAAGTGACCTTCGGCGCGCACATAGGGGAGGGGGGGCTCCATTTTTCATTTGCCCTGGGCTCCAAATACCCTAGTTACGCCACTGCCCCGGTGCTAGCAGAGCCTTCTAAACGGCCTTTCGGGTCTCAGACGGGTAAAGACATGACGTCTGATGACGGTGACATTATTGACTTTTTCAGACACGAGCCCCTTAGTGCAAAGGAGGCGTAGTCTGGGTCTAAAGTCTATATACCTGGCCTTCTACGGGCAGTCCGTGCGGCTTTGGTTATTACATATCCCCCGTGGCTAAATCCAAATATACCTTCTTTAAGGATAAGGGTGTTGCCACTGTAATTCCTCTATCTGATCATTTTAGAGGAGGCGTGGAAAGTCCAGGTAAGCGGGTCCAGCCTCAAAAACGGTTGACCTTTTGCATACCCCTTGTGCGGATAATTACATTTCTGAATGGGAGTTACCTTTACGGGTAGATTCTCATGTTACACGCCTAGTGAGGGGTGCTACGTTGCCCATGCCCTCCAGGTCCTCTTTGAAGGAGGTTCCAGATTGCAAGGTGCAAATATATCTAAAATCCAATATTCCCTTGCTGGAGGGGCTTCCAGGCCGGCTATGGCCGTGTGCTGGGGGGCCAGAGCCATGGAACACTGAGTAGGTAACTGGATCTCTGCACACTGACTCTCCAGCAGAGCAGGTGGATAGTGGCAAATTCTCAGAGACTTTGCCACGTTCATAGTGAGACGGTCTTACATAGAGCCTACTCCTTTCCAGAATCTCCTCGGCAGCAGTAGCGGCTTGCCGCTCCCTGTGGTTGCGCTCTTGGAAAGCGGACGCAGATTCCATTTGGAATGCTTTGCCTTTTACGGGACAAGTCCTGTTCGGCCCTTGTCTGGACGCAATTGTGGCCCTGCAGGCAGCAGCTACGTCTGCGTGTCTGTCATCGGCTACAGTCCCATCAGGGTCTGGGACTTTGTCTTTTCGGCCCTGTGAGCTTTCCAAGACAGTCAGTAGCCAGGAAATCTGCTCAGCCATAAGAACAGGCTTGGAGTACAAGACGTCCTACTCCCAAGTTGGACTATAAGCCTTCAGCCTCACGGGACGGGCCTCCTCTCGGGAGCCCCCAGAGTCGGAGGCCGGCTTCTCCAGTTCGCCCAGTGCTGGTGTCTGACCACCATGGACACTGGGGTAAGAGAAGTATTTGCTTGAAGGTATGTCTTTTCCTCCCGGTAAAAGCCTCGTAGAAGGTTTTTCGTTACAGGTCTTCTGTCAATTCAGGACTAGGCCCTGTAATTTTTGAGGGTGTTACACTCTATGCTCCAGGCAGGAGTTATAGTACCTATTCCGTTGCCCCAAAGGGGAATGAGGTATTACTCCATCCTCTTTCTGGTACAGACACCCAATGGGTCTTACCAGGACATTCTCAACCTCGAATCCTTCAACAAATTCTTAAGGGTTCCTCGGTTCGGGAGGGGGACCCTGCATTCCATCATTCAATGGAGCCTGGGAATTTTGTGGTGTCGTTGGATATATTCAGGGTGACTACCTGAATATCCCTCTTTTCTTAGCACACCAGGGTTTTCCTCAGGTTTGCAGTGGTCGATAAGCATTTCCAGTTTCTGGTATTGCCCCTTGGTCTGGCCTCCGCGCCTCACGGTTTACCAGGGTCATGGTAGTTATGGCAGCCCACCTGCGGAGGCAGGGGGTCCGCTTGTTACCCTATCCGAGTGACCTCCTGTTGTTACACGGTCTCCAGAGATACTTCAGTGCCATATGCAACGGACAATATCTGTGTTGCTACGTTAGGGCTGACTGATAAACTGGAAATGGTCCTCTCTGATTCTTCAAAGAGGATGCTCCATATCCCAACATCTGAGGATCTTTGTGATTGAGGAAAAGATCTCTGCATTACAGGCAAAGGTACGCAGTTGCCTGCAGAGTCGCCGAGTGTCTATTCACTTGGCAATGTGGTTCCTGGGTTCCAGGATGTCGCTGTTCGACATGGTGGAGAGTACCCAGCTTCACTCTAAAGAACTTGATCCTCTCCGGATGGGATGGGTTGCCCCATAGGATAAAGTCAATAGGCTTTCCCCGGAGGTTTGTCTCTCTCTGGCCTGGTGGCTGCAGAAAGCTCACCTAAACAAGGGGCACCCCCTTTGGGATTGCGGACAGGGTCCTTCTGACGACGGACGCCAGTATCCGTGGCTGGGAAGCAGTGACGGGTCCACACTTGTTCCAGAGCAGGTGGACACCAGTAGTTTTTGCGCTTCCCATAAACATCTGAGAACTCTGAGCAGTATTCAAGGTTCTCCAGCATGCAGGACAGGTCCTCCATGGAAATACCGTGCAGGTACAGTCTGACAACGCCATCATGATGGCTTATGTAAGCCACCTAGGAGGTTCCCGAAGTCAGGCGACACTAACAGTGGTGTCCCGAATTCTGGCTTGGGTGGAAGGCTATATCCCTGCCGTCATCGGCAGTGTACATTCAGGAATCCTCAGATGGAAAGCAGGCTTTCTCAGCCGTCAAGACGTGCATTCAGGGAAATGTCCTCTTTATCAGGAGGTGTTCAATCTTCTGGTGAACAAGTGGAGCCTTTCAGAGATGAGACTCTTCTGATAGACGTAGGTAGGTCCAGTGGACCTTCCAAGTTGTGTACCTCGTCCCTCCGTTATCCCTTCTTCCTCCAGTAATAGCAAGAAGGAGGCACGCTCCTGCTGATAGCTCCAGCGTAGGCCGGATGGCACTATTACTCAGATCTTCGGAGCCTCTCAGTTAACTCTCCGAAGCTGTTGCCTCTACGCCCGGACCTGTTGTCTCAGGATCCTGGCTGATACCCAGACCTGGGTTGTCTGTCCTTGACGGTGTGGCGGTGGAGACTGCCCTCTTAAGGTCTAGGAGTTTTTCCAGCTCTATAGTTAACAGGGGCTCTGTCCATGCTAAGAGCTCGGAAGTTTTTATCTGCAAGAATTTACCATTAGGTATGGTATACTTTCTTTCAGGTGTCGCCCTAGAGGCTAGGCTCCTCGGGTATTACGGATATCCAGAGGTTGGCTTTCCTACAGGTGGGCTTAGATAACGGTCTTCGCCTTGCATACCTGAAGGTGCAGCTTTCTGCCCTGTTAGTATGGTTTCAGTGTAGGATTGCTACTCTTCCTGATGTCCGCACCTTTGTGCAGGGTGTACGTTATATTCAGCATCCCTTTGTTCCACCTGTGGCTCCTTGGGATTTGTCTGTGGTCCTTAGGGCTCTCTGAGGACCACCATTTGATCCACTGGGCTCAGTGGATTTCAAATGGCTTACGGCTAGGACTGTATTCCTTCTGGCTCTTAATTTGGCCAGTAGGATCTCAGAATGGGAGGCTCTGTCATGTAGACCTCCCTTTTTCTCATCTTTCCTAGGAACAGGGCAGTGCTTGCCTTTACTTCCCCAGTCCTGTCTGCTGGTGAGGCCTATTTGGCTGTGGTACGGGCGCTAAGAATTTAAGTTGACGGTACCAGTCCATTTAGGAAATCAGACTCTCGGTTTTGTGCGCATTGCTGGTCGTTTTAGACATATTTGCAAACGATTTATGAACGATAACAATATAGTTGTCGTTCAACCGCTCTATTAAATAGTCTAGTGGATGGGCACCTTAACATTTGTCACTTTTTATTACTGGAGAGGAACGGGGGACATATGAGCCAATCAGGAGTCATATCTCTTGCAGGTGTTGCTGCGCTGGTGCAAATACAAGTACCAACGATGGTCAGCACAACTAACTAGATACATTTGTTTCAATGATTACGGATCGACCTCTCCAGTTAATAGTACAGGTTGAATCTCCCATATCCAAAATGCTTGGGACCAGGGGTATTTTGGATATCGGAATATTCCGTATTTTGGAATAATTGCATATTATATTAAAATGTCTAAGGTATAGGGCCCAAATCTAAACATGGAATGCATTTATGATTTATATACACTCAGCCTGCAGGTAATTTTATACAATATTTTCAATAATTTTGTGGCTCAAACAAAGTTTGTGTACATACATGAAATTTATTTATGTGTCATATACACCTTATACACACAGCCTATAGGTCATTTTATACTTTATTTTTAATAATTTTGTGCCTTAAACAAAGTTTGTGTACATTGAACCATCAAAAATCAAAGTTTTCACTATCTCAGTCATGCTAAAAATATTCCGTATTTTGGAATATTCCGTATTTCGGAATATTTGGATATGAGATACTCAACCTGTACTTAATTCATTAGTGTGGCTGCTATAGTTTATGAAGTCACAGCCGTTACATTGCAGATGTGTGCAAATTATTAGACTTACCGTCATTTTTTTTTTTTACATTTCATTGTTTTCCTGACTTGCTGGCCACAAACAAAGGGGGAGATGTATCAAAGCTTTGAGAGAGATTTTTCAAACACATCTGGTATAATGACAGTTAGAAGCTGATTAGTTGGTACTTTATCTCTCTCTACTTTAGCCTTCTCCAAGCTTTGATAAATTTACCCCTTAGACTGTAAAAATGTTTTGCAATGCAATGAAGTATTTCCATATGTTACGTAGGATTCTAGGTCCTCAAATTAAAAAAAAAAAAATTGTCAGGGAAATTTAGTTTTTTGAAGGTGGCAGCCATGGCAAAAAATAACAGATGTCATTCCCTGGCCAGGTGCAGATCCAATGAGAAATTTTAGGCATTTGCAAAGAAAAAGATGATCACTACCAAGAATGGCCCCATAGAAGAACTTATCCAAATATGGCACAGGGGTTACGAAATCCAAACAGCAGCCAAACCGTAACAAATGAATATAAACAACAAAGGATATCATACAAAGTATTAATAGTTGTTAAAAGTGTGTCAATAAAAGTGTTTTATAGAAAAAGTGTGACTTTGACTAAGAGCCTGATTCAGTGCAGATCGCGGCTGCAATTACACACGCAGTCTCACTGCGATAGTATGCTAATCCACTGCGACCGCCATGCAGTCGCAGCACAACATTAGGAAGCCCACTTTACTTTACACACAATCGTAATACTTTGCAAGACTGCGGTAACATCAGAGCCTCACACACACTTGCACAAGGTTTGATCTTACTCAGGAATTGCTAACCTCATCGTGCGCAGCGAAAGCCCATGCTGAGTATGGCATCGCAATGGATAATTTATGCACGCCCCTGCAACGGCGTTCAAACGCACTGGCACCCCAGCGCTTCGACAACTACCGCCGTCACCACCTCCAAAGGGCACTTCCTGTTCATCACTCTGCGATGGGTCTGCGTAGTCACTCCGATCCCAGTGGCTGGTTTGTGTACACGGACTGCGATGCATGCTCAAAACACGACAATTGGCCAATTGTGTGTGTATTCGCAGTTGCAATCCTTGCTGAATCAGGCCCTTAGTTTTGACTGGGAAAAATATGTATTTAATTATATTTTATATTGTAAATGTATTTTTCACATTTATTAATTAACTATATAGACAATATTCTATGGTGTTTATTTGACATTTTGTTACAGTTTTATATTGTGTATGACTAGGGTAATGAGATTTGCGCATTTACTATTAACACTATGAAACAACATCTCTACGCTGCACTTGTTACTCCAGGCATAAACCTGGCATGCATACTAGTCAGGGCCAGGTTACAGCCCCAATGTATCTCTAAATAGGTAAAAGCAGACACATTGCATAATTCTGTGAGGAAAATAGAAATATCATTAATATCATAATTTATGGACAACTGGCCAGCTGGGTCGCTGATCATTGTCTTGCCATCATGCTCAGGGGCCTATTTTTATGTGGAGGCATGGAGCTGTAGTTCCTTTCGACCTATTGTTGCTCTGGCCCTGATGCTAGTGCTGGATACATTGTGATCATACAGATGTGTCCTTGCTCATCTAGCCTCAATACGCCATGCAGCGTGATATGACTGGTATGAGTGAGCTGCCAGGTACCTTGCAACTCTGCTTGCGTTGGGCATCTTTTTTACCGAAAATGTGACTAGGACGCACCAGGATTGTGCTGATTAATTTGATATGTGACACTTGTATATCTGTGTGCACCTGAGTCTGGAAACAGAACTTGGCGTGGAAAAAAGCTGCGGCCGCTGCATCGTAGTACTTCGTATGCTGATTGAGAGACTTAGTCGCACACAGATATACAAGTGTCACACATCAGATTAATCAGCACAGTCTCATGGTGCATCACATTGCGACTTAGACGCATTTGGCAAATAAAAAGCCCCCCGGCGTAGTGGCGTAACTAGGGCAGGGTGAGCGGGACACGTGCCCTGGGCGCCGTAGGACAGGTAGCACGCGGGGGGGGGTGTGTGTGCGGCGCCGCCAGCCACGGTCCGGCCTGTCCTAGCTATGTAGCGCCGACCGCAGTGTGTGGTCAGCGTTACACATTTATACAGGACCGGCACTAGGCTTCCCTGTGCCCTATGCTGCACAGCTGAGCCCCTTCCATCCCCCTGAGTGCTTACTCAATAGCGCCAGGAGGAGGGAGGGAAGGCAGGCTCAGGCTGTGCAATTTAACACACATCGCCGCCAGCGTGGCAGCGATGTGTGTGTTAACCAGCAGCAAATGAGAGTCAGACAGACTCATTGGCTGCTGCACACACATCATCGCCACGCAGCGGTGATGTGTGTGTTAACCAGCAGCCAATGAGAGTAGGACAGACTCTCATTGACTGCTGCAGCGCCCACTGCAAGAGCCGGGCTGGACCTTCCGGCTCCTGCAGTGGGTAATGGGAGAGATGTCATGATGTCTCTCCCATAATGCAGAGCGTGCCAGCCCGGGAGGACTGACGTGCAGCGGCGGGAGCAGTGGCCGGAGTTGGAGCTTGGATTCAGGTAAGTGTATTTATTTTTTTAACTTTTGTGTCTGCACTACGGGGAGTGGGGCACTACTGGGGACTACAACTGGGGGAGGGGCTACTACAGGGGGCACTGCATCGGGATGGGGGACCTCTACTGGGGACTACTATTGGGGGGGAAACTACTACTGGGGACACTATATAAGGGGCTTACTACTAGGGGCACAAGGGAAACTACTACTGGGGACTCGATATAAGGGGCTTACTACTAGGGGACCACTACTGGGGGCATTAAATAGGGAGGACCACTACAGAGGGCACTAAATAGGGAGGACCACTACAGGGGGCACTGTATAAGGGCACTGGATAGGGGGGGATCACTACTGGGGGGATTGCATGGGGGGGACTACTATAAGGTGCTTACTACTAGGGGCACTGCACTGGGGAGACCACTACTGGGGGCACTAAATAGGGAGGACCACTATTAAGGGGCACTGGATAGGGGGGATCACTGCTGGGGGCCTGCATAAGGGAGACCACTACTGGGGGAACTGCATGGAGGGGCTACTACTGGGGGTACTATATATAGAGGTCACTGCATAAGGGGATACTAGTACTGGGGGCACTGCATACGGGGGTACCACTACTGGGGGCACTGCATACGGGGGTACCACTACCTGGGGCACTGCTACTGGGGGCACTATATAAGGGGCACTGCATAAGGGGTACCACTACATGGGGCACTGCATAAGGGGAACTAATGAGGGGCTGCATAAGGGGGACCTCTACTGGGGGCATTGCATACTGGGGGTACTGTATAAAGGGAACTAATGGGGAGCTGCATAAGGGGGACCACTACTGGGGGGTACTGTATAAGGGGCACTACTATGGGCCTGCATAAGAGGGACCACAACTGGGGACATTGCATAGTGGGTGTACTGTATAAGGGGCACTACTGGGGTTAAGGTGCATATGGAAAGGAATGTTCAGAGTGACGATAAAGGGATGTGTGTCATGTTGACACGCCCCATTTTTAAGTGACCTTCGGCGCGCACATAGGGGAGGGGGGGCTCCATTTTTCATTTGCCCTGGGCTCCAAATACCCTAGTTACGCCACTGCCCCGGTGCTAGCAGAGCCTTCTAAACGGCCTTTCGGGTCTCAGACGGGTAAAGACATGACGTCTGATGACGGTGACATTATTGACTTTTTCAGACACGAGCCCCTTAGTGCAAAGGAGGCGTAGTCTGGGTCTAAAGTCTATATACCTGGCCTTCTACGGGCAGTCCGTGCGGCTTTGGTTATTACATATCCCCCGTGGCTAAATCCAAATATACCTTCTTTAAAGATAAGGGTGTTGCCACTGTAATTCCTCTATCTGATCATTTTAGAGGAGGCGTGGAAAGTCCAGGTAAGCGGGTCCAGCCTCAAAAACGGTTGACCTTTTGCATACCCCTTGTGCGGATAATTACATTTCTGAATGGGAGTTACCTTTACGGGTAGATTCTCATGTTACACGCCTAGTGAGGGGTGCTACGTTGCCCATGCCCTCCAGGTCCTCTTTGAAGGAGGTTCCAGATTGCAAGGTGCAAATACATCTAAAATCCAATATTCCCTTGCTGGAGGGGCTTCCAGGCCGGCTATGGCCGTGTGCTGGGGGGCCAGAGCCATGGAACACTGAGTAGGTAACTGGATCTCTGCACACTGACTCTCCAGCAGAGCAGGTGGATAGTGGCAAATTCTCAGAGACTTTGCCACGTTCATAGTGAGACGGTCTTACATAGAGCCTACTCCTTTCCAGAATCTCCTCGGCAGCAGTAGCGGCTTGCCGCTCCCTGTGGTTGCGCTCTTGGAAAGCGGACGCAGATTCCATTTGGAATGCTTTGCCTTTTACGGGACAAGTCCTGTTCGGCCCTTGTCTGGACGCAATTGTGGCCCTGCAGGCAGCAGCTACGTCTGCGTGTCTGTCATCGGCTACAGTCCCATCAGGGTCTGGGACTTTGTCTTTTCGGCCCTGTGAGGCCAGGGTAAGTCTAAAATACAGCTTTCCAAGACAGTCAGTAGCCAGGAAATCTGCTCAGCCATAAGAACAGGCTTGGAGTACAAGACGTCCTACTCCCAAGTTGGACTATAAGCCTTCAGCCTCACGGGACGGGCCTCCTCTCGGGAGCCCCCAGAGTCGGAGGCCGGCTTCTCCAGTTCGCCCAGTGCTGGTGTCTGACCACCATGGACACTGGGGTAAGAGAAGTATTTGCTTGAAGGTATGTCTTTTCCTCCCGGTAAAAGCCTCGTAGAAGGTTTTTCGTTACAGGTCTTCTGTCAATTCAGGACTAGGCCCTGTAATTTTTGAGGGTGTTACACTCTATGCTCCAGGCAGGAGTTATAGTACCTATTCCGTTGCCCCAAAGGGGAATGAGGTATTACTCCATCCTCTTTCTGGTACAGACACCCAATGGGTCTTACCAGGACATTCTCAACCTCGAATCCTTCAACAAATTCTTAAGGGTTCCTTGGTTCGGGAGGGGGACCCTGCATTCCATCATTCAATGGAGCCTGGGAATTTTGTGGTGTCGTTGGATATATTCAGGGTGACTACCTGAATATCCCTCTTTTCTTAGCACACCAGGGTTTTCCTCAGGTTTGCAGTGGTCGATAAGCATTTCCAGTTTCTGGTATTGCCCCTTGGTCTGGCCTCCGCGCCTCACGGTTTACCAGGGTCATGGTAGTTATGGCAGCCCACCTGCGGAGGCAGGGGGTCCGCTTGTTACCCTATCCGAATGACCTCCTGTTGTTACACGGTCTCCAGAGATACTTCAGTGCCATATGCAACGGACAATATCTGTGTTGCTATGTTAGGGCTGACTGATAAACTGGAAATGGTCCTCTCTGATTCTTCACAGAGGATGCTCCATATCCCAACATCTGAGGATCTTTGTGATTGAGGAAAAGATCTCTGCATTACAGGCAAAGGTACGCAGTTGCCTGCAGAGTCGCCGAGTGTCTATTCACTTGGCAATGTGGTTCCTGGGTTCCAGGATGTCGCTGTTCGACATGGTGGAGAGTACCCAGCTTCACTCTAAAGAACTTGATCCTCTCCGGATGGGATGGGTTGCCCCATAGGATAAAGTCAATAGGCTTTCCCCGGAGGTTTGTCTCTCTCTGGCCTGGTGGCTGCAGAAAGCTCACCTAAACAAGGGGCACCCCCTTTGGGATTGCGGACAGGGTCCTTCTGACGACGGACGCCAGTATCCGTGGCTGGGAAGCAGTGACGGGTCCACACTTGTTCCAGAGCAGGTGGACACCAGTAGTTTTTGCGCTTCCCATAAACATCTGAGAACTCTGAGCAGTATTCAAGGTTCTCCAGCATGCAGGACAGGTCCTCCATGGAAATACCGTGCAGGTACAGTCTGACAACGCCATCATGATGGCTTATGTAAGCCACCTAGGAGGTTCCCGAAGTCAGGCGACACTAACAGTGGTGTCCCGAATTCTGGCTTGGGTGGAAGGCTATATCCCTGCCGTCATCGGCAGTGTACATTCAGGAATCCTCAGATGGAAAGCAGGCTTTCTCAGCCGTCAAGACGTGCATTCAGGGAAATGTCCTCTTTATCAGGAGGTGTTCAATCTTCTGGTGAACAAGTGGAGCCTTTCAGAGATGAGACTCTTCTGATAGACGTAGGTAGGTCCAGTGGACCTTCCAAGTTGTGTACCTCGTCCCTCCGTTATCCCTTCTTCCTCCAGTAATAGCAAGAAGGAGGCACGCTCCTGCTGATAGCTCCAGCGTAGGCCGGATGGCACTATTACTCAGATCTTTGGAGCCTCTCAGTTAACTCTCCGAAGCTGTTGCCTCTACGCCCGGACCTGTTGTCTCAGGATCCTGGCTGATACCCAGACCTGGGTTGTCTGTCCTTGACGGTGTGGCGGTGGAGACTGCCCTCTTAAGGTCTAGGAGTTTTTCCAGCTCTATAGTTAACAGGGGCTCTGTCCATGCTAAGAGCTCGGAAGTTTTTATCTGCAAGAATTTACCATTAGGTATGGTATACTTTCTTTCAGGTGTCGCCCTAGAGGCTAGGCTCCTCGGGTATTACGGATATCCAGAGGTTGGCTTTCCTACAGGTGGGCTTAGATAACGGTCTTCGCCTTGCATACCTGAAGGTGCAGCTTTCTGCCCTGTTAGTATGGTTTCAGTGTAGGATTGCTACTCTTCCTGATGTCCGCACCTTTGTGCAGGGTGTACGTTATATTCAGCATCCCTTTGTTCCACCTGTGGCTCCTTGGGATTTGTCTGTGGTCCTTAGGGCTCTCTGAGGACCACCATTTGATCCACTGGGCTCAGTGGATTTCAAATGGCTTACGGCTAGGACTGTATTCCTTCTGGCTCTTAATTTGGCCAGTAGGATCTCAGAATGGGAGGCTCTGTCATGTAGACCTCCCTTTTTCTCATCTTTCCTAGGAACAGGGCAGTGCTTGCCTTTACTTCCCCAGTCCTGTCTGCTGGTGAGGCCTATTTGGCTGTGGTACGGGCGCTAAGAATTTAAGTTGACGGTACCAGTCCATTTAGGAAATCAGACTCTCGGTTTTGTGCGCATTGCTGGTCGTTTTAGACATATTTGCAAACGATTTATGAACGATAACAATATAGTTGTCGTTCAACCGCTCTATTAAATAGTCTAGTGGATGGGCACCTTAACATTTGTCACTTTTTATTACTGGAGAGGAACGGGGGACATATGAGCCAATCAGGAGTCATATCTCTTGCAGGTGTTGCTGCGCTGGTGCAAATACAAGTACCAACGATGGTCAGCACAACTAACTAGATACATTTGTTTCAATGATTACGGATCGACCTCTCCAGTTAATAGTACAGGTTGAATCTCCCATATCCAAAATGCTTGGGACCAGGGGTATTTTGGATATCGGAATATTCCGTATTTTGGAATAATTGCATATTATATTAAAATGTCTAAGGTATAGGGCCCAAATCTAAACATGGAATGCATTTATGATTTATATACACACAGCCTGCAGGTAATTTTATACAATATTTTCAATAATTTTGTGGCTCAAACAAAGTTTGTGTACATACATGAAATTTATTTATGTGTCATATACACCTTATACACACAGCCTATAGGTCATTTTATACTTTATTTTTAATAATTTTGTGCCTTAAACAAAGTTTGTGTACATTGAACCATCAAAAATCAAAGTTTTCACTATCTCAGTCATGCTAAAAATATTCCGTATTTTGGAATATTCCGTATTTCGGAATATTTGGATATGAGATACTCAACCTGTACTTAATTCATTAGTGTGGCTGCTATAGTTTATGAAGTCACAGCCGTTACATTGCAGATGTATGCAAATTATTAGACTTACCGTCATTTTTTTTTTTTTACATTTCATTGTTTTCCTGACTTGCTGGCCACAAACAAAGGGGGAGATGTATCAAAGCTTTGAGAGAGATTTTTCAAACACATCTGGTATAATGACAGTTAGAAGCTGATTAGTTGGTACTTTATCTCTCTCTACTTTAGCCTTCTCCAAGCTTTGATAAATTTACCCCTTAGACTGTAAAAATGTTTTGCAATGCAATGAAGTATTTCCATATGTTACGTAGGATTCTAGGTCCTCAAATTAAAAAAAAAAAAATTGTCAGGGAAATTTAGTTTTTTGAAGGTGGCAGCCATGGCAAAAAATAACAGATGTCATTCCCTGGCCAGGTGCAGATCCAATGAGAAATTTTAGGCATTTGCAAAGAAAAAGATGATCACTACCAAGAATGGCCCCATAGAAGAACTTATCCAAATATGGCACAGGGGTTACGAAATCCAAACAGCAGCCAAACCGTAACAAATGAATATAAACAACAAAGGATATCATACAAAGTATTAATAGTTGTTAAAAGTGTGTCAATAAAAGTGTTTTATAGAAAAAGTGTGACTTTGACTAAGAGCCTGATTCAGTGCAGATCGCTGCTGCAATTACACACGCAGTCTCACTGCGATAGTATGCTAATCCACTGCGACCGCCATGCAGTCGCAGCACAACATTAGGAAGCCCACTTTACTTTACACACAATCGTAATACTTTGCAAGACTGCGGTAACATCAGAGCCTCACACACACTTGCACAAGGTTTGATCTTACTCAGGAATTGCTAACCTCATCGTGCGCAGCGAAAGCCCATGCTGAGTATGGCATCGCAATGGATAATTTATGCACGCCCCTGCAACGGCGTTCAAACGCACTGGCACCCCAGCGCTTCGACAACTACCGCCGTCACCACCTCCAAAGGGCACTTCCTGTTCATCACTCTGCGATGGGTCTGCGTAGTCACTCCGATCCCAGTGGCTGGTTTGTGTACACGGACTGCGATGCATGCTCAAAACACGACAATTGGCCAATTGTGTGTGTATTCGCAGTTGCAATCCTTGCTGAATCAGGCCCTTAGTTTTGACTGGGAAAAATATGTATTTAATTATATTTTATATTGTAAATGTATTTTTCACATTTATTAATTAACTATATAGACAATATTCTATGGTGTTTATTTGACATTTTGTTACAGTTTTATATTGTGTATGACTAGGGTAATGAGATTTGCGCATTTACTATTAACACTATGAAACAACATCTCTACGCTGCACTTGTTACTCCAGGCATAAACCTGGCATGCATACTAGTCAGGGCCAGGTTACAGCCCCAATGTATCTCTAAATAGGTAAAAGCAGACACATTGCATAATTCTGTGAGGAAAATAGAAATATCATTAATATCATAATTTATGGACAACTGGCCAGCTGGGTCGCTGATCATTGTCTTGCCATCATGCTCAGGGGCCTATTTTTATGTGGAGGCATGGAGCTGTAGTTCCTTTCGACCTATTGTTGCTCTGGCCCTGATGCTAGTGCTGGATACATTGTGATCATACAGATGTGTCCTTGCTCATCTAGCCTCAATACGCCATGCAGCGTGATATGACTGGTATGAGTGAGCTGCCAGGTACCTTGCAACTCTGCTTGCGTTGGGCATCTTTTTTACCGAAAATGTGACTAGGACGCACCAGGATTGTGCTGATTAATTTGATATGTGACACTTGTATATCTGTGTGCACCTGAGTCTGGAAACAGAACTTGGCGTGGAAAAAAGCTGCGGCCGCTGCATCGTAGTACTTCGTATGCTGATTGAGAGACTTAGTCGCACACAGATATACAAGTGTCACACATCAGATTAATCAGCACAGTCTCATGGTGCATCACATTGCGACTTAGACGCATTTGGCAAATAAAAAGCCCCCCGGCGTAGTGGCGTAACTAGGGCAGGGTGAGCGGGACACGTGCCCTGGGCGCCGTAGGACAGGTAGCACGCGGGGGTGTGTGTGTGTGTGCGGCGCCGCCAGCCACGGTCCGGCCTGTCCTAGCTATGTAGCGCCGACCGCAGTGTGTGGTCAGCGTTACACATTTATACAGGACCGGCACTAGGCTTCCCTGTGCCCTATGCTGCACAGCTGAGCCCCTTCCATCCCCCTGAGTGCTTACTCAATAGCGCCAGGAGGAGGGAGGGAAGGCAGGCTCAGGCTGTGCAATTTAACACACATCGCCGCCAGCGTGGCAGCGATGTGTGTGTTAACCAGCAGCAAATGAGAGTCAGACAGACTCATTGGCTGCTGCACACACATCATCGCCACGCAGCGGTGATGTGTGTGTTAACCAGCAGCCAATGAGAGTAGGACAGACTCTCATTGACTGCTGCAGCGCCCACTGCAAGAGCCGGGCTGGACCTTCCGGCTCCTGCAGTGGGTAATGGGAGAGATGTCATGATGTCTCTCCCATAATGCAGAGCGTGCCAGCCCGGGAGGACTGACGTGCAGCGGCGGGAGCAGTGGCCGGAGTTGGAGCTTGGATTCAGGTAAGTGTATTTATTTTTTTAACTTTTGTGTCTGCACTACGGGGAGTGGGGCACTACTGGGGACTACAACTGGGGGAGGGGCTACTACAGGGGGCACTGCATCGGGATGGGGGACCTCTACTGGGGACTACTATTGGGGGGGAAACTACTACTGGGGACACTATATAAGGGGCTTACTACTAGGGGCACAAGGGAAACTACTACTGGGGACTCGATATAAGGGGCTTACTACTAGGGGACCACTACTGGGGGCATTAAATAGGGAGGACCACTACAGAGGGCACTAAATAGGGAGGACCACTACAGGGGGCACTGTATAAGGGCACTGGATAGGGGGGGATCACTACTGGGGGGATTGCATGGGGGGGACTACTATAAGGTGCTTACTACTAGGGGCACTGCACTGGGGAGACCACTACTGGGGGCACTAAATAGGGAGGACCACTATTAAGGGGCACTGGATAGGGGGGATCACTGCTGGGGGCCTGCATAAGGGAGACCACTACTGGGGGAACTGCATGGAGGGGCTACTACTGGGGGTACTATATATAGAGGTCACTGCATAAGGGGATACCAGTACTGGGGGCACTGCATACGGGGGTACCACTACTGGGGGCACTGCATACGGGGGTACCACTACCTGGGGCACTGCTACTGGGGGTTAAGGTGCATATGGAAAGGAATGTTCAGAGTGACGATAAAGGGATGTGTGTCATGTTGACACGCCCCATTTTTAAGTGACCTTCGGCGCGCACATAGGGGAGGGGGGGCTCCATTTTTCATTTGCCCTGGGCTCCAAATACCCTAGTTACGCCACTGCCCCGGTGCTAGCAGAGCCTTCTAAACGGCCTTTCGGGTCTCAGACGGGTAAAGACATGACGTCTGATGACGGTGACATTATTGACTTTTTCAGACACGAGCCCCTTAGTGCAAAGGAGGCGTAGTCTGGGTCTAAAGTCTATATACCTGGCCTTCTACGGGCAGTCCGTGCGGCTTTGGTTATTACATATCCCCCGTGGCTAAATCCAAATATACCTTCTTTAAGGATAAGGGTGTTGCCACTGTAATTCCTCTATCTGATCATTTTAGAGGAGGCGTGGAAAGTCCAGGTAAGCGGGTCCAGCCTCAAAAACGGTTGACCTTTTGCATACCCCTTGTGCGGATAATTACATTTCTGAATGGGAGTTACCTTTACGGGTAGATTCTCATGTTACACGCCTAGTGAGGGGTGCTACGTTGCCCATGCCCTCCAGGTCCTCTTTGAAGGAGGTTCCAGATTGCAAGGTGCAAATATATCTAAAATCCAATATTCCCTTGCTGGAGGGGCTTCCAGGCCGGCTATGGCCGTGTGCTGGGGGGCCAGAGCCATGGAACACTGAGTAGGTAACTGGATCTCTGCACACTGACTCTCCAGCAGAGCAGGTGGATAGTGGCAAATTCTCAGAGACTTTGCCACGTTCATAGTGAGACGGTCTTACATAGAGCCTACTCCTTTCCAGAATCTCCTCGGCAGCAGTAGCGGCTTGCCGCTCCCTGTGGTTGCGCTCTTGGAAAGCGGACGCAGATTCCATTTGGAATGCTTTGCCTTTTACGGGACAAGTCCTGTTCGGCCCTTGTCTGGACGCAATTGTGGCCCTGCAGGCAGCAGCTACGTCTGCGTGTCTGTCATCGGCTGCAGTCCCATCAGGGTCTGGGACTTTGTCTTTTCGGCCCTGTGAGGCCAGGGTAAGTCTAAAATACAGCTTTCCAAGACAGTCAGTAGCCAGGAAATCTGCTCAGCCATAAGAACAGGCTTGGAGTACAAGACGTCCTACTCCCAAGTTGGACTATAAGCCTTCAGCCTCACGGGACGGGCCTCCTCTCGGGAGCCCCCAGAGTCGGAGGCCGGCTTCTCCAGTTCGCCCAGTGCTGGTGTCTGACCACCATGGACACTGGGGTAAGAGAAGTATTTGCTTGAAGGTATGTCTTTTCCTCCCGGTAAAAGCCTCGTAGAAGGTTTTTCGTTACAGGTCTTCTGTCAATTCAGGACTAGGCCCTGTAATTTTTGAGGGTGTTACACTCTATGCTCCAGGCAGGAGTTATAGTACCTATTCCGTTGCCCCAAAGGGGAATGAGGTATTACTCCATCCTCTTTCTGGTACAGACACCCAATGGGTCTTACCAGGACATTCTCAACCTCGAATCCTTCAACAAATTCTTAAGGGTTCCTCGGTTCGGGAGGGGGACCCTGCATTCCATCATTCAATGGAGCCTGGGAATTTTGTGGTGTCGTTGGATATATTCAGGGTGACTACCTGAATATCCCTCTTTTCTTAGCACACCAGGGTTTTCCTCAGGTTTGCAGTGGTCGATAAGCATTTCCAGTTTCTGGTATTGCCCCTTGGTCTGGCCTCCGCGCCTCACGGTTTACCAGGGTCATGGTAGTTATGGCAGCCCACCTGCGGAGGCAGGGGGTCCGCTTGTTACCCACCTCCTGTTGTTACACGGTCTCCAGAGATACTTCAGTGCCATATGCAACGGACAATATCTGTGTTGCTACGTTAGGGCTGACTGATAAACTGGAAATGGTCCTCTCTGATTCTTCACAGAGGATGCTCCATATCCCAACATCTGAGGATCTTTGTGATTGAGGAAAAGATCTCTGCATTACAGGCAAAGGTACGCAGTTGCCTGCAGAGTCGCCGAGTGTCTATTCACTTGGCAATGTGGTTCCTGGGTTCCAGGATGTCGCTGTTCGACATGGTGGAGAGTACCCAGCTTCACTCTAAAGAACTTGATCCTCTCCGGATGGGATGGGTTGCCCCATAGGATAAAGTCAATAGGCTTTCCCCGGAGGTTTGTCTCTCTCTGGCCTGGTGGCTGCAGAAAGCTCACCTAAACAAGGGGCACCCCCTTTGGGATTGCAGACAGGGTCCTTCTGACGACGGACGCCAGTATCCGTGGCTGGGAAGCAGTGACGGGTCCACACTTGTTCCAGAGCAGGTGGACACCAGTAGTTTTTGCGCTTCCCATAAACATCTGAGAACTCTGAGCAGTATTCAAGGTTCTCCAGCATGCAGGACAGGTCCTCCATGGAAATACCGTGCAGGTACAGTCTGACAACGCCATCATGATGGCTTATGTAAGCCACCTAGGAGGTTCCCGAAGTCAGGCGACACTAACAGTGGTGTCCCGAATTCTGGCTTGGGTGGAAGGCTATATCCCTGCCGTCATCGGCAGTGTACATTCAGGAATCCTCAGATGGAAAGCAGGCTTTCTCAGCCGTCAAGACGTGCATTCAGGGAAATGTCCTCTTTATCAGGAGGTGTTCAATCTTCTGGTGAACAAGTGGAGCCTTTCAGAGATGAGACTCTTCTGATAGACGTAGGTAGGTCCAGTGGACCTTCCAAGTTGTGTACCTCGTCCCTCCGTTATCCCTTCTTCCTCCAGTAATAGCAAGAAGGAGGCACGCTCCTGCTGATAGCTCCAGCGTAGGCCGGATGGCACTATTACTCAGATCTTCGGAGCCTCTCAGTTAACTCTCCGAAGCTGTTGCCTCTACGCCCGGACCTGTTGTCTCAGGATCCTGGCTGATACCCAGACCTGGGTTGTCTGTCCTTGACGGTGTGGCGGTGGAGACTGCCCTCTTAAGGTCTAGGAGTTTTTCCAGCTCTATAGTTAACAGGGGCTCTGTCCATGCTAAGAGCTCGGAAGTTTTTATCTGCAAGAATTTACCATTAGGTATGGTATACTTTCTTTCAGGTGTCGCCCTAGAGGCTAGGCTCCTCGGGTATTACGGATATCCAGAGGTTGGCTTTCCTACAGGTGGGCTTAGATAACGGTCTTCGCCTTGCATACCTGAAGGTGCAGCTTTCTGCCCTGTTAGTATGGTTTCAGTGTAGGATTGCTACTCTTCCTGATGTCCGCACCTTTGTGCAGGGTGTACGTTATATTCAGCATCCCTTTGTTCCACCTGTGGCTCCTTGGGATTTGTCTGTGGTCCTTAGGGCTCTCTGAGGACCACCATTTGATCCACTGGGCTCAGTGGATTTCAAATGGCTTACGGCTAAGACTGTATTCCTTCTGGCTCTTAATTTGGCCAGTAGGATCTCAGAATGGGAGGCTCTGTCATGTAGACCTCCCTTTTTCTCATCTTTCCTAGGAACAGGGCAGTGCTTGCCTTTACTTCCCCAGTCCTGTCTGCTGGTGAGGCCTATTTGGCTGTGGTACGGGCGCTAAGAATTTAAGTTGACGGTACCAGTCCATTTAGGAAATCAGACTCTCGGTTTTGTGCGCATTGCTGGTCGTTTTAGACATATTTGCAAACGATTTATGAACGATAACAATATAGTTGTCGTTCAACCGCTCTATTAAATAGTCTAGTGGATGGGCACCTTAACATTTGTCACTTTTTATTACTGGAGAGGAACGGGGGACATATGAGCCAATCAGGAGTCATATCTCTTGCAGGTGTTGCTGCGCTGGTGCAAATACAAGTACCAACGATGGTCAGCACAACTAACTAGATACATTTGTTTCAATGATTACGGATCGACCTCTCCAGTTAATAGTACAGGTTGAATCTCCCATATCCAAAATGCTTGGGACCAGGGGTATTTTGGATATCGGAATATTCCGTATTTTGGAATAATTGCATATTATATTAAAATGTCTAAGGTATAGGGCCCAAATCTAAACATGGAATGCATTTATGATTTATATACACACAGCCTGCAGGTAATTTTATACAATATTTTCAATAATTTTGTGGCTCAAACAAAGTTTGTGTACATACATGAAATTTATTTATGTGTCATATACACCTTATACACACAGCCTATAGGTCATTTTATACTTTATTTTTAATAATTTTGTGCCTTAAACAAAGTTTGTGTACATTGAACCATCAAAAATCAAAGTTTTCACTATCTCAGTCATGCTAAAAATATTCCGTATTTTGGAATATTCCGTATTTCGGAATATTTGGATATGAGATACTCAACCTGTACTTAATTCATTAGTGTGGCTGCTATAGTTTATGAAGTCACAGCCGTTACATTGCAGATGTGTGCAAATTATTAGACTTACCGTCATTTTTTTTTTTTACATTTCATTGTTTTCCTGACTTGCTGGCCACAAACAAAGGGGGAGATGTATCAAAGCTTTGAGAGAGATTTTTCAAACACATCTGGTATAATGACAGTTAGAAGCTGATTAGTTGGTACTTTATCTCTCTCTACTTTAGCCTTCTCCAAGCTTTGATAAATTTACCCCTTAGACTGTAAAAATGTTTTGCAATGCAATGAAGTATTTCCATATGTTACGTAGGATTCTAGGTCCTCAAATTAAAAAAAAAAAAATTGTCAGGGAAATTTAGTTTTTTGAAGGTGGCAGCCATGGCAAAAAATAACAGATGTCATTCCCTGGCCAGGTGCAGATCCAATGAGAAATTTTAGGCATTTGCAAAGAAAAAGATGATCACTACCAAGAATGGCCCCATAGAAGAACTTATCCAAATATGGCACAGGGGTTACGAAATCCAAACAGCAGCCAAACCGTAACAAATGAATATAAACAACAAAGGATATCATACAAAGTATTAATAGTTGTTAAAAGTGTGTCAATAAAAGTGTTTTATAGAAAAAGTGTGACTTTGACTAAGAGCCTGATTCAGTGCAGATCGCGGCTGCAATTACACACGCAGTCTCACTGCGATAGTATGCTAATCCACTGCGACCGCCATGCAGTCGCAGCACAACATTAGGAAGCCCACTTTACTTTACACACAATCGTAATACTTTGCAAGACTGCGGTAACATCAGAGCCTCACACACACTTGCACAAGGTTTGATCTTACTCAGGAATTGCTAACCTCATCGTGCGCAGCGAAAGCCCATGCTGAGTATGGCATCGCAATGGATAATTTATGCACGCCCCTGCAACGGCGTTCAAACGCACTGGCACCCCAGCGCTTCGACAACTACCGCCGTCACCACCTCCAAAGGGCACTTCCTGTTCATCACTCTGCGATGGGTCTGCGTAGTCACTCCGATCCCAGTGGCTGGTTTGTGTACACGGACTGCGATGCATGCTCAAAACACGACAATTGGCCAATTGTGTGTGTATTCGCAGTTGCAATCCTTGCTGAATCAGGCCCTTAGTTTTGACTGGGAAAAATATGTATTTAATTATATTTTATATTGTAAATGTATTTTTCACATTTATTAATTAACTATATAGACAATATTCTATGGTGTTTATTTGACATTTTGTTACAGTTTTATATTGTGTATGACTAGGGTAATGAGATTTGCGCATTTACTATTAACACTATGAAACAACATCTCTACGCTGCACTTGTTACTCCAGGCATAAACCTGGCATGCATACTAGTCAGGGCCAGGTTACAGCCCCAATGTATCTCTAAATAGGTAAAAGCAGACACATTGCATAATTCTGTGAGGAAAATAGAAATATCATTAATATCATAATTTATGGACAACTGGCCAGCTGGGTCGCTGATCATTGTCTTGCCATCATGCTCAGGGGCCTATTTTTATGTGGAGGCATGGAGCTGTAGTTCCTTTCAACCTATTGTTGCTCTGGCCCTGATGCTAGTGCTGGATACATTGTGATCATACAGATGTGTCCTTGCTCATCTAGCCTCAATACGCCATGCAGCGTGATATGACTGGTATGAGTGAGCTGCCAGGTACCTTGCAACTCTGCTTGCGTTGGGCATCTTTTTTACCGAAAATGTGACTAGGACGCACCAGGATTGTGCTGATTAATTTGATATGTGACACTTGTATATCTGTGTGCACCTGAGTCTGGAAACAGAACTTGGCGTGGAAAAAAGCTGCGGCCGCTGCATCGTAGTACTTCGTATGCTGATTGAGAGACTTAGTCGCACACAGATATACAAGTGTCACATATCAGATTAATCAGCACAGTCTCATGGTGCATCACATTGCGACTTAGACGCATTTGGCAAATAAAAAGCCCCCCGGCGTAGTGGCGTAACTAGGGCAGGGTGAGCGGGACACGTGCCCTGGGCGCCGTAGGATAGGTAGCACGCGGGGGGGGGGTGTGTGTGTGCGGCGCCGCCAGCCACGGTCCGGCCTGTCCTAGCTATGTAGCGCCGACCGCAGTGTGTGGTCAGCGTTACACATTTATACAGGACCGGCACTAGGCTTCCCTGTGCCCTATGCTGCACAGCTGAGCCCCTTCCATCCCCCTGAGTGCTTACTCAATAGCGCCAGGAGGAGGGAGGGAAGGCAGGCTCAGGCTGTGCAATTTAACACACATCGCCGCCAGCGTGGCAGCGATGTGTGTGTTAACCAGCAGCAAATGAGAGTCAGACAGACTCATTGGCTGCTGCACACACATCATCGCCACGCAGCGGTGATGTGTGTGTTAACCAGCAGCCAATGAGAGTAGGACAGACTCTCATTGACTGCTGCAGCGCCCACTGCAAGAGCCGGGCTGGACCTTCCGGCTCCTGCAGTGGGTAATGGGAGAGATGTCATGATGTCTCTCCCATAATGCAGAGCGTGCCAGCCCGGGAGGACTGACGTGCAGCGGCGGGAGCAGTGGCCGGAGTTGGAGCTTGGATTCAGGTAAGTGTATTTATTTTTTTAACTTTTGTGTCTGCACTACGGGGAGTGGGGCACTACTGGGGACTACAACTGGGGGAGGGGCTACTACAGGGGGCACTGCATCGGGATGGGGGACCTCTACTGGGGACTACTATTGGGGGGGAAACTACTACTGGGGACACTATATAAGGGGCTTACTACTAGGGGCACAAGGGAAACTACTACTGGGGACTCGATATAAGGGGCTTACTACTAGGGGACCACTACTGGGGGCATTAAATAGGGAGGACCACTACAGAGGGCACTAAATAGGGAGGACCACTACAGGGGGCACTGTATAAGGGCACTGGATAGGGGGGGATCACTACTGGGGGGATTGCATGGGGGGGACTACTATAAGGTGCTTACTACTAGGGGCACTGCACTGGGGAGACCACTACTGGGGGCACTAAATAGGGAGGACCACTATTAAGGGGCACTGGATAGGGGGGATCACTGCTGGGGGCCTGCATAAGGGAGACCACTACTGGGGGAACTGCATGGAGGGGCTACTACTGGGGGTACTATATATAGAGGTCACTGCATAAGGGGATACCAGTACTGGGGGCACTGCATACGGGGGTACCACTACTGGGGGCACTGCATACGGGGGTACCACTACCTGGGGCACTGCTACTGGGGGCACTATATAAGGGGCACTGCATAAGGGGTACCACTACATGGGGCACTGCATAAGGGGAACTAATGAGGGGCTGCATAAGGGGGACCACTACTGGGGGCATTGCATACTGGGGGTACTGTATAAAGGGAACTAATGGGGAGCTGCATAAGGGGGACCACTACTGGGGGGTACTGTATAAGGGGCACTACTATGGGCCTGCATAAGAGGGACCACAACTGGGGACATTGCATAGTGGGTGTACTGTATAAGGGGCACTACTGGGGTTAAGGTGCATATGGAAAGGAATGTTCAGAGTGACGATAAAGGGATGTGTGTCATGTTGACACGCCCCATTTTTAAGTGACCTTCGGCGCGCACATAGGGGAGGGGGGGCTCCATTTTTCATTTGCCCTGGGCTCCAAATACCCTAGTTACGCCACTGCCCCGGTGCTAGCAGAGCCTTCTAAACGGCCTTTCGGGTCTCAGACGGGTAAAGACATGACGTCTGATGACGGTGACATTATTGACTTTTTCAGACACGAGCCCCTTAGTGCAAAGGAGGCGTAGTCTGGGTCTAAAGTCTATATACCTGGCCTTCTACGGGCAGTCCGTGCGGCTTTGGTTATTACATATCCCCCGTGGCTAAATCCAAATATACCTTCTTTAAGGATAAGGGTGTTGCCACTGTAATTCCTCTATCTGATCATTTTAGAGGAGGCGTGGAAAGTCCAGGTAAGCGGGTCCAGCCTCAAAAACGGTTGACCTTTTGCATACCCCTTGTGCGGATAATTACATTTCTGAATGGGAGTTACCTTTACGGGTAGATTCTCATGTTACACGCCTAGTGAGGGGTGCTACGTTGCCCATGCCCTCCAGGTCCTCTTTGAAGGAGGTTCCAGATTGCAAGGTGCAAATATATCTAAAATCCAATATTCCCTTGCTGGAGGGGCTTCCAGGCCGGCTATGGCCGTGTGCTGGGGGGCCAGAGCCATGGAACACTGAGTAGGTAACTGGATCTCTGCACACTGACTCTCCAGCAGAGCAGGTGGATAGTGGCAAATTCTCAGAGACTTTGCCACGTTCATAGTGAGACGGTCTTACATAGAGCCTACTCCTTTCCAGAATCTCCTCGGCAGCAGTAGCGGCTTGCCGCTCCCTGTGGTTGCGCTCTTGGAAAGCGGACGCAGATTCCATTTGGAATGCTTTGCCTTTTACGGGACAAGTCCTGTTCGGCCCTTGTCTGGACGCAATTGTGGCCCTGCAGGCAGCAGCTACGTCTGCGTGTCTGTCATCGGCTACAGTCCCATCAGGGTCTGGGACTTTGTCTTTTCGGCCCTGTGAGGCCAGGGTAAGTCTAAAATACAGCTTTCCAAGACAGTCAGTAGCCAGGAAATCTGCTCAGCCATAAGAACAGGCTTGGAGTACAAGACGTCCTACTCCCAAGTTGGACTATAAGCCTTCAGCCTCACGGGACGGGCCTCCTCTCGGGAGCCCCCAGAGTCGGAGGCCGGCTTCTCCAGTTCGCCCAGTGCTGGTGTCTGACCACCATGGACACTGGGGTAAGAGAAGTATTTGCTTGAAGGTATGTCTTTTCCTCCCGGTAAAAGCCTCGTAGAAGGTTTTTCGTTACAGGTCTTCTGTCAATTCAGGACTAGGCCCTGTAATTTTTGAGGGTGTTACACTCTATGCTCCAGGCAGGAGTTATAGTACCTATTCCGTTGCCCCAAAGGGGAATGAGGTATTACTCCATCCTCTTTCTGGTACAGACACCCAATGGGTCTTACCAGGACATTCTCAACCTCGAATCCTTCAACAAATTCTTAAGGGTTCCTCGGTTCGGGAGGGGGACCCTGCATTCCATCATTCAATGGAGCCTGGGAATTTTGTGGTGTCGTTGGATATATTCAGGGTGACTACCTGAATATCCCTCTTTTCTTAGCACACCAGGGTTTTCCTCAGGTTTGCAGTGGTCGATAAGCATTTCCAGTTTCTGGTATTGCCCCTTGGTCTGGCCTCCGCGCCTCACGGTTTACCAGGGTCATGGTAGTTATGGCAGCCCACCTGCGGAGGCAGGGGGTCCGCTTGTTACCCACCTCCTGTTGTTACACGGTCTCCAGAGATACTTCAGTGCCATATGCAACGGACAATATCTGTGTTGCTACGTTAGGGCTGACTGATAAACTGGAAATGGTCCTCTCTGATTCTTCACAGAGGATGCTCCATATCCCAACATCTGAGGATCTTTGTGATTGAGGAAAAGATCTCTGCATTACAGGCAAAGGTACGCAGTTGCCTGCAGAGTCGCCGAGTGTCTATTCACTTGGCAATGTGGTTCCTGGGTTCCAGGATGTCGCTGTTCGACATGGTGGAGAGTACCCAGCTTCACTCTAAAGAACTTGATCCTCTCCGGATGGGATGGGTTGCCCCATAGGATAAAGTCAATAGGCTTTCCCCGG
Source organism: Taudactylus pleione (assembly GCA_031769625.1). NCBI lineage: Eukaryota > Metazoa > Chordata > Amphibia > Anura > Myobatrachidae > Taudactylus > Taudactylus pleione. The sequence goes on along the minus strand of JAUIMM010000018.1, from coordinate 37,278,487 downwards.
AGGTTTGTCTCTCTCTGGCCTGGTGGCTGCAGAAAGCTCACCTAAACAAGGGGCACCCCCTTTGGGATTGCAGACAGGGTCCTTCTGACGACGGACGCCAGTATCCGTGGCTGGGAAGCAGTGACGGGTCCACACTTGTTCCAGAGCAGGTGGACACCAGTAGTTTTTGCGCTTCCCATAAACATCTGAGAACTCTGAGCAGTATTCAAGGTTCTCCAGCATGCAGGACAGGTCCTCCATGGAAATACCGTGCAGGTACAGTCTGACAACGCCATCATGATGGCTTATGTAAGCCACCTAGGAGGTTCCCGAAGTCAGGCGACACTAACAGTGGTGTCCCGAATTCTGGCTTGGGTGGAAGGCTATATCCCTGCCGTCATCGGCAGTGTACATTCAGGAATCCTCAGATGGAAAGCAGGCTTTCTCAGCCGTCAAGACGTGCATTCAGGGATATGTCCTCTTTATCAGGAGGTGTTCAATCTTCTGGTGAACAAGTGGAGCCTTTCAGAGATGAGACTCTTCTGATAGACGTAGGTAGGTCCAGTGGACCTTCCAAGTTGTGTACCTCGTCCCTCCGTTATCCCTTCTTCCTCCAGTAATAGCAAGAAGGAGGCACGCTCCTGCTGATAGCTCCAGCGTAGGCCGGATGGCACTATTACTCAGATCTTCGGAGCCTCTCAGTTAACTCTCCGAAGCTGTTGCCTCTACGCCCGGACCTGTTGTCTCAGGATCCTGGCTGATACCCAGACCTGGGTTGTCTGTCCTTGACGGTGTGGCGGTGGAGACTGCCCTCTTAAGGTCTAGGAGTTTTTCCAGCTCTATAGTTAACAGGGGCTCTGTCCATGCTAAGAGCTCGGAAGTTTTTATCTGCAAGAATTTACCATTAGGTATGGTATACTTTCTTTCAGGTGTCGCCCTAGAGGCTAGGCTCCTCGGGTATTACGGATATCCAGAGGTTGGCTTTCCTACAGGTGGGCTTAGATAACGGTCTTCGCCTTGCATACCTGAAGGTGCAGCTTTCTGCCCTGTTAGTATGGTTTCAGTGTAGGATTGCTACTCTTCCTGATGTCCGCACCTTTGTGCAGGGTGTACGTTATATTCAGCATCCCTTTGTTCCACCTGTGGCTCCTTGGGATTTGTCTGTGGTCCTTAGGGCTCTCTGAGGACCACCATTTGATCCACTGGGCTCAGTGGATTTCAAATGGCTTACGGCTAAGACTGTATTCCTTCTGGCTCTTAATTTGGCCAGTAGGATCTCAGAATGGGAGGCTCTGTCATGTAGACCTCCCTTTTTCTCATCTTTCCTAGGAACAGGGCAGTGCTTGCCTTTACTTCCCCAGTCCTGTCTGCTGGTGAGGCCTATTTGGCTGTGGTACGGGCGCTAAGAATTTAAGTTGGCGGTACCAGTCCATTTAGGAAATCAGACTCTCGGTTTTGTGCGCATTGCTGGTCGTTTTAGACATATTTGCAAACGATTTATGAACGATAACAATATAGTTGTCGTTCAACCGCTCTATTAAATAGTCTAGTGGATGGGCACCTTAACATTTGTCACTTTTTATTACTGGAGAGGAACGGGGGACATATGAGCCAATCAGGAGTCATATCTCTTGCAGGTGTTGCTGCGCTGGTGCAAATACAAGTACCAACGATGGTCAGCACAACTAATTAGATACATTTGTTTCAATGATTACGGATCGACCTCTCCAGTTAATAGTACAGGTTGAATCTCCCATATCCAAAATGCTTGGGACCAGGGGTATTTTGGATATCGGAATATTCCGTATTTTGGAATAATTGCATATTATATTAAAATGTCTAAGGTATAGGGCCCAAATCTAAACATGGAATGCATTTATGATTTATATACACACAGCCTGCAGGTAATTTTATACAATATTTTCAATAATTTTGTGGCTCAAACAAAGTTTGTGTACATACATGAAATTTATTTATGTGTCATATACACCTTATACACACAGCCTATAGGTCATTTTATACTTTATTTTTAATAATTTTGTGCCTTAAACAAAGTTTGTGTACATTGAACCATCAAAAATCAAAGTTTTCACTATCTCAGTCATGCTAAAAATATTCCGTATTTTGGAATATTCCGTATTTCGGAATATTTGGATATGAGATACTCAACCTGTACTTAATTCATTAGTGTGGCTGCTATAGTTTATGAAGTCACAGCCGTTACATTGCAGATGTGTGCAAATTATTAGACTTACCGTCATTTTTTTTTTTTACATTTCATTGTTTTCCTGACTTGCTGGCCACAAACAAAGGGGGAGATGTATCAAAGCTTTGAGAGAGATTTTTCAAACACATCTGGTATAATGACAGTTAGAAGCTGATTAGTTGGTACTTTATCTCTCTCTACTTTAGCCTTCTCCAAGCTTTGATAAATTTACCCCTTAGACTGTAAAAATGTTTTGCAATGCAATGAAGTATTTCCATATGTTACGTAGGATTCTAGGTCCTCAAATTAAAAAAAAAAAAATTGTCAGGGAAATTTAGTTTTTTGAAGGTGGCAGCCATGGCAAAAAATAACAGATGTCATTCCCTGGCCAGGTGCAGATCCAATGAGAAATTTTAGGCATTTGCAAAGAAAAAGATGATCACTACCAAGAATGGCCCCATAGAAGAACTTATCCAAATATGGCACAGGGGTTACGAAATCCAAACAGCAGCCAAACCGTAACAAATGAATATAAACAACAAAGGATATCATACAAAGTATTAATAGTTGTTAAAAGTGTGTCAATAAAAGTGTTTTATAGAAAAAGTGTGACTTTGACTAAGAGCCTGATTCAGTGCAGATCGCGGCTGCAATTACACACGCAGTCTCACTGCGATAGTATGCTAATCCACTGCGACCGCCATGCAGTCGCAGCACAACATTAGGAAGCCCACTTTACTTTACACACAATCGTAATACTTTGCAAGACTGCGGTAACATCAGAGCCTCACACACACTTGCACAAGGTTTGATCTTACTCAGGAATTGCTAACCTCATCGTGCGCAGCGAAAGCCCATGCTGAGTATGGCATCGCAATGGATAATTTATGCACGCCCCTGCAACGGCGTTCAAACGCACTGGCACCCCAGCGCTTCGACAACTACCGCCGTCACCACCTCCAAAGGGCACTTCCTGTTCATCACTCTGCGATGGGTCTGCGTAGTCACTCCGATCCCAGTGGCTGGTTTGTGTACACGGACTGCGATGCATGCTCAAAACACGACAATTGGCCAATTGTGTGTGTATTCGCAGTTGCAATCCTTGCTGAATCAGGCCCTTAGTTTTGACTGGGAAAAATATGTATTTAATTATATTTTATATTGTAAATGTATTTTTCACATTTATTAATTAACTATATAGACAATATTCTATGGTGTTTATTTGACATTTTGTTACAGTTTTATATTGTGTATGACTAGGGTAATGAGATTTGCGCATTTACTATTAACACTATGAAACAACATCTCTACGCTGCACTTGTTACTCCAGGCATAAACCTGGCATGCATACTAGTCAGGGCCAGGTTACAGCCCCAATGTATCTCTAAATAGGTAAAAGCAGACACATTGCATAATTCTGTGAGGAAAATAGAAATATCATTAATATCATAATTTATGGACAACTGGCCAGCTGGGTCGCTGATCATTGTCTTGCCATCATGCTCAGGGGCCTATTTTTATGTGGAGGCATGGAGCTGTAGTTCCTTTCGACCTATTGTTGCTCTGGCCCTGATGCTAGTGCTGGATACATTGTGATCATACAGATGTGTCCTTGCTCATCTAGCCTCAATACGCCATGCAGCGTGATATGACTGGTATGAGTGAGCTGCCAGGTACCTTGCAACTCTGCTTGCGTTGGGCATCTTTTTTACCGAAAATGTGACTAGGACGCACCAGGATTGTGCTGATTAATTTGATATGTGACACTTGTATATCTGTGTGCACCTGAGTCTGGAAACAGAACTTGGCGTGGAAAAAAGCTGCGGCCGCTGCATCGTAGTACTTCGTATGCTGATTGAGAGACTTAGTCGCACACAGATATACAAGTGTCACATATCAGATTAATCAGCACAGTCTCATGGTGCATCACATTGCGACTTAGACGCATTTGGCAAATAAAAAGCCCCCCGGCGTAGTGGCGTAACTAGGGCAGGGTGAGCGGGACACGTGCCCTGGGCGCCGTAGGACAGGTAGCACGCGGGGGGGGTGTGTGTGTGCGGCGCCGCCAGCCACGGTCCGGCCTGTCCTAGCTATGTAGCGCCGACCGCAGTGTGTGGTCAGCGTTACACATTTATACAGGACCGGCACTAGGCTTCCCTGTGCCCTATGCTGCACAGCTGAGCCCCTTCCATCCCCCTGAGTGCTTACTCAATAGCGCCAGGAGGAGGGAGGGAAGGCAGGCTCAGGCTGTGCAATTTAACACACATCGCCGCCAGCGTGGCAGCGATGTGTGTGTTAACCAGCAGCAAATGAGAGTCAGACAGACTCATTGGCTGCTGCACACACATCATCGCCACGCAGCGGTGATGTGTGTGTTAACCAGCAGCCAATGAGAGTAGGACAGACTCTCATTGACTGCTGCAGCGCCCACTGCAAGAGCCGGGCTGGACCTTCCGGCTCCTGCAGTGGGTAATGGGAGAGATGTCATGATGTCTCTCCCATAATGCAGAGCGTGCCAGCCCGGGAGGACTGACGTGCAGTGGCGGGAGCAGTGGCCGGAGTTGGAGCTTGGATTCAGGTAAGTGTATTTATTTTTTTAACTTTTGTGTCTGCACTACGGGGAGTGGGGCACTACTGGGGACTACAACTGGGGGAGGGGCTACTACAGGGGGCACTGCATCGGGATGGGGACCTCTACTGGGGACTACTATTAGGGGGGAAACTACTACTGGGGACACTATATAAGGGGCTTACTACTAGGGGCACAAGGGAAACTACTACTGGGGACTCGATATAAGGGGCTTACTACTAGGGGACCACTACTGGGGGCATTAAATAGGGAGGACCACTACAGAGGGCACTAAATAGGGAGGACCACTACAGGGGGCACTGTATAAGGGCACTGGATAGGGGGGGATCACTACTGGGGGGATTGCATGGGGGGGACTACTATAAGGTGCTTACTACTAGGGGCACTGCACTGGGGAGACCACTACTGGGGGCACTAAATAGGGAGGACCACTATTAAGGGGCACTGGATAGGGGGGATCACTGCTGGGGGCCTGCATAAGGGAGACCACTACTGGGGGAACTGCATGGAGGGGCTACTACTGGGGGTACTATATATAGAGGTCACTGCATAAGGGGATACCAGTACTGGGGGCACTGCATATGGGGGTACCACTACTGGGGGCACTGCATACGGGGGTACCACTACCTGGGGCACTGCTACTGGGGGCACTATATAAGGGGCACTGCATAAGGGGTACCACTACATGGGGCACTGCATAAGGGGAACTAATGAGGGGCTGCATAAGGGGGACCACTACTGGGGGCATTGCATACTGGGGGTACTGTATAAAGGGAACTAATGGGGAGCTGCATAAGGGGGACCACTACTGGGGGGTACTGTATAAGGGGCACTACTATGGGCCTGCATAAGAGGGACCACAACTGGGGACATTGCATAGTGGGTGTACTGTATAAGGGGCACTACTGGGGTTAAGGTGCATATGGAAAGGAATGTTCAGAGTGACGATAAAGGGATGTGTGTCATGTTGACACGCCCCATTTTTAAGTGACCTTCGGCGCGCACATAGGGGAGGGGGGGCTCCATTTTTCATTTGCCCTGGGCTCCAAATACCCTAGTTACGCCACTGCCCCGGTGCTAGCAGAGCCTTCTAAACGGCCTTTCGGGTCTCAGACGGGTAAAGACATGACGTCTGATGACGGTGACATTATTGACTTTTTCAGACACGAGCCCCTTAGTGCAAAGGAGGCGTAGTCTGGGTCTAAAGTCTATATACCTGGCCTTCTACGGGCAGTCCGTGCGGCTTTGGTTATTACATATCCCCCGTGGCTAAATCCAAATATACCTTCTTTAAGGATAAGGGTGTTGCCACTGTAATTCCTCTATCTGATCATTTTAGAGGAGGCGTGGAAAGTCCAGGTAAGCGGGTCCAGCCTCAAAAACGGTTGACCTTTTGCATACCCCTTGTGCGGATAATTACATTTCTGAATGGGAGTTACCTTTACGGGTAGATTCTCATGTTACACGCCTAGTGAGGGGTGCTACGTTGCCCATGCCCTCCAGGTCCTCTTTGAAGGAGGTTCCAGATTGCAAGGTGCAAATATATCTAAAATCCAATATTCCCTTGCTGGAGGGGCTTCCAGGCCGGCTATGGCCGTGTGCTGGGGGGCCAGAGCCATGGAACACTGAGTAGGTAACTGGATCTCTGCACACTGACTCTCCAGCAGAGCAGGTGGATAGTGGCAAATTCTCAGAGACTTTGCCACGTTCATAGTGAGACGGTCTTACATAGAGCCTACTCCTTTCCAGAATCTCCTCGGCAGCAGTAGCGGCTTGCCGCTCCCTGTGGTTGCGCTCTTGGAAAGCGGACGCAGATTCCATTTGGAATGCTTTGCCTTTTACGGGACAAGTCCTGTTCGGCCCTTGTCTGGACGCAATTGTGGCCCTGCAGGCAGCAGCTACGTCTGCGTGTCTGTCATCGGCTACAGTCCCATCAGGGTCTGGGACTTTGTCTTTTCGGCCCTGTGAGGCCAGGGTAAGTCTAAAATACAGCTTTCCAAGACAGTCAGTAGCCAGGAAATCTGCTCAGCCATAAGAACAGGCTTGGAGTACAAGACGTCCTACTCCCAAGTTGGACTATAAGCCTTCAGCCTCACGGGACGGGCCTCCTCTCGGGAGCCCCCAGAGTCGGAGGCCGGCTTCTCCAGTTCGCCCAGTGCTGGTGTCTGACCACCATGGACACTGGGGTAAGAGAAGTATTTGCTTGAAGGTATGTCTTTTCCTCCCGGTAAAAGCCTCGTAGAAGGTTTTTCGTTACAGGTCTTCTGTCAATTCAGGACTAGGCCCTGTAATTTTTGAGGGTGTTACACTCTATGCTCCAGGCAGGAGTTATAGTACCTATTCCGTTGCCCCAAAGGGGAATGAGGTATTACTCCATCCTCTTTCTGGTACAGACACCCAATGGGTCTTACCAGGACATTCTCAACCTCGAATCCTTCAACAAATTCTTAAGGGTTCCTCGGTTCGGGAGGGGGACCCTGCATTCCATCATTCAATGGAGCCTGGGAATTTTGTGGTGTCGTTGGATATATTCAGGGTGACTACCTGAATATCCCTCTTTTCTTAGCACACCAGGGTTTTCCTCAGGTTTGCAGTGGTTGATAAGCATTTCCAGTTTCTGGTATTGCCCCTTGGTCTGGCCTCCGCGCCTCACGGTTTACCAGGGTCATGGTAGTTATGGCAGCCCACCTGCGGAGGCAGGGGGTCCGCTTGTTACCCTATCCGAGTGACCTCCTGTTGTTACACGGTCTCCAGAGATACTTCAGTGCCATATGCAACGGACAATATCTGTGTTGCTACGTTAGGGCTGACTGATAAACTGGAAATGGTCCTCTCTGATTCTTCACAGAGGATGCTCCATATCCCAACATCTGAGGATCTTTGTGATTGAGGAAAAGATCTCTGCATTACAGGCAAAGGTACGCAGTTGCCTGCAGAGTCGCCGAGTGTCTATTCACTTGGCAATGTGGTTCCTGGGTTCCAGGATGTCGCTGTTCGACATGGTGGAGAGTACCCAGCTTCACTCTAAAGAACTTGATCCTCTCCGGATGGGATGGGTTGCCCCATAGGATAAAGTCAATAGGCTTTCCCCGGAGGTTTGTCTCTCTCTGGCCTGGTGGCTGCAGAAAGCTCACCTAAACAAGGGGCACCCCCTTTGGGATTGCAGACAGGGTCCTTCTGACGACGGACGCCAGTATCCGTGGCTGGGAAGCAGTGACGGGTCCACACTTGTTCCAGAGCAGGTGGACACCAGTAGTTATTGCGCTTCCCATAAACATCTGAGAACTCTGAGCAGTATTCAAGGTTCTCCAGCATGCAGGACAGGTCCTCCATGGTAATACCGTGCAGGTACAGTCTGACAACGCCATCATGATGGCTTATGTAAGCCACCTAGGAGGTTCCCGAAGTCAGGCGACACTAACAGTGGTGTCCCGAATTCTGGCTTGGGTGGAAGGCTATATCCCTGCCGTCATCGGCAGTGTACATTCAGGAATCCTCAGATGGAAAGCAGGCTTTCTCAGCCGTCAAGACGTGCATTCAGGGAAATGTCCTCTTTATCAGGAGGTGTTCAATCTTCTGGTGAACAAGTGGAGCCTTTCAGAGATGAGACTCTTCTGATAGACGTAGGTAGGTCCAGTGGACCTTCCAAGTTGTGTACCTCGTCCCTCCGTTATCCCTTCTTCCTCCAGTAATAGCAAGAAGGAGGCACGCTCCTGCTGATAGCTCCAGCGTAGGCCGGATGGCACTATTACTCAGATCTTCGGAGCCTCTCAGTTAACTCTCCGAAGCTGTTGCCTCTACGCCCGGACCTGTTGTCTCAGGATCCTGGCTGATACCCAGACCTGGGTTGTCTGTCCTTGACGGTGTGGCGGTGGAGACTGCCCTCTTAAGGTCTAGGAGTTTTTCCAGCTCTATAGTTAACAGGGGCTCTGTCCATGCTAAGAGCTCGGAAGTTTTTATCTGCAAGAATTTACCATTAGGTATGGTATACTTTCTTTCAGGTGTCGCCCTAGAGGCTAGGCTCCTCGGGTATTACGGATATCCAGAGGTTGGCTTTCCTACAGGTGGGCTTAGATAACGGTCTTCGCCTTGCATACCTGAAGGTGCAGCTTTCTGCCCTGTTAGTATGGTTTCAGTGTAGGATTGCTACTCTTCCTGATGTCCGCACCTTTGTGCAGGGTGTACGTTATATTCAGCATCCCTTTGTTCCACCTGTGGCTCCTTGGGATTTGTCTGTGGTCCTTAGGGCTCTCTGAGGACCACCATTTGATCCACTGGGCTCAGTGGATTTCAAATGGCTTACGGCTAGGACTGTATTCCTTCTGGCTCTTAATTTGGCCAGTAGGATCTCAGAATGGGAGGCTCTGTCATGTAGACCTCCCTTTTTCTCATCTTTCCTAGGAACAGGGCAGTGCTTGCCTTTACTTCCCCAGTCCTGTCTGCTGGTGAGGCCTATTTGGCTGTGGTACGGGCGCTAAGAATTTAAGTTGACGGTACCAGTCCATTTAGGAAATCAGACTCTCGGTTTTGTGCGCATTGCTGGTCGTTTTAGACATATTTGCAAACGATTTATGAACGATAACAATATAGTTGTCGTTCAACCGCTCTATTAAATAGTCTAGTGGATGGGCACCTTAACATTTGTCACTTTTTATTACTGGAGAGGAACGGGGGACATATGAGCCAATCAGGAGTCATATCTCTTGCAGGTGTTGCTGCGCTGGTGCAAATACAAGTACCAACGATGGTCAGCACAACTAACTAGATACATTTGTTTCAATGATTACGGATCGACCTCTCCAGTTAATAGTACAGGTTGAATCTCCCATATCCAAAATGCTTGGGACCAGGGGTATTTTGGATATCGGAATATTCCGTATTTTGGAATAATTGCATATTATATTAAAATGTCTAAGGTATAGGGCCCAAATCTAAACATGGAATGCATTTATGATTTATATACACACAGCCTGCAGGTAATTTTATACAATATTTTCAATAATTTTGTGGCTCAAACAAAGTTTGTGTACATACATGAAATTTATTTATGTGTCATATACACCTTATACACACAGCCTATAGGTCATTTTATACTTTATTTTTAATAATTTTGTGCCTTAAACAAAGTTTGTGTACATTGAACCATCAAAAATCAAAGTTTTCACTATCTCAGTCATGCTAAAAATATTCCGTATTTTGGAATATTCCGTATTTCGGAATATTTGGATATGAGATACTCAACCTGTACTTAATTCATTAGTGTGGCTGCTATAGTTTATGAAGTCACAGCCGTTACATTGCAGATGTGTGCAAATTATTAGACTTACCGTCATTTTTTTTTTTTACATTTCATTGTTTTCCTGACTTGCTGGCCACAAACAAAGGGGGAGATGTATCAAAGCTTTGAGAGAGATTTTTCAAACACATCTGGTATAATGACAGTTAGAAGCTGATTAGTTGGTACTTTATCTCTCTCTACTTTAGCCTTCTCCAAGCTTTGATAAATTTACCCCTTAGACTGTAAAAATGTTTTGCAATGCAATGAAGTATTTCCATATGTTACGTAGGATTCTAGGTCCTCAAATTAAAAAAAAAAAAATTGTCAGGGAAATTTAGTTTTTTGAAGGTGGCAGCCATGGCAAAAAATAACAGATGTCATTCCCTGGCCAGGTGCAGATCCAATGAGAAATTTTAGGCATTTGCAAAGAAAAAGATGATCACTACCAAGAATGGCCCCATAGAAGAACTTATCCAAATATGGCACAGGGGTTACGAAATCCAAACAGCAGCCAAACCGTAACAAATGAATATAAACAACAAAGGATATCATACAAAGTATTAATAGTTGTTAAAAGTGTGTCAATAAAAGTGTTTTATAGAAAAAGTGTGACTTTGACTAAGAGCCTGATTCAGTGCAGATCGCGGCTGCAATTACACACGCAGTCTCACTGCGATAGTATGCTAATCCACTGCGACCGCCATGCAGTCGCAGCACAACATTAGGAAGCCCACTTTACTTTACACACAATCGTAATACTTTGCAAGACTGCGGTAACATCAGAGCCTCACACACACTTGCACAAGGTTTGATCTTACTCAGGAATTGCTAACCTCATCGTGCGCAGCGAAAGCCCATGCTGAGTATGGCATCGCAATGGATAATTTATGCACGCCCCTGCAACGGCGTTCAAACGCACTGGCACCCCAGCACTTCGACAACTACCGCCGTCACCACCTCCAAAGGGCACTTCCTGTTCATCACTCTGCGATGGGTCTGCGTAGTCACTCCGATCCCAGTGGCTGGTTTGTGTACACGGACTGCGATGCATGCTCAAAACACGACAATTGGCCAATTGTGTGTGTATTCGCAGTTGCAATCCTTGCTGAATCAGGCCCTTAGTTTTGACTGGGAAAAATATGTATTTAATTATATTTTATATTGTAAATGTATTTTTCACATTTATTAATTAACTATATAGACAATATTCTATGGTGTTTATTTGACATTTTGTTACAGTTTTATATTGTGTATGACTAGGGTAATGAGATTTGCGCATTTACTATTAACACTATGAAACAACATCTCTACGCTGCACTTGTTACTCCAGGCATAAACCTGGCATGCATACTAGTCAGGGCCAGGTTACAGCCCCAATGTATCTCTAAATAGGTAAAAGCAGACACATTGCATAATTCTGTGAGGAAAATAGAAATATCATTAATATCATAATTTATGGACAACTGGCCAGCTGGGTCGCTGATCATTGTCTTGCCATCATGCTCAGGGGCCTATTTTTATGTGGAGGCATGGAGCTGTAGTTCCTTTCGACCTATTGTTGCTCTGGCCCTGATGCTAGTGCTGGATACATTGTGATCATACAGATGTGTCCTTGCTCATCTAGCCTCAATACGCCATGCAGCGTGATATGACTGGTATGAGTGAGCTGCCAGGTACCTTGCAACTCTGCTTGCGTTGGGCATCTTTTTTACCGAAAATGTGACTAGGACGCACCAGGATTGTGCTGATTAATTTGATATGTGACACTTGTATATCTGTGTGCACCTGAGTCTGGAAACAGAACTTGGCGTGGAAAAAAGCTGCGGCCGCTGCATCGTAGTACTTCGTATGCTGATTGAGAGACTTAGTCGCACACAGATATACAAGTGTCACATATCAGATTAATCAGCACAGTCTCATGGTGCATCACATTGCGACTTAGACGCATTTGGCAAATAAAAAGCCCCCCGGCGTAGTGGCGTAACTAGGGCAGGGTGAGCGGGACACGTGCCCTGGGCGCCGTAGGACAGGTAGCACGCGGGGGGGTGTGTGTGTGCGGCGCCGCCAGCCACGGTCCGGCCTGTCCTAGCTATGTAGCGCCGACCGCAGTGTGTGGTCAGCGTTACACATTTATACAGGACCGGCACTAGGCTTCCCTGTGCCCTATGCTGCACAGCTGAGCCCCTTCCATCCCCCTGAGTGCTTACTCAATAGCGCCAGGAGGAGGGAGGGAAGGCAGGCTCAGGCTGTGCAATTTAACACACATCGCCGCCAGCGTGGCAGCGATGTGTGTGTTAACCAGCAGCAAATGAGAGTCAGACAGACTCATTGGCTGCTGCACACACATCATCGCCACGCAGCGGTGATGTGTGTGTTAACCAGCAGCCAATGAGAGTAGGACAGACTCTCATTGACTGCTGCAGCGCCCACTGCAAGAACCGGGCTGGACCTTCCGGCTCCTGCAGTGGGTAATGGGAGAGATGTCATGATGTCTCTCCCATAATGCAGAGCGTGCCAGCCCGGGAGGACTGACGTGCAGCGGCGGGAGCAGTGGCCGGAGTTGGAGCTTGGATTCAGGTAAGTGTATTTATTTTTTTAACTTTTGTGTCTGCACTACGGGGAGTGGGGCACTACTGGGGACTACAACTGGGGGAGGGGCTACTACAGGGGGCACTGCATCGGGATGGGGGACCTCTACTGGGGACTACTATTGGGGGGGAAACTACTACTGGGGACACTATATAAGGGGCTTACTACTAGGGGCACAAGGGAAACTACTACTGGGGACTCGATATAAGGGGCTTACTACTAGGGGACCACTACTGGGGGCATTAAATAGGGAGGACCACTACAGAGGGCACTAAATAGGGAGGACCACTACAGGGGGCACTGTATAAGGGCACTGGATAGGGGGGGATCACTACTGGGGGGATTGCATGGGGGGGACTACTATAAGGTGCTTACTACTAGGGGCACTGCACTGGGGAGACCACTACTGGGGGCACTAAATAGGGAGGACCACTATTAAGGGGCACTGGATAGGGGGGATCACTGCTGGGGGCCTGCATAAGGGAGACCACTACTGGGGGAACTGCATGGAGGGGCTACTACTGGGGGTACTATATATAGAGGTCACTGCATAAGGGGATACCAGTACTGGGGGCACTGCATACGGGGGTACCACTACTGGGGGCACTGCATACGGGGGTACCACTACCTGGGGCACTGCTACTGGGGGCACTATATAAGGGGCACTGCATAAGGGGTACCACTACATGGGGCACTGCATAAGGGGAACTAATGAGGGGCTGCATAAGGGGGACCACTACTGGGGGCATTGCATACTGGGGGTACTGTATAAAGGGAACTAATGGGGAGCTGCATAAGGGGGACCACTACTGGGGGGTACTGTATAAGGGGCACTACTATGGGCCTGCATAAGAGGGACCACAACTGGGGACATTGCATAGTGGGTGTACTGTATAAGGGGCACTACTGGGGTTAAGGTGCATATGGAAAGGAATGTTCAGAGTGACGATAAAGGGATGTGTGTCATGTTGACACGCCCCATTTTTAAGTGACCTTCGGCGCGCACATAGGGGAGGGGGGGCTCCATTTTTCATTTGCCCTGGGCTCCAAATACCCTAGTTACGCCACTGCCCCGGTGCTAGCAGAGCCTTCTAAACGGCCTTTCGGGTCTCAGACGGGTAAAGACATGACGTCTGATGACGGTGACATTATTGACTTTTTCAGACACGAGCCCCTTAGTGCAAAGGAGGCGTAGTCTGGGTCTAAAGTCTATATACCTGGCCTTCTACGGGCAGTCCGTGCGGCTTTGGTTATTACATATCCCCCGTGGCTAAATCCAAATATACCTTCTTTAAGGATAAGGGTGTTGCCACTGTAATTCCTCTATCTGATCATTTTAGAGGAGGCGTGGAAAGTCCAGGTAAGCGGGTCCAGCCTCAAAAACGGTTGACCTTTTGCATACCCCTTGTGCGGATAATTACATTTCTGAATGGGAGTTACCTTTACGGGTAGATTCTCATGTTACACGCCTAGTGAGGGGTGCTACGTTGCCCATGCCCTCCAGGTCCTCTTTGAAGGAGGTTCCAGATTGCAAGGTGCAAATATATCTAAAATCCAATATTCCCTTGCTGGAGGGGCTTCCAGGCCGGCTATGGACGTGTGCTGGGGGGCCAGAGCCATGGAACACTGAGTAGGTAACTGGATCTCTGCACACTGACTCTCCAGCAGAGCAGGTGGATAGTGGCAAATTCTCAGAGACTTTGCCACGTTCATAGTGAGACGGTCTTACATAGAGCCTACTCCTTTCCAGAATCTCCTCGGCAGCAGTAGCGGCTTGCCGCTCCCTGTGGTTGCGCTCTTGGAAAGCGGACGCAGATTCCATTTGGAATGCTTTGCCTTTTACGGGACAAGTCCTGTTCGGCCCTTGTCTGGACGCAATTGTGGCCCTGCAGGCAGCAGCTACGTCTGCGTGTCTGTCATCGGCTACAGTCCCATCAGGGTCTGGGACTTTGTCTTTTCGGCCCTGTGAGGCCAGGGTAAGTCTAAAATACAGCTTTCCAAGACAGTCAGTAGCCAGGAAATCTGCTCAGCCATAAGAACAGGCTTGGAGTACAAGACGTCCTACTCCCAAGTTGGACTATAAGCCTTCAGCCTCACGGGACGGGCCTCCTCTCGGGAGCCCCCAGAGTCGGAGGCCGGCTTCTCCAGTTCGCCCAGTGCTGGTGTCTGACCACCATGGACACTGGGGTAAGAGAAGTATTTGCTTGAAGGTATGTCTTTTCCTCCCGGTAAAAGCCTCGTAGAAGGTTTTTCGTTACAGGTCTTCTGTCAATTCAGGACTAGGCCCTGTAATTTTTGAGGGTGTTACACTCTATGCTCCAGGCAGGAGTTATAGTACCTATTCCGTTGCCCCAAAGGGGAATGAGGTATTACTCCATCCTCTTTCTGGTACAGACACCCAATGGGTCTTACCAGGACATTCTCAACCTCGAATCCTTCAACAAATTCTTAAGGGTTCCTCGGTTCGGGAGGGGGACCCTGCATTCCATCATTCAATGGAGCCTGGGAATTTTGTGGTGTCGTTGGATATATTCAGGGTGACTACCTGAATATCCCTCTTTTCTTAGCACACCAGGGTTTTCCTCAGGTTTGCAGTGGTCGATAAGCATTTCCAGTTTCTGGTATTGCCCCTTGGTCTGGCCTCCGCGCCTCACGGTTTACCAGGGTCATGGTAGTTATGGCAGCCCACCTGCGGAGGCAGGGGGTCCGCTTGTTACCCACCTCCTGTTGTTACACGGTCTCCAGAGATACTTCAGTGCCATATGCAACGGACAATATCTGTGTTGCTACGTTAGGGCTGACTGATAAACTGGAAATGGTCCTCTCTGATTCTTCACAGAGGATGCTCCATATCCCAACATCTGAGGATCTTTGTGATTGAGGAAAAGATCTCTGCATTACAGGCAAAGGTACGCAGTTGCCTGCAGAGTCGCCGAGTGTCTATTCACTTGGCAATGTGGTTCCTGGGTTCCAGGATGTCGCTGTTCGACATGGTGGAGAGTACCCAGCTTCACTCTAAAGAACTTGATCCTCTCCGGATGGGATGGGTTGCCCCATAGGATAAAGTCAATAGGCTTTCCCCGGAGGTTTGTCTCTCTCTGGCCTGGTGGCTGCAGAAAGCTCACCTAAACAAGGGGCACCCCCTTTGGGATTGCGGACAGGGTCCTTCTGACGACGGACGCCAGTATCCGTGGCTGGGAAGCAGTGACGGGTCCACACTTGTTCCAGAGCAGGTGGACACCAGTAGTTTTTGCGCTTCCCATAAACATCTGAGAACTCTGAGCAGTATTCAAGGTTCTCCAGCATGCAGGACAGGTCCTCCATGGAAATACCGTGCAGGTACAGTCTGACAACGCCATCATGATGGCTTATGTAAGCCACCTAGGAGGTTCCCGAAGTCAGGCGACACTAACAGTGGTGTCCCGAATTCTGGCTTGGGTGGAAGGCTATATCCCTGCCGTCATCGGCAGTGTACATTCAGGAATCCTCAGATGGAAAGCAGGCTTTCTCAGCCGTCAAGACGTGCATTCAGGGAAATGTCCTCTTTATCAGGAGGTGTTCAATCTTCTGGTGAACAAGTGGAGCCTTTCAGAGATGAGACTCTTCTGATAGACGTAGGTAGGTCCAGTGGACCTTCCAAGTTGTGTACCTCGTCCCTCCGTTATCCCTTCTTCCTCCAGTAATAGCAAGAAGGAGGCACGCTCCTGCTGATAGCTCCAGCGTAGGCCGGATGGCACTATTACTCAGATCTTCGGAGCCTCTCAGTTAACTCTCCGAAGCTGTTGCCTCTACGCCCGGACCTGTTGTCTCAGGATCCTGGCTGATACCCAGACCTGGGTTGTCTGTCCTTGACGGTGTGGCGGTGGAGACTGCCCTCTTAAGGTCTAGGAGTTTTTCCAGCTCTATAGTTAACAGGGGCTCTGTCCATGCTAAGAGCTCGGAAGTTTTTATCTGCAAGAATTTACCATTAGGTATGGTATACTTTCTTTCAGGTGTCGCCCTAGAGGCTAGGCTCCTCGGGTATTACGGATATCCAGAGGTTGGCTTTCCTACAGGTGGGCTTAGATAACGGTCTTCGCCTTGCATACCTGAAGGTGCAGCTTTCTGCCCGGTTAGTATGGTTTCAGTGTAGGATTGCTACTCTTCCTGATGTCCGCACCTTTGTGCAGGGTGTACGTTATATTCAGCATCCCTTTGTTCCACCTGTGGCTCCTTGGGATTTGTCTGTGGTCCTTAGGGCTCTCTGAGGACCACCATTTGATCCACTGGGCTCAGTGGATTTCAAATGGCTTACGGCTAGGACTGTATTCCTTCTGGCTCTTAATTTGGCCAGTAGGATCTCAGAATGGGAGGCTCTGTCATGTAGACCTCCCTTTTTCTCATCTTTCCTAGGAACAGGGCAGTGCTTGCCTTTACTTCCCCAGTCCTGTCTGCTGGTGAGGCCTATTTGGCTGTGGTACGGGCGCTAAGAATTTAAGTTGACGGTACCAGTCCATTTAGGAAATCAGACTCTCGGTTTTGTCCTTTCTGATTTCCATAAAAAGGGTTGGCCTGCCACTACGCTAACTTTGGCAGGATGGATTCACAGGTCTTCCTGTTCCATCCTCTATTAAAGCTCTTCCACTAGGTCTGTGGGTCCTTCGTGGGCAGCTCGACGTGGCGCCTCAGCGGTGATTGGCAGCCACGTGGTCATCTGTCCATATTTTTGTAAGGTATTATGCTTTTGATACCTTCGCCTCTCAGGATGCTTCCTTTCGGCGGCGGATTCTCCTTACAGCACAGGAGCGTCCCCACCCTTAAAGGATACTGCTTTGGGACATCCCCAAGGTATCCTGTGGATACCCTATGGACCCTGAAGTAGAAAATATGAGATATGGTAAGAACTTACCCTTGTTATGTCTATTTCTACGAAGTCCATAGGGTTCCACAGGACTCCCGCCCTGTCGCACCTGTACTGCAGATGGGCTTTGATCTGGTCACCGGTTTCTCCTTCTGGTGAGAATGTGATTCTTGTGTGTTCCAGACTGTCTTCTCTCTCTTTTTTGCTCCTGCTCCGGCCTATGGCTTGTTACGAAACTGAGTGGCCTGAGGCTCGGGGGCGGGGTATAGGAGAGGGACCCCAGTGCATCCTGGGAGGCTGAAAATTTAACTCTGTGGTGCCTGGATGTCTGCCGCCATCGCCTATACCCCAAGGTATCCTGTGGAACCCTATGGACTTCGTAGAAATAGAGATAACAAGGGTAAGTTCTTACCATATCTCATATTTTTATTATTAAAAAACACAGATTGGACCCCATAGGAAAAAAAAACATTGGCTCCGATAGGAAAAAAAACCTCAAACACATGAAAAGAAAACATTAGCACCCACAGGAAAAAAAAAACAAGCACATTGGCATTGATCCAAAAAAAGAAAACACGTTGGGCCCCACAGGGAACAAAAACACGTATTAGTCCCCACAGGAAAAAAAAAATTAAACACTATGATTGAAATTCAGTGCATCTAAGCCCGAGTCAGCACCACAGCCTGCTCTGCTGTGTCACTGCATCACTATGGCGGGGGGCGGCATGCGACTACGTGGCCTATGATGTCATACCACCGGATCACTGTCTCTAGGCCACATCTGAGCCACCTGGCAGAGCCTAGCACTGCCCGGGCTGCCATTAGAATTTGTGAGGCTCAGTACAAATTAACAAAGTAGGGTCCCCCAAGCAGAGGCACGCAGATAGTGGGGAGAGGGCAGATGTTCACAAAGGCTAGGTGGGCAGAGGGACAGATGAGCAGGCAGGGGCACATATGGGGAGGGAGGTACAGAGAGAGACAAGTATACAAAACTAGCCATTGGCTGACATACCTGGTGGTGATGAGGGGGGTCAAGGAGCTGCATGCACAGATTTTATACACAACCAGCAGCAGAGGAGAGAGTATGTTGGGGGTGGCTCTATATACTCACCGGGGCCTGGCAGCAGTGACAGGCAGCACAGTAGCAAATCAGCCAGTACTTTGTACATTGGGTGGTGAGCAGTCTCAGGAGATTATCCTTATCTCGCGAGACTGAGAGCGTCCCTGCTCACCCAGTTCCAAGTTGGAGAAAGGACTTCTGACGTTATAACCACGTGACTGCTGCAGCAGGGCCGGACCACTACTAGTATTACCATCCACGTGGGCATAGCTCGGGAATATAAATCTGTCAAGCCCGCGAGGGGACACTTTTGGCATTCGTTCTGAACTTTGCCCTTCCCCCTATTGTTGCGGGTCACGTGGTTGTGTTGTCAGAGGTCCAGTACACCACCTCGTTCTAGACCTAAACCTCACCCCACTGATGTGCAGACTGAGAGCTCCGCATGGCTTCCGCACTGTAGA
This sequence comes from Taudactylus pleione, assembly GCA_031769625.1. Classification (NCBI taxonomy): domain Eukaryota; kingdom Metazoa; phylum Chordata; class Amphibia; order Anura; family Myobatrachidae; genus Taudactylus; species Taudactylus pleione. Next base: position 37,259,484 of record JAUIMM010000018.1, on the reverse strand, counting down.
ATCAGGATGCGCCAATAATCCAGAATCAGGAGGTGATTTAGAATCATGTTATACTTTTAATGAGATTAACATTTTTAAGGTTCATTTGTATTCAATGCAGGTACTGACCTGTGTATTGTCAGTGGAGGTCAGTTCTGTTTGATGACATCCATCGTGAGTAGAATAGATAACCATATGATAATCTGCCATGTATGATGAAGGAAAGCATGAGCAACATTCTAAGGTGGGGATTCAATTCTCGACAATGTACAATCACATTGTTCGGCTGCGCACATCCCTGTGCATCATGGTACATCATACTTTTCTCAATGCGACTATGGTTTTGTTTTTATGCAACATATTTTTGAATTGTTCATCCATAGATAGATGCCAAGTATATCTGATGCCATAGGACATTCCCCATGAATGTTTTTTGTCCCTGATAACTGTTTTTAATTTTGACCAGTTCCCTTTTTGAGGATGTGGGATGCGAATTATCATGCATCTGAAACTAGGGATTCTCAACTCCAATCCTTAAGTATCCCCAACAGGTCATGTTTTCAGGATTTATTTAGTCACTCAGAGCTGAGTTAGGGGAAGATGTAGCAAGCCTTCTAAAGAGTGCATAAGTGTCCAATAGCAACCAATCAGTTTCTAGTAAACATTTACCAGTACATTCTTCAAAATGAAAGGTAGAAGCTGACTGGTTGCTTTGGCCAATTATCCACTCTTTAAAAGGATCAATACATCTCCCTCTTAATCTATTGTGCATAATTATTCCACCTTATTCCCCAGACAGAAATCCTGAAAACATAACCTGTTGGGTGTTCCTGAGGATGAAAGTTGAAAACCACTTCCTTAGGTGAGAATATATGAATTATTGTGTAATATTGTGGTTCCTAATTTTGTCTTCCCATCCTCTCCTTTGTTGCCCAATATTTTTACAATTCTATTTAAAAAGAATAAAGATAATACATTTATTAAATAAGAGTAATATGCGATACATATTGTTATATTCACTAAAGTGCCAAAAGTCATGGGATGCCTAGTTTCATATAGGACCCCCTCTAGCCGCGGAGTGCAGCAACATGAGGTGGCATTGATTCCACAAGCGGATAGAAGACTTCTGGATAGATGTTGACCCATGCCATCTGGATAGCATCCCACAGCTCCCTGATATTTGTAGGTGCAGGATCTTGGGTGCGAATAGACCACTCCACCATGTCCCATAAATGCTTGATTGGGTTCATGTCGGGCAAACGTGGTGGACATACCATACGCCAGAACACTCCAGAATGCTCCTTGAACCAACTCTGGACAACTTGGGACCGATGACATGGTGCATTAACCTGCTGGAATATTCAATAGTTGTGAGGGTACATGAAGTCCATGAAGGACTGCAAATGGTCATCAAGCAATGCAATGTAGTGGTTACTGGGCAATGACGTATTCAGACGGACCCAACCTATGCAACGTGAACACACACTATAATAGAACCACCATCTGCCTGCACGGTGTCTTGTTGACAACTGGGGTCCATGGCCTCATTGGGTCTGCGCCACACACAAACCCTACCATCAGCCCAAAACTGCTGGAACTGTGACTCATTGGACCATGCCACATGTTTCCAGTCCTCGAGGGTCCAATTAGGGATGTCACAAATCCAGGTGAGGTACTGTGTCTGGTGTCATAGTCTTAACAGGGGGCACTCTGGTGGGTGTTCTGCTCTCATATCCCATGGAAGCTAATGCCTTCCACAAGGTATGCCTGGTACACACTTGACACCATAGATCGAGGAATGTTGAATATTTGCACATCTTCAGAAATAGCGTGTCCCATCTGTCAGGCACCCACTATCATGCCCCATTCAAACTCCGATAATACACGTCACCATGCCACGAGCAGCCTAGCCTGTGTTCAAACTGACTCACGAGATGTTAGATTACAACTGATGCAGGTCTGGTCATTTCCAAGGCATCACAGTATGGTGACACCGCCTACAATTACCTTTACATACTACTATCCCATGACTTTTGGCTCTTCAGTGATATTGAGGGACCATGGTTAGCATTATTGGGATAATGTTGTGTCTGTGAGTTTAATTCCAACACTAGGTGGTATGTGCATGGAGTTTATATATGATCTCCAAGGGGTCACACTGGTTTCCTCTCACTATCCAGAGCTATTGGTTTCTGACTAAAGTGGTCATTTTGCGCGTGTTTGATGTACGGAAATTAGGCTGTAAGCTTCTCGTTCCTGAATAACAAACCTATGCTTGCACAGTGCTGAGACTTTTGTTATAATAGTAAATTAGTGTCTTATGTTTGCATTCAAGTACTATACCACAAATTTCACCTTATGAGCAAATATACAAATAAACCACACATTACTGATACAGCTCAATTTTTTTTATTTAATGCTGAAAGGAAAAAAATGAGCCATGACATGAAAAAGATATATGCTATTGTCCAGTATCATTGAATATCTAATATCTGCTCCCTTATAGTAACTGAGCTGACAAATGAAGCCATTTCTTAGAGCAAAGATCAGTGCAGGCTTTCAGAATCTCTTTCAATTATTGTAAAGGTTACAACTGCCAATATGACTTGGTCACTTGTGGATAAGTGTGTTCCCATCAGGGAGACTTGACAAATCTGCACTGTACTTGGGGATAGGGATGGTCTTTGCCTATTTATGTCCTAGAATTGTACCTTCTTTCATTAAAACGTCCCCTTTGATTACACAGAATACCACACTATCTGCATGTCAATGCCCCAAGTAAAAATATACAATAGCTCCACAAAAACATTTCTCTTGATTCCAATATTTTGAGATAATATTCTTATGACTACTCATATACTCCTCTCATATGGGCCTTGATATAAACTAGTGGTTAGCAACGTGTGGCACTACAGCTGCTATGGAACTAAACATCCAAGCATTCCCTGTTAGGACATGCTGGGTTGTATAGTTCCCCAGCCGTTGCAGTGCCACACAGTGCTTCCCCCTGATATAAAGCATGGATGAGGTCTCTATGCATCTAGTATGCAGTATTCTCATTCTCCTCATGTTGTACATTCTAGATCTTCATGCCAATGGTCCGCTCACTTCCTGGCTGGCATAGGAAGGTCTGTGTTAGAACAACAGGAGGGAATGATCTGCAGGTTCTAGTATAAGGCATTGAGCTGCTGATCACTAACAAGGGATGTGGCAATTGTGAAATGAGCTGCAGATCTCTAGTCACAGGCATTGGATTCATGAAAAGTGCTGTCAGGGTGCTGGCTGAGGCAGCAACTAAAATATCGCTCCTCTCACCATGTACACAAAATATCATACACATTTGTATTATTTCAGTGTATACTGTAATAGCAAACATTGCCACTATTCATTATGATATCTACCAGCAACGTAGAAACAACTAATTTAGACAATGTCAGCAAGAAATTTAGCATTCTTAAATTAATGCCCTATATTTTGCTGCCCCCCCATTTCCTGCTGCCGGAGAGAGCTGTCTCGGTCTGTCACATTACAAAGCCACCCCTGGGCACTGTGTATGACGCTCAGCAACAAAGGGATGGGATTCAGTTTACTTTTATAACCGAATAATGAACCACAGGTCACTGGAAGCAAGGGACTGCTAGTGCAGCGGGCTGATGGAAATGCAGGAATAGATGGAGCCAGAAGCAACAAACTGTACATCACTGAAATAAAGGAATATTAATAAATACATAAGCTGCAGATCTATCTGATCATATATGGTTAAAAGAGGCACATCTGCACATAACCAGAGCAACTGCCTGCATAACTGATAATGAAGAGATGCTCTGCAGAGAATAGTAAAGTCATGCTCTGCAGGTATGTACTAGCGATGATACTAATGTCAGACTCTGCTGGACTGCAGGTACTGTTGGCATTGAATCAAGTATGTGCAACAGGTTAATTTAAGTTCTGCTTGTCTGGTGCATGAAAGGGGTTAACAAGGCGCTCTACAGTCCATAGCATAAGAGATTTTAATGTGAGATAGTCTGCAGTATGGGGCAAGGGAACAGGTTAACCCTACATGCTCTCCTGTCAGAAGCAAGGAAGGGGTTATTTTGAGATGCTCTGCAAACTGAAGCAGGGATTAATTCAGGGTGCTCTGGAGTCTAGCTGTGAGAAGAAGACTTACAGGAGAGTCTCTGCTGTCTGCTTGTAGCAAAGGGGTTAATGTGAGATGCACCATAGAAATGTTATGATCCTTACTAAAGATTTTGTGGTTAGGGATGTCAGGGTTCATGCAGGCTCACTGCCTCTGGTGTCCTGGCTGAGTGACAATGACATTGAGATTTGTATATATATTTATACCCCTAGCACCCCCAATAATATCTACAGCCCCCTGGTTACTCCAAGTAAATGTCTTCTGTGGGGCAACTGAACTCCACATGTTCCTGATAGAATTCCTGGAAAGCGCGTCTGTAAAGAGAGGGGAGAAAGAGAAACAAGTCACTTTTTGCACTATACCACTTGTCTTCATAACATATCATGTTCCTAGGCAGCTTACAGATGGGGTGTCGGTGTAGATTCTAATTGGTGCTGTGAAAATTCCTATATAAAAGCTGATTATCTTTGCACTGGGCAGTCAATACATGCTACTTAATGCTAGATGTGTACAGCATGACATTTGCTGCTACCTACATGCTTCTAAAGATTACAGCTCAGCATGTAACAGATCCAATCAGTGGAAAATGCCACCTACTGTACTATACCATATGCTATACTATGTAGTTCTAAAATGTTTGCACCCTAAGGGCAAAATTTACTAAGAGGCGGTTTGACGGCGGGTTCTATTCTATTCTAAACCCCGGCGGTTTGGTGGTTTGTTATATTCTGTTCTAAACCCCCGGGGTTTGGTGGCGGTTTTGCAGCGGTTTCTAAATGTGTTTTGATTGTGGTTTGGCGGCGGTTTTGCTATCTGCAGATTTACTAAGACAAAACCGCTGCAAAAGTGCCATCAAAACACATTTTAGAATAGAATAGAACAGGGCTGTCATTTAGAAACCGCTGCAAAACCACCACCAAACCCCCGGGGTTTAGAACAGAATAGAACCCGCCACCAAACCGCCGGGGTTTAGAATAGAATAGAAACCGCCGTCAAACCGCCGCTTAGTAAATTTTGCCCTAAATGTCATTACAATATCTGGAAGAGAGACACTCATTCAATTAAATATTTTCTCTGACTTCATAGAGATCTATGGCCCTCATTCAGAGCCGGACGCTCTGAGCAGAGCGCTCGCTCTGAATGAGGGCCGTCCTCCATAAAAATGGAGCGTCCTTCTGGACGCTCGTATAGCTGTGGGTCACCACCCACAGCACATACGAGCGTGCAGGTTGATGGTCGCGATGGTCTTGACCATCGCGACCATCGCCAGTGCGACCAGAAGCCTGTGGTCGGGGTTTTCGACCACAAGCCCTGGAGTGATTTTGGCTCTATCAGAGCCAAAATCACTCCCACTGACATCACTAGTGATGTCAGTGGGGCCGGCTTCTGACGGTAGGCGTTCCCTTGGGAACGCCTCCGTCTGGGAGGCACGCCCACCAAAGGGGGCGTGCTGTCAATCAACATCGACAGCACGCCCCCTTTGATCAGACACAACGAGCGAAGGAAAGTCCTTCGCTCGTTGCGTCTGGCGCATGCGCACACCATCGACCCACTTGCGAGCGGACAGCCGCTTGCGAGTGGGTCTGAATGAGGCCCTATATCTCCAGGGTAGAAAGCTATTTACTCTGGGTATCTGGAAATCAGCGATGTCAGGGTTCATGATGTGATTGTGGGGTTAGGTCTGAATGCTGATTTTACCAGTCTGCATTGAGGGTAAACTTCTATACGGAATCTGTAAAGTGTAAAACCACAGCACAAATTCTCTTTTGTGTCACCAAGTGTTCAGATTCATGTAAACAAGTGTGCCTAATTTTATAGGAAAGCCCATGGATTTTTGGGGCAAGATGGCAGCATCTGCAGTGGTGCAAATCTTGGCATCAGCCGGTCGAAACAGGGACCAAAGGTGGAACTATCTAAATGTGGGTTAGGCACATATATGAAAATACATTTTGTGGTATGTAATTATTAAAATGAGTTAAAGTGGTGGAGATGGTATATATACAAGTACATTGGCTATTTTGTGTGGCAGTATACAACCCTTTTCTCCCTGACAAAAGTCCCAGAGCACATATCACGACCTTATACTTATAGTGGGGTGCCCTTTACACCTTCCAGTTTCAGTCCTGTTGGAATGTGAGTTTCTGGGCACATTTTGACCGTCCCAAAAGAAAAAAAAAAACATCAAACACATAAAAGTGACACATAATAAAGGCAGGTCAGGTTTGTTGCCACGGTGACAATGTAAGTTATAAATACATGTGCACCCTTGAAACACACTTGGAGATAAGTAGCTGCACTTGTGCACATGCTTGCATAGTAAGGGCCTCACAACAAGTGCTAAAACTCGCTGCATATGATAAATGGTGCTCCAGCCAATCAGCTCCCAACTGTTATTTTTCAAACAGATGACAGGTGGGAGCTGATTGACCGGAGCATCATTTATCATATGCAGCGAGTTTTAGCACTTGTTGTGAGTGATAAAACATGTTGATAAATGAGGCCCTAAGTCTGCTCATACACAACCCTTGGGAAGTGGGTGTCCTTTACTGAAATGTTAGGAAATGAATCTGCATACATGACACATACTTTTATTATAATAAAAAAAGCAGAATCTCACATATTACAACTGCAAAATACTAATGTAGATTGAAATATTTATGAATTGTCCTAAAAATTGTATTTAACAGTACAATTAAGAAAACTAATTTGTTGCAACAAAATGCCATAAGCTTGGACTGCAGTTTGTGGTGCGAGTGCAATTTCCTAGCAAAGAATCTTTGTTCTGTATTATAAATAATGGTAATGGTAATAAGGAGTCAGGAGAGGATGTCCAAGGTCCGCAGGGTGCTTCTCACATGTGCACTGACCATTAGGGGCGAATCAATGCAATGTTGAATGGCCCCAGGAGGGAGCTCCCAAAGCTATTTATTTCAACGCGATGTTTGGGCGGGCTAAAGGATTTCTTCTTGCACCCTCCTGGGAACGCGAGGAGAAATCCAACAAAAGTGCCGACCGCGTGGCTGTTTTCCTGCTTAGCGCAGCGCTAATAGCTGCGTGGCCGGCACTTTAGTCGGAGAATGCTGGTTCTCGCGACTAAACACCCAGGTTAAGTCGCAAGAACCACCATTCTCCAATTTAACAGCACGCAGCATTAAATAGCTCTGGGAGCTCCCTCCCGAGGCTATTCAGTATCGCATTCAATTGAATCGCGGCCTTTGGGTCTGTCAAGCAGAGTTTAATGATTGTAGCATTAAGAGTTTGCCAAAATAAGAAGAGTAACTAAAATGAAACCGTTCTGGATAACAGTGATAGACAAAGCAAAACTTCTCCTATAGGCTCTCTTTTCAAAAATTAGCAGACAAACATTCCGCAGATCTATCTAGACATAAGTCATACTCAGCACAATGTATCTTCTTTTATAATATGTTATTTGTCAGTACAGTACTTCTATTTCCTCTAATGTAATCCATAATGGAACTGCGCTACTATTTGTAAGTCCAAACAACTGATATATGTAAACGGAACACTCTCTCTCTGTTCTCTGTCTGTGCGTGTATCATACTCACCCCACACACTCTGCCACGCGTCGCATTGAGTCCTGGGAGACAAAGACATGGCACGCAAATCTGTTCAGGACAGGGTGTTTTGTGATGAAGCCAAAATAACTACAGGAAAATATTAAACACATAAAGTTATTTTCTTCTTACAGGACAGATGTGTGACAGAAGGCAAAAAACGATTTCTTACAGACAGAGTACGTAAATGTGTACGAGTACCCCCTTAGATACTTGCCGTGATGTTTACAGGAATGCAAAAAATGTTCTGTAATGGTGGGGTAAGGGGCATTCAGGTGATAATAAGACACATAGGGAAAGCAGTGTCCTAGGGGGTCTCTACCCCCAGGCATTACAGTAGGACCCTGATAACAGGCAGGAAAATACAGTGACATTATCACTGGTGTTTCCTACAAAAAGATTATCTGGATTTATTGGAATCCAGATAATTGCTGTCCTTGATGTCAGAACTAGTGACACATACTTAGCAGCTTTTAAAAATACCCTACGGAGGGGGTGTGGTGTGATCACACAATCGTTGGCTCGCCCCATCTCTCCTCCCCCACCCTGTCCAAATCTCTCCTCCTCCTTCCCCCACCCTGTCCAGGATAATAGAGTGGAGAAGGGCCACGATGACGCAATTCAAGTCAAATCATGTCATCGTACCCCTGTGCCTCCCACTTCTCTCAAGGAGTCTGGCCCACTCTTTTGAGAGTTCGAGAGAGCCTCCCGAATTTCGGGACTCTCCCACACATTCCGGGAGAGTTGTTAAGCATGTATTAATACAAGAATGTTAAAATGTAAGTATTTCTACTTAAACCACACTGGAGTGAGTTCTACTGCTTGTGAACAACATGTACTTCAGAGGCTGCCCTAGCCATTTACTGAGGAAAAAAAAATGATTAGTTCCAATTATTGTCACCAGGTGGCGATGTAACAAAATATGTAACATATATACAGTACTAGTTGAAGTACCGGGCATTGCCCTGGTTTAAATCTTCAAGTTATTAAGTTTTATTATGCGATGTTGTCCAACTCTATCCAGCGGAAGGCCCCGAGGAGGCCCCCTGGGTCAAAGTTCTGCCCGGCTAACTCTGCCGTGAGGTCCGACCAGGACCCCAACCACTCAATTAAGCATCCCAGACCAATTGCCACCGCTCTGTGAAGTTTTCATCCAATTTCATCTAGTGGAAGGCCCAGAACAAGCTTCCTGGGTCAAAGTTCTGTCCAGCGTATACCATCGGGATGTCCGACTGGGACCTCAACCCCCTAGTATGTATTCTGGGATCCAATGTTACTACTCTGTGAAGCTTTCATCCAAATCCATCCAGTCGAAGGCCCAGAAAGGCTCCATGAGTCAAAGTTCTGCCTAGCGTACACTAACAGTAGGTCCGAACAGGACCTCAACCTCCTAGTGTGTCTTCTGGGATCCAATGTTATCACTCACTCTGTGAAGTTTTTACCCTCAAATTAAATCTGAAAGTCTGCAGTTAAAGCACATCTTGTTTGTTTCATTTCAAAGCCATTGTGGTGGAGAATAGAGGCCAAAATATGAAAATTCTGTCAATGTCCCAATATTTATGCACCTGACTGTATCTCACAAAATCATACACTCAACTTTATGCTGCTAACTTGCCGAGTTTGTTGGCCTACAGTACGTTTACTCAGACCTGTCTGCTTGGGATAAATTGCTCATATTGTGGTTAGGCAGTAACACTGCGGTAATGATGAATATCTTGCCTCGCTTGCTATATCTCTGCCAGACACTCCCGATTCATATCCAAACTAAAGTATTAAAACATCTCCAAAAGTAGATATCTGATTTCATGTGAGCCCAGGAAACAAAACAGAGTTAAAATGCACCTATTACAGAAACACTATACCACGGGAGGCACAGGCATAAATAGAGGCTGACATCTTAGCTATTTATTCCACCTCTTGCTTACTTTGGTGTTCTCCTCATAGTCGCCCTGTTGCTGTTTCACTATTACCAACGCTTCATACTGTCAATATGGAATATTTATACACGTTTCTATCAGCTTTTGCTCATTTCAGCCCCTTCTCGTTCTCTTATGGAATAACCTTGCTTTTCCTCTGGGCAAAGACCATCACCTCTTCCATTACTGAACAAAACATAATATACTCTTTCCCTTGGACATTGCTCCCGTGCGCTCCTTCCGTAATTTTGTTAGTCTTCAATCCCGTTTCTCCCTCACACATAGGAGCTCATTCAGACCTGATCGCAAGTTGCGGCCACTCTCTGGCAAAAAGGGGCCTGATATTTAAATGAAGTGCTCGCACTGCGTCGAGTAAGGATGCCCACTATGTTTTAGCGAGCTACGGCAAAGTGCACTCGCAAGTGTATAAAGACGCCCCCTTGTGACTCGCAACACACGTCATCTCTGGGAAATGTAGGATTAATCAGGATCATCGAGAGCCATCAGAGCTTCTCGCAGCCCTTGAGGTTGCCTTAACCCGCCGCAAGCACAGCGATCAGTGCGGGCTGAAATACATGCAGGTGACGTGTACAATGACGCTACTTTGCTAATTATGCACGCCCTTTAAACGCCGTTTTGTCAACCTGACACGCCTGTGTCCGCAACACCTCTCCCCAGTTTACAAGCACCTTCCCCAGTTACCACCCACAAACGGCACTATCTCTCACTCAAAGCAGCGACCTGATAGTGGCTTACGAGCAACCAAAATCAGATCGCAAAGACTGACTTGCGCACGTGCACTGCAAATTATACGCATGCGCAGACAGGCGAAAATCAGTCAGAGCGAGCGAGCGCAACTTAGCGACTGCGTCTGAATCAGGTCCATAGTGTTTTCTACCAAATTTTACAGATTCAACACATTTATCACACTCTTGTCACAAGTCGCCGCGCTGAGAATGCTGTGTGGGGTGAACGCCGGACAAGCGTTCACTGAAGTCTCCTCCTTCCTCCTGTTAGGATCGGTGGTTAGCAGCATATTGTTTGCAGTTCCAGTCTTGGTTGCTGCTGAGCCTCTGCACTAATTACTGCCTGTCTGTGTGCACATTGATTGATTCTCCTGTCTAAACACAGCCCAGGTGCTCAATAATCTGTCATTAGGGAGACTTGCTCTGGTTGGGCCCTGTTTCTGTTAAATTCCAGTCAGCCCTTCACTTCTTGCAGGTGATAGAGTTTCTCGTACTTCCGGTTGTTCCAGTCTCCTGTTTTCCAGTCGAGATCCAGAGTCTACTGTGTTTACCTACTGCCGTTTGTCCTATCTAGACGGGGCAGTCTGCATTCCACCTGCTCGTGCTGCTTGTGTCATCTAGGCGGCACGGTGCGCTTCTTCCACCTGAAGCGCCAGTCTGTGTCCGACATTGGCCGCAACTCAGCGGTCCAAGTGCGCAATCCAGCGCACCGTCGCCAGTGTCATCCTGGCAACACTGCTAGCAACTCAGCATCCTCAGTGCGCAATCCAGTGCACCATCGCCAGTGTCATCCTGGCGGCACTGGTAGCAACTCAGCATCCTCCTGCCAAGTCGTTCTGCCCTCAAGGCAACAACCAGCCCAGAGGCTGCTACCGGCCCAAAGGCACCATCACTACTTTTAGGCCCTCAGGCCTCAACCAGCCCAGAGGTCCTGACGTGCAAATCGGTCGTCCGACCTAGGTATAGGGGCCAAAGACTAATCGAACCATCTAGTAGCTGGTTCCCTCCGAAGTTTCCCTCAGGATACTGCTACCGGCCCAAAGGCCGTATCACAACTTATAGGCCGACAGGCCTCAACCAGTCCAGATGGTGCTACCGGCCCAAAGGGAGCACCACAGCTTACTGGCCATCAGGCCTCAATCAGCCCAGAGGCTGAGACAGGCCCCAAAGGCCGCATTACAACTATACAGCCGCATCTTGCCTAGATACTCCAGCCCTCAAGGCTGTGCAGGACTTTTCCCCACTAGTAACTCTAAGCCCTTAACAACTCTTCAAACTTTCCCTCTCATCACTCCTAGCTAACCCATAGAATCACTATGTAGGTGCCCTAACTTTTCTAAAGAGCTTATTTTAACAATCTATCAACTAATATAGTACTTTACTGTCTATTTTCACTGTCTTCATTAATGCTGACCATATCCTGTACTTTTTTCATGTCTACTCATATTTGTACTTTAAAAACTTTCAATAAAAATATTTTTTTAAAATGTATTATTTTGATAACATTCAAATTTAAAAAAATATATATATTTTGGCCAAATGAATAAAGCATGTTTTCATTAAATAGTTCCCATGAGATGGTAATAGCAAAATACAAATGAGAAAACTGGAAAATGATGTGGGCTACCGCCAATGGCAGGATTCTTTGACAAATAGGGTGAAGTCTCATCTCTGGTGAAGACGTCCATTTTTGGCCAGCTTTTCTCTGAGCAATAGATAGAGCCCACTGTCATATAACCTTTGTGTCCTAAACATGAGATCCTGATGCCCGGTCATATACTTTAGTTTGTTTTAACAAAATAAATATTCCTTACCAGCTGTTGCGTGGATGACAGCCACAGAAGGAAATATTCTTCATTTGAAAAATATGGCTGCAGCGTTCATCCTGTAAAACAATGCAACACAAATATGGATTTTCTACATATTATAAGCATTTTGCACCTCAACTATCAGCCATAGGGGTATATATATCAAAGTTCGACTACGCGGTCAGGCGTAATGCTTTGGCTGGGGTACCCGGTGAAAGGGTTTCCCTGGCTGTGGCATTACACCTCCGCTAGAAAGAGTCTGATGCTGGTTATGGTAAATACAGGGGACCCCTACTCATTTTGTCCCCTGTATTTCCAAAACCAGGACCGTCTCGCTTAGCCCAGTGCTGGTTGTGGTAAATACAGGGAGCCCCTATGTCTTTTGTCCCTTGTATTTACACAACCAGGACTGGTTCTGAAAAGTTCGGGGCTGGTTGTGCTTTTAGGGGGGGACCTATTTTTTTTTTAAATTTTAACACTTTTGGAGCTTTTTACACACAAATGCATACACAAATCTCACTGATCTATGCATGCATCTGTGTCAGACCTGCTCATGCTAAAATCGAAAGCATAAAGCAGGTCTATTCATTTGAGGATTTGAAGTTCCATTTCAAATCGAATATTAGTAAATAAGGGAATTGTGTGTTGGTCTATGTAAAAGTACTGATGTTTTTCGGATGTTCGATTCTGAGTGGGATTTCAGTTAAATTCGGTTTTAGGTTTGATGGGACATTCAATTTTGCCTTTAGTAAATCTCCAAATGCAAAATCTAATGAAAATCGGATGTCAAATACAGTTGTACAGTTCACATACCAAGGAGACATGAGACTACAATGATTAAGATGTATATAAGATATTGTCATCTGTTTTGAGTTAGTTTATTAACTGTAGTTATTTTTTAATAGATTTTATTAATAAATGAAGCTTTGATGCAATGGATTGTAGTGTAGTAGAGAAGACACCAGTGGATTAGAGGTACATACCCATACACCCGCACTTCACACTCAGGGCCTGATTCTGAGACGTACACACTGCAGATATTCCAGCAAATGGTCAATGTTGTACAATTGCGGATGTATCTACGTCGCTAAAAACTGGTACAGCGCATGTGTCCCATGTGTGTATGCACAGAGGCACAGTTGCGATTGAAACACACAGTATCTGAAGGGTCTCGGATATGTGCTGGGTGTACCTGGGTGGTGACTGGTAGGTGGCTGTTCAGACGCATGGAGATGGTCTGTCTTATAGGCGTATAATGGGGGTGTTGCAGAATGGGTTGTATACACATACGCTTAATCGCTCACATCGGAGGCATGACATGACAAAAGATGCTAAAATGGTCATAGGAGCATGGGACTCTGAATCAGCCCCCGAAAAAATTTAATTCCTTCAGGTTTACTGCCGGACATTGCAGCTATATGTGGCTACGCACATTATGCCTGAATCAGAGTTGTACGCAGGACACACAGCAATGCAGCTGCTGTGTGTAAATATGCTAATACTGCAGGAAGCTAATGCTATTTGAATAGCCCCTGCTAATTGATCTGAGCAAGTCTCTATGGCTTTGGTAGCCCAGCCCACCGACAATACTAGATGCGAGGTAGTACCTGTCAATGAGAATAAGGATATAAGTAAGGATTCACACTTATGATCTGTGGGATCTTTTAGTGCGGCTGCAGAAGTTGTTGGAAAAACAGTGGCCTTGGTTAAGCGGGCGTTTGGGGCATCCACTGCTGGGGTACCTCCCATTGTGCCGTATCCTTATCAGCAAGGGGATAAGTAAACTTAAAACCTGCTGGAATCTTAAACTCTTTATTTGGTTTAAGCCAAGCTTTGCCCAAAACATCCGAGAAATGCATAAATGAAGGAAAGGTTAACACCTACATCTTATTTTTCTTACATAAAACTGAAGGAGCTGTGGTATAAGGGTCCTCATCCTCAATTTTCAGGGTTTGGCCGATGGCCTGGGTGAGCTCAGTAACTCCCAGACTATCTGGAGAACTATGGCCCTCATTCAGAGCCACTCGCTAGCGGCAGTACGCTCGTTCCGAGCGATGTTCGCACATCTGCGCATGCGTACGGTTTTTAGTACGCATGCGCGAACCAGTCAGTGCGGCCGAAAATCGTTGGTACGCAATATAGCGAGGGCCTGCTATTTTGAGTGACAGAATGAGGCGTATGTGGGTGGTAACAGGGGAAGGTGCTTGAAAACGGGGAGTGGAGATCCGAACGCAGGCGTGCTTAAAGGTCAAAACGGGCGTTTTAAGGGAGTGCATAATTAATACAGCAGCGTCATTGACCACGTCACTTGGTTTTTTTTAACTCAGAACTGCTCGCAAAATAGCGGTTGAAAACACCAACCACAAGAATAGCGAGCAGTTCATACGCTGTACGATGTACTCGATTATTCTAATAAATAGCGGACATGACGTATGGTGCGTGCGGCCAGGGGGCGTTTTTATCAAATAAACGAGCGTATGTTTTGCTCGCTCGTTCAGACTTAGAGGTGGGAACAGACTGCAATTTGCGAACGGATCATTTGAATAGCCACCCCTTGTTTTTGAACGAACGACCACAAATAGCGAACGGCTCTGAATCAGGCCCTATCTTCCCAACTGGAATGGTCTAACCAGTACTGATCAACCACCTTCCCTTCCTCTGCAGACAGGGCTGGTTTTACCTATAAGCTGGTTACGCGGTCAAGTAGGGCGACACATAGAGAAGGGCGCTGTAGCTCGGCCGCGTCAGCGGCATGAAAATTAAAAATACTCAAAGCCCACTTCTGAGGAAACAGCCAGAGGGCTGAGAAACGAGTTAAGCCACGCCTCCTACCGTGAAAATCGTAGAAGTTCCCCGAGCACACTGGGGCAGCAGAAGCAGTTCAGGATCCCTGGCATTCTATTGGTGGTTGGTGGTGCACCACTGGAAAGTACAGTATACTTATACAGTGGGTGTTGAATCATCCAAAAGAATGGTTCAACTGGAGCAGAGAATTTCCTTTTTGGTGCACTCTTCTCTAAGACAGTATTGTCTAAAATGTAACTTTTAATTAGATCTGTATGTAAAAAATAAAATAAGGAGATTCACGCAGACGATTTAAGCAAATGTATCGCTGCAGTAGCTACTAATTAAATATATAACTGGAGTTTGCTATTTCTATGTATTGGCGTGTCAGAAAAGAGTGAGCTTTGGATACATAGTTTTACTCTGTCTATTAATAAAGGCAAGCTTACAAGCACAATGTCAATCAATAAGCTAAGCCCGCCTATAACTGCCTTAAAGGAAGTCTTGTCATGGAGAGACTGTAGGCTCCGATGTGAACATGCTCCTAAAATGAAATGTACGTAATCCATAAAGGGACGGACTCCCGGGTCTCTGAATGGCGCCCACGTGACCCGGCATCTGACAGCCAGTGCCGTAGCTTGACGGCAGTGCGCCCTGTGCAGCACTGCTGCCCCTCTCACTCCCTCTCTGCCCCCCTCCTCCCCCCTGAGCGCTTACCCTTACTTCCGAGGGGAGGAGGGAGGGCGGGATCCTGCGCCGACATTCACTGTGCGGAGGTCTCTTCCTGCAGACCTTCGGCGCAGAGAAGTGTGTGGCCGATGCCGCTGGAGGATTCCGCCCTGTGCGGAGGCACCGGCCGCACCACCCACCCTACGGCCCTGCCGACAGCACCGGAAGGTTGCAACTCGAGACAACGCTCCCGCACACCTCTCCCATGCCACTGTGTTCTCCTAAGAACTTCTGTCGGCTCTCTCATCCAGCGACCTCCGGCGTGTTCACCCTGCGATGTGTTATCACAACAGGGGGTAACCGGGGACCGCAGGGTGAGCAAAAGCTGGTCCTCATTTCCTTGCTTCTATTCTGTACTCAGGGGGTCTCGCTCGCCCTCTGCTCTGTCCAATACCTACAGGCAGGGCAATAACTAGGGTAGTGCAACCAGTGCCATGGCACAGGGCACCGCAGGGCAGGGGGCACTGTTCGGGCCTGTAAATTTTCATGTCTATTATCATTCTCACTTGTAGCGTCCTCTTCTTTGTCCCCAGCATCTCCTGGCCTCCCCTATCTCTTCCCTGGCCCTTCCCCATAAGGCCATGACCCTTTTTCAGGTGCACTATCTTATGTCCCTCTTTAAAAATGGGGAGAGGGGGGGCAGAGAGGACGTATCTGTGGGAGCTCTCCCTATACTGCAGCCCTTTTAGCTTTTATTCTATCAGCCCAGCACCCCTCCCGGCAGAGATCCGCGGCGGATTGGGGATGCTGTAAGGTGCCCTCCGTGTGGGAGCCCTTTGAGCCACCCGGACGCTTGTGTCTGCGTTTGTGCCTAGCGCCATTGCTGGAGCCGGGGACTAAATTTGCAACCGGAAATCCAGCGAACGCCCGCCGAAAGCTGTGGAGTGACCTTTGAGCCTGCCGCTTACCTCTTGCGGCACTCCCTGGACGCCGCAAGTCCCGACTGTCGCCCCAGGCTTACCTTCCTTCCTGCCGGTGTTCTGTCTGACGAGGGTTCAGTAGCGGCCGCCATCTTGGATCCTGGCACCTGACTCTTCAGCTCCTGCTCTCTGCATCCCTTCTATCAGCAGCTGCGGTTAGTGACCTGTCGGCTGGTCTGGGGTCTCCACTCTGCTTCCTCTATTGGGCTGGAAGTTAATGTACACAGCAGTGCTCCCACAACTGTAGGAATCGCAACTCACTTTCCCTGCCTGTCACAACTGTCCAGGAGTATCCATAGATTTGGTGTCTTGCAAGCCTATCTTCCCTGCACCCTGCTTATGGAAATCTGTCATGCTATCAGCTTACAGTGAATGAAAAGTGTTTTTTTTTTCTGTTGCTACTTTTTCTATTTCTCTCCACTTCATTTGTCTACGAGTGCATTCATTTATTAATGGTATCTAACAGCGATGTTCTACTGCCACCGTGTGGATGATGTGATTCATTACTATACAAAGAAATTCCTACACCATATTATGCCTCCATGGCTGTGTTCCTCAATAATGTGACCATCTCCCACCACCACCTCATCTACACACCGCATAATATATCCCCATTTATTCAGCAACTACCCGAATGCCAATTTTTCAATTAGATCTATAATCAGAAGACATGGGCCTAAGAAAAATAATAAATTGGCTAAAGGTATCCCTCCGGTGAGCTTCTTCAAGACTACATCTGCGACCCCCCCCCACTGTTGAGAGATTCCGCACAACCTCCATGACTACGAATGTCACAGGATAAGCCTGTTGTTCCCCATACAGCTTCATCTCCGCAGGTTTCCTCAGACGATGCCTCTATGGACGAACCTATCACGGTGAGGCGTATGCTGCAGCTCTTAGGTGATCTTAAAAAAGATATCACGCCTGAATTATCTTCTACAGTTGGGGAATTAAAGCATGATGTCGCTGAAGTAGGCGGTCACACAGACCATCTTGAGAATAAGTTGGAAGAGGTCGTCGCCTCTCACAATGACCTAATATCCGCCCATGAAAATACTCAAGCGGAACTCTCTACTCTTCGAGATAAGATGGTAGATCTTGAGGACAGGGCACGCAGGAATAACCTTAAAATTCGTAGAATCCCAGAAACGGTACAGTTTTCCGAACTTTCTGAGTTTGCTGTGGCTTTATTCCAGAAATTAATCCCAGGAGCTACCTCCCACACAATTTCTTTTGGACCGCTTTCACCGTCTTCCTAAGGCTCGTAATGCCCCTGAAGCCTCTCCACGAGACACTATCATGAGGCTGCACTATTTTCACGTGAAGGAGCGCCTACTTCGAGCGTCTAGAGATGCTGGTCCCTCCTCCGCTGTACTGGGCAACTTACAAATATTTGGAGATCTTTCCCCAGCTACATTAAATAAAAGAAGATCCTTTTTCAACATCACATCAGCTTTACGTCAAGCTCAAATTCCATATAGATGGGGATTTCCAACTAAACTTATTGTCAATCATGAGGGTTCTACAAAAGTGCTAGGCTCCTTGGAAGATGGCAATAAAGCACTAGATCTCTGGAAGATTCCGTATACCAGCACATCAACGGCTCGCATTTCTACAATTAGTCCAGATTGGGTTACAGCGGGCAAAAACGGACGACTGTTTTTCTGCCTCTACTGCCTCACCCCAACTTAGTTACTTAGAAACTGTTCAGATAAAGATTAACGTAATTATACTTATTTTATTTGTTTCCAAGGTCGTTTGTTGCAATATGTGTTTGTATTGCCGTTTTCTATGTTTATTATATTCATGATAGGCTTAATTTCTCTATATCAATAAATATATGCCGTTTTAGCTATGTATAGTGTGTCTTATCTTACTGTTAAGTGTTTTGCGCTTTTTAGGTTCCCAGGTGGTGGGAACAATGTCACTACCCCCATTGTTCTACTATTTTCGCCACTTTGTTTCGTGGCCCCTCTGACTCCCGCCGTTGAGTCATTTATGTTTATGTCTCTTTTCACCCTTCCCCCCCCCCATGTGTCCTTTCCCTTCCCCTATCCTGTTTGCAGGCTATGTGATGTTTACTTGTATTATATTTTTCTATGTCAGTGCTGATCGACTCAGTATATATAGGAATGTTTTTGATTGATATTTGCATCGTTCTAGATTTGTCAAGATGGTGAATTTCATGTCTATTACTGTTAAGGGTTTAAACTCCCCTCAGAAACGCAGAATCGTCCTTCGCTGTTTTAGAACTCACAAAATGGATATTATTGCGATTCAAGAAACCCATTTTGTCAAAGATGCCTCTCCATCCTTTTCCGACCCTTACTACCCGTCTGGTTATTTTGCCTCTGGTCCCACCAAGAGAGGTGGAGTGGCAATCCTTTTTCATCGCAACTGTAACTTTTTGTTAAAATCCCAAGTAGCTGACCCTTTGGGCAGATATCTTGTTCTGTTAGGGGAATTGGAGGGGAAAACTGTAACAATAGCATCGGTTTATGCCCCGAATACTGGTCAAATGTCTTTTATTAGGAAGTTTTTTTAGAGTTACCCATAAAGTATGTTCAGGCCAGATTATTTTGCTCGGTGACTTTAATCTGGTTCCAGATCCTCGAATGGATAAATCTAGTGTTGCAGGTGGTGGTTCTTTTGCTGGTCCTTCTGGGGCCTCGGAGGTTTTTAGTCGGTTGTTCCTGGAGTATGGTCTATGTGATGTTTGGCGGGCTATGCACCCTACGACCCGTGATTACACCTTTCTCTCCCGTGTGCATGGATTGTATTCCAGGATCGACCTCGCCCTCATGGATAAATGGTCACTACAACAGGTTAGGGGTTCAAACATTCTCCCTATTACATGGTCTGACCATGCCCCCTTGACGCTCCAGTGGGACTGTGGTGGGTCTATTCCTTTCAACAGACCGTGGAGATTTAATAATTTCCTTCTAACCTCTATAGAGGCAAAACAGGCCATCCAGTCTGCTCTCTCAGAATATCTCCAGTATAATAAACCTGCAGATACTACTCCCTTTAACTTTTGGTGTGCCCTTAAGGCGGTTCTTAGAGGAGCCGTTATACAGGTAGCATCTAGACTCAAGCGTCAAGAAGCTCAAAAACAAAAGGAATTGGAGAATAGACTTCGAACCCTAGAAGTTCAACATAAATCTGACCCCTCCAATTCCACTCTTTTACAAGAAATTTTAAAAGTTAGAGACGAACTAGAAGTCTATACTTTGAAAAATATTAAATCTACTATTGATAGGATGAACCAAAAATTTTACGTTGATGGTAATAGGGCATCTCGTCTCCTAGCCCAGAAACTGAGAGGAAAAGTGGCTCGCGCCTCAGTCCAGGCCTTGTATAATTGCTCAGGAGCCAAACTGACCAATCCATTAGTTATTTCTAATATTTTTGCAGAATATTATTCTTATCTCTATAATCTGAAAGACGAGGTAAATACAGTTCAACCTACATCAGAGACTATTTCAGCTTTTCTCTCGAACCTTTCACTACCCTCACTTGCTAATCACTCTTTAGACTTTCTAAATACTCCCTGGACGGAGGGGGAGGTGAGAGATGCCGTCAAGTCCTTCAAACGTGATAAAGCTCCTGGACCTGATGGCTTCTCTAACAATTTTTATAAGGAGTTTCAGGTAGATCTTATCCCAGCACTGATGCAGGTCTTCGAAGAAGGGACCAACTCCAGCTCATTCCCTCCTGAAATGCTTGAGGCCCATATCATTACCATTTTCAAACCAGGCAAGGACCCCACTTATCCGCAAAATTATAGGCCCATAGCCCTACTAAATTCCGACATTAAATTATATGCAAAATTAGTCGCCAATAGATTAAATCCGCTGCTCCCAGACTTAATCAACCCGGATCAGGTGGGCTTTGTTTCGGGTCGTCAAGCTCCAGACAATACACGAAAAGCTTTGAATATTGTAGAACATTTTACACGAGTAGCGAACCCACTCCTGGCGCTGTCATTAGATGCCGAAAAGACCTTTGATATGCTACATTGGGGCTATATGAAGGCTGTATTATCCAAATTTGGTTGTTCAGGTCGGTTTTTAGACGCTATTCTTGCACTGTATAGTTCACCTGGGGCATGAGTATACTGTAACTGCTTCCTGTCATCTTTGTTCTCTTTAAGTAATGGCACCAGACAGGGTTGCCCCCTATCCCCTTTAATTTTCGTTTTAGCAATAGAACCTTTAGCAGAACACATCCGTACCAACCCTTTTCTTCATGGTCCCTTTATAAATAGGTCTCAACATAAAATTTGCCTGTTTGCGGACGACGTCCTTTTGTTTGTTACGCGTCCAGAAACTTCTCCCCCAATTTTACAACAATTACTTTATGATTATTCTGCGGCTTCATATTATAAATTAAACACATCCAAAACGGAAGTATTAGCACTAAATGTCCCACCCCAGCTCCTGTATTCCCTTAAATCCCAATATAATTATAATTGGCAACCACTGTATCTCCGTTACTTGGGTATTTCTTTGTCGGCTAATGAAGACAAGCTTCTTGAATATAATTATGGCCCCCTTTTAAAACAATTTATTGCCTTCACAAAAGATTGGATGAACCATGAGGTCTCCTGGATGGGCAGAATGGCGGCCGTCAAGATGACCCTTCTCCCTAAACTCATGTACTTATTTAGGTCAATACCTAGGACCCTCCCTTCTTCATTGTTAAATAGATTTTATGCGGTGCTGAACAAATATATCTGGAATAATAAAAGAGCCAGACTCGCTAAGAAATACTTAATGATGTCTAGATCATCTGGGGGCTTGGCGTACCCCAATCTAGCACTCTATCAAACGGCATGCTTGGTTGATCAGCTTAGTGACTGGTCGAATGTTCTTAACCCTAAACCCTGGGTCAGACTAGAGAGTGATATGTTAGGGTCAGACTAGAGAGTGATGTGTTAGGCAAATTCCCCCTTTATGATTTACTCTGGATTCCAACTAATTTTAGAGTTTCTTTCAAATCTATGTCCAGGGCAACAATAGCTTCTCTCAAAGCGTGGGATAGCCTGTCTCTCCTTCTTCAATTTAACCTGCCTTCTCTCCACCTCTCTATTCATGGTTTATCTTTTTTAATCCCAAATTTAAACCTGTCTTCCTGGTACCTCAGGGGTATCCGTACTCTCCGAGACTTCTTTTTGAATAATAACCCTCTTTCCTTCGCCCAATTACAGGTTAGCTTTTCCATTCCCTCTAAAGATTTCTACAAATTTCTTCAAGTCAGACATTGGATACAGTCCTTTCCGCATTTAGCAGGCTCGTTGGAAATGATTCCTCCCCATGTATTTTCACGTATTTCTTCAATTTCACGCAAAGGAGGTCTTTTTGGTACTCTCTTCTACTTACAGCGGAAAAGCCGGACAAGATACCGGCCATTATTAAATGGGAATATCACCTAAATATATGTCTGGACTCACATGAATGGGCTACCCTTTTCTTTTCTGTATTTAAAATGTCTAGATGTATTTCGCATATTGAAATGTATGTGAAATTGCTCTACCGCATTTATTTGACCCCCGCTAGATTAAACAAAATTTGGCCTGCTCAATCTAATTTGTGTTGGCGTGCATGAGGCCAAATAGGCGAGATATTCCACATTTTCTGGAGTTGCCCTACTATACGCCCCCTTTGGTTGGAGGTGGAAGATTTGATCCTGAAGGTCACGGGTATGCGGCTATCTCTGACCCCTTCTACTGCTCTTTTACATATATTTCAGGATGACACCCACCATAGATATTTTATTAGCCATGTATTTATTGCTACCAAGGCAGCTATTGCCCAGTTTTGGAAGCAGGATAACCCCCCCCCCCTATCCTTGATAAAGTCCAAAATAAATTATAGTTTCCGGATGGAAACTTTACATTGCTCTTACTCTTCTTCTGCTAACTCACCAATGATTAAGTGGTTCAGCTGGCATGAATTTATAATGACGGATCCATGCCTTCCAATAACCACACATTGATATATCAAAGTTTGGATGTGTTCTATATTTTGGTTTGTATAATGGGAGTTCTGGAGTGTTTTTTACTGGGGGGAGGGGGCGCCAATACTCTCTCTGGCACAGGGCACTAAAAAGTCTAGTTGCGGCTCTGCCTACAGGTAAACAGAGACAGAGGTGAGGGGTCTTCCTCCAATAGGTCAGAATACTTTACTGATTTATTATTCTTTATATTCTGTACTCTCTCTGTGTTAATGTACATGATATCAATGACTGTGTACTACCTGCATATTGTGCCTCATATTGCATAGTGATTGCAACATATTTAATGCATAAATACTTAAGTAAAGGTAGTAATGATTATACATGTATCATATGTGATAGGGATTTGTCACATGTATGCCATATGATAAAGGACATTCACTATGCATATTTATGTATATGGCTCCTGTCTATATGAGACTAAGAACTGAGACAGGGAAATATTATGTATAGCATATTTTCATAAGATCTTAACAAAAGTATTATAGCAAGAGATTACTTATTTTGAGATTGGATTACTAAAGTTTGAGATTGGAATATAAAGGTAGCTGAAGGCAGCATATGTCTGCTGCTACATAAGACTCTTATTATGGGGGTTAGAGAAGTTCAGTGGGCGTTTTTGTTGTCAACCTGCCTTGTGATTGACAATTCTAGGCTGATTTCAGCAGCCTATCACAGGTCTTAGCTCCCATATTTAAAGAGAGGAAACAGGGTTAATTTCCTCTTTTGTGACTGGAAAATTACAGTTAAGTACACTCAGCACTTCCCTCTGTCGTCCATTTTGTTTTTCTAATTCTCTTTCATCTCACTTCTCACTACTTTTCTTTCTCTACCTTTCATTCCTGTCTCTACAATTCTTTACCTCCATCCCCCACCATGTCCTTCCCCAGGCGTTCCGACACCCCCTGTCCTAGCTGATCTGTCCCATCCCCTCTCTTCGGTCCCCGCTGCCCCCGCCCTCTCCCTCCCCCCTTCCCGCATACCTGTTTTCTCTCGAGCAGGCACGCGTCCTCATTTAGGCTCCCTCACCGCCCGCGTCACCACCTCCTCTGGTGCTCCCACGCCGGGCACCTCCAGCGGCCCGGGTGCGCGCGGGCCTCCGGCCCCTCCAGCTCAACACCCGCCAACCCTGTTCCACGGCGTCCCCCCTGTCTCCGGCCAGGCAGGCACATATCACCCGGACCAGGGCACTCCCCCCGCTGGCCGTCCTCCTGCTGGCCGCCCCCCCCCCCCCATCGTCCAGGCAGTCTCCAGAGGCGATGAGGGAGACTGCCTGGCGGCTGTCCCAGACCAGGCCCCCGTTCAGCACATGCCACAAACTGGCAGTGCTCACCTCCCCCAGCCCCTCAGCACGAACCTGCAGCCCCTCTGCAAGCATACAATTTCTCCCCCTTTTCTGGGCAGGCCATTGTACAGGACCCTGTACCTGCCCAGGCCAGTTTTACTGATTCCCCCATTATGCCAGCTGCCCCTGCCACAACGGTGCACCCAGCTATTGTTTCTGGTGCTGCTGCGTTTCCCCCTACTGTAGGTGTTGGTGCCCACTCTGGCCCTAGTGGGTCGGGTGCTCCTCACAACTTAAAGGCCACATCCCAGTGGATGCATTCGCCTGCGCCATCCCCTTTCCGCACGCACCGCAGCCCCCATTTTTTCCATATTGTGCCGCATTTTATCAGGCCGGGCAATCTTTGACGCAAGGGTCCGCACCGGCAGAGGCGGAGCTTTACCCCTATTGGGCTCTTCCAGGTTGGGGGACTTTGACGCCGCCCGCTTCTAACCAACCCCCTCTCGTGGGCCAATCCCATGCTTCAGTCGGCGGGTCGGTAACTCCGATAGAGCAACCGCCTCTTTTAGGGACGGATTCTGTTAATAATATGGCACACAGTGTTAGGCTCGCTGATACTGCCACTTCTCTTTATCTTACAGCCCCTTCCGGAGATTCAGAGTGTCGAGTAGAAAACACACACGGTACTCCACAGACGTCAGCAGCGGACAAAGACGAAGTAGCTATGGCCGCTGCCGTTGTTGGTGAGGAGGGGTCTGATGATGTTGTACCTGGCAGTGATAGCTCAACTACTAGCAATTCTAGTTCTGCCTCGGGTTCGCCAAGGAGACTGCGCAAGCGCATGCTGGAGCGGCACTTTAAGGGAAAGGACAAAGGTGCAGGGGTTAAGCCAACTAAGGTGCAAGCAGCCTCTAAGTGTTCTGATGCTGATTCAGTGCATTGTTCCAATACGGGGCACCACTACGGTGGGCTCTGCATAAGGGGCACTACATAAGGGGCACTACCACTACTGGGGGCACCACTACTGAGGGCACTGCATAAGGACTACTACATCTACTGTGGGCTCTGCATAAGGGGCACTACCACTGTGGGCACTGCATAAGGTGCAGTACCACTACTGGGGGCACTGCATAAGGGGCACCACTACATAGGGCACTGCATAAGGGGCACTATCACTACTGTGGGCACTGCATAAGGGGCACTACCACTACTGTGGACTTTGCTTAAGGTGCACAACCACTATAGGCACTGCATAAGGGGCACCACCACAATGGGCATTATATGTAAGGGGCACTATTGCTGGCATTTTGTATAAGGGACACAAATGTGGGCATTGGGTAAAAGGGGTACTGCTGTTTATCATACATGAATAAGAGACACTACTATGTGGTGTAATGTGAATCAAGAATGTGCTACTGTGTTATGCAACTTGTATATGGAATAGTATTGTGACCACGCCCCTTTCTTTTGAGACCATTGTACCGAGGGGGGGGGGGGGGGGGCGGTGAGTTCCACCACTTCTTTAGGACCACTTTAAGCACTGACCTTGCACAGCCTTGCTACGGACTTCACATACTTCCTTTGCTAAGCCTGCATTGGACAGAGCCATTACCTTCGCCCATGTTGGTAACACTTCCTCTGTCGAAGTGTCCCTGGATGAGAGCCTCACCCTCACAATCTGTACAAAGGGCTTCTTGTTCCTAACTCCCTTTAAGGAGTTTGACAGAACATTTAAAGCATTTAAAATGTACCAAATGTGAAGCCTCCTGCTTAGCTTTGGGGAAGGTCTGTCTCCCTTTGCAGATTAGAGGGTTGGCAGAAATGTGCTTGAGTTATAGCCACAGCAGAAATAACTGGTGGTTAGCACCTGAGATCAAATTAATTCAGTCAGTTTCGTACTACCTTTTTAATATACTGCCTATAAAATATTCTTAAATATGTATTTGATGAAACAACTACAGTATGACATTTAATTCTAAATATACATTTTTAAATGTAAGCTCTAACGAGCAGGGCCCTCTAACGAGCAGGGCCCTCTTCCCTCATATGCTTCTCCTTCCCTCACTCATACGATCATCTACTCCAAACGCCCCACAAGGGCACCTAACAATTGGTACAGTAGCTGACGCCCTGCTGCTTATTTTTGTGTTATGACTGCTATTGCAGCAATGTATATAAACGATATCCTTGCAATGTTTTGTACTGTAAGTCGCTGTTTTTGTGTTTGCTCACTTGTTTATGTACTTTGTGAGGCACTGCGGAACCCTTGTGGCGCCATATAAATAAAGGATAATAATAATAATAATAATAATAATAATAATAATAATAATAATAATAATAAATGGTTATATAACATTGTAGGATATGGCATAAAAATGTGTTATCTAAAACAGAAAACACTTTCAAAATACCTCTCACTAAATGTAGCTCAAAATTATTATAAAAGTTGTCATGTATAAAAGACAAATTATTATAATATGTACATAATTTTAACTTTTTTTAGTTATCCAGTAATCCCCCTTTTGTTTTACCTCTGGCCGGTCATTTCCTCTTAGAATGAGTTTGATGCCGCGCAGGGAAATCTCCAGTTCGCAGCTAGCGGGTGGTCGCAGGTGCACCGTCAGCTTCCTCGCAGTTGCAATCTGGTTGTGAAATCAGGCACAACAGTAATATGGTGCTCTACCATAAAAGAGCCATGCTTTATACTCTTAGGGGTAAATTTACTAAAGTGAGAGTTTTAAAAGTGATGTTGCCCATAGCAACTAATCAGATTCTAGCTATTATCTTCTAGAAGGTGCTAGTTAAATGTTAAGTAGAATCTGATTGGTTGCTATGGGCAACATCACTTTTAAAACTCTCTTCTAAAAACTCTCACTTTAGTAAATATACCCCTTAGCATCTGAGCATTTTATTGGGAACTTTGGTGGTGGTACCCTGTACAAGTATTGTGCACTGCTTATTATTGCCAGCATGTCTAAAGGGTTATTTCTTACACTACAGAACACTGAAAAGTGAATATTACTGAACAGCAGTTCTAGGACAAAGACCAAATTAGTGGGCACCAATATCGTTTGAAAAATACTTTATTATTAAAGAAGAATGTATCAAGACAAAAAAAAACATTTTGTTTATATTTTCACTGGAACACCTTATGCCCTATGCCCGTTTCTTATAGAGGTCTTTTATAAATCAAACATTTTACAGACGCCTCTAGGGTGGTCATTAGGAGGTTAATCAGTACAGAACATTTTTCTTTTTATTTGGCCGAGGATTTCTTTTGATCATTTGAGCTACCAAAAACTCTCTCTTTAAAACACCAGCTTGGTTTTGCCTATGAAATAATTGCTACTTTAAAAATACAAGAATTCCTGCAGTGGTTGCAGATCGCATCCTATTACATATGTCCCCAGGTCTCTTGTCATCCAATAATGCTACTATAACAGTACTACAGCATATAGTTGTTTTACCTTCTGCATGGCTGCACACAGGATACCATTGCCCTGATGATGTGGTACTTCCACAGAGCCAAGAAACTGCACATCAAACATCTGGACCCAGGGATTGTTTCCCTTGAGGACTGCACAGTAAGGAAGAACATTTATGGTGAAAAATTCCACTGCATCAGAGAGTAATGCATTCAGTAATGATTTATACTGTTAACAATATAAGGACCAGCTCGTAAATGCAAGTGCTACTAAAACTGCATTAAGATACACCTATAGTGAAAATATTTCTGCCAAGCCAAAAAGCCACATTGGTTCTTATGTAAAAATTAATGTAGGGGCGGCTCCAACGGGTGCCCAATCTCTGCGACCCAAGGAGAACTTGTGGGTTTCCCAATTTATCCCAAAGGGAATACAACTGACAACAGGAGAATCTCCGGAGCTGAGAAGGGTATTTTATAGATCAAAACGTATTAAAAGGAAAATTAAATTCTCACTTAAAAGTGGACTTTTAAATTTATTAATTCCACACTGCCTAGGGAAGCGGCCAGGTGCTGTGAAATGCATTGCAGTTTTAAGTGAGAATTTCAATTTCCTTTTATGCTTTATTTTTTAAGCCTGATTTTCAACTTGTGATACTGTTTTAAAATTATTTTTAAATAATTTGTATTTTTAATTATTCCTTTAACCAATGTTGTCTACAATTTAATTTATCCATGACAATAGTGAGTTGTACGATGATGCCATCAATCTAACTAATAAATCATTTGATTACTGTTTATCAATTTATTTTGGGTCATCCCTTTATGCCAACTGTAGCCCATATTTCCTGTATGGACGAGAGGGTGTTTGACCACTTATGTCTTAAGTGCTGACACTATATTGCTCGGCTCCCATTTATGGAGAGTAAGGGACTAGTTTTGCATAACGAAAGTGTCACAATTAAGTTTTGATCTATAAAGTACCCTACTTGGTGCCAGAGATACTCTCAAATTGTTATGTCTTGTTTGCTCAAACCGTTATGTTAAGCCTCGTTCAGAATTAGGAGCAAATCCAAATAATGGCCCCATTTATTAATGAGTTTTATCACCAAAACGAGTGACAAATGTCACTGCGTATGATAAATGGTGCTCCAGCCAATCAGCTCCCAACTGTCATTTTTCTAACAGTTGACAGTTGGGAGCAGATTGGCTGGAGCATTTATCATACGCAGTGAAATGTATCACTCATTTTGGTGATAAAACTCGTTAATAAATGAGGCCCTATATGTGCAAACTAACCATGTTTGCAGTCCAAGAGGTGCAAACGGATTTGTATTATTGTATGGAGGGAAAATACTGGCTGCTTCTGCATATACGTAGTGAACAAATATTGGGCAGCTTTGTTTCAATACTGAATTGTAATATTAAGTAGGAAACCCTTCCAAACTATAAATCTTTCTGCACATTTCAAAACTTCCCCATTTGCAGTGCAACATGGTTTTACCAAAGTGCAACTGCTGCTTTTTTGATTTGGTACTAATACTAAATTGGACCCTAGATGAGCATGAACCCTGTATAAAATGCCCATTGTCACTATTAGTTTTATTTCAAAATATAATCCTCATAAAATTAATGGGATAAGACTGATGTTATTGTTTAAGGGTTCTATATATGGTGACTAGTGCCTAAAGGATAACAATAATTATCTTTTGAATTAAACCTCCGCCATCTAATTAATTACAGCAGGTCATATTCTGATGACCTGCTACTGTTCAGGATGAACATACCGGCATCCCCTAGCACCCAAGATGTATCCAGGGCTTAAAGCCCTACAGCAGTTTGAATGTGTAGTGTGTGCCGTGCACAGATAATTGTACACTGCACACAGGTCACATAGAAACATTCAATGCAGTTCACATCTATTGAAATGTGTAATGGGGGTATCCACTTAGCGATTTAGCCAAGCAATTGCATGATAACGACATCGTTATCGTGCAATCGCTTGCAAATCGCGCATGCATCGGGTATGTTTTGGTCGGAAGCGACCAGCGATGCGCGTGCCCGCTGGTCGCTTCTGACATCCGACATCATCCGTACATGCTGGTCAACTTGACGATCTCGTCAGGTTCAGCATGTGCGGGGATGAGGGATGTGCCGGGACTGAACGAGTGAACGTTCAGTCTAGGCACATCACTAGCTATACAAACGAGAGCACGATTGCAATGTCGTAATCATGCTGACATTTGTATATCTACAAGTGGATACCCGCCTTAAGGTTTATATGTCGGGAAAAGGAGATTATAATTAAAAAATGTTGTTTATTACTGGATTTCTTTCGTTTGGTATAAACGGCGTCAGCGTGCTCTATGAATGTGGCTGTTTTTGTGTTGAGTAAAACTATTGTAATCCGCAGTCTGAGTGGGAACATTTTGGTTGTTCCAGGCAAATTACTGCACCCACCAGGAGCAGGAAGAACAAATATAAGCCGCAGTCTCTTTTTACTAATTTTCTTAGTGGGTGGTATGAAAACAAATGTGAAAATAAATTCTTCTTAAAGTTTTCGTTTATGTTAGTTACTAGCCAGTTTATTATTTATTGTGAATAATGCAATTATAATATAATAATATACATATGACATAATATAAATACCACAGTATAACAAGTGCAAAGACGATTGACCCAAACGATGTCATCTAATAGCTAACTTCATCCTCTTAACATTTGTGTCTGCCTACCTATACTCACACACAATATCCACGGCCACTGAAGCAACTTACCAGCATTCTCCTTGACGGGACACACAACCTCATGTGCATAAAATGAAGGGAAGATCCCTCGCTCGCCTGTTCTCATATTATAACCGCGACACCATGAACCATCCTCACATTCTACCAATAACGGGTCATCAACATCCAGCTCAAGCTCATCTTCATGACGTGGAATAAACCTGAATAAAACAGAAAAAAAACATCAACATAATATGAAAAATATAACATTACAGTTTTTCACTACTATAGAGACCATCTGTTCTGTCAGTGCCTGTATTTATCTGAGCCAGAGAAGAGCCCACTCAGTGACAGGTGTGCAGAATGTGAAGGGGACCAACTAATTACTTAAGGAGCAACATTTATACTGACTCTCTATCAGGGCCAGACTGGGACTAAAAATTGTCCCTGGCATGTAAAGCACAGAGGCCCACCTCGGCGTCACCATCTGGCTCCAGGCACAGACTCCTCCTCTTACTATATCTGGCCCCTCCTACTTCTTATTCTATGCTCTTACAAATATAATTATTAAATAAAAAAATCAAACTGTAAAATAGAGAGTCTCTACAGAGACTAAAGTCATTTTACAGTTTAATTTTTTTTATATAACAGATTTATCTTTGTGATGACACTTTCCCTTTCATGCAGAAATAAATTATATATACAGATGTGTCCACATACATCTATCCTCCGTGTGCTACAAGTCGCGTTACACATAACGCATGAGCGCCGTGTGACTTGGCAGCGCAGAACGTCTTTTCGTGCAACTTTTTACCTTCACATGTGTCTTATTTAGGCATGCCGCATATCATTTGAATCAGCAGAAGCTGCTTGTGCGTCCTATTCACATAAAAGGTCGCACGAAAAGACATTCGGCGCTCCCGAGTCATGCCAGGGCATGGTGCGACTAGAAGGGCTGTTTAACGTGCAAGGAGGCTAAATGTGTGAGGACACATCTGTAATTAGATATAGAAATTCCTTGGGTGAGAATCCTTGCAAAGCAATAACATAGTTTATGGAGCATTAATTACTAATCAAACCTAAATTCTGAATATTGTTATTGTTAATCTTGATGATTCTTAGAAAGCGACCACTAAATAGCATGGTTCTGTAGATGACTGAGGTGCTGAATTTAGGTTGGCTATATTTAAATTAGGGGCCCAATTTAGAGATGGACGCAGTGCCAATATTTACACAGTTGAGTGATATTTTGTTACTGCGTATGCGCAGAAAGTTTAGAAAACCCTTAGTGCGCATTTGCGGACAAATATGAGCTACGCTATTTGCAATTGTGCAGGGGATCGCTACCACTTGGGAAGGGGTGTGCGATCCCTGTATGGAGACTGGGAGGCGTCCTAAAGTGACTACAAAAAGAGACCATTTCATGGGTGTGTTATGGAAATGTCACAAACGTGTCTGGAAACGTTGCTGCGTTCCCAATTGTAAATCCAATGCTTCAGAGGTACCTAAGCTACCGTAAATGTCGATGGTGCAACCGATGTTGTGTCAATGATGGTGTATTTACAATCTTGGTCACAAAAGCACAGACCACACAGCCTGAAAGTGGGCGTCTCAGCACGTGAACACTCCATTGCACAGAGGAGCACACAGAGAAGGCTGATCTTAGCATTTGCATATTCCAGCAAATGCTATTGAAAGAACGGCTGTGACAGCCGCTGCATTACCAACCATCTCTGCATTAGGCCCTAGGTGTATGGAAAAAATGAAAGTGGAACACGGCTCAAGTTAAGGGCAGCACAGGGCGGTGGTTTTGAGAAAAAGCATAACTGAGCTTTAAAAAACAGAATTGGGTTTATGCTTCATGGTGAATGTAGACTACTGATCATGGTAACATTCTTTTACCTGAAAACAGCTCTGTGTGTTTGCTCTCGCTCTTCCCCATTTAGTACACAAGAAAACAGCCCAAATGACTCCGTGCCTAAGACAATATCAAATGACAACATTATTGCCTAACAAAAAGCAACAAGAATATACACACTGCTTTGCTTCTCTACATCATACATATTCAAAATTACAACTCATCTTTGACATAAATATATAGTAGACTAGCATATAATACTGATAACAAACTGGTAACTCACTTGATGACCGAGATGTGCTGTTTACAAAAACATTGAGGAACTTCTTGGAGAAAGGCATGTTGGGCTCTGCTGATGAGTCATCGGGTGACGATTCATGCTCATGTACTTCAATGTCATCTCCAAAATCATCTTCCAAGTCACAAGGATCACAAGCCCTCAAAAGGTCACTGCCATCACTCAGTATTGATGTACACCTCTGAAGACTAACCAGCTCCAGTTGAGTGTGCTCATCCACCACAAGAGTGTATTTAATTGAGTCATAGGCCAATGAATCATCCAAAAGACGTGGTTCAGCTGCATGCCGCTCAATAAAAGATTCTTCCCCAACACAACTCTGGTACGGAGAGCTCTTTAAACTTCTATAATAAGAAATGTCTTCATCCTCCTCACCAGTATATTCTAAGTTAAATCCATGATTAGTTTTTGCTGTTGAAATGTCAATTGTGGGTTGACTTTGGTCTAGCTCCTGACACAGATCATCACAAAGGTCATTATCCTCCAGGATGCCAGAGTCTAGGTCACGGTCAATATCCCAGCCGTCTCTTGCTTCCTGAAGAATTTTCTCTGTTCCAGGCCATGGTTTCTGTTCAATTTTATGCTCTGGAGATTGGGGGCGACATTTAGTTGTGTGAGATAGTCCTTCCAGGTGAAGGGGAAGTCCTTCAAAGATTGGAGTTACTGTGTCACATGAGTCATGCAGAAGATACAAACAAGGACCTTTTTTCTCTCTAGCATGATGACTGAGAGAGTATTGCAGTGTCTCCATATCCACCAGCTCTATACTCTGCTGTGGTGTGTCCAACTCATCGGTTGGACCCTTGGGACTGGAAAGTTCAGCCTCTATCTCTGGATCAATTGTCTCAGGATCCAACTCAGAGGCAGGAGAGAGGGTATCACAGGATGGACTTGTTTGCCTTTGAAAGCAGTCATCTGGGCATGTAATGGGATATGAACCTTCAGAAATCATCTTATTTACCAGGTTGCTAAGTAGCCAAGGGGAGTCTGAGTCCTCACTTAAATCAGCTTCTGATTCTGAGTCGGAGTCATATTCACTGTTTGCATCTGTCTCTGGTATCAGTTTAGGCCCAACAGGTAAGTAGAAGGAGCGTCGGATACTTTCCAGACTGCGTCCTTTATTCTGGTCTGTTTCCTCTTGGTACATGCACCCTTTGTCAACATTCCACGTACTATATTTCTCTTCTGGCTTCATCATTATGGGACCATTCTCTTCCTCCTTATCAAGTAAGATGGAATCTTTGATACCTTGTCGGCCTTCCTCTAACATGTGATCTGGTTCTGGATCAGAAGTTGGAGAGCTTGCCTCTTCAATAGAGTTGGTGAGGTGAGAGGACCTGCCGCTGCTTGACTCACTGGTTAAGTCCAGCTCTGTCTCTGATATTGATGAGATCATGTTACCAACAAGCCTTCCACCATCACAAGCAAAGGCTGCTTCTATTTCACCTTCTATGTCTGAATCAGAGCCAGGAGAGCTTAGATCCTGACTGCAGTGTCCAGTTGGCAGGAAGCGACTTCGACTGGTCAGATCAGCCTCAATACCAGGATCTGAAGATGGAGATGTTGTTTCATTAGACGAATTGGACAGATGCCCTCTTGTGCTTTCTCTTTGCACTGGGCTCAAATTCTCCAGGTTCTGCTGAGGTGGTGTAGATACCCTGAGCTCTGTATCTGATGGCCAGGGCCCCCTACGGCTAGAGTGCTGGTTGCAGTCAGGAACAATGTTAGGTACATCATTGACTTCTGCACTTCCCAGCTCTGCTCCTGTATTATCACTGTGAGTTTCTTTGTGAGTCGCCATGTCATACTGAGTAACCTGGGTTTGGGACACCGTCTCTGCAAATTTAAGAAAATATGTTAGTGCACTTTTAATCTTTGAGAAAAAATATACTTTGCAATGAAGAATTAAATAGGGATTTCATGCGGGGAAAAGGGACATGCATATAAATGTATTGCACACCAAGGCAGAGATAATCACATAACTAGAACCATAACCCAAGCGGAAGGAAAGTGAGAAATGAGTACATTTATTCTAAGTCAAATGAGTTCACAATGAAAGGAGAGAGGTTCCTCTACCATGAAAAAGATAACAATTAAATAATATTATGGAAATGGTAATAGATACCCATGCAAAGATTCAGTCTAACTCTCTCACCGGTCTCATTTCTCTCAGGATCTGCCCAGCTGTCACTCTGAGAAATGAATCCACCGTTGTTGTTAAGAGTGTCCTGAGATTCAGAGAATAGAATATCTCAAAATAATCCAATTTAATTGCTTCCCCAACACATTGGTATGGACCATATGGTCCCAGGTAGCCTTTAGCCTTTGCACCCAATGTAACTATCAACATATATTTAAATTAATCAAACTGCAAAAAAGATTAATTAAATTTAAAAAAAGTAAGAAGTGTAATTATGTAACTAAGTAAACAAAATTGGACACCTGACATGTTAATTGATGTATGTCTTTCACTAAATACTGGGATCCAGTAGTATTATGTTTCCTTTGCTTTACACCAGGGGTTCCCAACCACGGTCCTCAAGGCACACTAACAGTCCAGGTTTTAAGGATAACCATACTTGAACACAGCTGACTTAATTAGTACCTCAGTTATTTTGACTTAACTATCCATGCTTAACCATGGATATCACTAAAACCAGGACTGTTAGTGTGCCTTGAGGACCGAGGTTGGGAATCACTGCTTTACACATATAAGGATAACCCTCCACATAGCCTAAAATCACTGCATCTCATCTCTATAATCACTAAACCTAAATGTAAGTTGTTTCATGTGAATAAGCTAATAGTAAACTTTTTTCAGTGCACATCAGGCTTCCCTGGTGGAAGGTCTTTGAAAGACATTGGATGAAGCCCTCAGTGCCTAAATGGTAAAAAGAAAATATAGCTTGTGCTCTGCTACATAGCAAGACTGTATACAAAACCAGCACATTACTTGTAGACTGAGTTACAGAGTTGGATGTGTTTATAGAGTAGGATGTAGGAAGTAATTTGAACATTTAGCATCTTGCAAATGAGGCATAATTTCAGCACCGGTTGTATTGTTTAGTGTTTAATGACCATATGTAGATAGTCATATATATGAATATTAGTTAGTTAGCTCTGCTCATGTTACTTAGGTTACTTACAAATGATTTTATGGTATTATAGCTATATTTTATCAAGGCTGTTGCCAGGGTTGGCCTACCAATATAAGTGATAGTAATCATCTAGTACTGCACCAGGCAACAACCACTGGACTAAGTGGGGTATTGCTGTCTGGTCTCCAGCTAGGGAAGCTCTACCAACGCCTCAGTAGTGCATCTCTCTGTGTGGTAACAATATGCTCTGTTCAGAAGAAATACATCATTTCCTATTTTGTATTAAATTGTTTTGTTTTTGGTATAATACAGATGGGTCCACATACACCTAGCCTCCAGCCCTTCTAGTCGCATCATGCTGTGGCGTGACTCTGTAGCGTTGAGCGTTTTTTTGTGTGTCTTTTTTTACTTTCAAATGCGTCTTATTTGCACAACTATGCGACTAGATAGCGCAAACAGCTTCTGCTGATTAAAATGATATGCAGCATGTCTATGTTTTGTGAGCGAGTGTGGGTGTATCTGTATACGAAACGCTACATTATAGTGTCAGCGGCTGTAACACTGTAACGTAGCGTTTAGCATGCAGATACACCCACAGACGCACACAGAACATGCTGTATATCATTTTAATCAGCAGAAACTTGTGCTATCTAGTCACATCATTGTGCGAATAAGATGCCTTTGAAGGTAAAAAAGACACACAAAAAAACGCTCAACGCTACAGAGTCACACTGAGCTCCCATGTTATGTGTGGCGCGACTTGTAGCGCACGGAGGATAGATGTATGTTTGCACATCTGTATATCACTGAGACTTATCTGTGAACCACAAATGGGCAAAATGAAATCTACTACTTTCCTTTAATTGTTTGTGGATTTTGAGGCAAGAAATTAATCCGACAATCCAACAGGAGGCAAACTAGAACACAACACTGTGCTCTACCCACAGAGGGAAAATAAGGTATAAATCATTCTGGTGGGAATTTATTCATAATTGTTGTTGTAAAAATATGAGTATATAAATCTAGAGAGGTCATTTGAAAAAGATGGAAGTGCAATGGGACAATAATGATTACAGAGTCAAACATGCTCATATATATAATATATATATATATATATATATATATATATATTAGGAACTCCAAAAGAATCCCACAGATACAATGCAATATCGGCGGCACTCAGATGAATAAAGCTCCAAACAGCAGGTAAGTTTCCAAAGTTTCGATGGATGCTTTATTCCATCGTCATCAGGGATGACGATGGAATAAAACATCCAGCAAAACATTGGAAACTTACCTGCTGTTTGGAGTTTTATTTATCAGAGTGCCGCTGATATTTGCACTGTGTATATATATATATATATATATATATTTGTCCAAGGATAAAGAAAAGGCAGCACTCCAGGACGTCCAGAAATATAAAACTCAGAACATAGGGATTATTTACATAAAATTATGAACTGACTTACGTTATCATTAATTAAACAAACTGTTTAAACAACAGTTTCCACATAAAACACTTTAAATTGTGTTATTCTCCTGACATCACTGGCTAACAAAGTTCCTATGGAAACCAGTGTAAGCAGAGAAGGGAACTGTTAGAATCATTGTAACTACACTGAGTTGAAAAAAAAACTCTTCCAAAGGATTCAGCCACTTCTATGCCTGTGTTAATCACTTCTTAATTAACACAGCCAACCTGTATATGGCTTAAATTAATAAATTATGATACAATGTATTATTTATATTTATTAAGTAGTATCATAACCTATGCCTATTATTTATGCCCTTCAGTTTCTCTGATTCCAGTCTTGTCAGCCTTACTTGTGTTGGAGGGGCGCTCAGTCTCAGGGTGCATGGTCTATTTTTCATGGTATCCTCAGGTGGGAGAGGGGAAGGACTTGGTGAAGGAGGAGCCTCCAGTTGTTTCCTGTTTACTTGAGGTGGGAGTTCATCCTCTTCGTCTTCCTCATCCTCATCTTCCTCCTCATCAATCATTTCAAATTCCTGGAAATCCTCCTGGAAAGTGCAAAGAGCTCGGGAAGGATCGCATCTTCCAAATCCGAGACCGTCCTGAAAGAGAGAAATTACGCTGTAGTTACAGATGCGATAATTGGCTTTCGCGGGGCCCTCTAACACATATAGCTAGAGGAAGCGCTGCATGCAGATGCTTGGGGTAGTATTGTAAAGGAGCCGTGGTCCATAGATTGTTGGTGAGGGAGCAGAGTAAAGGAAAGACGATTAATAATGCAGACAGGTGTGAGGATGCCATTAAGATGCTAAGGCACGCCTGCGTTTGCACCTCCACTCCCCCATTTTTTATGGCCAGGCCCTGTTACCACCTACAAACGGTTTCCCCTGTCACTCACTCTGCTGGGCTGTCTATGCGCAGTGAGCGAATGCATTGTGAACTTTTGCTAAGGTATGGGCAGGCGCAATGGGATGCATACGCATGCGCACAACGCATACCATCGGCAGCAGCGAGAGTATGCATCTTAGCAAGCGGGTCTGAATCAGGCCCAGAGTTTGAGAACATGTGCATTATAGAGTGCATTATCTGGGCCCTTTTATAAAATAATTATAGTAAATAATACTAGTGAATGCAAGATAATGTACCTGATTAATAACAGCAATGCATTGTAGAACATACACCATAGTCCTGTGCAGATAATATAACATATGTATAATGTATAATTCAAGTGCACGGTCTGGAACCTGATCTCTAGAGGAGGGGGTGGGCCCTAGGGCAGTGAGGCCCACCAGGATTTTCCCCTGAACCCCTGTGGACCAGTCCGGCCATGCCTATATCTTATATGTAAGATTATTTAAACTACTACACATATATGTAACCAGATTATAAACGTTTCGGCTTTGTCATCTCAATATTTTTATACATATTAATTATTTCAACCAATCCATTCTCCCTTCACCATTTCCTGTTCCTTCCTTTTACCTGCCAAACACACTAGCTCAATGTGTCCCAGGGCGACATTTGTTATCTATTGCACTTTATTGCTCAATCATCAACCATTTATATCATTTCCCCCTGATCTAGACTTATTCGCAACCTTATTAGACACATCACCATTTGTTTTATAACAAGATGTTTTGTTTGACCATGTTATGTTTTGTCTCATACCTTAGCAGGTAACATCATTACCTTAACTGCCTTACTTCTGCTAAGCTCCCTCATCCACAAACCCTGCTCCAATACTACCATGGCCACCAAGATCCAGCACCTGGAAGCATCTAAGATTTACACTATGTTTGTAACCTACTAAGCTAATGAGAATTAAATAAATTACTTTCTATGCTTACCAATTCAAATGTGAATGGCAGTTTATATGTATTTCTTATTGGCAGAGCGTGGCACAGTATGCAGAGGTGCTGGAGTGATGGGTACGCAGTGAGTGTGTGATGGAGGTGAGTCCACACAGCAGACAGCCTAACCACAGGTTGTTGGTTTATTAACAGGTAGAAATAGGTAGTGCAGGACACAGGGTTAAACACAGGTACAGGCTGTAGATAGTGTGTCAGATACATCCTGGAGCCAGGGCCGACTCTAGGGGTGTTTGACCAGTGCGGTTGCACAGGGGCACCACCTGTAGAGGGTGCACCCCTCCCCAGCATCCCGATTTCAGCGGGACAGCGCAGTCAAATCGGGAGGTTGGGGACCCCCACTGCATCCATTCACTGACGGGAGAGAGCTGGGGGAAGCCCAGCCAGTGACTGAGTGCTGGGCGCGCCTCCAAATAACGTCACATAGGGGGCGTGGCCTATGGTAATTAGGCCACGCCCCAAATTTCAGCACACGTTTTGTATTGGGCGCATCATCAAGGGCTGGCACAGGGTGCTCCAACCCCCTGGAGCCGGCCGTGCCTGGAGTGTCTAGGGTATGCAGGGTGTATGGGCACATACACCCTGGCCTGTACTAGGTATATATCAGGATGCCTCCTCTACTCAGCGGTGGTGTTAAAGGGTAAAGGTGTCTCTGTGGGGGCCTTTGACATCGCCCGTATAGAGGAGTAGCTCATGTCAGGAGGTCAGACCTCCGTGGAGAGAGATGCTGGGTCCCAGTACCCGACGGCTGCAGAGCAGCGAACAAAGGTTGCACAGACCACTACTCTCTAACATTGCTGAGCCCTATTATGATTCAATTCAGGTAGACTACCACATTGACACCTGTTTGGATAGTTTAAAAAAGTTATATATAAGTAGGCAATTTCAGGCAGTGCCGTACCAGGACATTTTAGCCCCCTGAGCAGGCCCCTACTCACCCCCCTCCAACTGCAAAGCGGAGGCTGGAACCAGGCAGCTGCAGGCATCTAAACTCACCCCACAAGATGGATTCAGTTGTCACTGGGGCAGCAACCATATCGCCTACTTGGCCTTGCACCCTGGACGATAGTGATTGCAAGTATCTGTTTCAATCGTGCAAGGGACTGTATTTTTTATAAAGAATTCTCACAATAGGGCAGATGCTGAATTCTTGCTGTACAAGACCATGGAATAATAGCGTCTTTAGCCCATATGCTGAGCCGTACGCATCTCACAATGTGTCTGCCTCATCATTGTGGTGTATTTGCACATGCCCTGTGCAGGTGCCAAAGATACACCTAGTAGCAGGCAAGATGTTTCTGTTGGTCTGTATGAGCCACATTCAGGGAATCATCCCTAAAATCTACTTTACAAAGTTGTATAATATTTGACAAGGACAGTGCAGTCTCTGGAAGAGATTCTGTGGAGAACCTTTCAGGAAACTGAAACCAGGTCTTGCAGGACTCTATCCAAGGATTGGGAATTATATTGGATTTTCCATATTATCGCTTGATTTAATATGTTTATTCATTGCTTCTATTAGGTCTACTTGTAACAGGTCTATGGGACTCAAAAAAGGGACATGACTGATCTGTGTCTCCACACCTGTAGTATACTATCAGTGTACTGAATTTACACATGAACACCAATAATCTGCCTTCACAAGAGAAAGTGGACAACAGTATTAGATATTCAACTCAAAATACGTTGCGTAATACACGGTGCAACAAATTTTCCTTGGTGCAAACGGACTTGTGTGCAACTCTATATTAAGCCTTAAGCCCAATGTATTCATTTGTTATGTCTTGGTTGTAATAGTTTTATTGTGTGTCTTCTTTGCTCATTTACCCTAGAACTTAGGGTCGTATTCAATTAGCGGCAAAATCGTCCATTTTCGACAAAAAACTGCGAAACATCTGTTTTTCGCCAAAAAACAGGTGAAAACGGGAGGTGAAAAAAAAGAAACAGGCGAAAAAGTCAGGAAATTGCGTCTGTACCCCAAAAATGGCTGACATACATCAGAAAATAATTTAGAAGTGCATTATTGGCTGTAATAAAATTATTTATGGTACTTATATTGCGTCAGTTGGCAGTAATTTCCGTATACGAAAAAAAACGTAAAACAATAGATAGAAAGCTATTTTTTTCAGGACTGTTCCATGTAAATTGTGGGTACATTAAAATGGGTGCAAGTATATTTTCGTATCATAAAAGCGCAATTTAAAAAAGCGCCTGCTACGGCCTGCGATGTTTAAAACACTTGACGCATTCATACCGGCCCCCGAAAAACCAGACCCAATACGTTAATCCCATTTTACTGGTCGTTTTTTTGCCAAATTAGGCAACTTTCAAAAAACAAATTGCGTAATTTATCATTAAGGGGGATATCCAAAGGGTTCTGAAAGAAATCCCCACATTTTTAGTCAAAAATAGGGATTTTGCTTTTTTTTTTTTCTCCCGGTCTTAGGTGGAAAAAACTTTTCGACTGTTTTTTTTGTAGAAAATCGACTGTTTCCGGCATTTTATGCTTGTGACTGTGCATCTGTGTTTACACGCCTGCAATACTCCCATAACAAGCCCACTAGACAGACTATTGTTGTGTGCACTAATGGCGCAGATCAGGAATGCCCATCACTTTTCCAACACATTTCTGATACCGTCTGACCTGATTGTACCAGCGCCTTTGTGTGTACACTCTGTGTAACGCATGTGCCCTAAGGGTTATCAGACATTTTCATGCAGGCACAGTTGCTAGTAATTGCTCATCTACATAAACATCAGCAATGTCAGTGGATTGTGTGTGGCTCAGAATCAGGCCCTTTGTGTTTATATTTTCAATAGTAATTAAACGATTTTAATTTCTAGAAAGAGCTCTCAATTTGTATTACACAAGGTATCCCAGATGGCTATCTTTGAAACCATTTGCTTAGCTGTATTCCATGTAGAGAATCCTAAACATGTCTATAATGGAGTGGGGAGGTAATACTTATCCTTATAACAGAGCTGTAGTGCAAAGAAAGGCTAAGGGGTAAATTTACTTAGATGGGAGTTCTATTAAGAAGTGATGTTGCCCATAGCAACCAATCAGATTCCAGGTATTATCTTCTAGAGGGTGCTAGATAAATGAGAAGAATCTGATTGGTTGCTATGGGCAACATTACTTCTTAAATAGAACTCCCACCTTAGTAAATTTACCCCTAAGACTGTTCCATGTGTTTTACGTCCAGTTTTGGAGTTTAGCAATACATTAAATTGTTTGCATTATTTATAACTCCACGCTTTCTGTATCCTATATTCTTAAAGTGAGCAAATACCCTATACAATATATTATATATTACCTGCTATGCAAAGTGGTGCGGAGTCAAGTAAATTTAGTTAGCGCATACAAAAACATAACACCAAAATACAGGACAAATAGACTTTGCATTATATATATTTTTTTCATTCATAAATAACCCCCATGTGGATCTCTTTATACTCTCCCAGTAAATTAGTGCATGAGACAGGTATTTAAACTAAACTGGAAGTTTAAGCCATTATGAATAGGGCAAATATGGCATGACGTTCTTGGTTCAGTACAAATGATGTTATTGCTAGCAAATTAATATTTGCTGTCACGACCTGGCCCTTGAGATCTTCAGTCGGAGGACTGAGAGCCGGGGCAACCGGGTAAGGAGGGAGCAACAAACAAGGAGGATGAATGTAGGTCTTCCTCATCGGCTAATTCCAGGTGTTGGCGAGACCTGACCAGAGGCGCGGGTCTAACTCGCTGGTGGTTTTCACCAGTGACCCCTCCAATTGGGATATGGTCTTCGCAGCGACCAGCAAGCAGGTTGTGGCCCCCTGGTCAGGTACCCGGGAACTAGCAAAGCAGATGGTAACTGAGTGGCTAGAATGAAACCCAATATTGTGGTATTACATCATGAGGTAATGAATAGGAACCGATGTTGGATGTTACTGGTGAGATTGCGGTAGCAAGTGATGTAGGGTTTCACTGGAGAATAACAGTTAGGACTAAAGTGAAATATCACTGGAAAATAACAGTAGTGACTGAAGTTAAATATCACTGGAGAATATTGGTACCGACCGATGCTGAATATCACTGAAGAATATCACAGAGACTGGTGAAGTGCACTGAGGATACAACAGCGTGGAGCCTGGAACAGCGAACCGATGCTAGCTGCTACTGGAGAAGAGAAGTTGTTCAGGCAACTTCCTGCTCCTGGAGTCCTGCTTCATACCCTTAGGTAGCTGGTCATTGGACGAGAGAGTCAGCTGAGAGACCACAAGATTACTATTGGAGGAAAGTCTGGTCAGGTGAGAAAGACAACATGGCTGTGCCCATAACTGCAGCCGTGGGAACTCTGCAATGGAGAATCGCATGGAGGTCTTCACCAGGCCCTGAGGAGAATACTCAGCATGTCACCCAACACTGCACCTGGCGTCTGACCACACGGCTGATCAGGGGAAGCTGACACCATTGTGAGTAATGGCTGATCCCAGGCCAAATCCTAGCACTTGCATATTACATCTGTCGGTGGTTGGCACAAAGGCCTTACTTGGATGGAATTCCCACCGCCTTCCTCTCCCCTCAACATTTGTCTTCTGGTATGTGTTGTATGTCTGTAGTGTACCATAGGTTTTACATGCCATTGGGTGTACACATAGGAGTTTAAAACTGGCCTTATATTTTTAGACAATAATCTTTTGATTCCATAGACCATTCTAATGAACACTGCAACCAGATGTTATTTAATTTACTTTATGTGAAGTCTCAAACAAGGTATACCAACCTTGCTGATTACTTTTGCAATCAAGAATTTCAATAAAATACGTTATTTTATGTTTTCATTCTATGATCTATGATTCTATGACACACTACAACATACACATAAGGTGCAGTGCTTAGTTTCCTCCCTTCCTCCCTCTTTCTTTTCTTTCTTTCCATGGGTTTGCCAAAATATTAAAAATTTTGCCAAATCTGTACCTACCGTATTGCATTTGGCCTCTTGTCTGTGGGTTTACTGTATATTTTGAAGTCATGCTATGTACTTATGCAGTGGTTATCTGATGTGTTTTGTATTAATGATGTGTTATTTGTTTTAATGTTTTTCCCATGTGTACAATATGTGGGGCCTAATGAATAAAATAATAATAAGGGGATATACCTCTAAAAGTTCTGTTACACAGGACATAGCTGTCCATCGCCAAGATAACAGGATAGTCCTCTCAAATAATGACTGTCCTAACTAAATCAGGACCATTGGGAGGTGTGTATAACTTGTTTTCTTATCATAAAAGTAAAAGGCATACATTTTTACAGCCATTATCACATTTCACCATTACTGGTCCTGCTGACTAAGACATTTACCTCAGTCTGCCTCATATAGTGCTAGTAGTAGTCATTTGTGGCGGGACTTGATCATGGCTTTATTATGGCAATTATTAGTGGAAAAATTATGATTACACGTTTGTGGCTCGATGGCCGCACATTCATATTAAGTAAGCCGTGTCTGATCTTGGGAAAAAAGTGATCGCAATTTTAGCCTTTGTAGTGACCGGATCTTATGGGGGTCTGTGTCTGTAAACAGCCCGAAAAGGACACAATCCAAATCACCAGGCCATAGCGCATGGTGCAGCATGTTTCTGATGGGGGGCACACAAGATTAGCTTCTCAACACCCAACATGACAGGAATAGGCCTGGTTAATACTTTGTATCA
Source organism: Taudactylus pleione (assembly GCA_031769625.1). Lineage (NCBI taxonomy): Eukaryota > Metazoa > Chordata > Amphibia > Anura > Myobatrachidae > Taudactylus > Taudactylus pleione. The sequence goes on along the minus strand of JAUIMM010000018.1, from coordinate 37,215,146 downwards.
GTAAGACAATGTGTATTCTTAGCTACAATAAATATACCTCTATTTAGCAATCTGCTGTAACAGAAGGAAACAATTAAAATCATTCTGTATATGAGCCATCTCCTCTTCTATATAGATTATCTACTCTGACAATGGCCTTTTTTTGCCACTCTCAGCAAGATAAATCAGTCCCTCATGGAGAAAGCCGATAATATCTATTGTTACTATTGTTACGTTCAAACAATTTTTATATATATATATATATATATATATATTATATATATGACCTATCTATGCAAACACAGATTGTACTAGTATTTTCTGTGATAGATATGTATTAAAAAATGGATTGTAGCACCATGTAATAAGCACCATATAATAAGTTTTCCCAAATGTATAAACCTCAGTATAAAATTGCACAGATATTACAGATGTATAAACAGTTATGTAATGAAAGAAAAGTATGAGACTATACTCATCTTTATACTGCCTCTCCACGGGATGTCTCCTTGAGGAGCCATCTACTAACCTAGGCACGGCTCCCCAAATTATCATAATCACAGACAGACCTATTTAACTCTGACATTATAATTAACGAAGTATGCATTTACACAAATCCCCTGGCCCCGATGGGCTTTCAGCAGAATACTACAAGGTCCTTCAACAGGACCTTGTCACCATTTTACAGGAGCTCTTTCAACATCTACATACTGTAAGAATAGACCTGTTACCCTGTTTATAACTCTGCATTTGCTACACTTCTTTTAAAACCAGGAAAGGACCCTCAGTCTGAGCCCTCCTACCGTCCAATTACACTTTTATATTTGGATTTTAAACTTTGTGCCAATATTATGGCTATTAGATTGTAATCCATTCTCCCTGCTCTTTTGACTAAACACCAACTCGGTTTTGTATTGGGAATAAAGATAGCGACTGCGGCTATAGCCTATTCTTCCCAACCATCCTCCTCCCCTAGTATATTACTTAGCTTAGATGATAATAAAGTGTTTGATACAGTCTCCTGGTCCTTTGTTTAAGGTTCTGTGATTAAGAGGCTTTGGTAGAAAATGTACAGATTTTATTTGCTTCCTTTATGCATCCTCGACTACTTCTCTTCTATTAATGGCACATTCAGTAGCCCAGTTAGTATGACTGTGGTCGTAGACTGCTTTTGGCAGTATCTGCAGCCACAAAGAAGACTACCCTTCAAATGTGAATTCAGCCAACACCATCATCCATGGCGGTTTGGGTGGAGGCTTCCTTTCAGAAGGAAAGCCGCACTAAAACATTATTTGAGAGATGAGAAAGCTACAATGTCATGCTATCTAAGCCACTCCGGCAACGCGTTAGAAACTGCTTTCACGCCACTACATGGTATGAGACTTGTCTTTGTGCGGATGACTTTCCCATCGCACAGCCATCTGAATTACTGTTGTACATGTTCCCTGCACACTATATCATTTTGTTACTAGTGTGTTTTAAGACTGATTTGATGTATGCTTGATTTATGGACAGGCTACAATAAAAAAAAAAAAGAATAGCATGGGGTTACAATCTGAGCAGTTTCTAGAGACTGTAGAGCTCCATTGTGTACGTCTCATTCATTGTTGTCTACACAAGGATATTACACATTGTTAGCTCCAATGCTGAAATCATAACATGACTGCACAATGTTTATATAGGCATAATTTACATGAATCTATAGATCTTTGAATATGTATTCATCAAATATGCATGACAACGGACAGGGGCACGTGTATTATTTGTACTATGAAGCTCAATTTCACATAGGGTTCATGTTGAAATGCTAAACTGGGACCCCATAAAGTCTACCCTTCTGTTTGCATCAGGAGCCTGAATAATGGAAAAAGGAGCATTATGAGCTAAAGATCAGTAGATTGCCCTGGGAAAACCCCAAAACATGTGAGACCAAAATTCCTGTGAATTAAAGCTTGATAGCAATAGAAATGGCATTTCATTAAACATGTATCCAATGTCAGTAGTGATTAATTGTGGAAATCAGATTAAAATTATGGCTGAGAATTTTCTATTATAATATTCCAAGTCCTTTAATCACTGCTAGTAGTAAGCTGATTATGATAATCTACTCATGCAAAAAATTGATTCTAGTTTCTTAAAGAAAGTACTTTGAAGCTAATTAATTTAAAACATACTTGCTGGGCTGGTATTAACTGTCACTACAGCAATTAATGGTGTCCTCAAAACTGTGGTATAGCTAGGTGACCTTGAGAAATTTATAGGGGAATTTACTAAGCTCGAATGACATCGAATGGGGCAAAATTGGCCGTTAAAAGCATATTCAAAATTTACTAAAGGCTAAATTCTGCCAACTTTGCTCCATTTTATGTGTAAATCTTGTCCGAGAACACCCGCAAATCGGACGATAACATGTTTTCGCACATACACCATCGGTACAACTCAGCAGCACTTTGCCATAGAAAGCAATAGGACCTTGAAATGTATTAAGGATTCATTTTGTCATCACGGCTGAAATATAGTGCAAATCGGAAGCAAAAGACGCCAATACGAGCCCCAAATAGAAATCTGAAATAGACCACCTTTTTCTATTCGAGTTTCACATCTCATCATACTTACCCATCACTGACAAAGCCATTCTGGCTGACACAGAAGATATAACCCAGGCGCTGGAGAGTTAAAAATTCCTTCCAATCTCAATATGGTCGAATGAGGACACACTCTCACAAATAACCAAGATATATATATATATATATATATATATATATATATATGACAACCATAGGGTTTGAAAGTACCAATTATCACACTCAAACCAGTTGACACAGTAAATATTTATTTATAAAACAATTAACTCTATCAGCTGGCCTCAGAATACATATAAAAAATAGTACTGCTTGCATAAAAAGTAGCTAAGATTATAGCACTCACAAAAAAGTCCCAGGATATTTTCAACGTGTAGTTTACCTGCAGGCTCTCGTCTCAAGCTGTAAAGGAGTGCAGCTGTTGGAAAGCGTAGGTGCTAACTCTGGGGGTCATTCAGACCCACTCACGAGCAGCAGTATGCTCGCAAGTGGGTCGATGGTCCCCACTGCGCATGCGCACGACGGAGGGAGCTCCGTCGTGCGCATGCGCGAGACCCGGCGAGCGAAGGACTTTCCATCGCTCCGGGTCTTGCACCAAAGGGGGCGTGCTGTCGATGTTGATTGACAGCACGCCCCCTTTGGTGGGCGTTCCGGGGGCATGCCTGCCAGACGGAGGCGTTCCTATGGGAGCGCCTACCGTCTGAAGCCGGCCCCACTGACAACACTAGTGATGTCAGTGGGAGTGATTTTGGCTCTGATAGAGCCAAAATCACTCCTGGCCTTGCGGTTGAGAAACCCGACCACAGGGTTTCACTCGCAAGTCCGATGGTCGCGATGTTCAAGACCATCGCGACCATCTTGTTGGACGCTCGTATATGCTGTGGGTGGTGACCCACAGCTATACGAGCGTCCAGGAGGACGCTCCATTTTAATGGAGGTGGGCCCTGATTCAGAGCGAGCGCTCTGGTCAGAGCGTCTGGCTCTGAATCATGGCCTCTGTCTCCATCTGATCCTGTGGAAACCACTTGCTCTTAATTTCAAACCTGCATTTGGGACTCCGTGACTCCCTTCCAGCTTATATCCAGCTACACGGACTCTAGAGCGGCGCTTCTACCTGCTCCCCGGTCACATGTAGAGCTCTTCTGCCAACCATCCGTGGATGCAGCGTTCTTCCATCACCGCAATAGCCGGTGCTGTATTAAGTTTGAGGTGGGATCATCACCGCACTGCATGCGGTCCCACGAGACATCCGAGCGGCAATTCACTGTCCTTAGTTTATCCCTGTTTGTCGGGTCGAGTATACCATCATCTGGGGACATTGAAGTAGGGGTATGGAAAATATAAGATTGTACCTATGCGCACGTCTTCGGCGTGCGGCGGGGAAAGGGAGTGGCCATTTAAAAGGGCCGTGTCCTTATGGTGTGCACCTTAATGAAGTGCACCACGCCATTGTACCCCTTATACACATTATGCCACGCAGTAGTAGTGCCCCTTAAACACTGCCCACAGTAGTAGTGACCTCTATACAGTACCTACAGTAGTAGTGCCCATATGCAATGACCACAGTAGTAGTGTCCTCTATACAATGCCCACAGCAGTAGTGCCCTCTATACATTTCCCATAGTAGTGCCCTCTATACACTGCCCACAGTAGTAGTGCCCTCTATACATTGCCCACAGTAGTACTGCCCTCTATACATTGCCCACAGTAGTAGTGCTCTCTATACATTGCCCACAGTAGTAGTGTTCTCTATACATTGCCCACAGTAGTTGTGCCCACTATAGTAGTAGTGCTCCACATGAAGAATCAAGCCACAGATTTGCCACCCTCCCACACACACCCCTTATTAAAAATAATGCAGTACACACACGTTACAAAATGACAAATAATGCCACAAATATCCCCTCAATAAAAACATCTGCCTTCCCTTTTTATTAAAATGTATGGTTCATATCTACTCTCCCACTTTCCTCCTTGCAAATAGTATAATAGACCTCAGATCTATGAGGCGACCCAACCATGGAAGCTGCTGTACTTACCCTGCCTGCAACCTCTTGGTTTCTAGTACTGAAGCCTTCTGAATTCTGATTGGTGGATAGCTCCAGACATCCACCAATCAGTGTGGGGAGACATCCCACCACTGTGTTTGGTGGATGGGACTAGAGCCATTGACCAATCAGCATTCTGCCAGACATTGTCGGACGCTGTGGCTGCAGGACAGCTATGTGGAAGGCCGCAGGGAGACAGAGAGAAGCAGCTCCACGGTCGCTCTTGCTGAACGGAACTGTAGGGGAGCGTCTTCTCTCTGTCTACGGCTGCAGCCCGCAGGGTATGTAATGCACTGCAGCGCACGGCTACAGCGGCCCCTATCTTTAAAATGGGGACGGCCAGGGGGAAGATGTCATCCTGCCGCCCAGCCCACTGCCCAGCCTAGCCCGGTCTTAGCAGAGGGGGAATCTGCTCGTGGGGGACGAGCACACTGGCGGGCGGGCGGCATCAGCGGCACTAGGGGTTTGGTTGGTCCTAGGGGCTGTCCTTCACTGACACTGAGTGGTGTCAGGCAGTGTAGCAGGTGGAGGCATGTACTGTAGCTTTCTCTCTCAGCGCTGCGGCTGTAGCCACGCCTCCGCCCTTGATCTGTTCCTTCCAAGCTAGTTAAAAAAAAAATATTGCTTGCTTGAAGCACCGGTATGCTATACCATTGCATACCGGCACACTTCGAGCACTGGGACAAGGCATATATCATCTGCCACAGACGCACTTTAGAGCTTGAGACGAGAGCCTACAGGTAAACTACACAATGAAAATACCCTGATCTCATGCAAGGGGTTCATCAGCCCTATATTTGATATAGCATATGCTTTGAATATTGACTTTAATAGAGACTTCAATCCATTTTCTCTAGAAACAATCAAAGTCATTAATCACTGCAGTTTACATCCTGGGACTTTTTTTATGAGTGCTATAATCTTAGCTACTTTTTATGCAAGCATTACTATTTTTTATATGTATTCTGACGCCAGCTGATAGCGTCAATTGTTTTATAAATAAATATTTCCTCTGTGTCAACTGATTTGAGTGTGATAATTGGTACTTCCAAATCCTATGGTTGCCTTCTTTATATATATGGCTGACACAGAAGCACAGACGGTTCAGTGAGATCTGTCTGTGCTTCTGTGTTTTAAAAAAAAATTAAATAAGTGTAAAAATTAAGAAAAAAAACAGTGTGGCGCTCCCCTCAAAAGAACAACCAGTCCCGGGCTTTGGAGACCCAGTACTGGTTGTGCTCAATACAGGCTAGCAGTCAGGGGTAATGCTTTGGCTGGGGGACCCATTGAAATGGTTCCCATGGCTCTGTCATTACCCCCCCTCCCCCCCCACGCTAGAGAAAGTTTGGTGCTGGCTCTGGAATTTATAGGGGAACCCTACACATTTTTTTCCCCTGTATTTACAGAACCGGGAAAAGATCAGAGCCCAGTGTTGGTTGCACTAAATACAGGGAACCCCTACGTCCCTGTATTTTGGCAACCAGGGCTGGTTCTGAATAGCTTGGTGCTGGTTGTGCTTAATACAGGGGACCCCTACGGCATTAGTCCCCTGTATTTACTGTAGCATAACCAGTACTGGGTCTCCAAAGCCCGGTGCTGGTTGTTCTTTGGGGGGCAGCACACTGTTTATTTTTCTATTGTTACACAGGTTTTCAGTTTTTTAAACACGGAAGCACAAACGGATCTCGCTGTTCTTTTTTTTTAATCTTTAAATTTTTATTATTTATTAAAATAATAAATCAAACAACCAAAAACAATATACAATATTGGTTATAAAGATAATAATGGAAACAACCAAAATATACATCAATAATTTGCTGCACATATAAATAATAAAAATAATAAAGAAAAAAAATAATAAAACATTTTCAAATTGCAGATCCAACATATTAATACAACATCAAATATAAAATTATAAAATAAACTAAATATCTCCAATATATTTGACTATAATTAAAATAAAAATAATAAAAACACATATATATATATATATATATATATATATATATAAGGGGGTAATAATTAACCAAAGATGGTGAAGGAAGGGGGAAGGGAATGGAGAACGTAAAACTCAATTGAGACCGGGAATAGGTAGAGACTGAGATTGGAACCATGGGGCCCAAATTGTCTGAAATTTAACAACCCCATTATTTTGCAAGCTGGTGATGTACTCCATTGAGGCTATGAAATTAATCTTTGCCACAAGAGCAGATAATGGTGGTGGATTATGGTCTTTCCAAAATTTTTCAAAGACTTGGCTGCATTGCAGATGTGTACCAGCAGTTTGTCCTGAGATTTGGAAATCCCAGGCATAGGAGGATTTAACAGGGCAACTACGGGTTCCAATGTCACTCCAAAACCAAGTACACGACATATCAAGCAACAAACCAGGTCCCAGAATGGAACTATCACAGGACAGGTCCACCATGTGTGGAAAAAAGTGCCTTCTGTCCCGCATGACCTCCAACACAAATTAGTTGTTGCTGGAAAAATGGCGTGAAGCTTAGTGGGAACTAAGTACCATCGGGAGTAAACTTTATAACATGTTTCTCTTATAGATACATTAATGGAGGGCTTGGCTGTACGCAATCTGATCTCCTCCCATTGCTCATCTTCCATGGATACAGATAGCTCAGTTTCCCAAGCTAATTCGTGGGGTTCACAAATTGGGGGGTCGGGAAATAAAACTGAATGGTATATTGTTGAAATGTTACCCTTCCTAATAGTTGAATAAAGACATAACCGTTCAAATGGGATGGGCAAACGTAGTGAGGAAGATTTGGTTTGAGAGCGGATAAAACTAAGAATCTGAAGATACTGGAATTGGCACGAGGAAGGTAGGTTATATTGAGTCTGAATATCTGTAAATGAGGAGGGGCAAATGGACCTTTAATGTGACTGAATCGATCTATACCCTTATTACGCCATCTAGTCGCAATTGTGTTGTCACATCCCGTAAAAAACAGAGGATGATTCCAAATCGGAGTCAATGGAGAAGGGTAGGAAGAAATATTACGAGTAGTGCAAAGTCTATCCCATAATCGTATAGTAAAATTGATAGTTGGAACCGAAAGAGCCGAGGCTGGTCTGCACGACTTGGGGAGCCATATAATAGAACCTAGACTCCCATCTTTGATAAAAGAGTTTTCAATATCCACCCACTTTTTAAGTCCCGGTATAGAGTGCCACGAAACAATATGATTGAGTTGGCATGCTACATAGTAGTCCTGCAATATGGGTAGATTCAAACCACCCGAGACTGTACTCTTTGGTAGAATAGATCTTCGAATGCGGGGTTTATGTCCAGTCCATATAAACCTATTGCAAAGTTTCTGCAGAAGGACAAAGGTTGAATTGGGAACTGTAACCGGAAGAGTCTGAAATAAGTATAATAAACGAGGGAGTAGATTCACTTTTATCGCATTTATCCTACCTATCCATGAAATAAACAATCGGTTCCATCTATCCAGATCTTATGTAAATGTCTTAATCATCAGGATATAATTAGCTTTGAATAGGGAGGAGTATGTTTTAGTGATGGATTTTCCTAAGTATTTAATAGCCAAAGGTCTCCAAATAAATTGAAACTTAGAGGCCAGGCATGCCCGAGTTTGGGAAGACGTATTTAAAGCTAGAGCTTCTGATTTGGATTTGTTTATTTTATAACCCGAGAGAGAACCGTATGTTGACAATTCAGATTGTAGGTTGGGAAGAGACACCAATAGATTGGATAATGTCAATAGAATATCATCTGCGAATAGGGATATTTTGTACTGGTTTTGCCCCATAGTGATCCCCCCAATATTCACATTAGCCCTGATACGTGCCCCGCCAGTGGTTCGATGCAAAGAGTAACAGTGAAAGTGGACAACCCTGGAGTGTGCCATTGGACAAAGTAAATCGAGGGGAGTATAGGCCGTTGGTTGTAACCGATGAAGAGGGATGGGAATATAAAGCTTTAACTGCTGACATAAAGTGACCCTGAAAACCAAAAGTAGACATTGTTGAGAACAAAAAAGGCCAAGAAATGCGATCAAACGCTTTTTCCGCGTCAAGGGCCAATATAACCGAGCAAAGTTTGGTGGAATTAATGTGGTGAATTATGTTAATAGTTCGTCTCGTGTTGTCCAAGGCCTGTCTACCCGGGATAAAACCCACTTGATCAGGGTCAATTAAAGAAGTAAAAATTTTGTTTAATCTGTTTGCCAAAATTTTGGCAAACAACTTAAGATCGGTATTCAATAAAGATATGGGCCTATAGTTAGTGCATAGGGAAGGATTCTTACCCGGTTTCGGGATGACTATTATCCGAGAAATAGTCGAGCCAATATGAAATGGTGCTCCGTGCATAATCTTATTAAACAGATGAATCATATGGTGCATGAGTTGGGCGGCGAATGTTTTATAGTATGCCATCGGAAATCCATCTGGACCTGGTGCCTTAGATGGTTTTTGGGATTTGATAGCATCTTCCAATTCCTTAAGAGAAATGTCATTATTCAATAATTCGCGAGAGGCTATATCAATTTTTGGGAGGTTACAAGAATCTAGATATTCCTGACACTTCTCAGCATGACCTAGAGGGTCGGAGGGAGGAGGCAGATTATACAACGCTTCATAATATTTAAAAAAAATATTGTTGATATGTTTGGGGTCGTACATTGGTTTATCTGAAGCATCTTTAATAAAAGTAACAGCCTGGGAAGCTCGTTTAGCACGGAGTTTATTTGCAAGTAAAGTGTGGGCCTTATTACCTTTATCAAAAAACTTCTGGTTAGCCCAGCGTAGGGAACGTTCAACTTTCTCGGCTTGAAGGGATTGCAGTTCAGCACGGGCGTGAGAAAGTTGAGACAGAACTTTTCTAGAGAAGGTGCGTTTATGTTCCCTATCCAAATTTGCAATAGAAGTGGTTAGAGAGTTAATAAGTTTTTTTCCTGTTCTTTTTTTCTACGTGAGGCGTACTGAATCATGTCTCCCCTTATAACTGACTTATGGGCTTCCCAAATTGTAGACAGGTTACATTCGCTGGAGAGGTTTAAGGCGAAATAATCCTGAAGTTTGGTTTTCATAGTTTCCTGAAACTGCGGAATTTTCAATAGGGTTTCGTTCAATCTCCAGGAAGGTCTACCTCCTGTCGACTCCAGAAGGTCAAAAACTGCCACTAAAATAGAGTGATCAGACCATGTGTTTGGGATTATAGAGGAACGATGAGCTGTTTGTGATAGAGACACACAACATAAAAACAAATCTATACGCGAGTAAACATCATGAGGGTTAGAATAAAAAGTATAGTCTCGAGTAGTGGGATTGAGGGAGCGCCAAACATCAAACAGACCAGCCTCGGCTATACACTTCAAAAGAACAGAAGAATTGAGAGCTGAATTACCCCCTGTGGGGAGACCTGATTTATCTAAATGTGGGTATAGAACGGAATTAAAATCTCCACCTATTAAAGTCTTACCCCGTCTATATAAAAAAAGTTATTGGAAAAAATTACGAAAAAATCTGGCCTGGCCAGTATTGGGGGCATATAGGTTAGCCAGCGTAACCTCCTCATGTCCGATCTTACCACGAATCATAATGTATCTACCTTCAGTATCCCTTTTCGTGTCCAATAATTTGAATGGAAGAGATCCGCGAATAAGTATTGCCACCCATTACGTTTAGATACATGATTGGAGTAATAAACAGTGGGAAAAACTCTAGATGATAATGTGGGATGGGTATCTCTTTTTAGGTGAGTTTCTTGTAGGAAAATAACGTCCCCCTGTAGTTTCTTAAGTGTCATATAAAGGTGGGAATGTTTTTGTGGAGTGTTTAAACCTTTAACATTGATAGAAAGACATGTGAGTGGCATTATAATGGTTAACACAAAAAGACTATCTATAAAATAAAATAAATACAGAACCCAATTCACAATCTCTACACCTTAAAATACAAAAAATAAAACTAAGAAGGGAAAAAAAAAGGGGGAGGGAAAACAATTTAAATCAAAATAATAAGTGACAAAATACACCAGATATATCTGATGAACTGCCACTAAAATTGAACTCTACAATAAAAAAAAAAAAGAGCTCACTTGCGGGATACAAAGAAAAATGAATAAATATTTAATTATGGACTCAACGTGGAATCCTTTTGAAATCAAATGCTATAATCCCTAGTAGTGGGGGGTGGAGTGGTCGATGGAGAGCCCACCACGTCCCACCCAGAGCTAAAACCATAATATCGGAAAATACTACCTAATGGCATATAACTTTAAGACCAAATAGAAAAAGAACAATAAAACTTTAGCAGAGAATATATGTAAACTCTAAGGCATAAAAAACCCCTTATCTATAGTAATATTATAATGAATAATATTAAGACATAAAGATATATAGAACATGAGAAAAGAATCAAACCAGAATGCAGGATGGATCATGTGGGAGGAGAAGCAATAGGTCTGTCATTAGAAGAACCCGACGGTGAGGTAAGACGAAGCTTGCGAAGCAGTTGCATCCCGTCTTCTGCTGATCGTATGGTGTGGAAACGACCTTCAATGTCCACTGAGAGTCGGAAGGGGAAGCCCCAACGGTATTTATATCCATTGTCTCGGAGGACAGTAGTAACCTTGCGAAAATCCCTTTGTTTTGCAATGGTAGAAGGTGCCAGATCTTGAAATATCTGTATCTGGGAGCCCTCATAGAAAGTTGAAGGAGTCATTCTGGTAGCCATTGTAATTTGATTTTTAATCTTGAAAGATAGAAATTTGAGAATCACGTCTCGTGGAGGGTCGGAATCTTTGGGTTTGGGTCGTAAAGCACGATGAACTCGTTCTATTTGGATGGAGTCCAATGTTAGTGATGGGACCAGCAAAATGAACATTTTCTTGAGATACAAGTCCAAATCACGTGCATTTATAGATTCGGGGACATTGTGAATGCGCAGATTATTCCTCCTCTCACGGTTCTCAAGGTCTTCTGTTTTATCTCTGAGAAAATTAAATTCCCCATGTAGATAGTCCATATCTCGACCAACCATCTCCTGAAATTCCTGGAATTTATCCACACGAGTTTCCAGTGATGAAGTGCGTGTATCCAGGGCCGCTATATCAGATTTAAGTTCTCCAATAGCCGATTGGAGGGCCGTAGTGAAGGATGATTTTAAATCTAAGATCATGGCCTATAGAGAATGGATATCGTCCTTGGTGGACGGAGCTGATCCAGGGTCCGTCATATTAGGTGGGGTGAGCAAATTAGGTGGGGAAGCAGAAGATTGCTTATCGCGTCGAGAGAAATGGTGAGTAATATCTTGTGATCCCCCTATGTTAGCTCTGGTACCTGCTCTGCTCATAATATCTTGATAAAAATAAAATGCCAGGTTAGGATAAGTAAATAGATAGTATCCAAGTGGTCATGCCATCAGCTCTAGGTGAGGAGGCAGATAGTGAGTCACATCACATCACATAAAAAGAACCGCAGTAAGGTGAATCCACTCTGTAAAGGGCTTGTCACACTGCTCAAGTCACAGTCACGAACTTATGCCACCTTATTCCACAGCAAGGTGGATTCCTGGAGGGATCCTGTTGTTGTATATTAATAGCTTGAAGTGCCTGTTATGTCTGGTGGTCAGACCTCAGGGGTCAGAAATTGAGAGGGGGCCCAGACACTGACACTGAATGGGCTGTTGGTGAAGAGACCCGGACTGCCCCAAGAGGCAACCCGTACAACACGGTCTATGGTGTAGCGCGGCACCCGCGGGAACCAGGATGTGCAGGCAGGAGGGCCAGGCACCCACTTGAGATCTGCAATCGGGAGGCAGCTGCACACCTGCGATCCACAGAGAAAGGGTGACAGAAGGGAGCTGGGTTCAGCGCTAGGTGTGATGCAGCGTGACACCCGCGTGAGTCAGGACAAGCGGGAAACAGACCAGGGAGCTAGGGGTCCACTCAGGCCCAGGGATCAGGAGTCCAGACTGCAGCCCCAGGTACCCGCAGGTAAAATTCTGACCTGGGGAGTTCCCTCTGATGCTCCAACAATGGCACGGTGGGCACAATTGGAAAGGGAACCCACACCTTCCAGGGCAGGACAGGTCAGAGGAGCAGGTCCAGTAATGGGGAGGCTGCGCAGCTGGGAGGGGATGGCCAGACCACAGTTGTGCAGCAGAAAGCCCAGCTTGATCCGGCCTCTTTCAAAGATGACCCGCGGCTCCGGCCGCGACTACTAATACAGGCACTCGGGGGTATGGAGCACCCCTCCTCAGATCCCCACTCCAACAGCAGGATCCAACAGGAGGACAGGGAGGCCGCGATGACGTGCGGCAGGATCGCGATGCCGCCGATCCGCGGGTCCCCGAAAATTTAGTCCCAGTGGTGTAGGCCGCGGAGCCCTTGGAGCCAGAGATCACCCCCGGGTCCCGGCAGGACACTCAGCAAGGCAGCAGGAGGTGAGAAAGGGACAGTGGGGCCACCTCAACAGCTGGAGCAGCACTTTTGGGGTGTATTATGGAGTGATCCTGAGGAGCTGCAGGGAAACTCGACCACTCCACTTGGCAACCAGGCCTTGCCCCCCGGATCTCGCTGTTCTGTCCGTGCATCTATGTTTATTTTTTTACACACAGATGCATGTATCACGGATCTCCCTGATCCATCCGTGCATCTGTTCATTCAAGTTAGCCAAAACCGAACACTAAATACGAATGAAAAATACAATTGGTATTGAATGATTACACCATCAAACAACACGAATGACAGCAACTCAGCAGCTTAGTAAATTCAGTGACCTGTTTGAAAAATTAAACACATGAATACGGACAATGACATCCGAGACTGATCTCACATGACATTGAATAGAAATCGTCAGCTTAGTAAATTTATCCATTCAATTTTATATACCCAACAATCACAATGATATGTAGGCGAAATCCACAGAACAAGTAGGAGCATTCTGTTAGAAGGCCATGGGCACTATCTTTTCGTCTCTTTGTTACCTGGTTACACATCTATAATCCCTAACAGCCTTCTAAACACCTTGGGCCTTATTGTTAGTCACACATAAAGCTGTCGCAATTCCGACCACCTCTGAGTTGGATGCATTTATGCAACCACACTACCCCCTGTTCTCCAAGAGAGAAGCTGTCACTATCATCAGCATCTGCACCAGCCCATTGGAATATTTATGGGTGCAGGGGGCCCGCACCTTGCACCAATAGATGATCTTCAGAGCCATAACAGCACAATTGCGCGATGCCGGCCTCGCCCCATGAGGAAAATGGTGTGGGTGCCATTTTGCCGGAGATCTCCAAATGTGTAGTAGAGTGATCACCAGGAAAATGGACCTGACCTGAGGTAACTGTGGGTTTATATGGCTATAAACATTGTTCGAGATTTATACATTAGAACACATTGTTTTTAGCAATTCAGTTGATGTGTGCTTGAGACTGTATAATACTGTGTGTCGAATGTTAGCTTGTTACATTGTTACCTTATCACAGTGGTCTGAGTCATAGTTCAGTCCAATTCCACAGTCATCTGTAATTTCTGATAAATCTTCATCATCGAATTCCTCCAAACTGATGTCTTGCGACGGCCTAATGTACAAGAAGAGCGGTGACAGCATGAGAGGTCATAACAGCCAGAATTCTGTATAGTGACTGAGAGTGAGAATGTGACAGAGCCAGAATGCTGTATAGTGACTGAGAGTGAGCAGGAGAAAGCCAGCAAGGTGGTCAGATGGGCAAGTGCAATTTGTAGAGGTAAAATTGAGGACTTGTTTAAGAAAGAGGTATCTCTCAGTGCTACATTCACTGCACATATATTATTTCTACAGGGTTTCTTTGACCCAAGGCACAGTCCCCACAAGACTCTAGAAGAGGAAATAGGTACCACCAGTGATGGCTCCAGAGGTGGGGCTGCAGCGCAGTTCAAACCTGAAATTGGGGAGTCACACCAACTGCCAGTTAGTTCCAGCCAGAGATGTTTGGCAGCTTTTGAAATGGCAGTTTGTGTAACTCCCCTATTTGAATTTTGGACTGCGCTGCAGCCCCACCTCAGGAGCCGCCATTGGGTACCACTACGATTTCCGTTTGAACCCAGCTTCCAGGTCATTATGAACTGCTATATCTGGCATCTGCACAGCTTCCCACTTACTTGTGCTAGCTCCCAGGCCAACCATTGCCAGCTTTCTAATGGTGTGTGAAGAGCATAGAATAAATTAGGTGATTTAAAATAGAGAAAATAAATATTGCTGAATGCATTGAATATACCAAAGTCCAAGTAATGGAAAAGAGGAACAGATAGGCCCTTATATTTGTGTGATCATGATTTCCATTTATGTGACTCAATAATGTACATATTGCAGCAATACACATAAGGTTTACATAAACTGATAACTTGTTCATAAGACTTTACTTAGCTTGAAATGATCATTCTTCTTCACTATCTAAGGCAGCGTTTTTCAACCACTGTGCCATGGCACACTAGTGTGCAGCGAGCAATTGTCAAGTGTGCTGCAGCGGTCAGCTCAGCGCACTTGTACTCAGAGCCGTAACTAGACTTTTTGGTGCCCTGTGCCAGAAAGAGCATTGGCGCCCCCCTCATTTTTCAAAGGGACATAATGCACCCCAAAAAGGGCCATGGCCTCATGGGGAAGGGCCAGGGAAGAGATAGGAGAGGCCAGGAGATGCTGGGGATGAAATAAGAGGCAGCTACAAGCAAGAATGATAATAAACAGAAATTTGACAGGCCCAAACAGCGCCCCCTGCCCTGTGGTGCCCTTGTGTGATGGCACCGGCCGCACTACCCTAGCTACGGCCCTGCTTGTACTGTAGTGTGTTTTATTCCTGAGGCCAATGTAGTGTGTTTTATTCCTGTGGAGGCCAATATGTGTGTATATTTTTATGTGGGAGCCAATGTTTTGTGTTTTTTCATTGGTCATGCACACTGCATAGTGGGATGGTGTGCCTTGGCAATTTTAAAATCTTGCGCAGTGTGCATCGAGTTGAAAAGGTTGAAAATCAATATCTAAGGAATCTATTTATTTAGGGTAAAACCATGTGGAGATGGCAGTATCCTTATAATGAAAGTACCACTGCAGTTTAAAAAAGGCCTGACCGTAGTCCCCGTTATTCTAATTAGGGACTGCGGTCTGTCCCAATTTACCAAGCACATCTAGCTAATACAATCTAAATATCAGGTTCTAATGCAATTAGCCCCGAGTTGGCTGAAAATGATAAAATACGGCTAAAAAATACCGTCCGTGACTTTTTGCTATTCAGTTAGAGAGTTAACACAGGTCTCAATGGAAGCTTATGTGGATTTTAGTTTATAGCCTTTGGGTAGGTGAAAATAATTTATTTTAAGGCACAAATGTCAGAGCACTCTGGTACACCTCTCCCAATGAATAATCATGCACTTGGAGGCATTTCTTTACCATAATTTGGCCAATAGTGACAAGTGATATTCTGTAAAATGGATTGGAATTTAACATATAAAAATGAAACTGATTAACACAAAACTAGGTGCTGTAAATAAAAAAGGGATACAAGAAAATGTATACAATACGTTCCTTTTCATAAAGGTATGGGTAATAGATGTTTGTAGTCTTATTCTTGTGCTTCTTGGTTTGGGTTGAAACAGGCAAGGGAGGCTGAAGAGAACATTTGAGAGGTGGCTTGAGCCAGGACCTCCTCATGTATAGATGTGAGAAGGTAGAGATACGGCAGTGAATGATGGGCCTGAAGGTGAGGACAGGAATAGAATGTCATTGGAATGGGACTGGATATATAGGGCCTGATTCAGAGCCGAACGCTCTGACCAGAGCGCTCGCTCTGAATCAGTGCGCTCCTCCATGAAAATGAAGCGGCCTCCTGGCCGCTCGCATAGCTGTGGGTGACCACCCACAGCATATGCGAGCGTCCATGATGATGGTCGCGATGGTCTTGACCATCGCAACCATCGGGCTTGCGACGGAGACCCTGCGGTAGGGTCTCACTCCCGCAAGCCCTGGAGTGATTTTGGCTCTATCAGAGCCAAAATCACTCCCACTGACATCACTAGTGATGTCAGTGGGGCCGGCTTCAGACGGTAGGCGTTCCCATGGGAACGCCTCCGTCTGGCAGTCACGCCCCCGGCACGCCCACCAAAGGGGGCGTGCTGTCAATCAACATCGACAGCACGCCCCCTTTGGTGCGAGACCCGGAGCGATGGAGAGCCCGTCGCTCGCCGGGTCTCGCGCATGCGCACGACGGAGCTCCCTCCGTCGTGCGCATGCGCAGTGGGGGAACATCGACCCGCTTGCGAGCGTCCTGCGCTCGCGACCGGGTCTGAATAACCCCCATAATTCTGAAGGAATTGGCAGAAACATATTGGGACCGATGATGTGGGATTGAGAGCTGGATCGTTTTGAGACCGATGTTAATTAATTTAAGAGACTTGATGGATTTGAATCCGATGTTGATGAATTGATGAACTTGATCAGTTGGGACTGATGTTCATGAATTGAAGAGCTTAATGATATGAGTCCAATGTTGATGAATTGATGAACTTGATCGGTTGGGACCGATGTAGATGAATTTAAGAATTTAATTGTCCGATGATTGGAGGCCTCGGATGGGACTGATGGTTGAAAGTATTGGCTGGAACCGATGGAGGCTATGGTAAAACCAGACTAGGGTGCAAGATGGTATAGGAGACTTGTTTACCGGATCTAGGAACTGGATATAACGGACTGTGGGCCTGATTCAGCAAGGAACACACAGGAGAGAACGCACGCACTAGGCCGATGTTGGCGAACTGCGCATGCGTATGCATCGCACTGCGCATGTACGAACTAGCCAGTGCGATCAGGTTAGGATACGCAGACTACACGCAGTGTGTACGCAGGGGAGGCAATCGGGAAGCCGACTGCCTATATACCGGCAGCCGGCGTCCCGACTGTCTTATCCCGGCAAGGGTGAAATGCCGGGCGTCTAGATGTAGACGCCCGCATTTCCCCGACGCCGGGAGACCGGCGCCCGGCATCACGATCGTAGTGATGCCGGGTGCCGCGAGCGGACAGCCGCGGGGGGGGAGGGTTAGGTTTAGGGCTCCCGGGGGGGACTTAGGGTTAGGCACCCCCTCGGGAGGGTTAGGCTAGGGGGAGGGAGGGTTAGGCACCCCCGGGGGGGACTTAGGGTTAGGCACCCCCCGGGGGACTTAGGTTTAGGCAGCGGGGAAGGGGGTGGTTAGGGTTAGGCACTTAGAGGGGGGATTAGGGTTAGGCACTTGGGGGGGAATTTAGGGTTAGGCACCCCTAAGGAGGGTTAGGGTTAGGGGGGTTAGGTTAGTAAATACTCACCTCTCCACGATCGGGATTTCCAGCGCTGTCGGGCTTCCGCTGCGTCGCACTCTGCTCCTGTCGGGCTGCCGCTGATGGGAATCGAACCGCCGGCCAGGCGGCCGGCGGTATTTCATACCAATCCTGTACGCAGACCCCTCCGATATTGATTGACAGGTAGTGCCGTTTGTGAGTGGTGACGGGGGGTGGTCAGGTGAACGCAGGCGTTATAACGCCGTTATAGGGGCGTGCATAATTAAGGCAGTGCAGCAGCATGCGCAGCCATACCGTAAGCTGTACACAGGAAGCGGACAAAATCCTGTGGCAGGTCAGGTCAACCACTATTATGCTAATGGATCCGATGGTTCTCGATGTTATCAATGTTTACATTATCTTGCGTGCTGATCAGGCTGTGAGTAAAGGGAGATGGGTGGCATAGTATGGGGCTGGGCGTCTGCATCTTGTGCTGCGGTCTCTGTATGTATGCATTGATTAGCATATTCTCGCAGCGGACTGGTGCATGCGTCTGCATCCGTGCGTTCCTTGCTGAATCAGGCCCTGGGACCATTCAGATACAGAGTGCTTGACAACTCAGCACAGAGCTGTAACTTCAGCAAGAAGCAACGTTGTACTGGGAACAGAGGCCAGTCAGGAAATGGAATTTTTAGGGCAGGATTCCCAGGGATTGGATGCTGCGATCAGCTGGTCTGGGAGCAGTGCTCTGAGTGCAGGAAGACTGTCAGGTGACAGAGTCTAACGTGGCTGCGCCCATAATGTAGTTTTGGAGGGAACTCTGGCGTGCAGCTTGTGTGCCATCATGCTGGGAAGACAAGCTGTGGGCAAGGGGCTGTGAAGAGCCATCTCCATACACAGAGACAGGACACTGATTGGACTGGGCAGGAGCAGAACAGACAGACCTCAGCACCAGCCAGGAGCGATGTGGAGCTAGAGTGAGACCCTACCCTAGGGTCTCGTCGTAAGCCCCGATGGTCGCGATGGTCTATGACCATCGCGACCATCACCCGAGCGGTCGTTAGAGCTGTGGATGTAAACCCACAGCCTAACGACCGCAACAGAGGCGGGCGGTCAAGATGCAAGTGGCCGCCCAGTTTCTGAGCGACCGCTTGCATCCTCCGACCGCCTCTGAATGAGGTCCACAATGTGTACGGTGTTTCCCCAATAATAAGACCTACCCCGAATATAAGCCCTACCCTTACTTTTGAAAAACAGTCCAAAATAAGCCCTACCGCAAAAATAAGCCCTAACAAAATCCCCATTTTGTCCGGTTCCTGCGCTACACTAAAATGCCCCCAGCTCCGCCCCCCCGCATGAAATGGATGCCGCTGTTAGAGATTTAACAGTGGCATCAAATCACAGCTACAGCGTCTCACTCTCTCACAGTGAGCGCACGGCAGCTGGCGTGCGTGGCAGCGACATTTACAGCAGCGCCGCTGAGGAGAGTAGAGAAAAAGAGGAAAAAAAATAAAGGTAAGCAAAGAATTGTAAAGCAGGACTGAGGGCATAATGGGGTCAAAAACAGGACTGAGGGCATGATGGGGATAAAAGCAGGACTGGGATATGGACACTTATGATGATGTTGAAGCAGATGACATGACCACTTTTGAATTAAGGTAGATTGTTTTGTTCACACTTACCTGTTTATTGAAATTGCTGTCAATGTTAATTAAGGTAAGCCCTACCCGAAAATAAGCCCTATGGAGTATTTTTGACCAAAAAAAAATAAAATAAGACAGTGTCTTATTTTCGGGGAAACACGGTATGTATTGTCACTCAAATGCCCATTAATATAAAGGAGAAGTATAGGTATAGGAATTCAATGTAGTTATTGAGTTATCACACAGATGATGGGGATAGCGTACCCAAACTCACACTTAGACACCTGATGTGAAGTTCATAAAGGTTTCTTTCTTGTTTTAACATCATGAGCAGCCTCCACCCAGAAGAAATAATTAAAAGGGTAGAATACCCTGACTCACACATCAACAGACAGAAACAGGTATATAGGTATAGAAAAGGATGCAATGATGGTGTACCACGCTCACAGTTAAAAATGTACAACAGTGGGCAGCTTCCTACCTGTGGCACTGTCAGGTGCTACCCCTCCACATTAGTAATAGGACTGTGGCTATGATGTCACAGTACACTGCCAAGAACAGAAGAGTCTGCCATGCTCCCACTCTGCACTAGATAAGTGTTAGGAGGGATGCTCAATTATGGGGCAGTGCCTGAGGTTACTGAGGTGACCCATACACCAGCCCTGGTATCCAGAAATGTGCATCTCCATTGAGGTGGAATTTTTTTTTTCCAATCTATGTGATTGGATTGAAACAAGACTTACAGCACCAACAAAGAGAACTTTGCATTACACAATGACAGAGCAGGCACCTCCATGTCTACAAGTTCTAATAAACTTAGATTACACAGTGCAGACATAACACTTAAATCACAGAATGTCAGACACAGAACATTTTGTGAGAGTACAAGAATACAGTGTTTGTTAGCAGACACAGGTAGAAAATATAATATTGTAATATTAAGCTCAATGTTGTCTGTTGTGGATATAGGAGTATAAATGTCTTTCGCAATCAGCATTAAGCTTCTAACAAGCTGGGTTTATTATTAATGAACTCCAAGAGATGAAGCATTTCAATATCAGCACAAAGTATCATACAGAAGTATCTGAGAGCTTTGAGACATGCAGAGAGTGACAATATACTCTAAAGCACTCTCACACACCTGGTGAAGAACTGACCTGGTTATTACATTTTACAGGTAATTTACTTTAAGACAAAGAAAAATAAGGAACAGATATATAATGTCATTTTACACAGATAATAATGCAGCATAGTAAGGTCCCATTGAGACATGGTTTCCCTAGTTGCATTCTAAATGAAGGGCTGGTGAAGTAGGACAGGAGAGATAATTGATCCTATATCTATATATAATGCTGCATGAAATACGCTGCTGAAGGAAAGAAATCAATAACTTTATCATATTTTTGTATTTACTTCTGTGTTGTTATTTACAGAATTTGCTGTTTTTGTGCTGAATAATTTGCTGTCTCTGTGTAAGGATAAAGATTGCATGTTACCAATGGTTTCTGCATTGTGTGCCATTTGTAGCATACTTACCTACCCTCTCGATTTGGTCGGTAGCCTCCCGAAAATCGGGTGCCGCTCCCGACCTCCCGGGAAGGCAGGCAAGTCTCCCAGCTGCAGCAGACCCCTCCTGGCCCACTCCGATTGTTTGTAAAACCCCCGGCATCGAAGGGGGGCGGTGACGCGATTAGCGTCATTTTGGCACTGCCCCCTGCATCACACTGCCTGTAATATCGGCAGTGTGAAGCGGGGGCGGGGCCAAAATGACGCACTCGCATGGCTTCGCCCCCTGCTTCTTCCGCCCACAAAATGTGTCATATGGCCGCCCCCGCCCCCGTTTGCTGGCCACGCCCCCCCAGTAATGCCGATCTGGCTGCTCCCTCCCGGAAGGGGCAGCCAGATAGTCGGCAAGTATGATTTGTAGTAGAGCCACTTGTGGTATGTTGCTCTTCACCATGTAAATCCGATTGGTATCAAATCTCCCTGCTGTTATTTGACTCATTGGCACATGTACAGTACAAGTACTAGAACAGCCACTGGAGGATATGGTGCCAAATTACAGTAAGCCCATTTC
Organism: Taudactylus pleione; assembly: GCA_031769625.1. Classification (NCBI taxonomy): domain Eukaryota; kingdom Metazoa; phylum Chordata; class Amphibia; order Anura; family Myobatrachidae; genus Taudactylus; species Taudactylus pleione. The sequence goes on along the minus strand of JAUIMM010000018.1, from coordinate 37,193,549 downwards.
TGAAGAAACTATACAATAATTACTGTTAAAAGTTGAATTGTACCTATAGGTCCCAGTTAGAGAAATTCTTAAGACAATATGCAATTTTCACTCTATCAACCGAGTGTGGAGCGGCTCCTCCATTGAAGTCCACGTGGGTCCCAGTGAGTATTGGATCTTTTCTTCAGGTACTTCCATAGGATACGTTACGCTGAGAAGGGGACGTGAACATCTGGCAGCAGGTGAGTATGTGTGAGTGTGTCTGGATGTAATAAAACTTTATTTTCACAGTGTGTGTGTCTTGTGTTAATTTACACATTTCTTCACTGGTGAACTACACGTACCAGCGGGCCCTTAATGCCCCGCATGCTGGTACTTGTGGTTCTCCAAGTACCAGAATGCGGGAGAGGCTAGCTGGGACCTGTAGTTCCATTGTAAAGACAATGTTGGTAATTCTATTTTTAACACTACACCTACACTATCAACCCGCCACCCACTGCCCAGGGTGGCGGGGATAGCCCCGGGCTATCAGTCTAGGCCAGGGGTGCCCTGGAGAGGGAGACCCCTTATTGGAGGGTCCCCAACTCCCCAGGTATCCCTGGCCTGGGCTGACTAGTGGTCAGGACTCATGCTGCGGCTGGGGGGCCCGGTGAAAGGGCTCCCCTGGCTGTGGCATCAGTCCCCCGCTAGAAAGGGTCTGGAGCTGGTTTTAAATTTAGGGGAAACCTCACACCATTTTTTTTCTCTCTATATTTAAAACCAGCTCTGTCCCTGCTGCCTGGTGCTAGTTCTTAAATTACAGTGGAACCCTACACATTTTTTTCCCTGTAATTTTAAGAACCAGGACTGGCTGGCAAGTCCGGGGCTGGTTATGCTTTTTAAATAACATTAACCCATTTTTACAGGTCTTAACACACAAGCAGCTTACACATATCTCACTGATATGTGCAGGCTGCTAGCTCGGGAGAGATTTGCAGAGAGAAAACACTGCAATCTCGGGTGAATAATCTCATCTTCACTTGCAACTCGGGGGAGATATCTCATTCTGCTTCACCATCGGACATCTCACTCTCAGCTAAACTCACATCTTGGTAAATTTGAGAGTTTCAGAAGCCTCAAATCTCCTGAGTTTCAGCGTGGCTAACCGAGTTGAAAAAAAGAAACAACTCTCCCAGACTCAATTCTTAGTAAATTTACCCCTTACACTCTTATGTAGTGTTTTTATACATACTATTCATATTATTCAAGTAGAAAAATCACTAATTAATCAAATCAAACAAAAATAAAAAATAATTTAGGGTATGCAATCACTTAATATAGTGGTTAAAAAACTGGGCACCGCGGCACCCAGTCACCGGGGTGCAGCTGCCGGAGAGAAGCTGCTGTCAGTTTTTTTTCTCTATGCATCTAATCAGGCCTGGACAAAACGTCGATCGCGATCTACCGATAGCTAGCGGAGCTCCCGCCGGTAGATCGCGATCAACTTTCCTTCAGAAACTGGAACGCTGGCCTCTGAAGAAGCCTCTGATCGCTTAAGCATTCCCAGTGATGCAGTGTGGGTCATGCCGTCACCCATGCATCTGCACAATGCATCACTGGGAACTTGTTAGGATCCTGCGCGCCTGCTGGATCCAGCTTGATCCAGTCAGCGCAGCAGCAGCGGGAGTGACAGCAGGAGGAGTGGTCCCCAGTGTGAACTTCAGTCAGGTACATTCTGCACAGGGGTGTGGGGGCTACTAGTTGGGGCACTGCCTAAGAGGCCCTACTACAAGGGGTACTGCATAATGGGAACAATGACAGGGGACTTTACATAAGGGGCACTACTACAGGGGGCCTTACATAAGGAGCACTACTACAGGGAGCATTGCATAAGGGGCACTACTACTGGGGGCATTGAATAAGGGGCACTACTATACTGGGCATTGCGTAACGGGCACTACTACAGAGGGCATTGTATAATGGGCAGTACTACAGGGGGCACTACATAAAGGGCAATACTACAGGTAATTCATTTGGCTTAGGGGTGCCTCGAAAAAATGAAGGAGACCCTAAAGGGGGGTGTCCATTTTGCGATATTAGCAGACGATTGCACGATAACGACGTCGTTATCGTGCAATCACTTGCAAATCACGCATGTATTGGGCACATTTAGGTCGGAAACTACCAGTGATGTGCGTGCCCGCTGGTCGTTTCCAACATTTATCATAGCCCGTACATGCTGGTCAACCTGACGATCACGTCAGGTTCAACATGTACACGAATGATGGATGTCCCTGCACTGAACAACTGAACATTCAGTATAGGCACATCACAGACATAGAAACGACAGCACGATTACAATGACATAATCGTGCTGTCGTTTCTATGTCAGTTAATGGATAGGCACCTTAAGGGTGCCTTGAACTGAAAAAGTTTGGGAACCACTGACTTAATAGATGAATGGTGATTACAGATGTATCAATTATGCAATAAAGAAGACCAAAACAATAAAATATTTAATGAACAAGACAAACAATCAACCTATTATTCATTTATTAAAAAATTTATTTGGCTGCTTATAATTATCACTGTGCGAAAGAGGGGCACAGTCCTGAAATGTGTCGCAGACACTTTGTATCTACAAGGCTTTGGAGCTTTTCTCATAACAAGTCTAATGGAGCATATACACGGTCAGATTTGTCAGATCTGTCAGATAAACGGTTTGAACGATTTTACCAAAGATTTGAACGATTTGAACGATTTTTGACTGCATTAAAATTAATGGAATCGTCCAAGTCTGACTGCAAACACATCAGATGTCAGATATCGTTATCTGACCATCGGGAAGGCGCATCGTTCAAATCGTTCATCTGACAGATCTGACAGATATGTCAGATATGTCAGATTTTCCTTCAGATATGAACGATTGAACGATTTTTTAAAATCGTTATCGTTCAGATCTGAAGAAAAATCTGACCGTGTGTATGCTCCAATAGCCTGTGGCCACGTCAGCTGTATTAACATTGCAACAAATTGGCTTTTTTTCCACATCAGTGAAATGGGTTTACGTATTTACACTAAACTAGCAGGAAATTCCAGCACTGCACATTTCTCAAAGCATCGCATTGAACACAAAGCTCCGCAGCATGCCCTTCAAGTAATAAAATAGGGTACAGCATGGTGTAGTAGACTCATTTTTTCAGCTTCAAGCTTTGCTAACCTGATGTTCTTTTTACACATTTTGCTACATTCTTGGTATTTCTAAGTTGATTTTTAGTCCCATCTTGATCTAACAATTGCAATTATACAGCATATTTTCTTTCCTTCCAATACTTTCTATTTTACCACATTGTTTGTATTTTTGTTTCCTAGGCCATATGGTATGTACAGTATGTACAACAGTATTTATTCAATCCCCCATTTGTTCTCTGTGCTTTGAGGTAAGATTGTACTTTCCCAGTCTACAAGTCACAGTTATTGTAGCTAAAGGTACCGTAATGTCACCAATTGCTGCACTAACTGCCCCTCACTTAGGTCCCTGAAGTTGCAGTGTGTTGTGATTTTGCAGCACATAAGTCTTAGAACAGAAACGTACAGTGTAAATGCAGCTACAAATGGTGCTGTGTATGTACTTACCCTCCTAAAATACATGCTGGGGACACTTTTCTTTATCAATGTGGATCATCCTACATTTACATTTTCACTGCTCTTTATCTTTTGTATAAAAGGTGCCATTTTTAATATAAGTGAGCAAATTACTAACCACAAAATTATCAAACACAATATTCCTAAATTAAAAAAGATATATATTTTCCAGAACAGGTTTAGTAAAAATGTGTTGTTAATATTATCTACCAGTATGTAGGGTTAGACTACTATAGACCAGGGTGTAAGGGATATTTATTCATTTATGAGATCTCTAAACTCTGTAATGTATTGTGATACTTCTACAAGGAGTTACTGTTTCAAATCCTACCGTGACCAATATCTTCTTATCAGTACTGTACAACTATGTCACTTTGGTAATGCTAGCTTTAACAGGAAAGATGTTGCAGACTATAAGGGGGATAATCAAATGCAGGTGAAGTTTTGAAATACCCTGCGGTGCACCGCAAGTTTATTCATATTCAATTGCTGGATAGAGAATCAGTCATGGTGATTTCTATAGGAATTACTGCGGCTATTTTCTCGCAGCCCCAGAGCAGGTTTACAAAAATAGAAAAAATCTGTATTATAAGTTTTACATGTTGGGGACCCCTTCAAAACCCATCTGAAACTCCACTTAATGACTAATTAGGCAATTGGAAGTTTTCAATTAGCCTAATTGGTCCAATAATTACATGTCATTATTGGTTGTTAAAATCAATGACTTCAAATTGCCCCAAAATTAACTTTTTTTGTTAATTTATGCACCCCAAAAGTAATTAAAGCAATTATTTAAACAAACAATAATTGCTTTATATATTTTTTTTTTATAATTGTCCTAAAATCAACCCAAAATCACCTTTTTCTACCCCCTTTTTTTTAAGCATTTTTCATTTTATAAAACGAAAAAAGTTTGCTTTTTATAATTTTTTTACTTCATAAAAAATGCACAAATCATCCATTTGCTTCATTTTAAAAGAACAATATATTTTTCTTTGGTACAATAAAAACCATTATTAATGTTACCCAATTTATTTATGTTTTTGTGACCGATTTTTTTTCTGTTGGATACCACAATAATAGAAAATTGGTTGTGCTGCTTACTACTTTTTTTGCTGGGAAAACCTTGCAATCAATTAGATATGCCCCTAAGGGCCTAATTCCGAGTTAGGAGTAAAGCAGAAAATAGCAAGTAACTGGGCACCTGGAAGAACCATGCTGCAATGTAAGGCGTACAAATACATGTATTATTTTGCATGTGGGGTACATATTGGCTGCTTTCATATGTAGCTCATAATTGCTAATCAAACTTTATGTTTACACTGTAATTTAGATTTTTGTTTGGACACACCCCTCCCAAATCTAAATCTCTCTGCACATTTTATATCTGCCCCACCTGCAATGCAGCAGTTACTTGTCCTTTTCGACTTTACTCCCAACTCAGGATCTGTGGTTACAAAAAGCATATTGTTCCAAGTTAAATTATTATGTTGTAATTCTATACATAATGTTTCTGTTTGAAAGACGGCACAGTTATGTGTGAGATGACTGGGTGAGCAGCGTATCTGGGATTCAATGGACTACTAAAAAAAATGCCCCCTACTGCCAGGGTTTAGTTTGTGCTGGAACTCACAGGAACACTGGGCCTGATTCAGACCTGCTAGCGAGCGCTGAGCGCTCGCAAGTGGGTCGATGTTGCCCAAGTGCGCATGCGCATGACGGAGGCGGCTCCGTCGTGCGCATGCGCGAGACCTGAATAACGACGGCCATGCCGTCATTATGGGTCTCGCACCAAAGGGGGCATGCTGTCGATGGTGATTGACAGCACGCCCCCTTTGGTGGGCGTGCCGGGGGCGTGGCTGCCCAGACGGAGGCGTCCCCATGGGAACGCCTACCGTCTGGGGCCAGCCCCACTGACATCACTAGTGATGTCAGTGGGAGTGCTTTTGGCTCTGATAGAGCCAAAAGCACTCCAGGGCTTGCGGCAGCGAGACCCTACCGCAAGGGTCTCATCGCAAGCCCCGATGGTCGCGATGGTCTTGACCATCGCGACCATCATTTTGGCCGCTCGCTATAGCTGTGGGTGGTCACCCACAGCTATGCGAGCGGCCAGGAGGCCGCTCCAAAAAGTAAGAGGGAAGGCCCTGATTCAGAGCGAGCGCTCTGTCAGAGCGTCCGGTTCTGAGTCAGGGCCACAGTCCTGATACTACTTTTGGAACCTTTGTCTTAAATGTTCACAGATACTTTTAATGTCTTCACAACACGCCATGTTTTTTTTTAGTTCTACTTTTCCTCTACAACCTATTCTGCCTTTATATAGAGAGAGGTCATAGACTAGCAATCATACTCTATGACAGAGGCTTCCTAAAGTCATTTAGCCCACAAACTCATAAACTAGCACTCATCCTCTGACTCATATAACATGTTCATGGGTTAGCAGAGTGCCCTCATTTGATGTGACTTTGTCTTAGACATTTTCTAGTCTGTATAACAGGCTCCTGTCACTTATATCACATCGCTTTGTAATGGTATCACTTTTGGGCTGGGTGTGATATATGATATCAACATTTATCGACATTCATAATGTTGACACGAGAATGTAGACAAGGTTTCAAAGTTGACAGTTGTCATGTCAGTATTCACTGTGTTATCTCTGAATAATATTGACATTATTTTGCATTATTCAGTATTGTCAACATTGCAAATCTCGATAATACTATCTAACCGTAACCACAGCCCAACCATAACCGCAGCCCAACCTTAACTGCAACCCAACCGTAATCACAGCCCAACCATAACTGCAACCTACCCCTTATGCTGATATATTCATAATATAGACATGCATAATGTTGACATTTTACACATGTTGACATTTTGAACTTGTATCCTGCACCAAAAGCAATAGTTATATGTATAATCCTATTCAAGGGATAATTTCTCATACCTCTGTATATCTAATAAACATTGACTTTAAATAAATGAGAGCAAGGCCCTGAGTGCACTAAGCGTATACTGATTCCTTTTCTTTTCTTTAGTTTTGGACATGTGAACATTTTGAAAGTCGACATTATGAACAAAGTTGTCGACTGAATGTCAACATTTTGAATGTCAACAATATGACTACATACCTTTGGGCTGTGTGGTTCAATAAAGGCAAAACTGAGATGTGAGGTTCACCATACATGAGACTCATTACATTACACAGATATAAGACAATAAATCCAAGAAAACTTACATCTAACATGTGACAACAATTTCTTATGTTTTATGGAAACTATAATCAGTTCCTACAGGAACACAAAATGTAAAATATATGTTTTGATATTGAAAAGAGCCACTGGTAACATTATATAATGGGGAAATGGGAAATCGTCGCAAAGGCAATAGAAATGTAATATATTGATTCGATAGAAATACCTCTATTCCCTAACCTTGAAGTCCAAGGTTAAGCTGTTAATGGGTAGTGATGGTGCTCACTAGAGTTATATATTGATACAAGGAAAGTTGAAGAGAAAGAAAAACTCTGTTTGGTGAGCACTCTTAAAACTTAAATAGGAATTTAGTTTAAAACATAACTTTTATTATAGAATAAATAAAATAATGATCTCTAAAGCTGCATACACACACAACGATTTTACGAACGATTTTCTGTCAGATGATCTGTCAGATATTTTAAAGTGTAATGAACGATTTTTTTGAACTACAAGCGATTTATGCATATTCCCTTAATGAAAATCGTTGAGTTGGTCAGTCTGACTGAACTACAAACTACAAGCATGAATGCGCATGAACGATAATCGTTCATCGTTTTAACTCAGAAAGTGAACGATTTTTACAACGATTGAATGACAAACGATATCGTTAACGATAATCGTTCAAAAAATCGTTGTGTGTGTATGCACCTTAAGTAGCAAGCAAAGAACAATTTTATGAAATTTCAACCGAAATCTATTACATGCATCAGTTCCAAATGTAATCCCTGTCGGGATAACACAATCTGATTTACACATTTTTTATTTATTTATATTCTTTTGTATTTATCTGCATCTCTAATTCTAGGATGCCGTGATTCTAAAAAGTTTGGGAAGAACTTCTTTAATGTATTAGCCGAGATTTTCTACTGAGAGGCTGATGAATCACAATCAAAACACCCACAAACTATACGCCCTATCAGACCAATGTACAACACGCCTCCCGGTCAATACATATTTGTACAAGCACATTTGACCTTCAATTATTCTAAGGGGAGGTATTAGACATATGCCTACCACTTCCTTTGGATATCTGTGAGCAGAGTATTGAATGGCTGCAAGAAATGTCCATCTGAACTAACTCTGCTATGATAGGACATGCCACGGCACATTGAACAAGCCAGAACGGCGAAACGCGCATCAGGGCAAGGGTGTCCATGACTGAGCAGCACGAGACACCCCAGCATACAGTTTGTATTCCTCTGTTTCTATTTTTATTACGTGCACCTACCTCTTGAATTGTCTGAGGATACGCAGACGCACGGTTCCTATTATGGATTGTGCATTTTGAGCTGGTATATGTGCATTATCCTTTAACCTATATATGACCTACTCGGTAAACATCTATATTGATACTATTAATATCAAATTGTTACATTAGCACCTTATAAATACATGTTCTGTTGTTAATTCATATTTATACATCTATTTATGGTGACAAATTGATACTTCATAAAACTGTTGCACTGGCACTTTATGTATCTATGTTGACATTGTATCAAAACTGCTACCATTTAATTTTTGTACTGGCACTTTATAAGTATATTCATGATGTTTTGCTGCTAAACCTATAGACATATTTGTACTCATGGTAATAAATTGTTACCTTATAAAATTATTGAATTGGCATTTTACATATTCATGCTAATATTCTGTCCAATTGTTACCATAAAATAATTGCACTGGCACTTTGCATATGTATTTATGATGTTTTGCTGCCAATACGGGATTGTGCAATGAGACAGTCATTTTTTCAACTCTACAATACTTTGCTCTATGCATTTTTTCATTTCATAGGCTATAACCTAAGCCCGCTTCTGTTGGCTCAAACAGAATAAGTGATATCTCACTGATGTTATAGCTGTGCAGATAGTGTTAAGAGTGCACGAATTTTGTTAACATCATCTAACAAATCTATTCATGTTGACTTTTTGTCAAATTGCTATCATCTACTAGTTGTTGCACTGGCACCTCATAGATTATTGACAAATATTAGCAACACATCTTGTAATTTACATCCTTTCTATTGCTCTATTGATTGAGGACTATCTCAAACAGAGTAATATTCTCATTAGGGGTCCAATGCTTGGGATTGGTATGAAATGTCGACACCAGAAGACCGGCAGCAGTGAAGATCCCGACAGCTAAAACGGTAAGTATTTACTAACCCTACTCCCCCCCCAACCCTCCTTTAGGGGTGCCTAACCTAACCTTCCCCCCTAGTGCCTAAGCCCCTTAAGTGCCTAAACCTAAACCCTCTATCCCCGCAGCCTAAACCTAAGTCTCCCGGGGGGTGCCTAACACTAGCCTCCCCCCCCGGGGATGCCTAACCCTAACCTTCCCTTCTCCTAGCCTAACCCTAAGTCCCCCCCCCGGGAGCCCCTAACCTAATCCACCCCCCCCCGCGCGGCTGTCCGCACCCGACGCCTGGCTTACCTTCGTTCGGTATGTTGGACGTTGGGCTCCCGGCATAGGTGTAATGACAGATGTCGGGATTTTGACACCTGTCATTAGTACCCTGCCGGGATTTGACAGTTGGGAAGCCGGCGTTCGGCATTTCGACTGTCGGCTTCCTGACTGCATCCCCAATGCTTTGCGTAAGACCCTTAACAGCAGAAATGAAAATTTGAGCAACATCCCCTTTACACTGTTGTATCTAAGGGCAACCAGCTTTCTCAATCTCTCACTCCTCACAGATGGCCAAGGCTAATTGAGAAGCCGCAGAATTCAGAACAGCAGTGTCTCTACCCTGACCCTCCTTTTTTCGTCACATATAGGTGCCCGTACAGAAGGAACTCACTGATGCATACCAACCAAAGCTATTTGTAGCTGATAACATTGTAACAATTATCTTGAATTATATTCGCCAAGTATTTGTGCAGATAGGATAAGGAGGCAATTAAATTTTATAATATTGTGTTACTAACACTATTTGGTATCTATGTTGCAGTTTGGGGAGCTCTTTTTATCGGCCAGTTTTCTAATATTGGTTATCTGAAAATTTCTCTCATAACTACACAAACAAAGACTTAAGAAGCATACCCTCAAGCAGATTGTGTTATGTATTTTAGCCCAAAGAGCCTGACAGGGATTACATTTGGAACTGATGCTTTTAATAGATTTCGATTGAAATTTCATAAAATTGTTCATTGCTTGCTATATATTGAGAGATCATTATTTTATTTATTCTATAATTATGTTTTAAACTAAATTCCTATTTAAGTTTTAAGAGCGCTCACCAAACAGAGTTTTTCTTTCTCTTCAACTTTTCACTGGTAACATTCCCAAGTATAATGACAGAATATGAGAGTGTCTTTACATTCTATTTTCATTTATTTATCCAGCAGGGGGAATAAAAGTTATTGTTCTCTGATCTCAGTCATTTCCTGCAAAATGTGGCTAAAGTAGGCCCCAGGTCAGGGCCTGGCGGGTCAGCCACTTGACAGCTCCAGTTGGTCTAGGTAGTCTAGTGGGTGATCCGCATGGTGATGACAATGATTGAGGCCCTGCTGGTACCGGCTTCATCCCCAAGTTATGGTGCATACACACGGTCACATTTTTCTTCAGATCTGAACGATAACGATTTAAAAAATTGTTCAATCGTTCATATCTGAAGGAAAATCTGACATATCTGACATGCCTGAACGATGGACGATGAACGATGTGCGTTCCCGTTTGTCAGATAACGATATCTGACATCTGATGTGTTTGCAGTCAGACTTGGACGATTCCATTCATTTTAATGCCGTCAAAAATCGTTCAATCGTTCAAATCATTCAAATCGTTCAAAAACTTTGGTCAAATCGTTCAAAACGTTCAATCGTTCATCTGACAAATCTGACCGTGTGTATGCTCCATTACCTCTGCAACGTGGTGTGGATCATACTCCTAAGCATTTTACAGAGTGTGTTTACTTATAAAAGTTATTCATATCTATTTTATATAATCAAACTTTCAAACTTGTATTTTAGGTTCAGAGGTTATTAATTTAAGATCTAAAAAAAAACCTACACAAATATATCACGTGTAACATACATATATCATATTATTGGCTAAACATAATATATATATATATATATATATATATATATATATATAATCATATCACATTAATAGTTAGTATTTGGCATACACAATTATTTTTACATAAACATAGAATTTATGATCATTGTGGTTGGGCACTGACATTCCCACTGAGCATGTCACGTGTAACCAACATGTACAGCAATTTAATACTAGTAGTCTGTCCAGCATTCTAAGGCTGACTACAGCAGCAGATTTATTGGCTGTGATAACAGAATGACACACTCACACTGTATATATATATATATATATATATATATATATATATATTGGGGTATATTATACAGAATGAATACGATTTATGACACATTCAAAAATTATCCCAGATATTTCCCACACTTTGATTTGCATTATTCTTCTCCTTTTAGCACTGCTACTCATATTGGGAAGATTTTGTTTTTAGGTCTCTGTATATGACATTACCACTGTACAGCAGCAATTATTATCTTCATATCTTTTATGATTTTCGGAACCTCATGAACGACAGATTTCCAGATGAGAGATATCAGCCCTAATTACATAATACTGCAGCGACAACACAGTGAGACTCATTAAATCAACCACTGACCTTCCATTCTTTTTAAAATGATAAATGATACACAATATACAAATTAGTTATGATTTTCTCATGTTTTTTTATTTATAGATTATGGATGTTTTCCTAAGTGCAATATATCAGCAATTTACAATCAATCTATGACACAGAGTAATGTGTCTCAGGGAAACCAGATGGAAATGTATCCTCTTACTCTGCGAGCTGGTCTCTGAACTCACCAGAGAGCCTCTTAGAGTTTATCAATAAAATATGGGACCAGAGATTAGCATTCCAGTTGGTGCTCATATAACTGGGAGTATAACCTCCTGATTATATATACACATATACATGTACATATATAAGCCTATCAAATCATAAATCTAAAATCTCATTTATCTTGAAGAATGGTTATACCAATCAACAGTACACCAAGGCATATCATGTTTACTAATAATCTATGTATCAAATACCGCCCAGTCCAAAATGTAAACATATGTAGTACATCTGCAAGCGCATCTTATGGTAAGGCAATATTCTTATATTTTCAGTACATTGGAACCATTCCTATTGTAATTCAAAAAGGAATGCGGAATTATTTGAAGACATTATAGTTACCCACTGAATTGTCACCACTGACCAGCTAGCATTCATAAACCCAAATCAGACTGGTAAATAAGGTCTTCAGCTGCACCTCCTAGTTATACACGGCCACACCAGTGGGGTCAGTACTAGGGGGAATGGAGACCGCCCCATGGAAAAGAAAATTGCATATAGACCTCATTTTGTTTTTCTATTATTAAACAATAATAACTGTAAATAAGTTGCATATAATTGCCAGTATATATGCCAGCAGTTAGTGAGATGTTGCTACCACGGCATTGCTAGCAATAACTTATCATCCACATTGCCTTGGTAGTAATACGTCACAATGAAACTTATTTCTTTCATTTTTTTGTTATAGTAAACTTGGTTTGTTTCTGTGTCATTTTCCATTCTCTAGCACACTCCATATATAATTACACCTGACAACAAGGACAATGTGGTAACTGAATTTTTTTCATGTAAAAAAAAACCAAACTGTATCCCAAACATATTTTGTTATGTTTGTAACATGTGCTACATTCATTTTCAATCAACTTAGTCTGACCCTCTGTAGGGGAATATCTAGTAATTGTGTGTACAGACTGATGTCACTGCATATTCAGGAATTCCTTATGGAAAGGGGAAATCTTTGATACAGTATTTACTGATAACAGTACATACAGGACACTATATGCCATAGTGACCTCACTGGTGTCTTCAGAATAAATGAAAGGAGCCATCAGTGCAGTTTCTTGTTGTTTTCCCCTCATATAACATAGTGTTGCTGCTGTATTGTAAGCATTCTATATAGTACAGTACTGCAATGCCATATATGTATATATGTCCTGTGTACTTGCTGTTATTGGTGGCCCTAGGCTTGCATAGTACAGTACAGTACAATACAACTTACTGCATTTTTCTGGATGTTGTGTGACTGAACTAAGAGCTTACACTACTGTACTGTATGTCTGTTCTTTATAATTCATGTGTATGGATATTGACTCAATGGCATTCAGGAAAGTGTTACACAATGTATAATAATGGTAGAGATATGTTGCAGTAGCTATTGGCGTGGAGTGGTGTGTATAAAATATGAATCTGTAAAATGGCAGTACTGATGATTACACAGAACTAGCAATTGCTGCTGGAGAAAGGACAAGTACAGTAATGCTGCATTGTGACTATTGCTGTATGTAAGCCATGCTACACACAACATAAGGTTTAACATATTGTCATCTATGTGAGGCTTTATTTTATTCCAAAGAGTATATAAGGATATTTGTCCCATACATATAATGGGCCACTGCAGATACACTGTAATGTATGAGGCATGACTGCTGCCTATTATAGGTTGATGCAATATGGTTGTTGTTGTTGCTGATTACTGAAGATGCCTAGAACACAGGTCCCTGTGTATTATATAATATGGAAGCCTGCACTGTAATCATATGATACCAGTAAACCACTAAAATCTTTCAGATCCACAGCACGTGTTTACATTGCTATGATGGCTGTGTGATATATAGCTGCTATCGCGACAATCTATCCCACACCTGTGACATGATTTGTGGTTACTACCCATGTATCAGCAGATGAAGCATAATAACTGGACAACACCTACTGTACACCCAAGCCAAGTTAAGGTCGCGACATAGGACCTGGCTCTCACCTGCAGCCCGGGGGGGAGAGGGAGTGGAAGGTGGAGAGGGAAAACATCTCAGCTCGATCCGCCATCTTCAGCCAGAGAGGAGATGGACTGGAAGCGGATCATGCACAGACACACCCTGGGGACAGGGAGAAGAGGATAGCTCCAGCCACAGGATGAGACAACCTCTGATACAAAGGAAGAGACTGCAGGATAGGCAGGGTGACAGTCCTGGGGACAGCGCCCAGTGACAGCTCAGCAGAACAGTCAGCAGAGACAGACAGACATCTCTTACTACATGGAGAGTCTCATCCCCTCCTCTTCTTCTCTCTCGTCACTCCGAGGTCCGTCTCTCACCCGCCAGAGTCTGTCTACTCGTTTACTGGGATTGAGATGGGTTGCTGCAGCCTGATGCGGTCACATCCAGAAGAGACTGCACAAGCTCGTAACCAATACACAGACTGGGGGAGGAGGAGGGAGGGAAGGAGGAGAGAGAGGGTGGTTGCTTGTATGTGGCTATGGATATAGGAAGTCCCATAAGGAAGGATGGAGAAAGGACAGCAGCTAGGCGGGCAGAGGCTCTGTAGCATAGACAGGCAGGCAGAGCAGGCGTAGTATTAGTAGTAGCGGAGGTGCGCTGTCCGCTCTGTGGTGCTGAATGTGAAATCCCGGTCGCAGGTTTATTAAACAATTCAGTCTAGCGCAGATTCTCTAAAAGCAGCAGCATTGCACAGTATTAGGAATCAAGTTATTTTCCAGTACAGCTACATATATGCGCCGAAAAACACCAAATATACAGAGAAGCTTTCAATGAAACACACGGACGTCACACTCATTATGAAATCCTCACAAGAGTTAATCCCCCATTCTGGGATTTTCGTGGTACATGGATTAAAAAAAAAAAAAGATAATAATTCTATAATACATGCCTGGAACATCTGTTGCGTGTAATAAATAGGTTGTGACTCCTGTCTTCGATGGTATGAAACATTTTTGCCATTACTGATGTGCATGAGTTAAAACCATATTTTTTAAAAGTCTCCATTCTGCTATTATTTTTAAAAGATAAAGCAAAATACAAATATATTAAATTATTGTTATTTTATTTCCCACTAGGGTCATGACCTTATTTTTTTCTCAAACCTTGAGCTGGTATCCAATGATCACCAACGTTGACAGAACCTACACACTCCAAGGCATAACTATGGACACATCTGATGTTCTGGGACATTCAGTGATTTCCACCCAACATTGCAAATACTACATCATATGTGACTTTTAGGAATTAATATATCTCGCTCATTTTAATCTAGCTATGATAAAAGCATATAACTCCATTCCGCAGCCTTATTCTCATACCATGGGGTAAAAGTAATAGATTGTGATTTCTTAAAACATGCAATTTTTCTGCAAAAAACAAGTGAGTTCGCATTCTTCATATGTAATAGGCTTCAAGAGCATGTAAACTCGCAAAAACAACCATTCTTGCACCGACAAAACACGCCATCCAGATGTTGCCCATGTAAAACATACAACTCTCCGGATGTAATAGGCTGCTCGCAAAAATAAACTTATGAAATATTAGACTGATCCCAGGACGGCAAGTTTAATTTTGTGACTTTACTGTGACTCAACATCTAAGGCCTATTTACACAGAAGATGGTCATTAACCAGTGAAACATGCATGTTGGTGGTGGATATGTCCCTGTACTAAGTGTCTATATACAAAATTAATAGGATCAATGTATGCTGTTAAATTAGTTTAGTAAGAATGATTCAGGTGATCCAGTTTTGCTGCTATAAATGATCCTGTGTAAAACAGAGACACATTACTAATAATGACAGCTGTGGATGAAATTGTCTCATACAGTAATTGAAAGAGACCCAGTCACTTTGAAATTACATACATGGGCGCCGAGAGGGGGGGTGCGGGTACAGTTTACCTGGGCCCGGGCTTGCTAGAGGGGCCCCCTCATTCACAGCACCTCAGCACACAGCTTGTCCTGGGCTGCTGTGTGAGACTGCTTGTGGATGCTGCAGCAGCCGGAGCAGTCTCCTATGGCTGTGGGGGGGAGCAATCACACTGATCGCGCCCCCCTTGCTTAGCACCGGGCTTGGGGCTTACAGCGCCCCCTTTCCTGGCGCGCAGCATCGCTGAAAAAGATCAGAGCCGTGCTTGTTTTTCTTTTTTGGAGCGGCCTCTTGGCCGCTCGCATAGCTGTGGGCGTCTCTTGTGTGCCCCTGTCGTTTTTCAGAAAATTCTGCACCACCAAATTTATTGTGCGAGCAAAACATAGGACGTGCTGGAATTTGCCCAGATGTAATGCCCGCACAATATTGGTGACGTCAGATATCACAAATTCCCAGGAGAGTCTAAGTGGGGTGAGCCATTGGGCGATGATTTCCCTCAGTTTCTCTAAGAGGTTGTCGGCGGTGTGCCTCTTACTGAAACCGGTGATACACAGCATAGCCTGCCTTGGAACGAGCTGGCGTTTCTGAGATGCTGCTACTGGTGACGCTGCTGTTGCTGCATAAGGCCATAAATCTACCCAGTGGGCTGTCAGTCATATAGTCCTTAGTCTGCCCTGTTCCACTTGTCCACATGTCCGTGGTTAAGTGGATATTGGGTACAACCGCATTTTTTAGGACACTGAGGACACTTTTTCTGACGTCTCTGTACATTCTCGGTATCGCCTGCCTAGTGAAGTGGAATCTAGATGGGATTTGGTACCAGGGACACACTACCTCCATCAATTGTCTAAATCCCACTGCACTAATGGCAGATACCGGACGCACGTCTAACACCAACATAGCAGTCAAGGCCTCAGTTATACGTTTTGCTTCAGGATGACTGCTGTTGTACTTCATCCTCCTCGCTAAGGACTGTTGGAGGGTCAATTGCTTAGTAAAAGAAGTTGTGGTGTTCCTACTTCCTCTCTGGGATGATGAACGACTCCCAGCAGCAGCAACAGCAGCAGTTGGCATAGCAATGCAGGATCCTCCCAAGGAATCCCAGATAGGAGAGTCAGTCATGCCAGTGACATGGCCTGCAGGACTACTTCCGATCCTGACTGAGGAGGAAATTGATGAGGAGGGAGTTGACGGTGTGGTTTGCAGACGCTTGGATACAACAGGAAAAAGGGATTTAGGTGCCCCTGGACTGCTTACGGTCAGCCACAGTTTCTGAACTTGACAGTAACTTTATATGAACACGCTGCAGGTGACGTATAAGGGAGGATGTTCCTAGGTGGTTAACGTCCCTACCCCTACTTATTCCACCTTTATATATGGTACATATGACAAGACAGTTGTCCGGATTTGGATAGAAATATTTCCAGACCAAAGAGGTGGAATGTTTGGTCTTCTGCCCAGGCATGACCATGATGGGCTTTTTCATCCCACAGACAACAACTGTCTCCCCCGGTGCCTGATTTAAACAAACTACCTCACCATCAGAATCCTCCTCGTCAACTTCCTCCTCAGCGCCAGTTGCACCAATATTCATTCAATTTGAATATCAGCAAGTGGACTGTGGGTGCTCTTTCCAGCACTTGCAGAGGGCGTGTAAATGGTGGAAGGAGCCACCTCTTCCTGCCCAGTGTTGGGAAGGTCAGGCATCGCAACTGTCGCCACACTTGTACTCTCCATGGAGATTTGTGATATCTTCTTAGAATTAGAGAGCACAGTTCTTTGCTGTGCTTTTGCCAGCTTAACTCATTTGATTTTTGTAGCGGGAGGAGGGCTTCCATCATCATGTGAAGCTGAACCACTAGTCATGAACATAGGGGAGGACCTTAGCCGTTCCTTGCCACTCCGTGTCGTAAATGGCATATTGGCAAGTTTACGTTTCTCCTCAGACGATTTAAATTAATGCCATTTGGGATTTTATATGCCCTCTACTATGACATTGGGCATCGGCCTTGGCAGACAACGTTGATGGCATTTCATCGTCTATGTCATGACTAGTGGCAGCAGCTTCAGCACTAGGAGGAAGTGGTTCTTGATCTTTCCCTATTTTATTTTTATCGGTCAAATTTTTGTCCTCCATTATATGTGATATTGATGCACGTGCGGCTAAGGCGCATACAAACACAGAAAAAGACTTTTAAAAAATTTTTTCCGCCACCCTTCAACAGACGAGCCAGCCAGCCCTTGACTTATGACACAGGCGCACGCTTGGCGCTGCTACTTTGTTGATGCACGTGCGGCTACAGCGCACACAAACAGAAATGTATTATTTTTGCACTTGGGGGGAGCATCCTTGATGGACAGAGCACCCCCTGGACAACACTAAAGCCTTTATGGGACACTGCAAACAAGTCACAAACACAGAATTTTTTCTTTTTTTTTTTTCCGGCAATTTTGGGGTTATACCACCCTTCAACAGATGAGCCAGCCGGCCCTTGATTTATGACACAGGCCACGCTTGGCACTGCTACTTTGTTGATGCACGTGCGGCTACAGCGCACGCAAACAGAAAAAAAATAAAAAAATTGCACTTGGGGGGAGCACCCCTGATGGACAGTGCACCCCCTGGACAACACTACAGCACCTCTTTAGGACTACAGCCTTTATGGGACACTGCAAACAAGTCACAAACACGGAAAAAAATATTTTTTTTATTTTTTGGAGCACTTTGGGGTTACACCATCCTTCAATAGACAAGCCAGCCGGCCCTTGATTTATGACACAGGCGCATGCTTGGCGCTGCTACTTTGTGTGCGCTGTAGCCGCACATGCATCAACAAACAGAAAAAAATATATATATTTTTTTGCACTTGGGGGGAGCACCCCTGATGGACAGAGCACCCCCTGGACAACACTACAGCACCCTTTTAGGACTACAGCCTTTATGGGACACTGCACAACACAGCCCAGCCAGCCCCTATGGACTTTGGAGTGGACACAGGGCCTGATTCAGAGCCGGACGCTATTTGCGCTCGCTCGTTCAGAAAAAGGGGCCGGCTATTTAAATTGAGCGCTCGCTCTTTGCGGTCTGTTGATGCCTCTATGTCTGAGCGAGCGAACGAAACATGCGCTCGCTATTTTGAAAAGACGCCCCCTGGCCGCTCGCATCATACGTCATCTCCGCTATTTATTAGATTAATCGAGTACATCGAAAGGCATCTGAAATGCTCGCAGTGCTTGTGGTTGGATTTTCCTACAACAATCATGCGAACAGTTCAGGCTAAGAGACAACCAAGTGACGTGGCCGATGACGCTGCTTTGTTAATTATGCACACCCTTAAAACGCCCGTTTTGAACGTTTGGCACACCTGCGTTCGGATCTCCACTCCCCGTTTTCAAGCACCTTCCCCTGTTACCACCCACAAACGCCTCATCCTGTCACTCAAATTAGCAGGCACTCGCAATTTTGCGAACACACGTTTTCCGACCGCAATGACTGGTTGGCGCATGCGCATTATGACCCATACGCATGCACAGATGTGCGAACATCGCTCGGAGCGAACGAGCAGCCGCTTACAAGCAGCTCTGAATCAGGCCCACAGCCCCTATGGACAACAGCAGTGTAAGAGGGGCAAGGGGTGGACTGCTGTGTGCGCCTGCTGCCGTGCAGGTGTGGCGGGGCACTTACCTCTCTCACCCCGTGGCTCTCACCTTCAGGACACCTTGGTTTCTCCCACCGACGGTCCTGGGTCTTTCCGGTTTGACACAGCCGGGGATGGTCTAACCTGTAAGATAGGTCGGACACGCTGAACCTATGGGCCGGACCTTGGTACCACAGGAAGGACTGACGGACAGGGGTGCGGGGACTAGAGGATGGTCATCATTGGCACTTGTGGCCTCAGACTGGTTTGCACCCGCATGCCAGGCACATGGGTGCAACCCGAACGGAAACGCCCGAAAAGGGAAAAGGGAAGAGGGGACGACACACAAACAATGATTCGACACACAAACACAGAATGCGCTCACCGGGTATGCCCCTTGTCTCTTTGCTGGGCGAGTAGTCCTGGTCTCTGCTCCTATAAGAGAGCACGGCTGCCTGGCGCCGCACTAGAACAATACCTGCAGCCTAACACCGCACGGTGATGTTGCAGTGGATATGCGGTAACCTAGCACAGGTACAGTGGTCTCGGCCTAGCGCCGCACGGTGGTGGTACAGTGGGTTCACAACAACCTAACACAATGGTACTGTGGTCTCGGCCTAGCGCCGCACGGTGGTGGTACAGTGGGTACACAACAACCTAACACAATGGTACAGTGGTCTCGGCCTAGCGCCGCACGGTGGGGGTACACAACAACCTAACACAATGGTACAGTGGTCTCGGCCTAGCGCCGCACGGTGGTGGTACAGTGGGTACACACCAACCTAACACAGGGGTACAGTGGTCTCGGCCTAGCGCCGCACGGTGGTGATACAGTGGGTACACAATAACCTAACACAGTGGGACAGTGGTCTCGGCCTAGCGCCGCACGGTGGTGGTACAGTGGGTTCACAATAACCTAACACAGGGGTACAATGGCCTCGGCCTAGCGCCGCACAGTGGTGGTACAGTGGGTTCACAATAACCTAACACAGGGGTACAATGGCCTCGGCCTAGCGCCGCACAGTGGTGGTACAGTGGGTTCACAATAACCTAGCACAGGGGTACAATGGCCTCGGCCTAGCGCCGCACAGTGGTGGTACAGTGGGTTCACAATAACCTAACACAGGGGTACAATGGCCTCGGCCTAGTGCCGTACGGTGGTGGTACAGTGGGTTCACAATAACACAAGGGTACAGTGGTCTAATACCAAGATACAAGGGCCTCACTGAGGGCTTACCTGAACTGCCAACTCGCGTTCGGGACTCCCTCCAGCGACGATCCGCCTGCTCCGACGACTCCTCCGCTCTTCCCCTCCTGCCCGCAGGCGGGGATTTTAAATACCCCGCCGCGCGGGCTCCTGGGCTGGATGATGACGCGCCCCAACATGTGGGCGCGTCCGGCAATGCGGGGTCCGGTCCTTGCCGGCGTCATGGCCACGCCGCATCGCCGGGTGATGACGCGCCACAACACGTGGGCGCGTCCGGCGACGCGGGGTCCGGTCCTTACCGGCGCCTTCGTGGGAGGGGGGGCACGCGGCCCTGGACCTCCCACAGCAGCACAACACAGCCCAGCCAGCCCCTATGACAGCAGCACAACACAGCCCAGCCAGCCCCTATGGACTTTGGAGTGGACACAGCCCCAATGGACAACAGCAGCACAACTCCCACCCTCCCTCTTCACTGTCCACAGCCGGAGTAAAAAATGGCGCCGACGCGGGGACCTTTTATAGAATCCAAAACCCACGAGATCTGACAGTGGGATGATGATGTTTTGCCTCGATTTCAGGTCCGAGACAGGCGGGAAAACCCGAGCCTGACTGTTCCCGCCTCGGATCGGGGTGGCTCGGGGGGGTTCGGATTTCAGAAATCTGATCCCGCTCATCCCTAGAAAATATGTATATGAATGCCTGTACTAGTCCAAAATAGAAATCATGAAATATAGAATGAGAGTTTAGTTTAAGCTGCAAACATTATAATAGTGTGGATGAAGCTAACATTGAGCAGCACTATTATCTATGGGTAGTATTGTGTTAAGTGGTTCTGAGTACTATATGAATCAGTTAGTTGAAGGTCACAGACATTGAACGGCACTATTACTTTCGCTTATAAACTTTATTGTTTGTCATAATAAAAATCCTCAAATCGAGTCTATTTCCTTTAGGTGAAAGAATATACTCATATTGGATAATAAATATGTGGATGCTTTGAGTCTGGATTAACATCATAGATCTACCAACAACATATGTGTTTTTGGATGGCTGCAATCCATACTTACTTCTACATATTTTCCCTATAGCAGATTGGTGTACCTATAATACCACAGTTATTTGCAGGATATGGATCATTTTGTGATTGCTACATTTTTTGAGAGCACCAATGATACAATTTATCAGAGTCACTGTTGTAGCAATTGCGAATTCTTAACTGTATGAGTCATAGGGGACTGATTAATTAGCAAATTCCTCAACCCACATACACTCTAACCATCGCGGAGTATCTATATGTATGTTGATAAATACATTGAATACCTATATACTATATTGATTTACTCCGTTCTATTATAGTACAGTGCCCATAATATTAAGAGACTAGAACAGTGGACCTTGCTTTTTATATACTAATTGTTCACATTTTTCTACCTTTATACACTAATCTGTATGTATGTATATGTCTTAATAAAAAAAAAAAAAATTAACCTCTATATTTCACTGTACCATTCCTAGAGAATGGGAGTTTTGACTATAATAATAATAAAAGTCAAGTTTTAATATATTATCTTTGTGCATGTGCGCCCACCATAAACAACCCCTAGCTCTCCTTTACATATTATGATTCTAGGACGGTAAGTTTAATTTTGCGACTTTACTGTAACTCAACATCTAAGGCCTATTTACACAGATGATGATCATTAACACTAATCAAACCCTTATATGTACCATGCCTACCTTCATTTCACCTGTAATGCAAACTTTATGTACTCCTATGAGCTGTACATGGCTGAGCTCCTAACTATTGAGGAGCAATGCAAGAGGAGGGCACAATACCATTACCAGGTCCAGTGGCCCATTAGACATACCTATAGTTATTGTATAGGCCTGGACTCCTTCTCATATCAGGAGGTGGTGCAGCTTTTCAGGCTGAACCGCACAAACCTCCTGAATGTATATGAGCAGATGAGAGGTGATTTAAAACCTATGTCTGGCAGTAACTATGCAGTGTCTGGCCGTCATAAATTATTGTGTGCCCTGCACTTTTTTGCAATAGGCTCTTTACAGTCTGTGAGCTGTAGGGTGTTGGGGATTACACATGCCACTTTTTCCAGGCATTTAACTCAAGTATTATGTTGTTACTTGAAGAGATATGGTGTACACATATTTCATTCCCCAGTTCTGAGTCAGAGTAGCAGGACCTGAAGATCAACTTCTCTAGGCTCACAGGATTCCCAAATGGGTACAATCTATGTCCTTGGAGCCATAGATTGTACCCACATTGGGCTTAGAGCACCACACTTGTAGGGGGAAAGTGTATGTGAATAGGCATCACTACCACTCCCTGAATGTGCAGGTGGTCTGTGATGTTCACCGGCGAATTCCCAGTGTGGTTTCAGGTTATCCAGGATCTTGTCAGGATGTCTATATCCTGTGCTAGTCATCTCTATGTGAGAAGTTTGAAGGTGGAGACTTGCCGAATGGTAGTACTTGCTTTTCATAATATAATTGATATTCTGTAGTAGCTGTATAAAAGTTTGTAACTGCATAGCCCCTTGAAGTATGCATAAAAAGTGAAACACAATCTGCTTCACATATACTTTATGTTTATATTTGCTGCATGTGTGTTTCGATTAATGTTTGGCAACCTACATACCCTTCATGTGATGTGTCGTGCACTTACACAACCTTGTGTTGTGTAAGTGCAAGCTTAAACTTGGTGCGTGTGTTTTATGTAGTCAATGTAAAGGCTACACAGTTCATTTTGTAATGTAATTCCGCTCTTTAAATCCCCCAGGTGATTCGGGCTATGGGTGTCAAACTTGGCACATGACACCTCTTTCTAATCCACGTGGCGTGACTCAGGTATGGCTGTATTATATATTTTTGAATTTGTTGTCATTACAGAGGGTACTTACATCTTCCTATGTGATGTGCTGGCATATATTTGTTCTAAAAATGCATATGATAAGTTTGGTTTAATTGTACACATGACAATATAGTTTTTTTTTTGTGGTGTAATATTATAGAACAGCATTTCCATAAGAATTTTTTCCTGTGGACAATATATAAAATACAACCCATGTTTTAGTAATACAAATTTGTGGCAAAATATATACACATTAGTTCAGTTTGAAAACAAAAACAGACAAAATGTACTTTAGCAAAAACATTAACTAAACTGAACAAAATGTAAATTTCACACACAAAAAATAAAACTTATTTTTGTAGGGCTGGCTTGCATGTCTGCCCTTGCCTTGGCCACATGTATGTACACTGGCACTAGGGGAAGTGTTGGGAGCAGAAGTTGGTGGGGTGGCTACTAGCAGTGGATGTGGTAGGAGCAGCCAGAGATTCTCTTAGGGTCATATTTTCTCTTTGGAGGCTAAGTAGAGCTGCTGTTTGAGCCCTAATTGCATGGGTCAGGTCTGACATACAGCAATCTATATTAGCTGCCATTCTTGTTCTAGTACCTTGTGCAACTATTAGTGTGTGCAATTTCACCTAATTGTGATGTAATGCTGCTCAGTTGTGTGGTTTTTATACCTTCATGAATTTTATCTGCATCTTCCGGAAGGTATCCAAGGACTGTGACATCTCTTCTACGGTTGGCATGGGGGGAGTTCTGGGTGTGGGCTGCTGGCATAGCTCTGTGTGATCAACTGTGTCTTCTGCTGTGTCGTCTCTAGGCTCTGGTGTATTAACCTCTGTGATGATGATGTGGGTTGGGACACCAATATCTTCAATCAGAATTGGTGATGCCGTTTGTGGATTTGTTGTTTGCGATGGTCCTGAAAATAGGTAAGTACAAGTCATTAATCAATTTTTTTTTTAGGAGTGGGGTTAGGTTACTGCAAAATCTTTACATGCAGAATGTCTGCTCTTGAAAATGTCACGTTGTTAATGTGTGAAAATTGCAGAATTACACGTCTGCTAAATAATGGGCTGATTTTCTGTATACACTTTTTCTTTAGCACTCACCAGAATCATCATATTCAGCAGTTTGGGTGCGTTGCCTTTTATAAGGTGTTTACCAGCTGAGGAAGTAAGGAAAGAATTTTTTTATAAAATGGCCTTTTTTTGTTTTAAATAGAGACATCAGTACCAAAATACAGTTTGGGGTCAATCCTATTCCATGCGAAGGTGCGAGTTACTGTTGAAACGACGTTAAAACGCCGGCAACCTGCACAGCACCTTCCACCCTTTATGGCCCGCACGAAGCCTGAATTTGCTGAATTTTGCTGGGAGCTCTATGGGGCTGCGCGCATTTTTAGGCGAATCCAGGCTGCTGTCAAGCGTGGCCATTGAAACGATGACTCGCACCAGCGAATACATCGCTTACAATAGGTTTGATGCCTTAATTACCTTGAAGAAACAGGCAACCTTAATTGTTGATTACTTTGCCTTCACAAAAATAGGATTTTGTTACTTAACAGTAAAATCCCTTTCTCCGATTCCAAAGGGGACACTGGAGATCTAGACACTGGGGTATAGACAGGTGGATGAGAGAAGCTGGCCCTTTAAATCTTTAAGTGTGAGTGACTCCTCCACCTCTATCCCCCAGAATCCCCAGTTAGAGAAATGGAGCCCGAAGAGACAGAAACAGAATCAGAAGACATAAACTGAGGAGAAGGAATCAAACTATAAGGACAGCAAAGCCGAATAGGAACACACAGGACAACATAGTGCAGGTAAATCAGAGCTGGGAGAGCGTCCAGTGTCCCCTGTGGAATCGGAGAAAGGGATTTTACTGGTAAGTACCAAAATCCTATTTTCTCCTTCATCCACCAGGGGACACTGGAGATCTAGACACTAGGGACGTCCCAAAGGTAGCCTCACCCGGGTGGGAGAGCCCTGAGTAACCTGCAAAAAACCATGGGACCAAAAGTAGATTCTGAGGCCGCAAAAGGTATAAACACAAAAGAAACAACAAAAATGTGGACCGTGGACCATGTGGCCGCACGGAAAAAGTGAGTTGCTGAGGCGCAATTACAGGCAGTCCAAGAAGCACCCACCGCACGAGTGGAAAGCATAGGAAAGGAAAAACGGCGGAGGCCAGGAACCTCACAACATGCACCTGTCAGATGGCCAAACAGATCTGTAAGACTGGGTAAACAAAACACCTAAAACAGGAGGTCAGGGCGAATAGGTAGTAGCCCGGGATCCTCGATGATGAGCAGATGGAGATCGAAGAACTTGTCCCAACAGGGCCAGAGTGGAGCCACCAGGATAACCATGGCCACTACTTGCTTGAAACTCTGGAGGACTCGCGGAAAGGAAAACAGGTGGAAGCACAAGAGCTTACCTCCAAGGCACTGTCAGAGCGTCTACTGCCTCTGCACTCTGATTCAGAGTCCTGAAGCCGTACCATGAAATCTGATTATTCTACCAGGAGGCTATGAGATCCATGTCTGGTCTGCTCCATCCTCTGACGAACCTTAGGGAAAACTGCAAATAACTGATAACTCAGCTAAACACTATATATACGGGTATCTGACCTCTGAGGTCAGAAATTATGGGTTCGGGTCCCATCTGGATTGATAAGACTGTTAATATAAAGTCTATCACTCCTGCCAGCATCAGGACTGCGGTGTACAAGGAGAAATGGACACAGCCTCTATTCTAGGTTGCGGCATGTACCTTCCCTGAGCTGGTGTCAGGATAATTGGGACCCGCACACTTACTCTTTGTTAGTGGCGGCGAGTACCCTGATGAGTCCATAAAGGTAAATTACTAAGTTTTGGGCTGAGCTCAGCCCCAAGTGACTGGCTCTCTCGGGCACATTTCTAAAAACTGGGGCTTCTGGGGGATAGAGGGGGAGGAGTCACTCACACTTAAAGATTTAAAGTGCCAGCTCCTCTCATCCACCCGTCTATATCCCAGTGTCTAGATCTCCAGTGTCCCCTGGTGGATGAAGGAGAAAAAACACAAAGCTATATTTTGTAAATAAAAAAAAAAACACATTTGCACATGTATGTTTCCCTGCTATGTTTGGACACACTCATCAGAGTGTTGCTCTAAGATTGTGCTAAACAGTTATAATCAAAGTTTATGAAATTCATGACAAAAGAATACAATTTATTAAGAATTATTTAGTAAAGAACACTTTAAACATTATATATTTATCCTTACTAACTAGCTGATGTTTAAGTGATGGACAGTCTGTGTCCTCAATATGTGTCCCTGGGAGGATTTGAGTTGGGATGACTTGCTTCAGATCCTCCTCAAACGAAGTGAACGCGAACCGCTTGGCCTCCCCCGGTCTACCTGGCGTCACGCAACCCTTCTGCCATTTTAGCTTTCAAAAACCTCAACATCAGAGAAAAGTTTCTTACAGTTGTCAACACACCACTTGTAGGAACACACTGCATTGACTGCCTCAACCCCCTGCCATAAGCCTTCTTGTGGGCCAGGGATGTGCGGTGTGCCTCTGCCCCTAGCAGCCGCTCATCCAATGGCACAATTGCATGCATCAGTGCAGTTTTCTTCATAAGAGAGGCACACATTGCGCCCACTTTTAGTTTTGCCTGGGGCACTCACTATAGCCTTATCCTCCTCCTCACTGCACTCCTGATCTTTCATCCTCTTCCTTGTAGCCATCCTCCAACAAACCAAACACACCACACTGTCTCCACCTTCACAAAACCGATCAGTGCAAAAGTGATACTTTTATAGGGCAAATGATGTCTAAATCATGCGACTTTGGACCTGATTCAGTGAGGGTCAGATATGCAGAGCACACACAAGTGGCTGTACAAATTTGTCCATCTCAGATGCAAATGTAGAAAAGTGTCAGACACCTCCTTGCTGCATTTGTGATCCCAGCATTGCGACCAACGTTGCAGCCTGGGATCACCATCGGGACTTATGGTCACACATTTGGTCAGGCTGTGGGAGCTGAAGCTTCCCGCAGCCTGGCTGGTGCCTGGTCACGGAAGAGGCCACGAATCTGAGTCTTCCCACACAGACCCTGGCTCGTCCCTCCCGGAAAATGGAGGCGACACTGCCTCCGTTTCCGGTAACGGTGAC
The DNA here is from genome assembly GCA_031769625.1 of Taudactylus pleione. Classification (NCBI taxonomy): domain Eukaryota; kingdom Metazoa; phylum Chordata; class Amphibia; order Anura; family Myobatrachidae; genus Taudactylus; species Taudactylus pleione. The sequence goes on along the minus strand of JAUIMM010000018.1, from coordinate 37,166,065 downwards.
CAGGCATGTCCCCAAACACCACAGCATGTCAATCATGCTGCGGGTTGGGGGGGTCTGTGAGCAAAATTGCAAGACCCGTTCTGCAAACATTGGAGATCTGAATCAGGTTCCTTAAAAGACTAATTACTACACCACTTTCACAGCCAAGAGCCCGTTTGTAATGAAACTCGCTTTGCTATTTGTGGGATTTTCATGGGTTTTCTCACCAGCAAACCTGCATGGTGTTGCATGCCAGTTATGTAGGTCCTTGAAGATCGCAGCCTATTATGTGCTGCAAGTTTCGAAGACACTCGCATAGCATTTAAATTTTTATGTGCAAGTTTGCACTCACATCATCTATTACATTTCCCCTATATGATTTTTGTTTCTGTTTGTATTATTGGGCCAACACAATTGCTTATGAATTTGGGGAGCTGTGTGCTACAAGGCTAGCCTTGCAGTCTGTAGCAGCAGTATTAAAGACACTAGAAAGGAGGTAATACTACTGTAGTACTTGCAAAATGCTTTGTGACCTTTCATGCAGTTGGTAGCTCTGTACAGTTCATATAAAACCTATTTTTCTCAACTGGCAAAGTGAGCACAAATAAGGAATGATAATATTCTCCAATGCACAGAAATAATGAAGTGCAATGTGATGCCCAGAAATATGTTAAGCTGTCCATACATCCGCGACTGATTGTCGCGATCCGGCGATGCAATGGGAAATGCCGGCGTTTCCGTATGGAAACACCGACCGCCCACCATCGATGTTCAGCGATCCGTTGCAGGATCGCTGAATTTTGACATGTTAAATGTCCTCGATTAGACAATCACGATCATTTTTGATCGCGATCGTCAAATCGGGAAATTCCAACATGTTAAATTTTTGCGATCTTGCGTTGCCAGGTTGCAGCATCGCAGGATCGCGGCAATCCATCGCAGATGTATGGGGCCCTTTAGGCAGTAATGGCACATACAAAAACATATCTAAAATGAGAGCCAGCTCACCTTGGAGTCACCCCTAGGTCCTAATGGCACTACAGGAACCAGCATACCCTCCAGACGTTGGTCCCATCTATACCTCTCAGAACTACAATGCATATTGGTAGCTGCTCAATCACCTTAGTAATTTCACTCAGGTGCATGAAAGGGAGGGATTAGTCTATACAAGAAATAGCAAAGGTTATCCCCCAGCACTCAGAATGATATCAGCAATAAAGCTGCATACACACACAACGATTTTTTGACCGATAATCATTAAACGATATCGTTTAACGATAATCGTTTGAAAAAATCAATCACTTTCTGAGTCAAATGATGAATGATTATCGTTCATGCGCGTTCACGTTTGTAGTTTGTAGTTCAGTCAGACTTGTCAACTGAACGATTTTCATTAAGGGAATATGCAAAAATCGTTTGTAGTTTATAAAAATCGTTCATTACACTGACAGAAAATCATTCATAAAAATCGTTCATAAAATCGTTGGTAACAAAATCGTTGTGTGTGTATGCAGCTTTATGGAGCGTACACACGGTCAGATTTGTCAGATGAACGACTGAACGACTAAACGATTTGAACGATTTGACCAAAGTTTTGAACGATTTGAACGATTGAACGATTTTTGACTGCATTAAAATGAATGGAATCGTCCAAGTCTGACTGCAAACACATCAGATGTCAGATATCGTTATCTGACAAACGGGAACGCGCATCGTTGATCGTCCATCGTTCAGGCATGTCAGATATGAACGATTTTCCATCAGATATGAACGACTGAACGATTTTTAAATCGTTATCGTCCATATCTGAAGAAAAAATCTGATCGTGTGTATGCACCATAAAGCTGCATACACACACAACGATTTTGTTACCAACGATTTTCTGTCAGATTATCTGTCAGATTATCTTTCAGATTTTTTAAAGTGTAATGAACGATTTTTATGAACTACAAACGATTTTTGCATATTCCCTTAATGAAAATCGTTCAGTTGACAAGTCTGACTGAACTACAAACTACAAACGTGAACGCGCATGAACGATAATCGTTCATCATTTGACTCAGAAAGTGAACGATTTTTTCAAACGATTATCGTTAAACTATATCATTTAACGATAATCATTAAAAAAATCGTTGTGTGTGTATGCAGCTTCTGTCTAAGTCTGGGGCGCGGAACCCCAAAAAGCCAGCGAAGGCCAACCACTCCAGGGCAGCACACCAGTGCAAGACGAGCATATGCAACTGAGATCTCTGAATTATCTACCACCATGCAGTTTTTCAAGTCTTATTGCTGATATCATTCCAAGTGCTGGGGGATAACCTTTGCTATTTCTTGTATAGACTAATCCCTCCCTTTCATGCACCTGAGTGAAATTACTAAGGTGATTGAGCAGCTACCAATATGCAGTTCTGAGAGGTATAGATGGGACCAACGTCTGGAGGGTATGCTGGTTCCTGTAGTGCCATTAGAACCTAGGGGTGACTCCAAGGTGAGCTGGCTCTCATTTTAGATATGTTTTTGTATGTGCCATTATCATGGTGCCTTATATTGGGCAATTATATACCCCAGATTTTATGTTATTATTTTTAGAGATGAGTTTGTGGCGCGTTGCTCCCTGGGTTGGTATGGCTGGACTGCTTTGGGGTGGCACACTAGAACACTCTATTTAGCACTTTATTAACACTTCTACTAATACTACTTTATTGAGCATTTTAATTACACTCTTCACCTGTGTATCACCCTTTAACATACAGCTTTTGATGTATTAATATTATTAACACTTACTAACACCTAAACCTGGCCACACACTAGACCTACTTACATTCAACCATCAAACTAGTTGATTGGTTGGAATGAAAATCTGGTGAGGTCTGAAAGCAAATTACAATCAGCAATTTGCTCCCAAATGCCGGAAAATGGACAAAAACTGTTGTTTGAACAAATTGTTTAGATCAAACATTTAACAAACTTGTCTGACCGGCCATTTTCATCTGTTTTCTGACACTTAGGAGCAAATTGCTGATCATTATTTGCTCCCATACATTACTAGATTTTCATTCCAACCAATCAACTAGTTGGATAGTTGGATGAAAGTTGGTCTAGTGTGTGGCCAGCTTTAGTCTTTCACTGGTGTGCTGCCCTGGAGTGGTTGGCCTTCGCTGGCTTTTTGGGGTTCCGCGCCCCAGATTTAGGAACCTCCAGTAATCAGAGAAGCCGTGACGTGGCCTGGAGGCTTAGCCATATTTTTGCAAATATATGCAACTGAGATCTCTGAATTATCTACCACTATGTAGTTTTTCAAGTCTTATTGCTGATATCATTCAAAGTGCTGGGGGATAATCTTTGCTATTCTAGGATATTGAATATACTCTGACCTATAAACTTGTACCACTATAACCTCATCATTTAATTTACTTTTGTGCATTAATGACTTGTATACAATGAGTCCATTCAGGTCTCTACAGTCCTGTCCACCAATTGGCTGAAAAAGATTTAAAAACATGTTCCTACATGTTATTTCTTCCAGTTACTACTGACGCATACTGTAGATTACATTTGAATCCAAATTTTATGTAGAATACCTCTCACATGTAGAATTTTCTACAGGATACTGTATGGTTGCAAAAACAGAGAACTGGTTGAATACTGTAAAAGGCACAGCATACACACCTGTATACAAGAACTATCGGCTACGCTTTGTAGCAATTTAGAAGCTGTCCTAAGTTTTCGCTATTTTACCATTTAATGAATCTGTTTACTTTGTGCCATTTTTTCATATTTTATTACCCACCTGTTAGTGTTTCATGTATTTGTAACAGTTTTAGCAAATTACAGGAATATTGATCCTGATGTTCTGGAAAATACATTACACATATTATATATTGGCAGCTACCAATTCGACTTATGAGCAGGGATAATCTTGATTTTTTTCTTAATGATTTAGACTACCAACTTTGAGTTGTAATATGTCAGTTCCTGCTTTAGGAACTAAACTTACATAACATTACAGCTTTTATGAATTACGGTACTTAATTTAAGTATGCAATTTAAAGTTAGGACTAATGGCCCCCATACACGGTAAGATTTTTTACCCGATATGGACAGTTTCGACGGGTTGAACTGACCAATCGTATGAAAAAAGGTGTTTTTTGTGTGTTCTGCGACCCCGATGCGTGTCCCTGCCGTCTTGTAGTTGGATCGCAGATCAGATGGTTTTGCAGAGAGATCTCAACCTATGTGTGTACGATGTGACACACATAGTATGTACTTTCGTTCATCTGCGATCCGATGTAGGATCTGGGATGTCTCTGGCCACTCCCCGTCGCCATTTTGTTTCACACGACGTGGTGAAGAGAACAAGTAGCATTCTTTTGATCCTCAGTCCGGAGTTGACGTGATCGTGGTGAGTATATACTGTACATCCCTACACCATCACCCCTAACCCACCAATGCATGCCACTGTGCCACCCATGTCTATACCTAACCCACCTATTCATACCCCTGACCCACCAATGCATGCCGCTGCGCCACCAATGTGTCTATACCCCTGACCCACCAATGCATGCCACTGCGCCACCCATGTCTATACCCCTGACCCACCAATGCATGCCGCTACGCCACCAATGTGTCTATACCCCTGACCAACCAATGCATGCCGCTGCGCACACCATTGTGTCTATACCCGACCCACTATGCATGCCACTGCGCACACCAATGTGTCTATACCCCTGACCCACCTATGCATGCCACTGTGCCACCCATGTGTCTATACCCCTGACCCAATGCATGCTGCTGCGCCACCAATATGTCTATACCCCTGACCCACCAATGCATGCCAATGTGTCTAGACCAAAACATAGACGCTCATCATTGTTTATAATACAAAAGTTCATCATTGTACCTCTGGGCTTAAAGCTGAATATAAGCAAATCTTGTATTCCCCCTTTACAAATAATTAGACACCGCAAACATTTTTTAATTAAAAATGATAAAACATAGTACATTTTGGGAATTCTTTTTATTGAAACAATAAAATTAGTTTATGTTTTATAAGTTTCAAACATCAAAACATTAACATTAAAAGGGTACAAATATTTGTAAATATATTTCAATCAATTTGTTTTTTCAACAGGAATAATAAGTTCGTTTGAAAAGAAATTCCTTACGGAACTTATTGATCTGTACCACCAGCATGAATGTTTGTGGTCTATCAAAAGCGCTGCTTACCGAAACAAGCACAAGAGAGCTGTTGCAGTCCAGGCGCTTGTCGAAATAAGCAAGAGCTATCATGAAAAGACGGATCCAGATTGGGTCAAGAGAAAAATACTAAATTTAAGAACAGTCTATGTCTGTGAAAAACTAAAAATAATCGAATCTTGGTCATCCGGAGCAGAGGCAGCTGATATATACAGCACTACACTGTGGTATTTTGATCTAATTAAATTCCTGCACAAGCAGGTGTCACAGCGACCGTCACAGGCCTTACTGATTGACAAGTGTTCCTGAGGAAGCTGGTGGGGACAACATAGAAAATGAACAAGCATCCTCAAGTGAAGTAGTAAGTATAATTTAGTTTTTGATAAACTACATTTTTATTTACAAGTTCACATGCCAACCATAGTTCATTAACATATACTGTCCTTCTTCCACGGTACTGCCCTCACAACGTTGAAGTAGGTCATATATTGCTCCCTGACCTCTTTAACGCTTGCAGTTTCCCATCTATTGTTCCACTACAGTTCAGGAAGTTCCATCTACGTTTACATTTCTCTGCAATGGTCTTCCACTCCTCCACCGTTGTCAGGAACTAGAATAAGGTGAAAATTTAATTAAACATTTGTAAAGCCTGACATTAATCAATTCTGTCTTTCCTCCAACACCGAACCAAAATCCCTCTCAAAGTGCATGTGAGGCAGATGTGAGTGAGGTCTCACAACCTACACCTAAACGCCGGAGATACCTGTGCAAGAACCCAGTTACACAGGATCCTCTAATAGACCAGGTCAAGCTGGCATTAAATAAACTGCCGGACAAGTATGACCACCTTGGCACATACATTGCGAGTAGTTTACGCAAAATGGTGGATACGCAGCAAATACATGCCCAACGGATTCTGTATGAAACAGTAATCCGGGGGAGATCCCAAAATCTGGCCAGTACTACAAGGCTCACTGATGACCCAGTCCCCCAGACAATGATGCAGCCCTGGTATTGCCCATCTACATCCCACAGTTACCCTCCACCAAGTTACGAGGCCACACCACAAATGGGGCCAACTCCATCCCAACCTACAGCCCATCACCGTTTTCAAACGCCGCAAACCAGTAACCCCTCAACAACCTCAGGCGTTGTATATGGTGCAATGTTGGCGGAGGGTGAACACCACACACAATGGTATAATATGTAATGATCAAACTTACTAATGTATCAGGTAGTTTTTTTGTCACTCAATACCTGCTGCATGGTATGGGGTGCAGATGATGCGGATTGGGCAGGTCCACTAAACACATGGCCAAGGGCATATTGTTGTTTGCCGGGGCCTCAATCTGCATTTGCGCCATGTGCTTCTTGGCCTGTTCAATCAGTTATCTGACACACCGTATACCATGCAGCTGGTATTGGGCGACAAAGAACTGGCTGATGTTGATATTTTTATATAGTTTCATAGATAACATTTGTTTTTGGCAAACAAATAACTGCAAAACCAACATGGTTTTTTTTTTTTTATATTCAAATAATACATTTATTCATTACTACCATGATGATTGATGTGCTTTAAAAAAAACTTTAATATAAAAACAAAACACTAAATTAATGAGTAGAGTTTTAATTACTTTACAGTACTGAAACTTCATGACTTTCACAATGGCCTCACAGGTGTCATGCCTCTGGATATAGGGGGTCACAAGATGCAACAACTCCTGTAAGGTGGCATCATCCATACGCTGCAAGTTGCGATAGTCCTCCAGGTTATTGTCCCTAATAAAAGCTTCGTCAGCAGGGTAACCTCAATAGTCCCACTGAGCAGAGTGTGCAAATATCTTAAAATGGCTGCTATCTTTTTAAGCCCTCTCCTATTGAGATTTGAGCAGATGCATTGTGTGGTAATTTGCTGCATATGATCTCTTTTAAGACTTCAAATCAGGTACGATAGATCAAATCGTATGGTCTCATTTTGAATCGTTGCATTTTAAACACAAATCGTACAGAATCTGAAGGGAAGAAATTTCAAGGGAAATCATATGCGATATCAGATGTGATTTCAAATCTTACCGTGTATGGGTGCCTTAAGGCTGAGTACACACAAAGATTTTCTGTCCAACCATCCGACTAATTGATTGGTTGGAATGAAGATCTGGTAACGTATGGGAGTAACTGATTTAACTAACTAATTTGCTCCTAAATGTCAGAAAACAGATGAAAATGGTCGTTCAGACAAGTTTGTTAAATGTTTGATCTAAACAATTTGTTCAAACAGTTTTTGTCCATTTTCCGGCGTTTGGGAGTAAATTGCTGATTGTCATTTGCTTTCATACCTTACCAGATTTTCATTCCAAAAAAATCAACTAGTTGGATGGTTGGACAGAAAATCTTTACGTGTGTATGCAGCATAAAGCTGGGCATCCACTATACAATTTTCTGTCAGATATCCGTCCATTCTGGCCGGTTGGAATGAAAACCTGGTAATGTATGAGAGCAAATGACAATCGTCCATTTGCTCACAAACACTGGAAAATAGCCAAAAATGGTTGTTCAGACAAATCAGTTAAAACACACATTTAACCAATTTGAACAATTTTTTTTTGTCCTTTTTTCAGTGTTTAAGACCATATGATCGACTGTCATTTGCTCCCATACATTACCAGGTTTTCATTCCAACCAGCCAGATTGGACAGATATCGGACAGAAAATTGTATAGTGGATGTCCAGCTTTAATATGCAATTTAACCTAATCCAATAACAGTACACTACCTTAGAGCTCAATTTTTACAGATTACTTTTTATCTAGGACGCGGCCTCATTACACTGTGCGATATGCGATAGCAACACTTTAACAGAGCTGGAAATTGCGGCAAAGGCAAAGATTGCACTGGTTTCCTTTTCTAATAGAAAAAGTATATGTGAGAGAATACAGTATGAAAAATGAAGACTTGTGTGTGAAAATATATTGTTATGAGTGGAGAAACCTTTGACCAACTAGTTCTCTTTCAAAAAAATAAAACATTCACATTACAATTGATGTGCAGCGCAAAACACGCAAAATGCCATATTTATAAATGGCACAATCCTCAACAGTGGATATTATTTTCTATGATGCATGGTTGAAACAAGATCTTTGTTAGTGTAATTGATTTTCCAGAAGCTGTATAGTTTCAGTATTCACCATAGATTTTCTTAATGAAGGATGCAAAGCATACTGGAAACTTCATTTTAAAATAGTTTTTTCTTGAGTTAATCAGTCAATATCGCATATTGGTGTTTATCATGTATAAAATACTCTGCAAACCATGGGTAGGTGAAAGTGGCTTTGAGGGGGGTGATGGTTGGGGGTCAAATTTGTAAATGCTACACTGACAGACTATTGACTTGGTGAGGTTTCATTGGAAACAGAGGATTTAGGGGATGTTGGCATAAACGTCAAAGAAAGACTTAATTCACTTGAGGGAACTTTGGATAATGTTGGTATACTGTATGTTCACTGTGATATCAATGCAACAGTTCATATGCCAGGAAAAGCAGGGAAGTAATTTCTAAATCATTTGACTTGGATTACTAGGCTATGGCATGCACAAGTGTAGCTCATTAAAAACTTCATAATAGTATGAAGAGCAAACCCTTAAGACACCTAAGAAAGCAATGCTTAGGGACACAAGTAAGGGTTTACTGATTTGTAGAACGATCATGAAAAAAAAAATATATACTTCAATTTTTCTTAACATATGAGGCAAGTGTAATAGCCTGCTTGATGCAGGTTTTCAGCTCGGTCCCGTCAAGACTACCCAATTCTTTAAAGTGGTAATAATTTTAAGGCAAAACCAGGTTGGTTTTGCCTTTTAAATGATTGCCTCTTTAAAACATTGGTTAATCTTGCTGATGCTTGCATCGCGCAGGCTATTACATTTATCCCATAGACTTATATGTACATATACAGTATATCCTCATACATCATTGCTACAGTAGCGCCAAACAGCCCCTCTCAGCAGGCTAGGCCCCATGTGACTCTGCTAGCACCAGGCTTTTTTTTTGCATAAAATACGTCTTAGTCGCAATACGATGCGGCTAGAATGCACCAGGAGACTGTGCAGATTAATTTGATATGCAATACTGTAATATTTTTGTGACATTTAGTTGGCATGGGTAATAAATGACCACCTTTATTGCATAATAAATATTTTCTAACCTTAGCGCAATATAGAGCCGTATTCAATTTGAGCGGACCCGCGATACATTTCCACCTCCCGGACTTATCGCCTACTTCGCCTGTTTTGCAGGCGGAAAAGTATCACGTGCGTGCCCGCGTATCCAATTTGAAAGTAGGCAAAACGGGACCCGATGAAACTGAAACAATCGGAAAGTCCAGTCAGATTTGGGGAAATCAGCCTGATACCCCCCAAAAGATGCTCGACATTGGGGTTAGCTATTGTTACCACCGATTTGGCTTGCTGAAGGTATTTGGAGTTTTAAAAGGGCTCAATAGCGTTTTTATATAAGTGGTGAAGAATAGTATTCAGGAGGTTTTTTTGCAGAAAATAAACTTATCCCAGAAAATTTGGGGTACATGAAAATGGGGCCAGCATATTTAAAAGTTGCACCTGCAATGAAAAAAAAAAAAACACACCTGGGGCATACTTGGGGACTCCCCTCAAGTCTAGTTAGCTAGTTTTTAACTTTGTCCGCCAATTTTTTTTTGGCCCCCAAATTGAACGATTTTTTGGGGTGTTTTTTTTTTTTTTTTTTTTTTAATTATTACACAGTTTACCTTTGGGGGACTGTCTGAAGACTGCACGGGGGTTCCCGCAACGTTGCACCCCAAAACCCCAATTCTGCATTTTTTCCCGCCTGCTATTCATAGGCGAAAGTTTTCCGCCTATTACATTGCATTGACTTTCCAACTAGGCGGAAAGTCTTTTCAAATTGAAACTTTCACCGCTCCAAATTGAATACGGGCCATAGGCTGCTGACCATGAAAATAACAAACTAGACATCCCAGTGAAGATCTTTATCCAGATCCTAGAGAATGCTGTCAAATAATAACAAAAGTTTGCCAATGGAAGATTAGTCACATCTCCTCTACAGGTGTAGACCCTGGTAGAGTTTCTGCAACGATACACTGAAGCTTTTCTCTCAGCTTATAGTGAGCCAGCATCCTATCAAAACAATGTATTCTGGCATTTATGTTGGCTGTTGCTGGCACGGATTAGCTATTAGTAAAGGCTATTGCTTAGAAAGTATGAGACCGGTTTATTGGACAAAGTTACCACAAGGTGAAACATAAGTGCAAATACAGGGCCTGATTCAGAGCCACTCGTAAGCGGCCACGCGTTCGCTCCGAGCGATGTTCGCACAACTGCGCATGCGTATGGGTTGTAATACGCATGCGCGAACCAGTCATTGGTCGGAAATTGTGTGCTCGCAAAATAGCGAATGCCTGCTAATTTCAGTGACAGAATGAGGCGTTTGTGGGTGGTAACAGGGGAAGGTGCTTGAAAACGGGGAGTGGAGATCCGAACGCAGGCGTGCCAAACGGTCAAAACGGGCGTTTTAAGGGTGTGCATAATTAACAAAGCAGCGTCATCGACCACGTCACTTGGTTGTCTTTTAGCCTGAACTGCTCGCATGATTGCGGTAGGAAAATGCTACCACAAGCACTGCGAACAGTTCATACGCCTTTCGATGTACTCGATTAATCAAATAAATAGCGGAGATGACGTAGGATGCGAGCGGCCAGGGGGCGTTGTTTTAAAAAAAGCGGGCGCATGTTTCGTTCGCTCGTTCAGACATAGAGGCGTCAACAGACCGCAAAGAGCGAGCGCTCTATTTAAATATCCGGCCCCTTTTTCTGAACGAGCGAGCGCAAATATCGTCCGGCACTGAATCAGGCCCACAGTCAGGAGCATAAATATTGGGACATTGACAGAATTTTCATATTTTGGCCTCTATTCACAACCACAATGGCTTTGACATGAAACAAACAAGATGTGCTTTAACTGCAGACTTTCAGATTTAATTTGAGGGTAATTACACCCAAATCAGGTGAACAGTGTAGGAATTACAACTGTTTCTATATGTGCCTCCCACTTTTTAGGGGGCCAAAAGTAATGGGACAAAAAACAATCCTAAACCTAACTTTCACTTTTTAATACTTTGTTGCAAATCCTTTGCAGGCAATTACAGCCTGAAGTCTGGAACGCATAGACATCACCAGACGCTGGGTTTCATCCCTGGTGATGCTCTGCCAGGCCTCTACTGCAAATGTATTCAGTTCCTGCTTTTTCTTGGGGCATTTTCCCTTCAGTTTTGTCTTCATCAAGTGAAATGCATGCTCAATCGGATTCAGGTCAGGGGATTGACTTGGCCACTGCACAACATTCCACTTTTTAGCCTTAAAAACTCTTTGGTTGCTTTTGCAGTATGCTTCGGGTCATTGTCCATCTGCACTGTGAAGCACCGTCCAATGAGTTCTGAAGCATTTGACTGCATATGAGCATATAATATTGCCCAAACACTTCAGAATTCATTCTGCTGCTTTTGTCAGCAGTCACATCATCAATAAATACAAGGGAAGCAGTTCCATTGGCAGCCATACATGCCCACGCCATGACACTACCACCACCATGCTTCACTGATGAGGTGGTATGTTTTGGATCGTGAGCAGTTCCTTTCCTTCTCTATACTCTTCTCTTCCCATCACTCTGGTACAAGTTGATCTTTGTCTCATCTGTCCATAGGATGTTGTTCCAGAACTGTAATGGCTTTTTTAGATGTTGTTTGGCAAACTCTAATCTGGCCTTCCTGTTTTTGTGGCTCACCAATGGTTTACATCTTGTGGTGAACTCTCTATATTCACTCTTGTGAAGTCTTCTCTTGATTGTTGACTTTGACACATATACACCTACCTCCTGGAGAGTGTTCTTGATTTGGCCAACTGTTGTGAAGGGGTTTTTCTTCACCAGCGAAATAATTCTTTGGTCATCCACCACAGTTGTTTTCCGTGGTCTTCCGGGTCTTTTGGTGTTGCTGAGCTCTCCGGTGCTTTCTTTCTTTTTAAGAATGTTCCAAACAGTTGATTTGGCCACTTCTAATGTTTTTGCCATCTCTCTGATGGGTTTGTTTTGATTTTTCAGCCTAATGATGGCTTGCCTCACTGACAGTGACAGCTCTTTAGATCTCATATTGAGAGTCAACAGCAACTGATTCCAAATGCAAATGTCACACCTAGAATCAACTCCAGACCTTTTACCTGCTTAATTGATAATGAAATAACGAGGGAATAGCCCACACCTGTCCATGAAATAGCTTTTGCGTTGATAGTCCCATTACTTTTGGCCCCTTAAAAAGTGGGAGGCACATATAGAAACCGTTGTAATTCCTACACCGTTCACCTGATTTGGATGTAATTACCCTCCAATTAAATCTGAAAGTCTGCAGTTAAAGCATATCTCGTTTGTTTCATGTCAAAGCCATTGTGGTGGTGAATAGAGGCCAAAATATGAAAATTCTGTCAATGTCCCAATATTTATGCACCTGACTGTATATCTATATCTATCTATCTGCCGGCACTCCCAAAGTATTCAATATGCACTGGTGCTCACTTCAAGTAACATAATACCACTCCAGAAAAAGGAAGGGCACTCAGACTTTTTAAATGCATAAAAGGTGGTGAATATAATTCAGCAACGTTTCGGGGTGTAACCCCCTTTCTCAAGCCATCACCAACAGCGTAACAACAATAAGTGAACTTACCCTCTTAAATAAGCCCCACAAGTCACTGTGCTTCCACGCCGCCATTCCCGCAGGTCTGCTCACCGGAAGTCACCATCCGCTGCACATCCGGCGCCTGCGTTCCACCATCACCTGGCAACCATAGGCTTGCACTCCAGCACTTCCCGGAGGTCGCCACGAATGCTGGGGATCTGTCGGACGCAATCGGCGGCAGCAGCCAAGGGAATCCTCTCCAGGAGCCACTGGCAGGGAATTTCTATTCAGCGGGTGGCACTAGTGAAAAAAATACCAACAATAAAAGAAAAAATACACCATAGTGAAACACAAAAGATAAAACATCAAAACAATGTCCAACATATATTATATGAAAAAAATCTCTATGGTATAAATGAAAAAAATAAAACAAATTAAAACAATATCTATATTCTTAAAGCCATGAATGAATATGAAAAAAGTGTCCAATAAAAGTACTAGAAAAGTGTGTTCCAATTCACAGTTTAACATCATTGAAATATGTCATAATTGATCATGTACAAGAGTCTCCAAGAGGGGGTGACAGAGCTAAAATCCTTCTGAACAAAGAAGCAAGATGGATTTTTTAACTTAATACCGTTCATCCAAACGGCTTAAATGATAAAGTGAATTGGAACACACTTTTCTAGTACTTTAATTGGACTTTTTTCATATTAAATCATGACTTTAAGAATTTATATATTTTTTCATTCTTTTCATTTATACCATAGGGATTTTTTTCATATAATATATGTTGGACATAGTTTTGATGTTTCATCTTTTGTGTTTCACTATGGTGTATTTTTTCTTTTATAGTTTGTATTTTTTTCACTAGTGCCACCCGCTGAATAGAAATTCCCTGTCAGTGGCTCCTGGAGAGGATTCCCTTGGCTGCTGCCGCCGATTGCGTCCGACAGATCCCCAGCATTCGTGGCGACCTCCGGGAAGTGCTGGAGTGCAAGCCTATGGTTGCCGGGTGACTGTTGAACGCAGGCGCCGGATGTGCAGCGGATGGTGAGTTCTGGTGAGCAGATCTGCGGGAATGGCGGCGTGGATGCACAGTGACTCGTGGGGCTTATTTAAGAGGGAAAGTTCACTTATTGTTACGCTGTTGGTGATGGCTTGAGAAAGGGGGTTGCACCCCGAAACGTTGCTGAAATATATTCACCTCCTTTTATGCATTTAAAAAGTCTCGGAATGCCCTTCCTTTTTCTGGAGTGGTGTGTGTGTGTATACACACACACACAGTATAGTGGCTTTGATAAAGTCATAATTTTTGTGATTGGCCTAACAGGACATCAATATCCTTTGAATCACTTCACACAACAACACAAGCTTGGGATTTGAAGCCAAAAACTATATTGAGATTTATGGAGTGTTCTTCAGCCTTATTAGCCTTCCATGTTTACTTATATCTCAGGTATTGACAATATTGTAAGTTTTAATTGGACAAGATGGTTATGAAGCCACAATCAAATAATATTGGGTCTTTTTTCCTGAAATTATCCAAATTGGAATGTGTATAAACACAGCTTACATACAATTCATTACTACATTGTAGAATTTTGTATTTTAGGTGTCTGTAGCCCATAAAGTGCTCACAATGTGTTTTAGATGGACCATGGTTAGGTATGACATCTCTGGCAGCATCACACACCTCCAATACTTCAATCACCTTTACTTAAATCTTCCTGTCGTCTAGTGCCCTGGCTGCATGAAGCCCAGGATTACTACCCCTTCATTATAACTCTGGAAGTAGTTGTTACGTAAAGGCACGCTGTGGGGTCACCATGGATACCTGGCATATGATGAGATTTGTTTTAATCAACTTTGCTCCAAATTTATAGAACAAATATTCACACAAAAAAGAAAATCATGCACTTGACATTTTATTTTTGTAAAGATAAAAGCACAAAATCATATAAAATGAACTAAACTAAAAATAGAAACTGTGATGGAGGATAAGTGCTATCACATGTTTAATGACACCAATGAGAAAAGGGATTAGAAACCATGTTAGTAACTACATAAGCATAATTTCAATAAACCCACATAACAGAGCTGCTGGGAAGGCTGGTTTCAACAACATCACATGGGTTCAGCCTCTTCTTCACCCATTTAGGGCAGAGAAGCCATATAGTGGTCCCATACCATGTACCTATGTTGCCTTAACCTGGAATAGGATGCAAACCACACTTCTAAAAGTAAGTGGAGATATACTGGACAGTACACCCTAAAGCATATACAAAACCAGTACTGAATATATTACTAGGTATGTACATCACACTCTGGCATGACCAACATAAAACACTATAGATTGATAACTAGCGATAATGGAGAGTGACAAAAGATAATGTACAATGAACAATACTAATGTATTATGGAGGTCAGTACATACCTATAATACTACCAGATACCACCATTTTTCCAACTTTATCTGAAATGTGTACACATATGACAACTGCTATGTTGACTATACTCTATGCTGCTGTTCCTAATGAGGGTGGTCAGGGTTTCTTGCTTCCAAGCAGGTCTACGTAGGCTCCTGTGAGCAGATCCTCCTGTGAAATACTCAGGGATTCCATTATCTGTTGCGCTATAAGATCACCATCTTGAGGATTCTGAGAGTCTGTAAGAACAACCTATATAAAATATTAAGGAGATTATAACTGCAGCAAATACAGAAATGAAATGTTTTAGTTTACTACAGAACCATACATAGTTATACGACATGGTTGGGTATGGGATCCAGTGGTCAGAATACAGACAGCGGCATCCCGGTGGTCAGAATCCTGACCCAATTATGCAACTGTCCCAACCATAACCCTCCCCTCCGGGTTCGGCTTATTGCAGCTTTGCTCCCATATTTTTATTACTGAATTATGCTTGTTTATTTAATGTCGAGGCATGGACTCCACAAGACCTCTGAAGGTGTCCTGTGGTATCTGGCAATAGATCCTATAAATTGCAAGACCATGAACGTTGTTTATACTAGTCATAAGGCTTTCTCCATTGGGTCTTCATAGACCTGTTGGAGATTCTTCTGTGTAACCAATTTTTTTTTTTTTCTTCTACAGATGTCTTGTAGTTTGCCCCCTTTTAATATCTTTTCATTCGGTTGTTTTCCATTACCTCCATTTGCGAGTTGTTTATATGCTACATCTGTGATACTGGGTTTGGCTTATTACGGCTTTTCTCGCATATTGTTATCTAATTACATGCTTTATACTGACACTCACATGTCTTTTGTAAATGTATCTGTATTTTATTTTTTGTTGTTTATAAAAACATGTGGATGTTATAAATAAATAACTACATGATTAAAACGAAGATGTCCTGGTGCAAAGCTACAGGAGACGCTTTCATATCTACAATAAAAAGAAAAGACTTTAGTGTATATTATAATATAATTTGCCTCAATCAGCTATAACATTAAACCCACCTGCCTAATATTGTGTAGGTCTCCCTCATGCCCCCAAAACTCCTCTGACCTGTCAAGGCAAGCACTCCATAAGACCTCTGTAGGTGTCCTGTAGTATCTGGCAAGATACCACAGGACGACGTTAGCAGCAGATCCTAAAAGTTGCAAGGTGGAGCCTCTATGGCTCTAAATTGTTTTTCCAGCACATCTGAAAGATGCTCGATCAGATTGAGATATGGGGAATTTGGAGACCAAGTCAACACCTTGAACCCGGTCATGTTCCCCAAACCATTTCTGAAGAGGTTTTGCAATGAGGCAGGCACATTATCCTGCTTAAAGAGGCCACTACCATCAAGGAACACAATTTCAATGAAGGGGTCTACTTGGTCAGCAACAATGTTTTGGTAGGCCGTACGTGACAAGGTAGCATCCACATCAATGCCAGAACGTAAGGTTTCCCAACCGAACATTGTCGAGAGCATCACACCGTCTCCACCGGCTTGCCTTCTTCCCATAGTGCATCCTGATGCCATCTCTTCCCCAGGTAAACAACACACATTCACCCAGCCGTACACACTTTTTGCCATTGCTCCATGGTCCAGTTCTGACACTCAAGTGCCCATTGCAAGTGCTTTCAGGAGGTGGACAGAGATCAACATGGATACTGTGACTGGTCTGCGGCTACGCAGCAAGTTGTGATGCACTGTGTGTTCTGGCACCTTTCTGTCATAGCCTGTATTAACTTTTTCAGCAATTTGAGCTACAGTAGCCCTTCTGTGAGATTGGACCAGACAGGCTAGCCCTCACAATCAAACGCACATCAATGAGCCTTGGGTGCCCAATACACTGTTGCTGGTTCATCATTTGTGCTTTCTTGGACCACTTTTTGTAGGTACTAACCACTGCATACAGGGAACACCCCACAAGACCTGCTGTTTTGCAGCTGCTCGCTCAGATCCTTATGCCTGCCCATTTTCCCTGCTTCCTACACATCAACTGCAAGAACGAAGGGTTCACTTGCTGTCTTAATATATCCCACCCATTGACAGGTGTCATTATAACGATATAATCATTGTTATTCACTTCACCGGTTTTAATGTTATGGCTGATCAGTGTGAGAGATATATATATATATATATATACATATACACACACAGTCAGGTACATAAATATTGGGACATTGACAGAATTTTCATATTTTGGCCTCTATTCACCACCACAATGGCTTTGAAATGAAACAAACGAGATGTGCTTTAACTGCAGACTTTCAGATTTAATTTGAGGGTAATTACATCCAAATCAGGTGAACGGTGTAGGAATTGCAACGGTTTCTATATGTGCCTCCCACTTTTTAAGGGGCCAAAAGTAATGGGACAAACTAAACAATCCTATATCTAACTTTCACTTTTTAATACTTTGTTGCAAATCCTTTACAGGCAATTACAGCCTGAAGTCTGGAACGCATAGACATCACCAGATGCTGGGTTTCATCCCTGGTGATGCTCTGCCAGGCCTCTACTGCAAATGTATTCAGTTCCTGCTTGTTCTTGGGGCATTTTCCCTTCAGTTTTGTCTTCATCAAGTGAAATGCATGCTTATTGGACTCAGGTCAGGGGATTGACTTGGCCATTGCATAACATTCCACTTTTTAGCCTTAAAAAACTCTTTGGTTGCTTTTGCAGTATGCTTCGGGTCATTGTCCATCTGCACTGTGAAGCGCCGTCCAATGAGTTCTGAAGCATTTGACTGCATATGAGTATATAATATTGCCCGAAACACTTCAGAATTCATTCTGTTGCTTTTGTCAGCAGTCACATCATCAATAAATACAAGGGACCTACCACCACCATGCTTCACTGATGAGGTGGTATGTTTTGGATCATGAGCAGTTCCTTTCCTTCTCTTCTCATCACTCTGGTACAAGTTGATCTTTGTCTCATCTGTCCATAGGATGTTGTTCCAGAACTGTAATGGCTTTTTTAGATGTTGTTTGGCAAACTCTAATCTGGCCTTCCTGTTTTTGTGGCTCACCAATGGTTTACATCTTGTGGTGAACCCTCTATATTCACTCTTGTGAAGTCTTCTCTTGATTGTTGACTTTGACACATATACACCTACCTCCTGGAGAGTGTTCTTGATTTGGCCAACTGTTGTGAAGGGGTTTTTCTTCACCAGGAAAATTTGTCTGTCATCCACCACAGTTGTTTTCCGGGTCTTTTGGTGTTGCTGAGCTCTCCGATGCGTTCTTTCTTTATAAGAATGTTCCAAACAGTTGATTTGGCCACACCTAATGTTTTTGCTCTCTCTCCGATGGGTTTGTTTTGATTTTTCAGCCTAATGATGGCTTGATAGTGACAGCTCTTTGGATCTCATATTGAGAGTCGACAGCAACTGATTCCAAATGCAAATGTCACACCTAAAATCAATTCCAGACCTTTTACCTGCTTAATGGATAATGAAATAACAAGGGAATAGCCCACACCTATCCATGAAATAGCCTTTGAGTTGATAGTCCCATTACTTTTGGCCCCTTAAAAAGTGGGAGGCACATATAGAAACCGTTGTAATTCCTACTCCGTTCACCTGATTTGGATGCAATTACCCTCAAATTAAATCTGAAAGTCTGCAGTTAAAGCACATCTTGTTGTTTCATTTCAAAGCCATTGTGGTGGTGAATAGAGGCCAAAATATGAAAATTCTGTCAATGTCCCAATATTTATGCACCCGACATACATACATACATATAACATTTTTTTTTTTAAAAAGCACTAATCCACGGCACTCACCATTCCTAGAATTGGGGTGCAACATGGTATGTGACCACATTGTTTAAATAGAAATCACAGGGGCTCTGCACTCACCATAATAACTATTAATAATAATTGTTTATTATTCGTTATTATGGTGAGTGCAGAGCTCCTGTGATGATATATATATATATATACATACACACACACATATACACACACACAGTTGTGGGTTTGGCACTCCAAATATAGAAGTATATATTGCTGCGTGCCCTTGTCAAATAGTACATAAACGGACGATTGAATCACCCTGTGGCGGTGAAACAATACACAGCTCTGCAGCTGGATGAAAAAAGACAAACTTTATTTCAACGTTTCGGGGCTTCCGTGCCCCGTCGTCAGGAAGACATGGTATTGTCTTTGTTTGTTTATGTCTTCCTGACGATGGGGCACGGAATGTTCTTAATGACATTGGCTGTATGTTTGGGTTCGTTGATCTGCTGTAGAATAAATTTGGAGCCAAATCAGATGCCTCCCTGATGGTACTGCATGATGGATAAGTACCTGCCTGTATTGCTCAGCATTAAGGACTCCATTAATCCGGACCAAATTCCTAACTCCCTTTGCTGAAATGCAGCCCCAAATTTGCAAGGAACCTCCACTGTTGCCTGCAGACACATTATTGTACCGCTCTCCAGCCCTTCTGTGAACAAACTGCCTTTTGTTACAGCCAAATATTTTCACATTTTGACTCATCAGTCCAGAGTACCTGCTGCCATTTTTCTGCAGCCAAGTTCCTATGACTGCATTCATAGTTGAGTTGCTTGGCCTTGGTTTCAAGTGGAAGGTATGGCTTTTTGGTCGCAATTCTTCCATGAAGACCACTTCTGGACAGACTTTTCCGAACAGTAGATGGGTGTACTTAGGTCCCACTGGTTTCTGCAAGTTCTGAGCTGATGGCACTGCTGGACATCTTCTGATTTCGAAGGGAAGTAAGCATGAGGCGTATTTCATTTGATGCACTAAATTTCTTTGGCCTACCACTGCGTCTACAGTCCTCAACGTTGCGCGTTTCTTTGTGCTTCTTCAAAAGAGCTTGAACATCACATCTTGAAAACCCCAGTCTGCTTTGAAATATTTGCCTGGGAGAGACCTTGCTGATGCAGTATAACTACCTTGTATCTGGTTACTGTGCTCAGTCTTGCCATGGTGTATAACCTGTGACATGAAACGGTCTTCCACAACCACACCTTTGTGGCAGAGTTTGGCTGTTCCTCACCCAATTTTAAGCCTCCTACACAGCTGTTTCTATTTCAGTTAATGGTTGTGTTTCAACCTACTATGAAAATTATGCCCATTATCACCCGTTTGGTATGACTGGCTAATCATACACCTGACTATAATCCTACAAAATCCCTGACTTTGTGCAAGTGTACCTAGAAGAACTGATTCTGTTTTGAAGGAAAAGGGTGGTCACACCAAATATAGATCCGATTTAGAATTATCTTCTGTTCATTCACTTTGCATTTTGCTATCTGATAAAAATAAACTATTAACACTTCTATTTTTGAAAGTCTTACTCTGCAGCATTTTTTTTCCACACCTGCCTAAAACTTTTGCATAGTATTGTAGTTAGCACAATTTGAGGTTCTACTTCCCTAAAATACTATCGCCATCTCTTACTCGACCCCTTACCTCCAGTTCTAAAAAGTCTCCTAAATCCTGTACTCTGTCCAGATGAATCCGGGTTTGTCCCAGCAGGAAGAGGAAACGCTCCTTCACAACTTTACCACGGACTCCTAGAGCTTGTGACAGGACATCCTGAATATAAAATATATACATATGAGTCCCAGCTATTTATGTATACTTAAGAGTTATCTACACACGATTCCCAAATTACTTCATGCATTACAGGCTCTATGTTTACAACACAACTCTAAATGCACTGTACAGAGTGTGAACATTTAGCAAAGCAGTTTTATATGACTAAATTTATTCACAGTAAAGGAATTTACTTATTGATTCTTAGTTATTTTAAGTACATTATGGTCCTGATTGAAAGTTGGGCGCACGTCTGATAGCACATTTCAACGTGAAATTAACTTGCACTTACAGCCTCAGGAACACACACAGTCGGATCAAAGGAGAGCACAGAAAAGACAGGCCAACATAAGTACATGTGCTCTAGAGATTCGACCTAGTAAGCGTTGGCTACATCTTAGAAGGCATACCATTTACAGGTCTAAAAAATGTGCTGTAAAGAGGACAGCAACATCACCTACCTTTACTATTTAAAAGAAGAAAAATAAAAATGTGTACCCAAGTAGTTACCTTGAAATACTTCCTGACTGCCTGGGCATGCTGGTGCTACAAGCTCCACAAACTCCAGTAAGGCCATGAAGTGAATGGCTGCCAATACTTGCTAGGATTTGGGCGTTCAAAAAATGTAGTTATTCTATTTTGATTTAGAAATAGATTAAATAAGAGCCCTAATAAGACTGCAAATTTGCAGGTATAGGACTACATTTATGTTTGGGGGGCCCAAATAGCCACTTACTAAAATAATTATATAGGGCTTAATTAAGAGTAACGCCAGACAATTTGCATTCTTTTCCTTAAATAAAAAGGAATCATACCTCAAGGCCCAGAGGGTCAGCTGTATTAGAGATTGAGTAGTTTGATAATTTTGGTCCAAGAAGGTCTGGACGCTCATAATATATCAGCTGACCTTGACCATCCTGCATAAACAAGAGAAAAATAAAGTTAACATTGCAACAATGCAAACTACAGATGAAGTTTGGAAGGCTACCAATATGGTTTGAAAAGTCAGGAGATGCAAACAACAATGAATGGAAGATACTATGTAGCAGGGTTTACGGATTAAGTGCCCAGAGCCATGGAATTACCACGCGTGGCAAGGCACAGAGGGTGCACTTAATGTGGCTTTTTCCAGGCAGCTCCTGAGACTGAAGACACACGGTAAGCCCTGTGGCTAAAGAAATCTGCCCTTAAGTGGGACAGTGGTTTTCTGAAGAAAAATGGATTGCGGTAGACAATCATGGATAGATGGTCAAACCTGGAAGTTCCTGAGTTTGAGACGGCCTTGTGTGGTGTTGAAGAAAATATCTCTTTGAAAGATTTTCTCCCCATTACTTTTACTCAGCTTCTGACACACTTGAAGGGTATGTGCCCAGTCATGGATTCTTGCCTTCACTTCCACGTTTCGTGGCATCTAAACATATTACAAAAAAAATATAAAAAACATTTAAGCAAAAAATTAAATTTTCAACAATGGAAAACATTTCTAAAATACTGTGCCTTTAAAATTACACCTGAGTTTATAGCCAATAGAAATTATACGTTATGTTTATGACCAAAGTAATCTGTCAGCAATTCAATATAAAGCGCTGCTGAATGGCCCTGGGAGGGAGCTCCTGGAGCTATTCAATTCAGCGCGCTGTTTGGTCCGACTAAAGGAATCTTTATGAAATACCGCCGGCCGCATGGCTGGCAGTTCGATTCCCGGCAGCGCCTGGCCGATAAAAGCAGAGTTCCCGGCAGCGGAAGCCCGATCGTCGTTAGGTAAGTACTTAATAACCTAACCCTCCTTAGGGGTGCCTAACCCTAACCTCCGCCCCCCCCAAGTGCCTAACCCTAACCCCCCCCTTCCCCGCTGCCTAAACCTACGTCCCTCCCCCTAGCCTAACCCTTCCGGGCATGTGCCTAACCCTAAGTCCCCCCGGGTGCCCTAAACCTAACATTCCTCCCCCCGCGGCTGTCCGCTGGCGGAACCTGGCATCCTTTCGATCGGGATGCCGGGCGCCTGTCTCCCGGCATCGGGAAAATGTTAGGCGTCTACATCTAGACGCCCGGCATTTCACCCTCGCCGGGATATGACAGTCGGGAAGCCGGCTGTCAGTATTAAGGCAGCCGGCTTCCCGATTGTATACTCGACTAAAGGAGGGTACGAGGAGAAATCCGACTAAAGTGCCGGCTGCGCGGCGCTAACAGCCTCGCGGCCGACACTTTAGTTCGGAGAACTCTGGTTTTCGCGACTAAACACCCAGGTTAAATTGTGAGAACCAGCATTCTCCGATTTAACAGTGCGATGAATTAAATAATTCCAGGAGCTCCCTTCCGGGGCTATTCGGCATGGGTTTGAATCGCGGCCTATGTAGGCTTCTGTCAACACCCACACTGCATTTCTTTAGCTACAAAACTCTTGTAGCGGCAAGGGAATAATAAAGAAAAAAGCAGAAATTAAAAGCAAAAAGTTAAATTTAATTTACGTACCTACCATTCAAGAATTAGTTACTGATGACTCAATACTTCCTTTATTTGATGCACACCACAGCAATTAACTGTTTTGAGTTGTTCTAGCTGCCGCTACAACAGTCATAGTTCAATTAAATAGCCCTTGCTGGCTGTTTAACAGATGGGTGTTAACTAAAATTACACCACCAGATTGTTCCATTTTGTATGGGTATGCAGATGAAATTTCTATTCCCATGAAGAATATTGCATGTTTAAGGTGGGTACACAGACAATATGTCGCCCGATCTGACGGATTGGGCCAAATATCGTTGACATCGGCAAATGTGTACCCACTATGTCAGCCCTTGTGCGCTCCTGCGGGGTCGTTCATCGCATCGACAGATCTGCAGTACATGCTGCTCAATCTGTCAATATAATGCATGACCCCATGCTTTTGGATGCAGCTGGTGAACAACATATTGTGCGGTAGTTCTCCAGATCATGTGGTGTGTATGGACCGCACGATATGTCAACCGTCGCATCATGGGTTGGCTGGGTACACACATCGTGTAATGTGTACCCAGGATTAGTGTACACCTTATGATTACTTACACTAACCCACTGAGTAACCCTCACATAACTGTACATTTGAGATATTTTACGCTGAACTACTGTAACTATAAAAATAATTTAAAAGTGTTTGCTGTGATTGTCATCATGAGATATGTGAATTGATCATCTTTATATGTATCTAATTGTATCAATAGCACAAAAAAAAAGTTATTCATTTATGGGGCACTCACGGACCAAATATCCATACAATTTGAAAAACAATGTCGACAGAATTGGGGAGATTATTGCTGGTTACATCAGGAATGGGGAGAATAAACTATGCCTATTAATAAGGGAATGACCCATGATTGAATAAGAGAATAATTCATTTATTATTATTATCCTTTATTTATATGGCGCCACAAGTGTTCCGCAGCGCCTTACATAGTACATAGAACTAATAGGTGAACAAGAAACAAGTAACTTACAGTACATTACAGTGCAGGACAAGGACACGACTTATATACATTGCTGAAATAGTGATTAAAGCACTCACAATAAGCTGCCGGGAGTTGGCAGTCCCGTGTTAGGTGCCCTAATGGGGAGTAGAGAGTAGAAGAAAATGTAAAGAGAAGCACATGAGGGAAGAGGTCCCTGCTCATGAGAGCTTACATTCTAAGGGGAGGGGCAGACAGACAGGCGTGACACAGAAGGGGAAGATAGGAAGGAAGGAGCATGAGGTGGGTTAGGATGAGTGCTGAAAGGCCTTGATGAAGTAGTGGGTCTTGAGAGCCCGTTTGAAGATTTGTAGAGAGGTGGAGAGTCTGATAGGGAGAGCATTCCAAAGGTAGGGAGCAGCATGGGCAAAATCTCGGATGCGGGAGTGGGAGGAAGTAATCAGTTGGCAAAAGAGGTGGCATGCATTAGTTGAGCGAAGTGGACGGGCGGGAGTGTGAAGGGAGAGAAGGTCAGAAATGTATGCGGGAGAGGATTTGGTGAGGGCTTTGTAGGCGAATGTAAGAACCTTGAATTGGCATCTGAAGGGGAAGGGGAGCCAGTGTAGGACTTGCAGGAGAGGGGAAGCATATGTAGAACGTCTGGAGAGGAAGATGAGCTGAGCAGCTGCATTGAGGACCGCTTGTAGTGGAGAGGTGGGAGACTGGGAGGCCAGCTAGGAGATGGTTACAGTAGTCCAATCTGGAGATGACCAGTGAGTGGATGAGGGTTTTAGTGGCATCCTGGGTGAGGAAGGGTCTAATCATGGAGATATTTTTTAGGTGAAAACGGCAGGACTGCGAGAGGTGCTGGATGTGCGGTTTAAAGGAGAGGGAGGAGTCTAGGATAACTCCAAGACAGCGCACTTTGAGGCTAGAGGAGATAGTTGTGCCATCAATAGATAATGAAATTGTGGGAAGTGATGTAGTGGAAGAGGGTGGGAAGATGATCAGCTCAGTCTTAGACATGTTAAGTCTAAGAAAGCGCTGGGACATCCACGAAGAGACAGCAGAGAGACAGTTGGAGATACGGGTAAGGAGCGAGGGGGAGAGCTCAGGAGTGGAAAGGTAAATTTGAGTATCATCAGAATAGAGATGATATTGGAGGTCAAAGGAGTTAATGAGTTCACCTAAAGAGGATGTATATAAGGAGAAAAGGAGAGGTCCAAGAACAGAACTTTGGGGAACTCCTGTTAGTGGAAGTGGGGGGGGGGGGGGGGAAGAGGAGTCATAAGAGGACACAGCGAAGTAACGATCAGAGAGGTAGGAGGAAAGCCAGGAGAGGGCAGTGCCACATAAACCGAGAGAGTAAAGGATTTGCAGGACGAGAGGGTGGTCTACAGTGTCAAATGCAGCAGAGAGGTCAAGGAGAATGAGCAGAGAGTAGTGGCCCTTGGATTTGGCAGCAAGGAGGTCGTTGCTGACTTTCGTGAGGGCAGTTTCAGTGGAGTGGAGAGATCGGAAGCCAGATTGAAATGAGTCAAGGAGGGAGTGGGAGGAAAGAAAGGTGGTAAGGCGGTTGTAGACAATACGCTCAAGGAGTTTGGAAGCAAAAGGGAGAAGAGAGATGGGTCGATAGTTGGAAAGTATGTTAGGATCAAGGGTAGGTTTTTTAAGAATGGGGGAGACAAGAGCATGTTTGAATGCAGAAGGGACAGTAACAGATGATAGGGAGAGAGATTAAGGAGGTGAGCCAGATGGAAACAGGCAGAAGGAAACAGGTGGGAGAGGAGACGGGAAGGGATAGGGTCAAGCAGGGAGGTGGAAGGAGGGGAGGACCGGACGAGGGCCATGACTTCCTCTCCAGAAGTAGGGGAGAAGGATGTCAGAGTTGGTGAGACAGAAGGGGAGGTAAGGGCAAGGAGGGGGAGGAGTGCTGAGGGTCTCATGGGATATGATGTCCTCACGTATGGAGTCAATTTTAGATGTAAAGTAGGTGGCAAAGTCGAGGGCAGAGAGCGAGGAGGGAAGGCGAGGAGGGGAAGGGCAGAGTAGGGAGTTGAAAGTGGCAAAGAGACGCTGGGGGTTTGAGGACTGGGAGGAGATGAGGTTCTTGAAATATGTTTGTTTGTAGAGAGACAGGGCAGCACTTAGAGCGTGACTTTCTCCACTGACGCTCTGCAATTCTTGAACACTTTTGTAGGTATCTGGTGCATTTGGAATGCCAGGGTTGTGGTGTGGATCTGCGAGGGTGAGTAGTTATTGCTGGAGCAACAGAATCAAGAGCAGAAGTAAAGGAGGAATTGTACAGGGAAGTGGCTTATTCAGGACAGGAGAGGGAAAGGATAGGGGAGAGAAGAGAGTCCAGCAGGGCGGAAAAAGCAAGTGTCAATAGCCTCAATATTACGCTTAGTAATGGTAGCCTTAGGAGTTAAAGGAGGGGAAGGAGAGAGGGATAGGTTAAAAGAGAGAAGGTGATGGTCAGAGAGGGGGAATGGGCAAATGGAGTAATCAGAAATATCACAACGGTGAGTAAAGACCAGGTCAAGTGAGTGCCCACTCACATGGGAGGGTGATGAGGTCCATTGGGCGAGACGAAATGAAGAGGTGAGGGTAAGGAGTTTAGCTGCAGAGGATTCTGTGGGAATGTCAATAGGACTATTAAAATCACCTAGGATAATTTAGGGAAGATCTGAGGAGAGAAAGTTATAAATATATTAACTGTTACACAGTTCCCATCAATTAGGACAGGTTTTTATGATATAAACCAACAATTAGAGAGTTGATCTCCTTAGATGTCAGTGTTTGAGACATAATTAACGATTGTTAGAAACTTTGGGATTTGCATAAATTCCTAACATACTTTACCTCAACTGATATAGGGAGAAAATATTAATTTATGTCTCTATGTTGATATGCTTTCAACAATCCTAATGCTATATAAACAATATATGGAATTTGTAAACAAACAAATCACATATTTTGGGATTTGCAATGATTCCTAAGTGATTGTGTTTTTTTTCTACATATCAAGAGTCAATATCAATCCATATAAATTATATCATACTGTACATTGGGTCCTACTAAATTGATACTGAGGACTGTGTCAATTTTAGAAAGTAGCATGGGTCATCCTGACTGAATATATAATTAGTGCAATAGAATGTATGTCTAATATAAAGACATCCCGAAACCTGAATATACAGCTTCACCCATTGTTAATAGAGGTGGTATTGAGAGTCAAACAATAAGACCCTTGGAAATTATTTGAATTTACATCTATACTGTAAAAAGCGTGATACGTCCTCAGCTCTACAGACACCCAATTGATAGATTTACCATTATTTATGGAATATCATTATATTTACTAAGTAATAAAATACACAGGAGATTTATAGTGGCCACATTTTTATTCATTTATTTTCTTTTGAATCATATTTTTATTGATCTATACATAATTGCACATTATTTAATTTTATATTTCACAGATATCAATTTTATTTCAATACTTAATAAAGGTTATATTGCAATAATCTCCCCAATTCAGTTGAAATTAAGTTTGTCAAATTGTATGGATATTTGGTCCGTGAGTGCCCCTTAAAAGGAATAAACTCACTCTTTGTGCTGTTGATACTGGTAATCTTATTCCAGGGTGCACCCCCATCATAAATTACTTTATACTCAGTATTTTAAAATTGTACCACCAGGATTTCTATAAGGAAGTACTTATGATATATTGGTCTGTGAGGGTAGTTCAGTTCTTTAGTTGACAAATTGACATTTCACCCACTAACATTGAATTTTATTGCACATTTTTTGTCTGTTGGTCAATACTTGTTTATTATGATATTTTAATTTTTATGTATAATTATTTAAGTCTTAAATATTAGAGTGCCCCCACAAAGAAGTTATTTTCTTTCTAAACCCTGTGCTCTATACATAAACTCTCAGGGGTGCACCGCCACACACAAGTTATATCCCATTTTCTATAGGGCTTTATCTATTCTACAGTATATAGGAGGACTAATAATATACTATCACATACGCTTATACAGTTAATATTCTAGTGCTCAAGATTACCCCCTTCCATTTTTCCTTGGATTTTATAACCACTGCAAGAGGACAATTTTTTTATTTTTTTTAAATTCTTTCTAAATATACAGCAGTTGAACCGTTTGTTCATGTCCACATATAACTGCACTGCACACACCATGTCCATATATAGAACATGTAACTGCACACACCATGTCCATGTATAGAACATGTAACTGCACACACCATGTCCATGTATAGAACATGTAACTGCACACACCATGTCCATGTATAGAACATATAACTGCACACACCATGTCTATGTATAGAACATGAAACTACACATACCATGTCCATGTATAGAACATGTAACTTACACATACCATGTCCATTTATAGAACATGTAACTGCACATACCATGTCCATGTATAGAACATGTAGCTGCACACTCCATGTACTACTGTATAGCATGTAACTGCACACTCCATGTATAGAACATGTAGCCAGCCACAGCAAGGCTCACCTCTCCACATGGAAATCTCCCGCCAGACAAATACAAAGCTGAAGCTCTAGTCAGTAATCACGTTACATGACCATTTCAATGATGGCAGGACGAATATTGTCTCTCTCTATATTGCGGGAAATTCTACTACGTACGTCCCAATGGCTATGCCCGGAATAGTTGTGAACTACATAAAAATGGCGGGCGCCGCAGTAGTATCTCTGTGCTCAGACGGATGAGTTCTAGCTATTCCGCCAGTAATAGGACAAGCTGTCTCTCATTTCTTACGTTCTTAACGCCGGACCTCTAGCGGCTGACTATGATGTAGGAGGACTGTGTATTGCTCTACCTGATTGGCTAGATGAAGTGCCAGTCAGTCTATCTGGGAGCTGATGGGAGGTGATTGCAGCCAGTGTGCCGGCGTGTACTGTGTGCACAGGGCTGGATGGAGCCAGCCTCACCCTGACAGGCAGTAATGTTACCACTGACACCCGTCTTTGATTAACCGGTTCCAGGCATTCTCTGTGTGTGGTTCCCTGGGGGTGGGGACGGAGAGTGCTGGGGCAGTGTGATTGGAGGTTATGATCACAATGCATTGTGCAGCAGAAGACACAGAAGACGGGCTGTATGTAGCGGGTCAGGAGGAAGCGCCATCCGGACAGGGTGACCTCCGTCAGCGGGAAGAGCTGGTTGCACTGGACAAAAGAGATTCCATGAAAGGGCCCATTAGTGCCGCCAGTGTGTCCTGTAATGGAGAGGCTGGGGCACCACTCTCCAGCCCTATAGAGCCTACGGATACCATGGTTCCTCCAAATATGGAACCTCTCAGGTCCGTGGCAGAACAGTCCCCCGAGAAGCGACGGCTGGACCTGAGCAAAGACTTGCAAATGAGAGCGTTCACTTTATGCAGAGAGTACCTAAGGGGGGCCTGGAGAAGCATCGAGCCGCATCAGATGAGAGTGTCTGTGGTCAGGTAAATGTGTACCCTGGGAGAATGGCAGCTGACATGTGGCATCGCCCTTTGGCCCACTTATCATTCAGTATTTGAGGTAAAATTCCCGAAAACACACGTTTTCGGGGGTTTACCTCAAATACTCAGTATCCCCTGGATGTATGAATGAGGGACCGCAGCAGGTATCTCCGATACCTGCTGTGATCCCTCCATTGCCGCTGGCAGCTGCCTCCCCCATAGGTTTCTATAGGGGATGCGATGCTGCCAAATATATCAATATCGGGAATGCGAAGCATTCCAAATATTGGCCCCAGCAGCTAACGGCATCTGAAGATAACGTTAGCCGCTGTAGTCTATGGCAATTTACCGCATATCAGCCCCTCATGTGCAGTCCGCGGGATTGCCCATGCGCAGGAGCCCCGACTCCCCACCGGAGACATCGCAGGGATGCGGAGCCCATCTTCCTGCATCTCCCGGATAATACATCTAGCAGATAGGATCGCATTTTGCAATGCGATCAGGGGCGTTACTGGAATGCCCTGATCGCATTGCAAAAGCGATCCTTGATAAGTGGGGCTCTGAGTGATACAAACCTAGTGCTCAATCCAATTAGGTGCGAATGGCGAGTAGTGAGTTTGTTTCTTGAAACTCACACACTTCGCAGCGATGCGTGCTCCAGAGAATTCTCCAATTCAATTAAAAATGCCTATTCGCACTACTTGCAGCGGAGGGGTGTGAATTGACTGCCAAATGAGATTTGCGAGAAATGCATAAAAATTTGGAGAGACCATCGTGGACCCTCCAAAATGGATATTTTCGTTAGCAGGACCGTATAGAAGGCTGTTTGTGGGCATTAGGAAGGTACTGTAGGTTTTTAAATGGTGTCAAATGGCTGATTTGTGTTTTTTTTGAAAATGAAAGAAAATGATAAAAAGCAAACTTTTTTTCGTTTAATCTCAAACAAATTAAATGAAAAATGAAAAAAAAAGTAGGAAAAAAGGTGATTTTGGGGTACTTTGAGGGCACCTAGAAACATTAAAAATGTATAAAAACAATTATTTTTCAATTAAAAGTTAAATTTGGGGTGTCTAAACTAACGAAAAAGTTGATTTTGGGGTAATTTGATCTTTTTTTTTTTTTTTTACCCCCAAAAAAGACATGTAATTATTGAACTAATTAAGCTAATTGTAAACTTCCAATTGCCTAATTGGTCATTAGGGGGGGTTGTCCAAGGGGTTCAGCACAGTATCCCAACATTTTAACCTTAAAATAAAGATTTTCCTTCCCATCTCTCAGGGAGGTGCGAGTGGAAACTTGCAAATTCAGTCTGACTGATTCAGTGCGAGTTGCTAATTGGATTGCAAAGTGAATTCGCTATGCGAATTCAAAGTGAAAATAGCAACTCGCATCTCGCAATTTGCACCTAATAGGATTGACACCCTAGTGTTCATTCTAGCACCCTGCCTCTGTCACAATTTGTGCACTTACTCTTTCCTGCAAAGGGTGTCTCTCCCTCCTCTGGTGCTGCTAGCACACACTGGTCTGTATCTCTAGTTTGTTTGATCAGTGGAGTGTGCTAGAAGAACCAGAGCAGAGAGTGACACCCCAGGCAGGAAAGAGGAACTGCACGGGTTGTGACAGGTGCAGGGTGCTAGAATGAACACTACAAACCACTGGGTTCTGAGGGACATCTCTGGGTAATGTACAGGAATTTTACTAGGAATATTCCAAATTTGTTTTTCACAAAATATAACATTTCTGTATATATGCACATTGCATACTGTATAAATTATACACTTCAAACTATTTACAGCTCGTAGATCTTACATGTCACACTGGGCCTGATTCAGAGGTGGACACAAAGGCCATCGGTGCTGCGTCTTCTTACAAGATAAGTTATGCAAAAGTCGCAGCCACCGGTCACACCATCGAACCTCTGAGCAACTCTTCGGTTGCTCAGCATACCGATTGCATGTAAGACGCTGGGGTCAGTGGTAGGGCCGTTTTAAGAGAGGAGAGGGCCTGTGTGCAGACTCAGTGCGGGCCCCCTCCTCCCTAGCGGTGCTGCAGCTGGTGGTTCAGCAGTAGATTCGGGCTTAGTGCCAGAATCTGCTGCGTGTGCGTGGGTCTCCTGGAATATGACACCCGCTACGATTTCCCAGGGACGGCAGTACTGCGCATGCGCGAATCACAGGGAGAATGGTCGCAGTAATTTTCCCAGTGGCTTTTGCTGCTCTGCTGCACCTGTCCGGCACTGCAGAGCAGCACTACCGGAGACAACTGACAGGTAAGTATAAAGAGTTAATGGGTGCAGTGTGGGTCCCTTGGACCAGGTGCACCACACACCCTGCTCCCAATATAGATACGCGCCTGGTCAGTGACCCTTTGTCCGAAGACACAATCGCTGGCTGGGACATGCCCCCAAAATGGTTGCAACACGCCTGCTTTTTGTCGCCACTGCCCTGTTACGTACCCCAAGCGGTCGCTGTCTGTAAATCATTCTGCGTCCTATTCCACACTGGGACCACCGTCACAAGACCATTGCGGCACATGTGTACGCAGCACAGTAGACAAAATATCGGCCAGTTGCGAAAGTATAAAACTACACCAAACTCTAAATCAGGCCCCCTGTCCTGATCCGAGCATATGCTGGTGGTAGTTGCAACGTATCTTCTTGTAGCGTGCTACAATGATTAATTCTATTTTTTCATGGGATTACTGCTTCAAGCAGCTAAACCAGGGCACTATGAGAGCACTCTATACAGATGTGTCCTCAGACAACTAGCCTCCTTGTGTGCTAAACAGCCCTTCTGGTCACGCCATGCTGTGGCGTAACTCATAGCGCCGAGCATCTTTTGACTTCTTACCTTCAAAAGCGTCCTATTTGCACAAAGATGCGAATTGTTAGCACAAGCAGCTTCTACTGATTAAAATGATAAGCAGCATGCCTATATTCTGTGTGCGACTGCGGGTGTATCTGTATGTGAAATGCTACGTTACAGTGTTAGTGGCTATAACACTAACGTAGCACTTCATATGCAGATACACCCACAGATGCTCTAAAAGACGCTCGGCGCTACCGAGTCACATGGAACTTCCACGTTATGTGTAGCGCGACTTGTAGCGCACAGAGGATAGTTTTATGTGGACACATTTGTATGCAAGAATAGTAAGTTATTCTACAGATATAAAATAAAACCATCTCTCAATAGGGATGGCCATCAAATAGTGGCAGCATTGCCACCATCGCAACATTCTTTACAATGGTATGTAGCCATTGCAAAGTATAACTATAAGGTTGAATAATGAATTTAGAACTTTCTGTTATCATAAATTAGTTAAAGCTTAAAGTTGATTCTAGTAAAGTAAAATAAAAAAATATAGTAATTGTTACAAAAAAATGACAATGTACTTGTGATGGAACGGGACTCAGACAAAATACAAAATCCTTCCGAGGTATCATAACTTTAAATGTCTGTAAAATTAGTCCGGGCTCTTCTGCCATCATCACTTCCCGCAGGAATGGATGTAATGAGCCATTGGAAACCAGCAAACAATGGTGGCAATTATCTCAATCCCGGCATTGATTGGAAAAGGCATTACAACATCAACGGTTGCCAACCACCTGTTTCGATTGGCCATCCCTACATGTCAATATAATGTTCTTTATATTCATATTCAGTTTATAAGTAGCGCGGTTGTCAAGTACAGCACAAACCTAATTGATTATTAGGCAGTCAGGAATAATAGAAGATATAAGTCCCTGCTCTTCAGTATTGCTGGGACCTATTCCTCTGGAAACCACAACAGTGTTAGGCTGAAACTCCCATTTTACTACATTAGCGAAAATAATATAATGATTACCTTGTTCATGAGTGGCAGTGCCACATTTAGAAGTACTATAATTTCTGGATGCATAGGCACAATGCACCCAATTTGGATGGGTCTAGTTAGTAGTATGCTTCTTATTTTCACCTGCTCCTTAAATATCCCAATACATTTTCTTATTTCATGACATTATTTGATGGTATCAATCTGTCCCACAATTACATATATATATATATATATATATATAATATATATATATGTATGTATGTGTAGAACATGCCTGCACCCCTCCTATTAAATACCTTAGAGTGAACAGCTCTGCCTGCAGAACAAACATGCATATATACATATGGAGGGGTTGGGTATGGATTGCCGGCGGTCGGGATGCCGCTGGTCAGAATACTGGCAACGGAAGCCCGACACCCATAAGGAAACAAGGTAAGTCTAACCCTAATCCCTACCCTAACCCTCCCTCCCAGGTGCCTAAACCTAAACTCCCCAGTAGTGCCTAAGCCTAACCTTCACCTCCCTGCACCCTAAACATAACACTCCCTTACTGGTACCTAAACCTAACCTCCTTCCCTAGTGCTTAAACCTAACATTCCCTTACTGGTACCTAAACCTAACCTCCTTCCCTAGTGCTTAAACCTAACCTCCCTGGTGCCTAACCCTAACCCTCCCCAAAGAGCCTAACCACGCACCCTAACCCTCCCCTAACTGGCGATACTTAACCTTGGTCTAAAAACACTGAAGCAGCAAACTTTGTGAAAACCAATACTTGTCATTCTCAAAACTTTTGGCCATGGCTGTAGTCAGTCTACTCTAGTACCTGCTATATCTACAGCTTTTTCATTCTGCACATCCTGACGTTTGGCTCTGTCTTGTGTTTACAAGGCAGGTACAAAGATTACAGATTGCTGATCAGTTGTTTTCATAGGGCATGCCCTATCATAATCCAATGTCCAGAACTTCCTTCTGTTACCCAGTATAATTAACCTGACACTAATGCTTATTTCTGTCTTTTGCAATATGTTTTACTAATGTAGGATACATAACAGTAATACAGAATAGAAAATTGCTTTGTTGTCATGTAAACTAGGTGAACGGTCTTTTAATACTTTATTAACAATGACACAATGTTAATCCTTTACGTAGGATTATGACAGTTTTGCATCACTCTCAGTAAATTTGCCAGGTGCTGTAACACAAATTTGTAGGAATGCGGTTAAAATGCCGACAGAGGGGAATCCGGTGGTCTGAATGCCAGTGCCAAAATCCCGGCGCCAGCATCCCGACCGCCGGAATCCCGAAGGTAAGTACCGGAGTTGGAGGAGGGTTAGGGTTAGGCACTAAAGGGGCAGGATTAGGTTTAGGGTGAGGGGAGGGGGAGGTTAGGTTTAGGCCCTGGGGGGAGGTTAGGGTCAGGCATCGGGGAGGGAGGGTTAGTTTAGGGAGAGGGGGAGGGTTAGGATACCGACCGACAAAGTGACGGTATTCTAACCCTGTTGGGAGGATGGCGGCGTCAAGATTCTGACCATCGGTATCCCGAATGCCAGCATCCCGTACCTATACCAATTTATAATATCATGCAAAATAACTTCTAAAACAAACAATAATTAGTTAATCCTGTACAATTGCATGTCATCATGAATGTCTGTAATATTCTTATCATTCTAATTCACAGCCTTATTATTTGTCACCATCACCTCCATTACACGGTCTTTCACTTAGTACAGTCTTCAGTACTCTGCAAACCTCTAGAAGTTAGCTGAACTATCCAGTTTGCTGGTCATCAGGGGAAGAATAAAATAATCTATAGCAAGTGATATACTGAAAACAACTTACAGCACAGCAAATCACCACATTCCAAGCTACCCCCACCTTGAGATTGTAACCTAGAGATGCTTCTTAAGGTGCATACAGACATGGTGATCGATAGCGATATCAATTGTTTTTTAAGTCATGGTAATTAATGGGTGCCCAATGTTGCAATTCAATTGTTTGTGGGCGCCTATTAACTGTTGCACACAATTAAACTGGGTTTAGCCATGTAAAACGCGTAAACCCATCTAAAGTCAAGATTAAGGCGCCCAAACGACAGGCTTTTCACACATTTCTGCTCAGTTCTATTCGCGCAAATATAAAAAGTATAAATGTCTTTTGGGAGAGCTACTATGTATGATGGGTTTGTTAATAGAATCTGACATTGGGTAACCAATGAGAGAAAATGCTATTATCAAAGCAAAACACAATTGAGCTATTAATTTGTTATGAATACAAAGTTTAAATATGGAAAGTTAGGCTGGGAACACTGGTAGTTCTGTTAGTATAAAATTACTGGGGCAAGGCATGTTGGGCCTGATTCAAAGTTGTACGCTATTAGCATTGCTGCTGCATCTTTGGACACAGCAAGGTACACTTCTTACTAGACGATATTTTGAACGATATCGTTGTCTTTCACTATATTGTCCAGTTTTTACACAAAAACGATGAACGATAACGACCAACGATGCGCGCTCCCGCAGGTCGTTGGTCTTTGTCGTTCATCGCCCAAACCTGCAGGCCAACCTGACGATATTGTCAGATTTTTGCATGCTCGGGGATGAGGGAGGGAGCCCGGCACTGAACGATCTCGTGCATGATATAGTTCAGTGTGTGTGCTCAATATCGTTAACGACATTGAGCACACATCTACCAGATCTATATCGCTTATGGAGCGAATCGTCTAGTGTGTATGCACCATTACACTGCTGCTTGTGCCTATGGGCCATTCCATGTGACGAGTGGGACAGTTTTATACAATTAAACTTAAGTCCCATTCTGTGAATAAGGTTGAATAATGAATCTAGAACTTAATAAGTTAAAGCTTAAAGTTGATTGTAGCCAAATAAAAGTTAAAATAAAAGATTGTATTTTTTTTTTTTGCAACAATTACTTGTGACGGAACGGGGACTACAAAATCCTTCCAAGGTAACATAACATTAAACTTCTGTGAAATTAGACCGGGCTGGGCTCTGATTTTTCCTGTGCAGGGTAAGCAGACCGAATGGTTTAATAATATATTCATCTACATACAGTGTTTTGCAAAAGTATTCACCCCCTTGGCTTTTTACCTTTTTTGTTACATTACAACCTGTAATTAAATTTGTTTTTAATTCTGAATTTTATGTGATGGATCTGCACAAAATAGTCTAATTTGGTGAAGTGAAATGAGAAAAAAAATGTATAAAAAAGAATTTTTATAAATAAAATTCTGAAAATTGCCATGTGCATATGTAATCACCCCCTTTGCTATGAAGCCCCTCAAAAGTTCTGGTGCAACCAATTACCTTCAGAAGTCACATAATTAGTGAAATGAAGTCCACCTGTGTGAAATCTAAGTCTCACATGATCTGTCAGTATAAACACACCTTTTCTGAAAGGCCCCAGAGGCTGCAACACCACTAAGGAAGAGGCATCACACCATGAAGACCAAGGAGTTCTCCAAACAAGTCAGGGACAAAGTTGTTGAGAAGTACAATTCTGGGTTGGGTTATAAAAAAAAAAATATCCAAATCTTTGATGATCCCCTGGAGCAACATCAAATCCATAATCATCAAATGGAAAGAACATGGTACCACAACAAACCTGCCAAGAGAGGGCCGCCCACCAAAACTCACAGACCGGGCAAGGAGGGCTTTAATCAGAGAGGCAGCACAGAGACCAAAGGTAATCCTGAAGGAGCTGCAGAGTTCCACAGCAGAGACTGGTGTATCCAAAAAACCATTATTTAGTGATAAAATTAAGTAGACACGATTTGAGTTTGCCAAAAGGCATGTGGGCAACTCCCCAAATGTATGGGGGAAGGTGCTCTGGTCAGATAAGACTAAAATTTAAGATTTCGGCCCCCAAGGAAAACGCTATGTCTGGCGCATACCCAACACATCCCATCACTCCAAGAACACCATTCCTACAGTGAAACATGGTGGTGGCAGCATCATGCTGTATGGAAGTTTTTCAGCATCAGGGACTGGGAAACTGGTTCAAGTCTAGGGAAAGATGGATGGTGCTAAATACAGAGATATTCTTGAGCAAAACCTATTTCAGTCTGCCTGTGATTTGAGACTGGGGTAGAGGTTCACCTTCCAGCAGGCCAATGACCCGAAGCATACTGCTAAAGCAACACTCGAGTGGTTTAAGGGGAACATTTAAATGTATTGGAGAGGCCTAGTCAAAGCCCAGGTCAGACTTGAAGATTGCTGTGCACAAGCGGAAACCATCCAACATGAAGGAGCTGGAGCAGTTTTGCCTTGAGGAATGGCCAAAAATCCCAGGGGCAAGATGTGGCAAGCTCATAGAGACTTATCCAAAGTGAGTTGCAGCTGTAATTGCCGCAAAAGGTGGCTCGACAAAGTACTGACTTTAGGGGGGTGAATAGTTATGCACGCTGAAGTTTTCTGCTATGTTGTCCTAAATGTTTGATTCACAATATAAAAAAAAACAAAACACACAACTTCACAGTTGTAGGAATGTTCTGTGAATGAAATGATGCACACCTTCAAACAGTCCATTTTAATTCCAGGTTGTGAGGCAACAAAACATGAAAAATGCAAAGGGGTGAATACTTTTGCAAGGCACTGTATTTGTTCTTTGTAAATAAAAAAACAAGTGTTTGGTGACAGAGTGTGACATCTAGTGTGACAGCAAAGGACATGCGCATTTTCGTTGTCTAATGTAGCATAAACATAAACCACACAGTTAATTATTTTATATATATTAGTAGTAAATGTACTAAGTATGTGTACACAAATGTATATTATTGAGTCATCACAAACTTTTTAAACATCCTCTTGAAATACTGCTATTCACGTGCATTTGTTTCCAATAGAGGCTAACTTCAGGATTAGCCTTTACAGAAATACTAGTGTTGCCACATATCACTTCACCAGTATAGTAAACACTGATATTTTTTTAAAGCAAATTTACCTTAAAAAATAAATAAATTGCAAAATCATTGCTTTTTCCTCAGTTTGGTTTCACTATCTATGGAATGGCCCCTATGACTCTGTCCTAGATTTGCAGCGGTTCCAGTCAACATTCAGGATGTTGACATGTTTAGAATGTCGGTATCCACAATGTCAACATTGCGAATGTTGACAGTAAGATTGTTGACGTGAAATTAGGGTGAGGCTGCAATTAGGGTTAAGATTGGTCTACGGTTAGGGTTAGCTTAAGTTTAAAATAGTACTGTTGACGTGACTATCTACATTGTGGATGTCAACATGTCATCTTTTGACATTTTGAACATGTAGACATGCTGAATGAAGCTCAATTGAGAAATATTCTAGGTGAAAAATGTAAAATTTCAAGAAAGAGGTTGTGCTAACGTTATAGGAGGTTGCACAGTCACCTCTTTGCTCACCTAGACACACTTCTGGTTTGCAGATCTGTCTCCTAAGCACAGACAGAAGGCATACTGCATGCATCACTCATTTGTCATTCCATCTTCTGTACCGGGGGCTAGGCAATCCTTGGCACTAGTATCTCAAGGTGCCAGTCGAAGATGGTTTGAGTGGCACCTGCAGGGTAAGTCCCTCTCCTAGGCGTGTATGGTATATGTCCACCTTACGAACATGTCGACAACATTTTAACCATGCTGACATTTTCGAATGTCAACATGGTGATTCGTTTTCAACCTAACCAGAAAAAAGTATCATCACAAAGGAAAGCCTCTATCATTTTTAGTACCATCTTACTTTTGTAAATGTTATATTGGTTGTGGCACTCTCAAAAAATGTTTGGCTTGTAATATTGGACGTCTTGCACCCAAATAGAATAAAATTGCCCACCCCAGTTCTATACGGTCTTCTTTTCTTAATCTGTAGTATTCTGTGGAGTTTGCACTGTTTTCCTATTACAGTTCCAACCTTCTGGTGCAGCTTTGCTGTATGGGCCTGATTCAGAGATGATCGCTATGCAACACAGCAGCTGCGTCTTTGGACACAGCTACTGTGTGCATATATGTTAATGCTACATGAAGTTTCTAAAGGGAAAAGTCAGGACTAGGAAGTCTGCATCGGAAGACACAGACCCTGACCTCTGCACTCCCACAAAATGGAGGCGCCACACCTCCGTATTGTGGAACGGTCCCTGTCTCCGCCTATTCCCCACCCTCAAGCTGTGGCGTCCAGAGCACTGTGACCGGGGTCATAGTGACAATACAGCACATGTGCACTGCGTCCCTAGTGCATGCACAGACCACACAACATCAGATTTGTACCACAAACAATCGCGTTTGCGTAAATGTCTGAATGAGGCCCTATGTTAGGGACTGGCGTCTTTTAGTGAGTCACTGCTGTTTTTGCCCCTACCCTGTGACCTCCCAAAATATTTATTTTTAAACGTGTTTGACTACTCCCATGTACAGTATATGACTAAATCAGACAAGTCCACATCCTTAGTGCTTGAGACAAAAGATTGATTCCTATGGGATGCAATAAGTATGGATGAGCGATGATTCTCCACTAGTCTTAATCCATGTCTGAATGTTCCCAATAAGGAGCAGAAGTTACATAAAAGTAAATTCTGCTTAAAGTGGAAATTTTATATCCAAGCACTTGTTCACATAGTTACAATATCTATGCTCCATCGGTTATAATATATTTATCATTGTATTTTTATCATTTGTCTTTCAGTGGTGGGCTTAGTAACCTGCTATACAAGTGTAGTCTCACAGACACAGTGCAAACTCAATCTACAGAGCCACGGCAAATTCTCCTGCGGATTTATGGAGCCATCCTGCAGGTGATGTATTGGTTTGCTTACTGTAGAGGAAAACATTTCATAGTGTTGCAGCTCATTTCCATTGGCGTTACTCTGTTTTTTGAAATGTGGTCTTTCACCATTGGTTGTGGTCAAGCTAGCCAAGTAATATTACATGATAAGATACATTCAGGTCTGTAGATTATTATGTTTTGTGTTAAGTGCTGAAATATATATATTTACTGTGTGTAGTAATTTTAAGTATTTTCTAGCTGACTATTTTATTCTGCAAAT
Organism: Taudactylus pleione; assembly: GCA_031769625.1. Classification (NCBI taxonomy): domain Eukaryota; kingdom Metazoa; phylum Chordata; class Amphibia; order Anura; family Myobatrachidae; genus Taudactylus; species Taudactylus pleione. The sequence continues at coordinate 37,125,375 of JAUIMM010000018.1, read as the reverse complement.
ATTATATGTTAAATGTGGACATGATGTGCTAGGAGTGAGGTATTTGCTATAGGATTTGTATTTACTGTACTTTTTGCTGTACTTCTTGCAGGGTGTGGACTCTCTTGTTTTGGAGAGCGTTATGTTTGCAATACTTGCTGAGCGTTCACTAGGCCCACAGCTGTATGGCGTGTTTCCACAAGGTCGGCTAGAGGAGTATATTCCGGTGAGAAGCTGAACTTGGAGGAAAAGGGGAGGGTTATGAGCTTTGGTATCATCACACCTGGCCGAAATTTAATTTGACTCAGTATTTATTTTTTGTTTTTACAAAAACATCAAAACAAACAAAACACATGCCAAGTGGATGGGTGGATGTTGGTTTTATTATACCATATTACTATTGTGACAAGTAACTTGGAGTTAATTATTATGGTAATAGATTTATTAATTCATGTAGGTAAAATTTTTATATCTGGCTAATCCTCATAGTTTTTGGGAAATTATATGCCCCAGATTGTATGTTGTTATTTTTAGGGATGAGTTTGTGGCGTGGTGCTCCCTGGGTTGGTATGGCTGGACTGCTTTGGGGTGGCACACTATAACACTCCATTTAGCACTTTCTTAACACTTATTTTTCTATTAATACTACTTTATTTAGCATTTTAATTACACCCTTCACCTGTGTATCACCCTTTAACATATAGCTTTTGATTTATTAATATTATTATTAACACTTACTAATACCTTAATCTCTCACTGGTGTGCTGTCCTGGGGTGGCTGGCCTTTGCTGGCTTTTTGGGGTTCCGCGCCCCAGACTTTGACTTAGAAGTAGGAACCTCCAGTAATCAGAGAAGCCGTGACGTGGCCTGGAGACTTAGCCATATTTTTGCAAATATATGCAACTGAGATCTCTGAATTATCTACACCATGTAGTTTTTCAAATCCTATTGCTGATATCATTCTCAATGCTGGGGGATAACCTTTGCTGTTTCTTATATAGACTAACCCCTCCCTTTCATGCACTAAGGTGATTGAGCAGCTACCAATATGCATTGTAATCCTCATAGTTACAGTATTTGTAGTAGTTGCTGTCATATGCAATCCTTGTGTCATTGGTTCAGTTTTAAACTTGTAGTGGGTCTGTAAGCTCTTAGGGGTGTACCCCCTGTGGCACATACAAAACCGTGCAATAAATATTATTTCAGAACTAGCCGGGTCAGATAAGCCCTAAGGTAAGGGTTTTATTACAGGACACTAAGTGTATAGTACTTTTAGGACTATAAGTCATTCTGTTGCACAAGACATATATCAGAAGATGGCCAATAAACTGGACATTAAATTTCCCCTACTGACTAGATCAGTATCCCAAAAACACCAGTTAGACTGTAATCACCTTTGGTATTGACAGTCAGCAGGTTGAGGTCAATGAAAGATACCTGCAGTTAATGCAAGTACATGAAGATTGCATTGTCCAATAGACATTGCATTATCAGAATATTCAGTATATTACACAAGTCAGGTAGTAAGATACTTGTCTGGATCCGGCCAACATGACCAAAACACTTTTTACAATTACCTATATAATTTATTGCAGAAATAACATATTATCATTCTGCTATATTCAACAGGTATTCTACTGTATAAAGGTACTGTGCATATTTAATGTTGGGGTGATAGGCCGCGTTTATTGGCACAAATTAGTATTGGGATAGAAATTCTGTGAACAATATTAACTTGCTGGTTTAGATAAAAATAGAATTAGAAGTGTTCAGAAGAAATTCTATAGATAGTGATAAGATATGCACCAAGATTAGGTGCTATTTGTGCAGATAATAACTGTATATGGTTATAAGCAGTTAATAGTTAGACGCCTGGAAGGGTAGAAACTGTGCGTTTGAGATAAGAAAATTTGGATGTTATTTTTTTTATAAAAAAAAAAGAATGAAATCCTACAACATATTTTATTGTTTGGTTCTCTCTGTATCCAGAGTCGCCGACTGGTGACTTCTGATCTTAGTGTCCCAGATTTGTCCAGTGAGATAGCAGTAAAGTTGGCCAGATTCCACAAGATGGAGATGCCATTCAACAAAGAACCAGTGTGGTTGTTCAGGACTATGGAAAAGTAAGTTCTTGAGCATTGCAAAATGCATACATACTAATGTCACCTCTTTGTAATATTAATCCATAATAAATAATGCATCACCAATTGTCCTGACTGTCAGGATTTTCTAATGTCGCATTATTGGCCACAACGGACAAGGCATTTTGAGAATCAGGATACATTTTTAAGATGGAAATATATTGCAACATAATCTAGATTTTACTTTCCTACTGAATTTAGTAATAGTTGTCATTGACACTGACATAATGTATACCATATCCTCATGCTGAGGAAGTTTATTTGTCTTTCTACTGTATAGCATTTAACTTCTTTGAAGACTATTATTTATAGATAAATGTAGTTCTATAGTGGGACACGCACAGACATAGGGAACCCAGCCTATGCTCCCCCTGTCAGCTTTCAAGTGCTTGTATTTAATTTCCCACTGCATCTTTTTTCTGTTTCTGTACTGTGTTATGCAGCCTTCTAATATATATGTTCTGCCTTGTATTCCTTTATAGGTACATGTCTCAGATTTCCTCTTTTTCTTTCACACAAGTAGCTCTTGTGGAGAAGTTTAACAAACTGAAGAGTTTTCATTTGGAGGAAGAAATGCAAAGTCTGAGGTATGACTGTGAAAGATCTTATCTGAATGTGGATGATATCTACATTCCTTTCATGAAGATGTTTTTTAAGCTTGTGTTTTTTAAGCTTGTGTTTATTACTGTACTGTTTGTGCATGACTAGTAAAGACTTAAAGAGGGAGTGGGGAGATGGCAATGAAGGGTCATTTAAATAATAATCGTTTGTGTTTCAATACCTATTACCAGCCAAGATTTGCTTTAATAAGTATATGTTTTATCACTTCTGTCCCTAGTAGTTTCATATTTCATCCTCTGTTTGTCTCCATCTGTATAGACGCCTGCTGGAATCCACACCATCTCCTGTTGTGTTCTGCCACAATGATGTTCAGGAAGGTATGAGACCAACTTCCCGGGCTTTCCCTTCTTTAAGCTGGACACACACTGATAGATATGTAGCCTGTACGTTTAAACGGGCAATATATCTATAGTGCATGGCCGGGTGTGTACAGGGTATATATTTGTGAACAAAGTCTTTCACAGCAGTGGCGTAACCAGGGCAGGTTGGCTGGGGTTTGTGCCCTGGACGCTGTCAGACCGGTAGCGCGGAGAGAGGGTGGGCGGTGTCGCTGCCGGCCGCGGTCCACGGTCCGGTAAAGTCAGTGTAGTGCAGTCCGCACTACACAGCAACGCACACACCGGCACCGGGTAGTACACTCATACTACCTGGCGGCGGTGTGTGAGTTTCAGCAGCCAATGAGAGTCACGACAGACTTTTGTGCTTCGCCTTTCGGCTCCTGCAGTGGGTGATAGGAGAGACGTCATGACCGGACGGGGACACTGTATCTCTACTGGGGGGAACACTACTGAGGGCACTGCATGGGGGGATCATTACTGGGGGCACTGTGTAAGGGGCACTACTGGGGGCCTGCATAAGAGGGAGCACTGCATACTGGGGGTACTGTATAAGGGGCACTACTGGGTACCTGCACAAGAGGGACCACTACTGGGGGCACTGTATAAGGGGCGCTACTGGAGGAACTGTATAAAGGGCACTGTATAAGGGGGACCACTACTGGGGGCACTGCATAGGGGGGGACTGTATAAGGGGCACCACTGGGAGCACTGCATAAGCGGGACCACTACTGGAGGCACTGTATAAGGGTGCACTACTGGAGGCACTGTATAAGGGGCACTACTGGATGCAGTGTATAAGGGTGCACTACTGGGGGAACTGCATAAGGTGCACTGTATAAGGGTGCACTACTGGGTGTACTGTATAAGGGGCACTACTGGGGCCACTGTATAAGGGGCACTACTACATGGGGCACTGCTACTGGGGACATGGCATAAGGGCCACTACTACAGTGGGCATTGCAAGAGGGGCACTACTATTGGGGGCATTAAGGTGCATATGGAATGGAAAGGAATGTTCCCAGAGTGACGAGAAACGGGGGGGGGGGTGTCATGTTGACACGCCCCACTCTTCAGTGGCCACACCCCTTGTTGCATGTGACCATGTCCACTCTTCAGGGCACGCAAATAGGGATGGGGGGCTCCATTTTTCATCTTGCCCTGGGCTCCAAATACCCTAGTTACGACACTGGTTCACAGACATATTTGATCTGCTGTGCAGCAGAGGAGATAGCCGATATATCTGAAATATATATGGGTCATCTGCTGGTGCATACAGGTGACGCGCCGATCGCCCGCACACATGCTGCAGGACACAGTGGTGATTGACAGCTCAATTGGGTGGGCAATTTAAATGCCCGCCCATTTGAGCTGTCAAGTCCGGCACATCGGGCAGACGAATACACTTACCAATCGTCAGATTGGCCGAATGGCCGATCCGTCCACATAGCTTTAGTCTATTGCCATCTGCTATTTGTTCTACCAAGCAATGTAAACACTGCCTTTCAGCAGGTCTAGTATCCGTATGATGTTACATGTGTACTTTCTGTACCCGGGTGATTGGAATGTAAAGAGGAAGCTCTGTTTCAAAAGATTTCGTCATTTTATTGAACATGTTTTGTGTATTTAAAACAACAACTAAAAGAGAAGATAAGTTTTGCACTGTGTTAGGTCATATGAATAACTGACTATCCAAGCACTGTTGATTGATGAAGTTCAGAGGTACAAGCTATAATTTCCCTAAATACAGGATGGATGTGAGCTCTTTTGGCACCTTTTTTGGGAATGTCTGAATCCAGAGCTTCTGAGTTTCTGTAACATAACCTGCATTAACAATACTGAGTAGACACTCATCTTCTGCTACCCAAAGTCTGATACCAAATAAATGTATGGAACTTAATGTGGGCACATATAAGTAAGTAAATGTTTTGACCTACTGTACACTCATAACAAACAAACAGAGAGAAGAAAGAACAAACAAAGTCCTAGTGGGTTATCACACCGAGTAAACTAGTTTTATTAATTAAACTGTCATGACCCGGCCCTGGGTATCCTCAGTCGATGACTGAGAGTCAGGGAACTAGGATGTGGAGAAAGCAGCAGGCGAAGAGGATGGATATAAGTCTTCCTCATCAGTTAGATCCGGGTGTTGGCGAGACCTGACCAGAGGCGCGGAATCTAACTCACTGGGGGTTTTCACTAGTGACTCCTCCAATTGGGATATGGGTTTTGCAGCATCCAAGGAGCAGATTGCGGCCCCCTGGTCAGGTACCCGGGAAATAGAAGACTAGGTGACAGGAATAGATGATAATGGAACTAGCAGTAGTGGAAATGAAGAGAGGATTGTACTGAAGAATATCACTGGGGTCAGCACTGGTAAATAGCACCGATGATTCGTACTGGAGAATATCACTGGTGATTGATACACAGGGTATAGCTGAAGAACACCACTGGAGATTGATACGCAGAATGCCACTGAAGAATATCTTTGGAGATCAGTACGCAGATTAGTACTGTAGTATATTACTGGAGATCAGTACGCTGATTAGTACTGAGTATATCACTGGAGATCTGTATGCAGAATAGTGCTGAGAAATATCACTGGAACACAGCGTGGAGACTGGAACGATGCTACAGCAAACAGTCACTGAAAGTAGTGAAGTTGTTCAGGTAACTTCCTGTTCCTGGAGTTTAGCTATATACCACCAGGTAGCTGGTCATAGGAGGAGAGAATCAGCCGAGTGACCGCAGGGCTACCATTGGAGGAAAGTCCAGTCAAGTGATGCAGACAACATGGCGGCGCCCATGACTGCAGCCGCGGAAACTACACAGTGGAGCAACGCAAGAAAGTCTTAGCAGACCCCGGGGGAATACTCAGCGTGCCACCCGCCGCTGCACCTGGCATCTGACCGCCCGGGAGATCAGGGGAAGCCGGCGCTGTGGTGAGTAGTGGTCGATCCCAGGCCACATCCTGACATAATCCAGATATTGACAGTAATCTCAGTATAACCCAGGGCTGGTTGCCCTATTGGTAAAATCAAAAAGATTCTGTAATGCCGAAGCAATCTGACAATATGAGAGATGTGAATGAAAGCAAAAATATATGTGGAGGAAAAAAAGAAGGTAAAAGGACACTCTAATTAAAAGAAACACCTACTCTCAATAACTGAACAATATCAAAATGGGGAAATATAGATCCAGATTATTTGCTTATTCTTCCTCCACTAGAGGCCACAGGGATGACACTGGATAAAGCCTGCAGAGGAGAGTTTGGGCACCAAATACTTAATGAAAATTACCCACAAGCTCAGACTCCTCTCCTCTGAGTTTTGTGCCAGCAGGAGCTGGGCACCACTTTATAGGTGGGCTGCTTTAGGTGGTCCCCCACAGTTTATTTTATTACTTTTTACAACAGCGCCAGTAGCCGCAGCACTGGCAACTGGGTCAGCACTCACTGGAGACCAAGTAAGGTGGCTCCCTGCATGCAGGGAGCCGCAGGTTTACAGCTGTTACCGCCGGAGCAGGAGATCTCCGGTGGTGCTGGCAGTGGGGGTTCCTGGTCTCCCGCACTTCCCACTAGACCACCAGGGATTTAATATGGAGCAGATGACTGATTAATAGCTGCAGCAGCCATATTCCCTGGGGTTATGCCAGACGCGGGAAGCGGGCGCTTTCCTGGTAGCACCTTCCACAACCCTGGGGCGCGCTTTCCCTCCGTGGCCAGTAAGCCCCAGGCATATTCTCCCTTCTCTCTGCATTCTGCATTTCCTGTCTCAGCGTTGGAGAGAGAAGCTGGGCTCCAGTCTCCTCTCATAGCCTGCTCCCAGCAGCTGCACTAGATTAACTGCTCCTTCCTGCTTATATAGGCTGGTTTGTTGAGCTTCATTGGCCCACATTTCTGCATTGAGTGGCGTGTGCCACAACTTCCCATGGCAGAGCGACCCTGGATGCAGACTTTTGCACAGTCAGTCCAAGGGTTCGTTCAGGTGTCCATGTCCTTTCAACAGATGCTAGATAAGGACAGGGCTCCTAGACGTAGGTCTGCTCCATGTGAAAGCTCCACTACGTTATCGGGCGGAGGTTCGGATTCAGCGGTGTCTTCAGATGTGAGGCAAGTGCTTGCATTACCTCCGATGTTGAGACGTCTTTTGTCCCAGAGGAGGCTATGTCTCCAGTAGACGTAGAAGCTGTTATCAGAGCACTAAAATCCATTCTACTAGTGGGGGCCTCGGAGCTACCTCATAGATCCAAGGCACCTGTTTTTAAGAGGCAGTAGAAGACAGTTGCAGAATTTCTGTCTTCAGCACAGCTAGAAGACCTCCTGGTGGAAGCGTGAATTCACCGTAGTAGGCGCTTTCAGATTTGTAAGTGTATTGCTACCTTTTACCCTCTCCCAGCAGTGGATAGGGCAAAGTGGGAGTCTCCTCCCCCAGTGAATTCCCACATTACTCGTCTTATTAGGTCATCCCTACCTCCAATCCCTAACACGGCATCTCTTAAAGACCCTATGGATAGGAAGTTGGGACATTTTTTTTTTTATAGTCCATTTATGTTAATGCAGGTGCTCTGGCTCGTCCAACACTTGCATCGGCTTGGGTGGCTAAAAGTAAAAAATGGACAACCATAAAGTAAGGAGTAGTCTACCATAAAGTAAGGAATGGACAACCATGTTTTACATTTATGCATGCTATCTATGAGGGTGACCACCTCATCCAAACATTTAGTTATTGTGAGGTTATAATCAACTCTCCAGCGCCTGGGCTCTATTTTTCTTTTCGGCTTGGGTGGCTAAAGCTGTCGGCCGCTGCGCAGGTGCTTTGGAGGAAGGGCTTACCTCTTGCACGCACAGAGGTGATCTGGTCTCCTTGGTTGTGCATGTTAGAGAGGCAGCTTCTTATCTCTCTGAAACAGCCATAGATTTAGGAATTTTGACTTCTAAAATTTCGGCTACTGCAATTGAAGCCAGAAGAGCACTCTGGCTGCTAACCTGTAAGGCTGACACAGAATTCAAAAAAGCCCTGGAAGCCTTTCCCTTTTCGTGTGACGTTCTGTTCGGTCCTGATTTGGACAAGGTAGTGACCACATTAGCATCTAAATCTTTCTTACCGTCAGTCGCCACTCTGAGACCTAGGACTTTAGTCTCTCGTTCCTTTCGTCCGCAGGGCAAAGCCAGAGGTTAAACCATTTCCCAGAAGCCAGGGATCAGCCACTAAAAGCTCCAAGCCCAGAGGTAAGCAACCCTGGGCCACTAGACGTCCGGCTGCCAAGCCAGCGGACAAGCCTGTCGCATGAGAGGGCGGGCCTCCTCCCGGGGGACCTCGGAGTGGGAGGCCAGCTTCTTTGTTTTTCTGCAGTGTAGATGCAGACCACGACAGACGCTTGGGTCAGAGACGTTGTGTATCGGGGCTACGCTCTAAATTTTTGACAGCGTCCGCCTTCCCGGTTCTTTTCTACCAGCCTTCCTACACAGCCAGAAAAGGCAGAAGTTCTCGAGGAGTCTATTCGCTCACTCATGGCCTCAGGGGTTGTTATTTCTGTTCCCCATCCCAGAGAGGGTGAGGCTTTTATGCCAATCTGTTTTTGGTTCAGAAGCGGGACGGCTCTTTTCGACCCATCCTTAATTTGAAACAAATTCCTCCAGATTCCCAAATTCCGCATGGGGTCCCTTCAGTCCATCGTCCTAGCCTTTTAACCAGGGGATTTTATGGTATCATTGGATATCCAGGATGCCTATTTGCATATCCCTATACAAGCCAATTACCAACACTTTCTCAAGATTGCAATACAAACCCGCTATTATCAGTTTCAGGCGTTACCCTTTGGTCTGTCCAAAGCCCCTCGTGTGTTCATGAAGGTCATGGCGGTAATGGCAGCACATCTTCGCCGCAAGGTCGTCAGATTTTGACCGTACATGGACAACTTGCTTTTTTTGGCCCAGTCTCCAACAGTTCTCACAGATCACATCCATCTGACAATGAAGCTTCTACAGTCCCACAGATGGATAATCAATTGGAGGAAATCCACACTATCACCATCCCAGGAGAAGCTCCACCATGGAGCCTTGTTGGATTCCATAGCTCAGTCTTCCTCCCTCTGGACAAGATCGTGATCTTACAAGCCAAAATTCCCACCTTTCTAGGCCAGCGTCTGGTATCAATACACTTGTGCATGCAGATTCTGGGGTTTTTGGTCTCAACGTTAGACATGGTGGAGTATGGTCCGTTCAGCTCCTGGCCTCTCGAAAGGGTCATTCTAAAGCAATGGATCAAGTTTTATCCCAAACCTCAAGGCACAGATTCTCATTCTTCCCCAGGAGGTATGTCTCTCCCTACTGTGGAGGCTTCAGCGCTCACATCTAGACAAGGGACGCCTCTTTTGTATACAGGACTGGGTCCTTCTTATCACCGATGCAAGCCTTCGGGGGTGGGGGGCAGTAACCTGTCACCTAACCTTTCAGGGCCATTGGACGCTTGAAGACAAGGCTCTGTGTCAGGCACAGCACCTCCTTCAGGGAAGTCCGGTTAAGGTACAGTCGGACAATGCAACCACCAGGGCGGCACCCGCAGTCAGGGAGCCATGCAGGAAGTCAGCCAAATTCCTCGTTGGGCGGAGCATCATGTTCCAGCACTGTCTGCAGTCTTCATCCCGGGAGTTCAGAATTGGGAAGCGGACTTCCTAAGTCGTCCGGATGTTCATGCAGGCGAGTGGGCACAGCATACAGACGTCTTCCAACTCCTAGTACACTGATGGGGTCTGTCATACATCGCCATGATGGCGTCTCATTTTAATCATCAACTACCGAGATACTGCTCTTGAACCAGGGATCCAGAAGCTCTCTTGGTAGATGCCCTAGCGGTTCCTTGGACCTTCCCTCTGATTTACGTCTTCGCTCCGATCTCAATGATTCCTCGGGTTCTCCGCAAGTTCAAACTGGGGGAAGGTACTTTGATCCTGGTGGTACCGGATTGGCCTTCTGCTGCGCTGGATTCTGTCTTAAGGTCCGTGTTTCCATCTGGATCTGACCCGTCTCACTTTAACGGGGTGGCTCTTGAGACATCCGTCCTAAGAGCAAAAGGATTCTCCACGAGGGTCGTTAGGACCATGCTGCAGGCTAGGAAGCCTTCTTTGCCACGTATCATTCACCGGGTTTGGCATACCTATTTTTCTTGGTGCAAACTAGGGGTCTTAACCCCAGGACTTTCCGCCTTTCCCGTATCCTTTGCTTTCTGCAGACAGGTCTGGATTTAGGCCTCTGGCTCTCGTCCATGAAGGTCCAGGCTTCGGCCTTGTCTGTTCTCTTCCAATGGCAGTTTGCTCTGCTCCCGAATGTATGAACATTTTTTCAGGAAGTTCTCAACGTTCAGCTCCCGTTCATGTCTCCTGTGGCTCCCTGGAACCTGTCTTTGGTTCTCCAATCTCTCCAGTTGGCTCCCTTTGAACCGTTACAGCTGGTGGATTTGCGCTGACTTCTGTGGAAAACTGTTTTTCTGCTAGCCATTGCATTGTCCCGGAGGGTGTCTGATTTGAGCACCCTATCTTGTCGCTCCTCGTTCCTTATATTTCATTCAGACAAGGCTGTGCTGCTGACCCGTCTGGGCTATTTTCCCAAGGTGGTGTCCCGCTTCCACATAAATCAAGAGATTGTGCTACCTGCTTTCCAGACTGCTGATCCCTCTCAGAGGCTTCCTTAGATGTGGTAGGGGCTCTTCCGCTTTATGTTGAGGACCAGGGAGATTTGCTAGTCAAATTCTCTGTTCGTCTTATATGACGTGCATAAGAGGGTCTGGCCGGCTACTAAATGGACCCTGGGCCGCTGGCTCCATTTCATAATTCGCCAGGCTTGCTCTTTGGAAAAGCTTCCTACCCCTGCCGTGGTGATGGCCCATTCCACCCGGTCAGTCGGGGACTTCTTGGGCAGCATGCTGTGGGGCTTCTGCAGGACAGCTCTGTAAGGCTGCCACATGGTCGTCTGCTCATACATTCATCTGATTTTATGCCTTCGATACCTGTGTGTCCTCGGACGCTGCCTTCTGGTGTCCTGTGCTCGCTGCAGCTAAAGAGCGTCCCTGCCCATAAGGGACAGCTTTGGGACATCCCAATGTCATCCCTGTACCCCCTAGTGGAGGAAGAAGACATGGAGACTTATGTTGCTTACAAGTTAAGTCTCTTTCTTCGACTCCATAGGGGGCACAGGGCACCCACCCTGGCGCACGTGACTGCCAGGGTGTGTTTCCTTGGTGACCTGTCCGGCTGTACTTTCAATGGTTTGTATGGTTCTGTGTGTATTCCGGACTTCCTTCTCCTTCTCTGCCTCGCTCCTGCCGTGGGCTTGCAAACTAAACTCATGGCCTGTGGCTGGGGGCGGGATATAGAGGAGAGGAGCCTGGGCTTGTGGGTAATTTCCATTAACTATTTGGTGCCCAGGCTCTCCTCTCCAGGCTATACCCAGTGTCATCCTTGTGCTCCCTATGGAGTCGAAGAAAGAAACTTAACAGGCAAGAAACATAAACCTCCTTTTTTATACATATAGTATTGATCAATTGTAGTGAGTAGGTGTTTTAAGTGTACTGTAGTTCAAAACATTTACTTAATAAAATGTAATGTCATAGACCTTGTGATATTTTCTGTGTCTGCTTTAGAAGCACTTGTCACACCTAGAGATGTGTCCTCGTATATCTAGCCTGAATACGCCATGCGGTGTGAGACGCCTGTCGCTAGTAAGCCACCAAGTACCATGCGCCTATGCTAGCGCTGGCTGTCTCTTTCACCTGAAAATGCATCTTAGTCACTATGTGATGTATTGATACCCCTAAATCTATATACCCAAAATTTCGCTGTTTAGCGCTACAAGTCGCATAAGAAATAATTGCTTTCCAATCCAATTGTGGTTCCAAAGCACAAAAAGTTATATTATTCAATGAAAAGTATAACGCGCTGTGATCTATACAATTAGCGCAAAAAGCAAGTACATACAAAAGGTACGAGCCAATACATACGCGTGCGCACTGGTCCCAGTATACAGTCGTCTCTCCAGAAGCCTGTGGTCATCCAAGAAGAATGGCTGTATACTATAACCAGTGAGCAGGCTATATACCTTACAGAACAAAGAGACTAGTTAACAGATTTCCATTGGGTCTTGCTCCTGGACATTATGGTACGATGCAAGTCATTGGACAGTTCATACAGCATCACTGGGGGTATGTCCCAGTTCCTCAGACGTTGCTTTGTGTGGTTTTCACGCCGAAGAACTGGTTTAAACTAATAAAAGACACTACATACAGAGATGCATTCTAACCACTAATTTCCTATAATTCATATCTTGCAGACGCATGATGCGATCTCCTTGCTGATAGAACCGGAGATCTGCAAAAAACAGTGATTTAGAATGGTACCAAACATGACTTGTCTCCTAGTCTCTATACCTTAAACATCATATACTTTACATTTCATAACATAAGTATTTGATAATAAAACCTCTAATATTGAGCTTAATGCTTGGGAACCTTTTTATAAGTGATTGCGTAAAGTCGCTAGTATGCACTGTGCGTCTATGTGTTTTGTGCTTATCTGTGTTTTGATAAACAGCGCAGTTGTGCGTCTTGTATATTTTATATGTATTATTTAATGTGCGTATAGGTTATGGTAGGACCTTCAACAATATGAGGTAGCAACGCAGACACAACGCTAATAATCGCATATAGCATCGCACACAATGGTTTCGTGGTGACGACGCAAGATGGTGTCATGGCCAGATATTAATTTAAGATTTGGTCTCAGCCAATCATCCGGCTTCGACAGATGCGACTAGGACACAACAGCAGACTGTGATGATTAATTTGATATGCGACACTCTTATATCTGTGTGCGACTGAGTCTGTACGAAGCACAACGGAACTTGGTGTGGAAAAAAGCCGCGGCTGCTGAATCATAGCATTTTGTATACAAATTCAGACTCAGACTCGCACACAGATATTCAAGTGTCGCATATCAAATTAATAAGCACCGTCTTCTGGTGTGTCCTAGTCGCTACACATTGCAACTAATACGCAGTTTATTTTGTGCAAACAAGACACCAAGCGCTAGCAAAGTCGCACGGGACCTGGCGCCAACAGTCGCTGATTGGCATGACTGCAGCAAAGATGTATGAGGGCACATCTGTATGTATGTTTCTGTGTATGTATCTGTTTGACTTCTGGGAGAACACCACCTGGTTATATACTTTCTGGTCTCTTTATAAGGTGGTAGACAGACAGAACATCCTTTACCAGTGCCAGGACCACACATCCCCCTGTACATAGCCCCTGAGGTTCCAAGTGTACATAAATGGAAGCTGTTTAGTATACCCTTGTCACAATTGCACTATTATATAAACAAATATGGTCATTATGGATTTCAACAGGCCCAACATACAGTGCATCCGGAAAGTATTCACAGCGCTTCACTTTTTCCACAATTTGTTCTGTTAGAGCCTTATTCCAAAATGGAATAAATTAATTTTTGTCCTCAAAATTCTACACACAATACCCCATAATGACAACATGTAAAAAGTTTTTTTTTAGATTTTTGCAAATGTAATAAAAAAAAAAAAAAAAAAAACTAAAAAATAACATGTACATAAGTATTCAAAGCCTTTGTTCAATACTTTGTTGATGCACCTTTGGCAGCAATTACAGCCTCAAGTATTTTTGAACATGATGCTACGATCTTGGCACACCTATCTTTGGGCAGTTTCGCCCATTCCTCTTTGCAGCACCTCTCAAGCACCATCAGGTTGGATGGGAAGCGTCGGTGCACAGCCATTTTTAGATCGCTCCAGAGATGTTCAATCGGATTCAAGTGTGGGCTCTGGCTGGGCCACTCAAGGACATTCACAGAGTTGTCCTGAAGCCACTCCTTTGATATCTTGGCTGTGTGCTTAGGGTCGTTGTCCGGCTGAAAGACGTACCGTTGCCCCAGACTGAGGTCAAGAGCGCTCTGGAGCAGGTTTTCATCCAGGATGTCTCTGTACATTGCTGCATTCATCTTTCCCTCTATCCTGACTAGACTCCCAGTTCCTGCCGCTGAAAAACATCCCCACAAATGATGCTGCCACCACCATGCTTCACTGTAGGGATGGTATTGGCCTGGTGACGAGTGGTAAGAAAAGAAGGAGGTACTGCGCTGCTGTGGACTATCTAATTAAATATACTTGATTGATTTAAAGAAGTGCTTGAGCCTCTCTGATTAATAATTAAATATTTAATAACATGCAATAAAAATACAACATCTATATGCAGCTTCTATTATAATAAGATGACATTGATGTCTTGGTTGCAACAACTAGTGTGACCATTCAAATAATTTGCGAAATACAATGTCTCCACTAAAATTCTTGGATCCTTTAGTAGTGAATTGATAAAATTGATACTTGTATGCTCACCACCGCTCTCACATATACGCTGAAAGTATCTGGTAAACACTCTTGTAAATAGTGCCTGGATGTTACTTGTAGTGTGCCAGAGCTCGTTGGGGTCAGTGTGCAGCACCGCTCCCAAATACACCTGGATCTTTGGTGGTAGTCTGGTACAATTCACCCGTCCTTAGTGGTGTGCCGGAGCTCGCCGACAAGTGTCGTGCGGCTGTGTTGAAGTCCCTCAGCCCGGCGTGGCAGCAAACAGTGTGGCCGTGAGTGACTCTTGGTACACTGAGGCGGACGGAGACCACAGGTGATCGGCGTCCGTCCGACACCTGATGGTATAGAGCGGTCTCCTTCTTTCTCTGCCGCAATGAATTAACGGCAGATGTCCCGTCTGAGCTGACAGCTGCTGCAAAGTTCAATCTGATCCGGAGCTCGTGTGCCAGAGCGCAAAACAGTGTGACCAGCGGTGAAGTAAGGCAACCTGGTGACGAGTGGTGTCTGGTTTCCTCCAAACATAGCGCCTGGCATTCACGCCAAAGAGTTCAATCTTCGTTCATCAGACAGAGAATTTTGTTTCTCATAGTCTGAGAGTCCTTCAGGTGCATTTTTCCAAACTCCAGGCGGGCTGCCATGTGCTTTTTACTTAGGAGTGGCTTCCGCCTGGCCACTCTGCCATACAGGCCTGATTGGTGGATTGCTGCAGAGATGGTTGTCCTTCTGGAAGGTTCTCCTCTCTCCACAGAGGAGTGCTGTAGCTCTGACAGAGTTACCATCAGGTTCTTGGTCACCTCCCTTACTAGGGCCCTTCTCCCCCAATCGCTCAGTTTAGACGGTGACCAACTCTAGGAAGAGTCCTAGTGGTTCCAAACTTCTTCCATTTACGGATGATGGAGGCCACTGTGTTCATTGGGACCTTCAAAGCAGCAGATATTTTTCTGTACCCTTCCCCAGATTTGTGCCTTCAGACAATCCCATCTCTGAGGTCTACAGACAATTCCTTGGACTTCATGCTTGGTTTGTGCTCTGACATGCACTGTAAGTGTGGGACCTTATATAGATAGGTGTATGTCTTTCAAAATAATGTCCCATCAACTGAGTTTACCACAGATGGACTCCAATTAAGCTGTAGGAATATCTCAAGGATGATCAGTGGAAACAGGATGCACCTGAGCTCAATTTTGAGCTTCATGCAAAGGCTGTGAATACTTATGTACATGTAATTTCTTAGTTTTGGGGGTTTTTTTTAATTAAATTTGCAAAAATCTTGAAAAAAACTTTTTACACGTCTTTATGGGGTATTTTGTGTGCAGAATTTTGAGGTCAAAAATTAATTTATTCCATTTTTGAATATGGTTGGAACATAACAAAATGTGGAAAAAGTGAAGTGCTATGAATACTTTCCGGATGCATGGTACTTGAATGAAAATGTATGTGTGTACACATAAATTTGAACTTACTTTGATGCATTACTTTGTGTTATAAATTTAAGTGCAGTTATCTCAGAATACCGTGACCCGAGCAAAAGCAGTTGGCCTGTAGACTCGTGCCTCTATAATGGTGATGGAAATTCTCAGTGGCCTCTAGTATCCTTATAATTACTGCAGAATATGCTCTACCCCATAAATCAGCTACAGTAATTAGTGAAAAGAGGCACCTGTTCCTTTTTTGCACCTAGACCAATTTTGGGTAGCATGAGTTATTACATGGAAAAATGTTTTATGTCATTTGGTTAAGAACAAGGAAGCAATTAGCTGGCCTGCATTTTTTTTGTACTTGCATAATTATATATTATTTGTTAAGTTCAGTGCAAACTAGATTGCAGTAAGTAGTGTTTTCTATCACTGTATATTACTGACACATCTCTCTTACAGGAAACATCCTTCTCCTGTCATCCCGTTCCTCCCACCCGTCAGACAAGCTCATGCTAATTGACTTTGAATACAGCAGCTACAATTACAGGTTGGCCAATTTACACTGTGTTGAGTAGCAGAATATTCATTAATTGCACATTAATTTCTCATATTCATTGTGATGTGCCTGTGCTGCTGTTTTGCAAGTGTTTTCTTATTTTTTTTAGCATATTGTGTACATGTGTTTCTGTCTCCTGAAAATCGCATGTATGATGCAGGTTCTTGTTTACAGAAAAGATGACATTATTAATTTGAATACAGTACAGGTTGAGTCTCCCATATCCAAATGCTTCTAGGGGACGGGACCCAAATCTAAACACAGAATGGTGTATATGTTTCATATACACCATATACACAGAGTCTGAAGGTAATTTTATATAATATTTTTGTGCATCAAATTTCAGAATATTCGGATATGGGAGACTCGACTTGTATTTGTGATTAACAGTGATGGCAGGAAATACGACTACCAACATTTGCAACTTTGTGATTGGCTTTCACATTTTTAACAGCTCTGACCCATCGAGGCATTGACTCCACAAGACCTCTGAAGGTGTTCTGTGGTATCTGGCACCAAGACGTTAGCAGCAGATCCTTAAAGTTCTGTACATTCGAGGTGGGGCCTCCAGTGCTTTTACTTGTTTTTACAGCACATCCCACAGTTGTTCGCATGGATTGAAATCTGGGGAATATGGAGGCCAAGTCAACACCGTGAATTCATTGTCATGTTACTTAACTATTCCTGAATAATTTTGCAGTGTGGCAGGAATCATTTTCCTGCTGAAAAAGCCACTGCCATCAGGCGATACCGTTGCCATGAAGGAGTGTATTAGGTCCGCAACAATGTTTAGGTAGGTGGTATGTCAAAGTAACATCCACATGAATGCCAGGACATAAGGTTTCCAAGCAGACCATTGCCCAAAGCATATCACTTTCTCATTCGGCTTGCCTTCTTCCCATAGTGCATCCTGGTGCCATCTCTTTCCCAGGTTAACAGCGCAGTGGTACCTTGCCGTCCTCATGATGTTTAAGAAACCATAATTCATCAGACCAGGGTACCTTCTTCCATTGCTCCATGATCCAATTCTGATGTTCACGTGCCCATTGTAGGCGCTTTATGTGGTGGACAGGGGTCAGCAAGGCCACTCTGAGCAGTTTCCGGCTACGCAGTTGCAATGCAATGTTTGTTCTGACACCTTTCTATCATAGCCAGCATTAACTTCGTCAACATTTCGTACTACAGTAGCCCTTTTCTGGGATCAGGCCAGATGAGCTAGCCTTTGCTCCCCACATGCATCATTGAGCCTTTGGTGTACTTGACACTGTCACCAGTTCACTGGTTGTCCTTCCTTGGATCACTTTTGGTAGGTGCTATCTACTGCATATCGGGAACACTTAACAAGACCTGCCATTTCTTCTTCAGGTCCATAGGGATCCACAGGGATACCATGGGATGTAGGTGGCTGGAGCTTACCGGGCACCAAACAGTCAAAACTTCAGCTCCCAGGATGCCCCGGGCCTCCTCCACTTATAGCCAAGCCAAAGGCCGATCAATTTGAGTTTGTTGCCGGCAGGAGCCGGTTGCACCTTTTAGACAGGGGGACTGCATTAGTCAGCCTCAAGCTTTATTTTTATTATTTCTTAGTTGTTTGTTTGTTTTTTTTATAAGAGGAAGCAGCGTGGGAGTCCGAATGGGCGCCAGTGCTGCTGCTCCAACAACCTCCGCAG
This sequence comes from Taudactylus pleione, assembly GCA_031769625.1. Taxonomy (NCBI): domain Eukaryota; kingdom Metazoa; phylum Chordata; class Amphibia; order Anura; family Myobatrachidae; genus Taudactylus; species Taudactylus pleione. Next base: position 37,107,263 of record JAUIMM010000018.1, on the reverse strand, counting down.
GTGCTGCAACACCGGTGAGCAGTCTGGTGATTACGGCGGGCGCCAGCGGGGCTTAGATAGCTACTCCACTGGGTACCCAGGGCTGCAGCAGGACAAATGGAGAGACAGGTAAGGCGATTCCCTGCTTGCGTTCTGTGCAGTCCTTACCTCCGGCTGTGGAGACTAGCCGGAGGATACTGTAGTGGGGCATCCGGTTCGTCCGCACCCCCACTAAACCACCAGGGCACCTAAAAGTCTGGCATAGGGGACCGTTTGTTGAGGCCAGCGGCCCCGGTGATTGATGCAGCAGGTGGGAGGTAGGTTCTCCCCCGGTAGCTCCTCCCCCAGTTCAGAGCACCATCCTTCACAAGAAGCTTCCTGCCTCTGAGCTGCTCCTGCTCACCCACCTTCCACTGTGAGGCGTTCAGCAGCCATTGTACACAGCATTGCTGAAGCTACAGGTCTCGGGAGAATCGGGTCTGGTCTCCCTGAATGCCTCTCCCCAGAGCCAGGTTATACAGCGCTCAATCCTACCAGCCTATTTAGGCTTGAGTAGTTGATTCAGTGTCCATAGGAAATATATATATTTATGAATTGTATGCTAGCTCTGCTGTAGTGATATACTGTCTTAACTTTCTGACTCTCTGTTATATCTATCCCTGCTGCTCTTTCTTAACCCTCAACTACCAGGTGTATAGGGGTTCATTATTGCTTCACACATTTACCTGTATTTGTGAAGGGTGTCACATTACATTACTTGCTATACACTTATTGTGTGCTGCTTACTGGATATTACTATGTCTAAAGGCAATACTCCTTTCAAACGGTTCCAGATCCCAAAATGACTAGCGTCTTTTTACCCTCTCCCTCTTGGTGAGTGTACTAGGTGGGAAGTCCCTCCGACAGTTGATTCTCATGTGGCACGCTTAGAAGCTCTATGCTGCCTATACCGTCTACATCCTTCCTTAAGGATGCCACAGATAGAAAACTGGAAACTTATCTCAAGTCCATCTACTCGCTTTCTGGTGCTATTACATGGCTAGCTATGGCCGCGGCCTGGCTAGCTAAGGCTATCGAAGGATGGATGGAGGCACTGGAAAAGAGCCTGCCATCAGACTCAGGAGCAGCCTCTTATTTGGGAGAAGCTGCATTGGATACTGGACTACTTGCCTCTAAGACATCTGCGACCTCGGTAGTCATGGAATCCAAGAAGGCCCTTGAATCCTTACCCTTCTCTGGAAACAGGCTGTTCAGCACAGAGTTAGACAAAATCGAGGCAGCCTCAAAAGCTGTACTTTTTTTGCCTTCAGCAACCGCCCCTAAGTTTAGGTCGTCCTCCTTTCGGTCCTTTCGCCCCCAAGTTAAGGCAAAAGGACAGTCCTTTCCCAGGCAGCCTAGTTCTCACAAGACCGCCAAGCCACAATCCAAGCAGCCTTGGTCGGCAAGACGTCCAGCTTCCGTCTGACGACAAACCCTCCGTCTGATGTGGCGGGCCTCCATCTGGGGCATTCCAGGGTGGGAGGCCGACTTCTTCAATTTGCCGACTCCTGGCATCAAACAACAACTGACGCCTGGGTTCGAGAAATGGTCTCTCAGAGGTACGCCCTCACCTTCCCGAGGCGTCCTCCCCAGCAGTGTTTCTGTACAGGTCCCCCTCCAAAAAATAATTCACTCCCTGCTGCGTTCAGGTGTGATAAAACCGGTTCCTACGGCTCATTGATGAATTGTTTTTTTTATTCCACTTTTTTTTTTTTTGGTTCAGAAGCCCAATGGGTCTCATCGGCCTATTCTGAATCACAGATCTCTCAACAAATTTATCTGAGTGCCCAAGTTCAACATATAAACTCTACGATCAACGATCCTGGCATTAGAGTCTAAGGATTTTATGGTTTCTCTGGACATTCAGGGTGCATACCTGCATGTGCCTATTACTCCTTTTGACGGCGTGGCTCTTGAGTCATCCCTTTTAAGAGCCAAGGGTTTCTCTCCCTCTGTGGTCCAGATGATGCTCAGGTCGTGTAAACCTTCTGTCACGCTTGGCGCTGGGGAAGTGGAAACTCTGGGTCCGGGTTGCGGGAGGAAACGAAGGCGAGGGGCCTGGATATATGTTCTCCTCATCCACAGCTCTCGAGTGTTGACGAGACCTGGGCAATGGTGCGGAGTCTAACCCACAGGATGGTGTTCGCCAGTGACCCCTCCAATCGGGATTTGGGCTTAGCTGCACCCTGTGAGCAGGTCGCGGTCCTTTGGCCAGGTACCCAAGCTCAGTGGGAATTGGAGACACAAATAACCGTGGCCCTAATAAGAGATGCCTAAGATTTAAGGCACTGTGGAGTGATCCACAAACAACGTAAAGAAGTCTGGCAATACTGTAGCACCAAGTTCACTAGTGACACGTTTAGCACACAGGCAGATGGTAATACACTGTTGCATGAAGTTCACTAGAGACACGTTTAGCACACAGGCAGATGGTAATTCACTGTTGCACAAGGTTCACTAGAGACACGTTTAGCACACAGGCAGATGGTAATACACTGTTGCAAGAAGTTCACTAGAGACACGTTTAGCACACAGGCAGATGGTAACTCACGGTTGCACAGGGATCACAGTAACGTCTTGGCACACAGGCAGAGATGGAACACACTGTAGAGGAAATAGAACGCCAGGAACCTGGACCGGAACTCAACTAGGGACTAGGAGACAACCGTTGTTCAGGCAGTTTGCAGAAAGGTGGAAGCAGGCTATATACCCCACAGAACCCTTTGATAGGTGCACAGCGATCAGCTGATGCTCACCTATCCCAGGCCGGAAGTACAGTCACATGGGCCGACTGACATGGCGGCGCCCATGCCGGGAACCCCGATTCCAGACACCGGACCGCCCGCAGTCCCCTATGCACGGGGAGAATGCTCAGCGTCCTCTCAGCCGCCGCGCCAGCTGCCCGACCGCCCGGGAGATCAAAGGAAGCCGGCGAGGAGGTAAGGCCGCGCTGATCCCCGGCAGAGCCCTGTCACCTTCCTCAGCCCACATCTATTACATAGTTTGGCATTTTTACTTTCAATGGTTTTTCCCCAGAGGCTATGACCCTATGCTTTTTAGGGTTTTCCGGGTGCTTGCCTTTCTCCAGGCTGGGTTAGACCTCGGCCTCCGCCTGACCTCCCTTAGAGTTCAGGCTTCTACGCTGTCAGTCTGGTTCCAGCGAAGGATCGCTCCACTGCCTGATGTTAGATCATTCCTTCAGGGTGTTCTTCACCTTCAACCTCCTTTTGTCCCTCCGGTGGCCCTGTGGGATTTGTCCTTGGTTCTCCGGGCTCTACAGGCCCCTCCGTTTGAACCTTTGGGCTCAGATCTCAAGTGGCTAACAGCGAAGACTCTTTTTCTTCTCGCTATCACCTCTGCTCGCAGGGTATCTGAATTGGCAGCGCTCTCCTGTTGCTCCCCCATTTTGATTTTTCATCCAGAACATTGCTGTCCTCTGAACCCGGGCTGGTTACCTTCCTAAAGTGGTATCCCGATTCCATTTAAATGAAGAGATTGTGGTTCTGACCTTCCAGTCCTCGGACCTCTCTGCAGGTGAAGCCTCCCTGGATGTGGTTCGTGCTCTGCGGATATATGTGGATCGTACCAACTCCTTTAGGAAATCTGATACTCTCTTTTGTGTTGTACGGCTTTTACAAACGGGGCTGGCCAGCTAACAAAGAGACTCTGGCCAGATGGCTCCGCATGACAATCTCTCAGGCTTACACGCAAGCTGATCTCCCTGTTCCAAACACTGTTACAGCACATTCTACTGTCTGTGGGACCTTCATGGGCAGTTCGCAGTGGCACTTCTGCTGAGCAAATGTGCAGGGCAGCCACGTGGTCTTCCGTCTACACATTCCTCAGGTTCTACGCCTTTGACACCTTTACCTCTCAGGATGCTTCCTTTGGCCGCTGGATTCTCCTTTCTGCTCAGAAGCATCCCCACCCTTAGGGGAAACTGCTTTAGGACAATCCCCATGGTAACCCTGTGGATCCCTATGGACTCTGAAGAAGAAAATAATAGTTATGGTAGACTTAACTTTAACTCATTTCTTCGAGGTCCATAGGATCCACAGGATGCCCACCCTAACGCACCTGGCTCCAATGGGTATTTTCCTTTTGTTCACTGATTCCCTCTTCTGTGAGTGTTTGTTTCTCGTGTGTACTGTTCTTCCTTCTCCTCTTTCCTGCTCCTGCCTTGGGCTTGTTCACAATTCTGAGCTGCCTTTGGCTGTGGACGGGGTATAAGTGGAGAAGGCCCAGGGCATCCTGGGAGCTGAAACTTTGACTGTTAGGTGCCCGGTTAGCTCCAGCCACCTACACCCTATGGGATCCCTGTGGATCCTATGGACCTTGAAGAAAAAGAGTTAACAAAGGTAAGTCTACTATAACTCTTATTTTTATAGTCCCAGTTGCCGATCAACGTTCTCCTGGCAATTTACAACGCGCTGCTAGTGGCGGCTCCCCTTCTGCTGGGATTGTTGGCTTGTGTGCAATCCGACAGGGAAGATGCATGGTCGCATGGCAATGCGCGAGGCCAGCCGCATAGTACAGTGCGTGGAAAGACACGTCGAGGTTATCGCCACAATCTTCATCCCAGGGGGTGGACAACTGGGAGCGGATTACCTCAGTCGTCAGGAGCTTCATCCCGGGGAATGGGCTCTGCATCCCGAAGTCTTCCTACAGTTGGTCCACCTTCGGGCAGACCGCAGATAGATCTTTTGGCTTCCAGGGGCCCCATGATCGTCGGAGCGTATACGCTTTCACTTCCTTGGCCGCACGACCTAGTGTACCTGTTCCTGCCATTTCCTCTACTTCATCCTAGTGGCGCCGGACTGGCCCTGTCGGGCTTAGTACTCGGATCTCCTTTTCCTTCTGGCAGATGATCCGTGGCAGCTTCCGTTACGATCGGGTCTTCTTTAGCAGAGTCCGTTTGTGTAATATGACTTACATCAGCTTTGTTTGACGCGTGGCTGTTGAAACCAACATTTTAACATGACATGGTATTCCGCGAACGGTGATTTCTACTATGCTCAGAGCTCGTAAGCCGGTTACGTCTGCTCATTACCATAGAATCTGGAAATCCTATGAGTCCTGGTGCGAGAGGCGTGGACCCTCCACCTACTCCTTTCACTTACCTAGTCTTCTTTTCTTCCTTCAATCGGGTCTAGATGCTGGACTTCGTTTGGGCTCGCTGAAGGTGCAGGTCTCTGCCTTATCAATGTTTTTTCAGCATCGCTTGGCCCTTCTGCCGTAGGTTCAAACCTTTCTGCAGGGGGTCCTTCAAGTCCAGCCTCCCTATGTCTGCCTACATCCCCCTTGGATCTCGGCCTCGTCCTCTCTTTTCTTCAGTCCGCAGTTTTTTAACCTCTAGACGAGGTGGATTTGACGTTTGTCACTTGGAAAACTGGTCCTTTTGTTTGCACTGGCTTTGGCTAGGCGCATGTCTGAGCTAGGAGCTCTATCTTGTCGCTCCCCCTACCTTGTTTTTCATGACGACAGGGTGTAACTTCATACTTGCCCTTCCTTTTTGCCGAAGGTAGTGTCTACTTTCCACATCAATCAGCGAATTGTTGCCCGGCATTGTTGGATTCTTCTGGGGCTCCACACTCTCTGGATGAGGTTTGGGTTCTCTGTGTTTATGTGGACCATATGGCGGGGCTACGTAAATAGGACGCTCTTTTCATCCTTTATGATGTAGCCCGGCGGAGTTGGTCTGTGTCCAAACAGACCTTAGCCAAATGGATCCGTCTAGCTATTCGGCAGGCTTATGTCGCCATTGCTCGACCTGTATCCATATCGGCGGATTCTCTGCGCTCTGTGGGTATTTCTTGGGCTGCGTGCAGGGGGGCTTCTGCTTCTAATCTTTGTTGCGCTGCTACGTGGACTTCTCTACATACCTTTATGTGGTTTTATCGGTTTGATACTATTACGGCCTCTTAACTTCCCGTTTTGGCCGCAGGGTGTTGCAGGTTTCCCAGCGCTCTCTCCTTCGGGATGGAAGCTTTGGGACGTCTTCATTGTCTTGAGCTCCAGTGTCCCCTGGTGGATGAAGGAGAAAACAGGATTTTGGTACTTACCGGTAAATCCATTTCTCTGATTCCATAGGGGACACTGGACATGCGCCTTGCGCTGCTTACCTGCTTTACGTTTTTTCTGTTGGATTGTTCTGCTCCAGTTCTGTTGTAGTTTTCTGTTTTGTTTGTTTGTTAGGTATGACTGCCTGCGTTGCCTGCAGCGTGTTGTTCTCCTTCTCCTTTTCTTCCTGGTTGTTCTCAGTCTCCTCTCAGGCTCCGTTTCTTAACTGAGGCTGATGGGGCATAGAGGGGGAGGTGCCAGTCACATTTCTAAATTTTTTTAAAGTGCCAGGCTGTACTCTACCACCGTCTATACCGTAGTGTCTTGAGCTCCAGTGTCCCGTGTGGAATCAGAGAAATGGATTTACCACTAAGTACCAAATTCCTGTTATTTCATAGGTGTGTAGGTTACAATGGGATTTCTAGTGTCTTAACAACCCCTCTTCCCTCACCTAATAAAGAAATTTGTGTAAAACTTAAGTAATTTTCACTTATGTCCAGAGTCCTTTGCATTCGTCATGTGTGTACATGGACCCGATGCAAACATGGGCGCAATGCTGATGTTTGCGCAGATGAGCGATTATCGCTAATGCATCACGCATCTAGTGTAATTTTCATTCTTGCTCACAGTGAGGATGTACTCGTATTTGCAAAGTTATTGACAGGCAGGGACCGTTCGTGGGCAGCAATAGGAGGGGGGATATATAGATGCTTCCATCTCTGAATCATAATTGTATTTACTTTAATGGTAATACAGGGTGGGGCGACTTTCTCTACCTGTCTTCCTAAATACTTGAACTTTACATTGTGTTTTAGAATTCTGCACATCTGTCTGATCTCTTGTTTATTCTGTGTATTTTATTTTCTGGGTGTTAATCTCAAAATTCCAAAAATAAACACATTTTATGGCTTGAATTTTTAGCAATAAACACCTTTTTTGATATATACTACTTAGTGCTGTGTCAGTCTGGCTATTGTTTATCTGGATCTTTGTTTTTGACTACACAGCCTTGATGAATTGAAGCTGTTTGTGTGTGCAAATCTCCTCTGGTTACTATGTTTGGATATGTGTATATGTTTATGTATTAACTATGCCCCTCATTTTGCTAGCTACTATTCCTGTGCAGACAGCACCCCCACAGCACTGGTCATGCAACTCACATCACTAGTCACACCCCCGCGGTGCTGGGCAAACCCCTTTTGGCTGCTCACAATAGGCCCTTTATACATTTCAGCTCCAGGCCCATGTGGACTTTAATCTGGCAAGGTCTTTCAGTGGTTTTAATGTTATGGCTGATGGGTGGTGTATACTGTATGTGTGTAACCTGAATAAAAGTTTGATTTGCAGTAAAATTACTTCTGTGTGAACAGAACCCTGGGAAACTATAGTTGTACATCTTTATTGTTTGTTATCTCAGAGAAATGAAAATATAATTTACATTATTAAATAAGAAATTGAGATTGTTCAATAACTAATTCTCCATAAATCTTAGAAAGTTGTGCTCCGAACCTACTATAGATCTGAATTATTTGTTGCTAATATCTATTTTTGCATCACAGCTTATAAATGTGTGACATTGGATACGTGTGCCAATACACGGTATGCTGCTCATTTATTTTCTCCTTTTCTCTCCCCACAGAGGATTTGACATAGGGAATCACTTTTGTGAATGGGTATATAATTATCATCATAGTGAATGGCCGTTTTACAAAGCACAACTGAGCGACTACCCCACCCAAGACCAACAGGTACCTGCCTAAGAAGTTAATTGAAATTCACCTTTTTATTTGTTTTAATATACTGCAGCATGTATATGATATAGACCCCAGATTGCTGTAGATTTGTACAATTAATCATGTCTTGGACATTTAATAAAAACCGCCCATAGAAATAATGGTTTAGGTTGATCTAAGGACTTATAGGACTTGGTCGTTTAATCACTTCTCTAGTCTTCTGGTTTTATGCTCTGTCTTCTCTCTCCGTATCTCACTAGCTGCACTTTTTTCGATCTTACCTGTTGGAGATCTGCCCAGATCTCAGTGAGGAGGAGCGATGTGTACAGGAGGAGGCCATGTTTACCGAAGTGAACCGGTAAGATGACGTCTCCTCCCCATTTATAACTGTTGCACTTTTATTAGATGCCCTCTACTTCTTATTTTGCCCAGTCATCCTTGTGTTCTCCTGAACATATTGCATCATGCATTGGAGCATAGTGGTACAGGTTATCTTTGCCCATTGGACCTGGATGCAATCTCTATTGGTCTCTGTTATTGCCATTGCCATTAAGTTTGTTGGTGTAGTCAGGCTGCTACTGTAAAGGTGCTCATCCACTACACAATATAATTGAACGATTACGACATCGTGATCGTTCAATTGTTCATTAATCGTGCAGCGAATATTTCGGCAACGACCAGCGATGAGCTCTCCCGTTGGTCGTTGTCGGCATCTGTCATAACCTAAACTTGCTGTCCAACTTGACGATATCGTCAGGTTGTGCAGGGTCAGGAATGAGGGAGGGTGCCCACACTGAATGATTTATTGTTCAGTGTGGGCTCAATATCCACTGCACAATATAATGAACGATAACGATGTCGTAATCATTTATTAGTCGTGTAGTGGATATGCATCTGGGTCATTCCATGTAAGTTCAACCAGGGGTGTCCACCACCCATCTCAGATTTCTACTAAATTGTTTTAGTTAAGAGAGGATGTATTTCTGCCAAATATCTTGACTGTCTGACAATTAGTTTATTAAATATTGATTTTTCAATGTATTAATATATTTACTAATCGTGGCTTCTTTATCCAGTTTATTTGAAATATCACGGGTGTTTATTAAGGAATCACCATGAAATTTGGACCCCTAAGGTAACTTTTCACCCGGAATCCAAAAATCTAAACCAAATCACTTTATCTGCCTCATGTTTTGCGTTACGGCAATACACACGTTTTTAGAATAGAATTAAAAACACTAGGTTCCATTGACATTAAGGATCCCATTTTTTTGGGGGTGCTTAAAAAAGGTAAACATTACTACCACAAAAAAAAAATCAGCAGGGTACTCTGTTTAATAGTGGAGAAAAAAAATAATGAAGTTGATGTTCCATTACTGTTGTACCGCATACATAATTAACACAAGAAACCATGAAATTTAAAAACTTTAACATAACTTGAGTCCATAACTGAAGTTGAGTCAACAATCTAATTTTTCCCTTGTTTGGAACTTGTTGTAACGGTCTGTAATTTTCCTTAAAGTGTCAAGAGAAAGTGTATACTGCCTTCCAGTACTTCCTTGGATAGTAGGCACTTCCGTTACACAGAGGACGTGAATAAAAGGAACAAAACACTTATCTCTTGAAGGCAGGAAAGCTCATTTGTTGATTGGTTTCGTTTCATGAAGGGTACCAGCACATCTTGTTCCTCCTCATTACATTGAATGATATAGCCAATGTACCAGATGTTATTATACATTTTTGCTATGTATGTTCCAGGTTGCAGATCACTTTTGTCTATATTTTTTTGTGACTGTGGTCATAGTGACACTAACTCTGATTCCTGCTGTCTTCATGTCGTCTGATGACAATCGTTATATGTGTAGCTCATCATTACTAATAGACCGAAATCTCTGATGAGAACGTGTTCCTGCCATAGTCTTTGCTGTTTCTAGACGGCTATACAGCTTGGCTTTGCAGTCTTCTATTTTGTTTTGTGACACGAAAAAAAACTTTATGCCATGTACATTTTCATTTACCCAGCTATACAGGTCCTAAGAGTGATGTAATGGGTTTCCACTGCTTGCAGACTGGTGCGTGTGGCTAGACGTTTAACTGTCCCTCCAATGCCATCACACAGACTCTTACCATGAGATGTGGCAAAAAAATTCCATTCTGCTTGAATGTTGAAGTCATCCTTATGGAAGCATAAGTTCAAACAATTTTTGCAGTTCTTGTATTGTGCACTAGCACCATCACCAAAGTAGTAAATATACTCCAATTTTGGTAATAGTTTCGCTAATTGTTTCATAACTAACTGGTTTTTGAGTAGCTAGTAATATGGCAGTCTGTTTTTAAAAGACTACCAAATGTGCACTTTGAATTAGCGGCTGCCATGATTGATTTTGTTTCTCTGGAAAGTTTCAGTTTTAGTTTCTGTAAAGAGAATACCCTTCCCATCAATTTCTGTTAAGTTTCATTTTCTGTATGTGAGTTTTATCCCATTGCCTCATTTTAGTTCACTTTTTTGGTATGGTTTTTAACAATGTGTAAATCATGTATGCGGTACACCAGTAATCAAGCGTCAGCTTGATGATTTTTTTTTTCTCCACTTTTTTTTGTGGTAGTAATGTTTACCTTTTCTAAGCACCCCAAAAAAAATGGGATCCCTAATGTTGATGGAACCTAGCGTTTTTAATTCTATTCTTAAAATTCGTGTTTTTGCCGTAACGCAAAACATGAGGCAAATAAAGTGATTTGGGAGGAAAAGTTACCTTAGGGGTCCAAATTTTGTGGTGATTCCTTAATAAACACCCGTGATACTTCAAATAAACTGGATAAAGAAGCCGCGATTAGTAAATTATTTAATAAATTGAAAAATCAATATTTAATTAACTAATTGTCAGACAGTCGAGATAATTGGCAGAAATAGTTGTTTTGACATCCTCTCTTAAATAAAAATTTTTCAAAAAAACAGATGGGTGGTGGACATTTAATTTTTTTTGGGGGGGTGATCTGATGTGGAATGACCCACTGTAAGTGCTGCAACCCAGCGTTGCTTTGTGCATTGCAGCAGGAAGTGACTTACTGTCTTGCTGTGTGTGTGACCTCAAAGGAAGAGAGGAGGGAAAGATCAGCACAGGAAAGGGTACTGTACTAAGTAAATTAAATTACAATGTTCGCATCCCGTCTTAAATTAATGAACTAGCACGGCATCTGTGGTCAGAGCAAAGGTTACTATCAATCAGTATTAGAAAAATAAAACCTGTAGCTGATCAGTAAAGATTTTTTTACCTCAGTTGTCCGTGTAATTCATGCCTATTTTACAAAAAACTTAAGAAAAAAACATAGGCCCTGATTCAGAGCCGGACGCTCTGACCAGAGCGCTCGCTCTGAATCAGGGCCCTCCTCCATTAATATGGAGCGTCCTCCTGGACGCTCGTATAGCTGTGGGTCACCACCCACAGCATATACGAGCATGCAAAAAGATGGTCGCGATGGTCTTGACCATCGCGACCATCGGACTTGCGAGGGAAACCCTGCGGTCGGGTTTCCCAGCCACAAGGCCAGGAGTGATTTTGGCTATATCAGAGCCAAAATCACTCCCACTGATATCAATAGTGATGTCAGTGGGGCCGGCTTCAGACGGTAGGCGTTCCCATGGGAACGCCTCCGTCTGGCAGGCACGCCCACCAAAGGGGGCGTGCTGTCAATCAACATCGACAGCACGCCCCCTTTGGTGCGAGACCCGGAGCGATGGAAAGTCCTTCGCTCGCCGGGTCTCGCGCATGCGCACGACGGAGCTCCCTCCGTCGTGCGCATGCGCAGTGGGGACCATTGACCCACTTGCGAGCGTACTGCCGCTCGCGAGTGGGTCTGAATGACCCCCATAATGTTAACATTAAACCCTCTGTAAAATGAAAAAAATATATAGATTTTTTTCTTTATTGATCTGTCATTGTCCTTAAAAAAAAAGTTAGTTAAAAAAAATCCAACTACGCCTAATGGACGCTTGCTGCTAAATGATCAGTCATTATTTCCACTTCTACACATTATCCTTTTTCTTGTGTTCAGCATTTCTTGTATTTGGCCTCTGTTTTAGGTTTGCCTTGGCTTCACATTTTTTCTGGGGTCTCTGGTCCATTTTACAGGCAAAAATGTCAACTATTGAATTTGGTTACCTGGTGAGTATGACCTATACCTGTTTTACTTAGGCTAGTAACCATACCATAGCACCTTCCTATTGAACGCAGTGTTTAGATGTACTATTAACCTGACAGGAACTTGCCTCTTGCTATGCCTGCTGTATGCACAAAAGGTGAGTGTGTAAACTATATTTGTAGGGCTAAGAAACCTTAGTGAGCAATGGACCTATGTCACATGGTCACCTTGTCTGAAGACCTATGATGTGTCAGACACTTATCAATGAACAATGTATATTTGCTGCAATAATCTTAAATGAATTCCAACAGCCTTTCTTCACACATCGCTTTTAAATACATATAGTGTTAGGTACAGATTTGTCCTCATACATCAAGCTGGATGCACTGACGATGTCAGACTCAATGGAGCGATTTTTTTCTTTGCACCGTGCATGCATCCCAATTGTGTCCGTACAGAGTCACAGTTGCCATTTCAGACACTGGCACAAAGAACTGTATTATAGTGGGTGTTCGTGCGCATTGACAGAGAGCTGGCTTAGCGCACGCAGGTTGGTGAAAGTGGTTGTGTACAGTGACACTCAACTGCTCACATAGGAGACCATGGTCAGATGGAGCACCTGCCGTAGGCCTGTTGCAAGTGTCGATGGTGCATCTAAAGACACACCAATCAGAATTACAGCGTGTATAGATGAAAGTGGGCGTCTCAGGCCTTGCATATTCAGGAGCTTGGATGTACACCAGGGAAGCACTTTGCAGTGGCATTTGCATAAAGTTACAGGTCCACGACCGGCAATAAACTCAGTCACGGCTGCTTCTGTTTCTACCTCTAAATCAAGCTCTAAATGTGCCTTGGCTCATACCAGTCACCTCAAGCACAGTAGTGCAGGTGATAGTAATACAAGCAGATGTCTCACTGATAACTATTTATGTCATTTGAACCTTGTTATTGGTTCGTTCCTGCTTGAGTTGCCTACGTGTTGGGGTTTCCCCACATCAGCACTATGATAAGTACTTGGGGAGTGATTTAGCTGACCAGGAGGTACATTTATTAAATGGAGTGTGTTTAACCCCAAAATTTAAAACATGCAAGATATTAAAAGCAAAACACAGTGTTTTGCTTTTAGTATAATTAACATTTTAAATTTGGGATAAAAATGCACTTAGTAAATTTACCGTATCCCCCCCAAACACCCCTCCCCAACAGTGATAAAACACTGACATTGAAGTACAGATGTGTCCTCATACATCTAACCTCAATACACCATGCGGTGCGAGGTGAGTAGCCAGGTCCTGTCTGACCAGGGGCGTATCCATAATGGGTGCAGGGTGTGCATTGCACACGGGCCCCTGGGTCCAGGGGAGCCACACTGCACACCCTGTATTGAATACTTACCTCTCCGTAGTCCCGCATCGGCGGCAGTATTGCTACACAAATCCGGCATTTTGCGCATACGCAGTAGGGTCATCAGGGAAATGGCTGCTGCGCCATTTGCCTGGTGACCCGCGCAGTAGACACTGGCAAAGATTAGTGCCCAGAGTCTACTGCAGCACTCAGAGCACTGACGGACGCCGGGTCCTCTCTGAATGCACCCCTGCTTCTTGACTCTGCCTGCGCCGAGCGCCTTTCTTGTCTGAAAATGCGTCTTAGTCACAAATTAATGCGAGAAATCGCTTACTAAGACTGCACTGATTTATTTGATATGCAACGCTATATCTGTGTGCCACTGAGTCTGTATAGCGGAACTTGGCAGCAGCCGCATCGCGGCACTTTGTATACAGATTCAGATGCACACAGATATAAAAGTGTTGCAAATCAAATTAATCAGTGCAGTCTTGTCAATGAGTTTGTCGCAACCGTTTGCAACTAAGAAGCATTTTTGGGCGAAAACAAACGCACGGCACAAGATGTGTCAGAATGCACCTGGCACACCGAGAAGGGCTGTTTGACACGACTGCAGCTATAGTGTATGAGGGCACATCTATAACTATATGCATGGTCTAAAAAGTGGCCATATATCTTATTTATCATCCATTATTACATTATTCCGTTTTTTTGTGTGTTCTAGCAACTGAGACACCTACTAGGGATAGATATCCGGCTAATTGCAGGAACAAGCCCCCATTTTCTAGTAATGCCAATTTGCTGGGACTTTTTTTTTTTTTTTTTTTAATTTAACAATGGGTGCGGTATATCTGAAAGTGGACATGGCTCTGTGGGAGTGTGGTGTGGTGCCTGGCATATAACATCCTTTGGTGGATAAGAGATATTTATTTTTACAATATTGTTTTTTAAAATAATCAGATATATGCAGTACGGCTGCTAAACATGAGGAAGTGGCAAAGCCTTCAGAACTGAATTTCCCTTACACGAAAACATGAGGTAATGGGACACAGAGGGGTAAAGATTGCCCTTCAAAAACAACCAGGAGGAATAGTTGAATACTTTTTTTTAGGGAATGCTAATAAGCCTGTATAAAACACATTCCATCTACATTGTTTCTATATTGGTAAATTACAAATAAAGCTAAACACGATTGAGGGTATTTAGCAGACAGGGGCTGGGTACACATTGACAGATATATTGGCCGATCAATTGATCGGCCTATATATCTGCTATCCATCGGCCAGTGTGCAGGCGTGCCTGAGCGTTTCAACGCCGTTTCAGGGGCGTGCATAATTAAAAGGCATCGTCATAGTAAACGTCACCTGGTTGTATTTCACACTGAAGTGATCGCAGTGCTTGCGGCCAGGTATAGTCAACCTCAAGTGCTGCAAGCACATCCGATGGTGCTCAATGTACCAATGTTTTCATGCACTTCCAGGAGATGATGTGTGCAAGTGGGCATCTTATGAATGGCTGGTGGGCGTCTGCAAACACAAAGTGATTACACGCCAAGACATAGTGGGCGTGCTAATGCTTTGCCGTACGATCGCCTGCCTTGCTGGGCATGTGCTGGATTTGCATACACTGGGAGCGAATGAATGCATCTAGCGAGTGGGTCTGAATGAGCTCTTGTGTGTGAAAAATGACAGGCTTCGTACATAGACCCCTATGTATTAGCTTTACTCAAGGTCACTAACTAGTTGGACAGTTCTTAAATTGTGAGATCCGCTCTGACCCCGGTAGTTACAAGCACCTGGATGTGAGTATTTACAGATTACATACACCTGGATGAATCATGTATGGTTACTACTACTGTGAAAGAGCTTGCCCAAGTTGGTGTTCGCTATATATGAAAGTATCTAGTGCTATAAGAGGTACTCAGCGTCTTCCTCAGATTTGTACAAAATAAGAGGATTTACCAAATTACATGAGCTCAGCGGGGATTACAAGAAGTGCAAGGGATCAGAAAGACATGATTAATGAAGTCCGTGCCCTGATGAGCTTGTACTGTAATGAATTTATCATATACATACTCCGTAGAAGAGGAGAGGATATAACGCAATACATCGAACATACTGGACCTCATTTATGTGTTCAGGACTGGGTAAAGTGAGGTTGGTCTGTAGTGGGTGCATTTTGCTTAACTATAAAAAAAAAAAAAAAGGATTTTATTTTGCAGAGCAAGATTATTGTAATGATTTAGAGTGATGGAGAAAAACGCAGCATAGGGATTTGGTTTTTGCAGCAGTCCTGAACTAGAGACCTGGGATCCTGCACTTTGCCTAATGTAAAAAAACAAAACATAAGTGGCACATGTAGTAAAAAGCAGCACAGGTGTCCCCTTGCTGTCATTAATTTAAATCAAAATGAGACTAAATCATGCAGTATTTTAGTGGGAAAATGACAGGAAGTAGTATAATAAAAATGGAGGTGTTGGGCCTATGATGGGATTTTGAATAGCGTGCTTCTTGGGATTGTCCTACCTCCTAGCAATAGAAAGTAGCAGTTGTAGATGGCAGCAGAGTTTCCTGCAAGCAGAGATTGGTAGTGCTCTGGGAGGGCCATCGCTTTGTAAACAAGATTCTCTCATTCAGCAGATGTGTGAACACATAGCAGGAAAACCTCCAGATTGTGAAACTGTTAATGAAATAATTGAAGTGAGGAGTGTAAGTGAATGTGGGTTGGACAGATATCACTACACAGATGCTGGTGTTTCTAGGTGGCACTGCCATATGCAGAGTCTGCTGTGTTAGAGCAGAGATGGGCAACTTGTGGCTCTCAAACTGTTGAACTACAAGTCCTAATTTGCACTTGCTGAGGCTTGGAGTCTCACAAAAGCTATGGAATAACCAAAGGATACTTAGGTCTGTACTGTATGAAGAATCTGGATTGTGGTGAGTGAGATTGTCAGGTTAAGAGTCTATTACTTTAAAATGATCTTCTTTTATTATAGGACTATGCTCTCTCTCGATTTGATGCATACTTTGAACAGAAACGCCTCTGGTCTTGAATTTCAAATGGACGTCCATCTAAATGGTTATCCTTGCGTATTCTTTTCTCCTCTCTCTGCTGCTGCTATTATTCTTTACACCAGAGTATATACAATTAATCCCACACTGTTCCTTAAACACCTGATTCCAGCCAAAAATGTTTAGTGATATTTGGTGAGCCAATAACGTCCGTCCTGTTTTTCATATTTATCTCCTAACATTCCCTGTATATTCCCTTCTCCATCTCCTTCCCGGAAAACGAATATGCTAACTTACATTAAAACTTGTTATTTATGAAGCACAAAACCTCCTTTTTGCAATGCAAGTGATGATGTTGTGAGCCCATGGTGTGCTGCATTGCACACAGGCTTTTACATGAAGAAGAGCAGTAATTTGTACATGCTGAGAAATGGACAAGGTGAGCAGAGGGAATCTGCTCTACATCATGTATGGAAGAGGTGCACCAAAGATTCTCCGTTTGCTGAGCAGGACATAAACATGATTTTATCTTACCAAGTGAGATTATCGAAATGACAGAGCTGTGTAGGGTATGCAGTCGGGAAGCCGGCGGACCTAATCCCGACAGCCGGCTTCCTGACTACTTAATCCCGGCGAGGGTTAAATGACAGGCGTCTAAATCTAGACGCCTGACATTTAATCGACGCCGGGAGACCGGCGCCCGGCACCCCATTCGAAGGGACGCCGAGCGCGGATAGCCACGCGCGGGGGGGGGTCTAGATTTAGGGCTCCCGGAGGGGATTTAGGGTTAGGCACCCCCGCTGGAGGTTAGGTTTGGGTGGCGGGGAAGGGGGGTTAGGGTTAGGCACTCCCAGGGGGGATTTAGGGTTAGGCACTGGGGGGAAAGTTAGGGCTAGGCACCCCCCGGGAGGATAGGTTTGGGCGGCGGGGAAGGGGGGGTTAGGGTTAGGCACTCCCAGGGGGGATTAGGGTTAGGCACTGGGGGGAAGGTTTGGATTAGGCACCCCTAAGGGAGGATTAGAGTTAGGGGAGGGAATTAGGTTAGTCAATACTTACCTTAGAGACGATCGGGATTTTCACCCATGTCGGGCAGCCGCTGTCGGGATTCCAACCGCTGGACATGCGATATACCGATTCCCTGTGTAGTGGGTGCATTCTCAGGGCCGTTCCTTGACTTTTAAAGGGGTTATTCCCACTCCATGAAAGGACTTGAATTTTGCACCTGATCAGAGCAGGCAGATATTCTTTACTTTTAGTGAGAAGTGCATTTCTGTGTTCACTCCGAGTTATGAAACACTTTACACACACAAAAGTATTACCTGTGATAAAAACGGCAATCTGTACCTACACCCACGTGATTAATACAAGCCATATATAAAACATATATAACTGAGCAGTATTGAAGGATAAAAAGTTTAGATTATTTAAGTGAAAGGACTGGTACTAAAAGTGTAGGAGGTAGGACTTTGATATGCACATTGCCTCACTAAAGCAGGAGAGGGGCACCTTGAGGTGTAGTGAGCAGACCATTGAGGTGCACCAGTGCTTCATAAATCAACTACAGACCACTTGACTCTTGTCAGTACATCTCACACTCACTCCTGATCTTGTACTGACTGCTGTCTGATATTTAAACCTTCACCCTTCTTTTACCTTAACTTCCTTTTGCCATCGTTCCACTTCTTCAGCTTCTTTTAGTCACACATGTCCTTGTTTTTCTATATATTCACCATCTGCAGTTCTCTTACGTTACTTAATTTTCTCATTATGCACTAATTTCTAGCATTTTCCATGAAATGCTATTGTATTATTATTACAGTTATACAGGGATGATAATTCCATTATGCATTTTTGACCTACAGTAGTCATGTTGAGATACTGCTAATGCCATGGACTCACCGGTTATGTAGCATGGTCCATATTAAGCATGTTTATCTACTGAGATTTCTTACAGTTAAAATGCATTATTTTATTTTTATTGTAACACACATAAAATCTGCCAGTATGCTGATGAGTGTTTGGAAATACACTTTGGGCCTTATGTAATAGGGTGCGACTCGCAGCCGCTGTGGGAACTCCTGCGAGTCTTCCTGGATTTTTAAAGTGGCAATCATTTTATAGGCAAAACCAAGCTGATTTTGCCTTTAAAATGATTGCCGCTTTAAAAATCCAGGAAGACTCGCAAGAGTCTCGCAGCGGCTGCAAGTCGCACCCTATTACATAAGCCCCTTTGTGTGATTAGTCTTATCTGCCAGTTCTGAAGAGACTCGTGAAGCTACTACATTATACAGTAAATTTAAGTAAAATATATATACACCATTTCATTAATCCTCAATCCTGTGTAATTATGCCAGTATAATTTATTTATCATTTTTAGTCAATAAAAATGTGATCTATAAATATAACTTTCTTGTGTCTTTACTTTCGTTTGTATTGTAAAAAATCAAGCACTATGCCATCGTTTTGTGACTATGACAACTTCACACTTTCTGCCAAGTGATCCACATAGTGTGTTCTTCATATACCCATACATCATTTTCTTCTCATTGGCTTATACAAGGTTATGCTTTATTGCTGTGACTCATACAGCACGTTTGTACTTTATGACAGCACTTATTACACCCGCACAACACCGTGCCGCTCTCAGAACTCCCATTCAACACCACACTCCCTAGAGGTGACCCATACAGCTTTTTCACTCCTGCCTGTGATAGCTAAATAGACCTACGCCACCTTCCTGTGTTATCCAGACAGTACACAAAGTCTCTCTTACAGCATTATGTTACTACTGTAGCTTTGGGAATTCAGTATTATAGGTTACACTTTTAAAACGAAAGTAGTTTCTGCAGGCAACTATTCTGTTTCTGCAGTTTGCAAGCTCATTTTTATGTATAACACATAGATGTGTTCCATTAATAATGGGCTTGGTATAGATTTGCTGACTGTCTCTTAGAAAGAAGGAGCTTTTAGATCACTAGTAGTAGATATGCGACACCTATTTGTGATAGGGTGCTATCAGAAAGACTGATATGAGCAATACACCTTGTTTTGACACTACTTTTATTTTATTGACAGCTGCCTTTTATTCCAGAAAAGGTAATTTGCTTCTCTGCTAAAGTGCAAAATGCAGGAATGAAACGGGTCCATCAAAATTATAGGATGATTTCTGCACTTATCTGTAATGCAGATACAAGTCACTGTGCGGAGTGGAAACCATTATATGCCTCTTCAAACCGCAAACACCCCTACAAATGTGCCATTGCCTAATATCCATAATTCCACACTAGAAAAGCAAATCTCATTTCCGCACTACTCCACAAAGATTGGAGAACTGGCGCGATGGTTTACTAATGAATCTGATTGCTTGGGGTCTGCGCATGCGCAGAATGGGCCCTGCGATTGTGCTCAGGGATCTCCCAAGCCACAGCATGATTGACATCGTTTGGATGGGTGAATTGGGGGTGTGCCTTGGCAGTGTTCCTGCAAACCGAGCCATGTCGCCCCCATTTTACCGGGAGTGCCGAGGCCAACATCTGCGTCGGTGGAAGCAGATTTCCCAGCCTGAGTAGGCTGAAGCTTACTCAGACTGACCGATGCTGTCGTGACCATCCAATACAGTATCTATGGACGTTGTACTCGGATTGCAATTGCTGTCAGGAGTCATCTGCGTCCTATAGACTCCTCCAGCAGCGTTTAAATATTTGCTGGACAGTATTGCACAGGCGCTTCCTTTCATCCACATCTGAATCAGGCCTTTAGAGACCTAATATTGCCTGGAATCAATGGTCCGTAGTAACATTTTCAGTCATCAAAGCTCTTTTAACAGCGCGTGAATACCACATACATCAAAGCAAATAACTTGGGTTGATCCTAATGACTATATATTATTAGTTTTTTTCAGATGTCATAAATTATTTTTTGTTTCTGTATTATAATCTAAAGCATACAGATGTGTCCTTGCTCATCTAGCTTCAATATGCCATGCAGCGCAATATGCCTGGTGCGAGTAAGCTGCCAGACCCTGTGTACGTAACGCTGCTAGTGTTGGGCACAGAAGACTGTGCTGATTAATTTGATATGCGACACTTGAATAAGTATAAGTGAGTCTGTAAAAGAAACTTGGCGTGGAAAAAAGCGGCAGTCGCTGCATTGTAGCACTTCGCATGCTGATTGAGAGACTCAGTCGCAAGCAGATATACAAGTGTCATTTATCAAATTAATCAGCACAGTCTCCTGGTGCATCCTAATCTCATCACATAATGACTTAGACCCACTTTAGGCCAAAAAAACATGCAAAAAAGTAGCCCGGGTCCAGCAGAGTCTCACAGGACCATTCGCGCAGTGCGGCTGTTTGGCGGGACTGCAGCAAAGATGAGTGAGGACACATCTGTATGTCTTTATGGAATGGTAATACTCAAGAGTTTATTATGGGGTCAGACATTACTGTGTCCAGCTTCTGCTTTTCAGTTACAAATTAATGTGTATTTTATTTAGAAACCTCAACAATGCAATTATGCGACAAATGTACTTTTAATTTATTAACTACAAAAATATATAACAGACATTTTGATATGAGAACCGTGATTTAACTATATTACCGTATATACTCGAGTATAAGCCGAGTTTTTCAGCACATTTTTTGTGCTGAAAAAGCACCCCCTCGGCTTATACTCGAGTCATGCCCGCATGGTACGCAGCTGAGGAGCGTACCATGCGGGCCACGGTGCAGACTGTGTCTCTGTGACACAGCTGGACGGAGTTCAGTCAGCACTACACAGTGCCAAACACACAGCCGCCGGAGCCGGCCGCTGTGTGTTTGTTGTAATCAGCAGCCGATGAGAGTCTGTCAGACTCTCATTGGCTGCTGCTGCTCCCACTGCGGGAGCTCTCTCCGGGCTCCCGCAGTGGGTAATGGGAGAGACGTCGTCATGACGACGTCTCTACCATAATGCAAAGCGGCCGGAGGAGCCACCAGGAGCGGGGTTTCAGGTAAGTGTTTTTTTTTTATTATTACATCTCTCTCTACTGGGGGGGCTACTACTGGGGGCAGTACCAGGGGGAGGATTACTACTGGGGGCACTACCAGGGGGGGGATATTGCTACTGGGGGAACTAAGAGGGGGGGGTATTGCTACAGGGGGCACTACCGGGGGGGGGGTATTACTACTGGGGGCACTACCAGGGGGATTATTACTACTGGGGACACTACCAGAGGGGGAATGTTACTACTGGGGACACTACCAGGGGGGAATATTACTACTGGGGGCAGTACCAGGGGGGGGATTAATACTGGGGGCACTACCAGGGGGGTATTACTACTGGGGGCGCTACCAGACGGGGGAATATTACTACTGGGGGCACTACCAGGAGGGGGGTATTACTACTGGGGGTAGTACCAGGGGAGGGATTACTACCAGTAGCTGCTGCATTTCCCACCTTAGGCTTATACTCGAGTCAATAAGTTTTCCCAGTTTTTTGTGGTAAAATTAGGTACCTCGGCTTATATTCGGGTTGACATACTCGAGTATATACGGTATGTGAAACTTGTTCCTGCATATAATTGTTGCAGTGCTGTTTTTATAGCATAGACACTGCCTGTCGTAATTAAATTTAATGAGGTTTCATGTGTGTAAAACAAACACAGGAGTTAATTAACATTTATTTCCAGTATATAAAATGTAAGGAACTACTTTATGTACAAATGGCATTGAAAGGAAAATGCAGTATTCTACCTATGTGCATGTGTAGCTGAATTAATTGGTTATTGGAGGGTGCCTTTGTGCCTCCTGCTGGTTAGTTACAGGCCAAGCTCATGCTTGTCATGAAAAGCCGTACTCTGTGCAAGCCTTGTGCTTACCAATTGTGCATGAGGCAGTTATTTTCTCCATTGAAGCTTGTCTCTTGCTGACTCAGAGTTCTTTCACCATTTTCCTCTGTAATAGGAAAGGGGGCAAAGCACTTCCTGGGATTTATGCCTGCAGTCATGTGGGCGCTGCTGTTAGCGGAGGTGGGCTGTTCAAATCAGGCTGCCTGTTTATACTACGTGGCGGCTCCAGAGGTGGTGCTGCAGCGCAGTCCAAAATTCAAATAGGGGAGGTGGCATGGCTCCCCTATTTGAATTTTGGGCTGCTCTGCAGCCCCTCCTCTGGAGCCACCACTACTTATACTCCACCCTGGCTGCAGGAAGTTGCCAGGGTATTGGGCTCACTACACAGATCCAGCATTATCTTAACTCCTGTGTATGATCCGGGTTGTTTCCTGACTCCTTTGTTTGTGACTCCTCTCTGTGCTATACCCTTGTAACTCATCTGTTATATCCCAGTGTAACGACTGTGGCCTGGTTGACTATTCTTCCTACATTTACCCAGTGGTTTTTACTAAGGCCTGATTTATAACAGACCCTGGCTTACGGACTATCCCCAATGTTACCCCTAACTATTGTGCTAGTGGCCGGTGCAGGGTATCGTGACCTGTGTAAGCGGTTCAGCGAAGTCTAAACTGTCTTGTGGGGATCCTTGACTAAAACCACCTGTGCATTAGAATCTACACCCTTGTTACTGGCTAAATAAATTGCAGCTGATGGCATCTCATCCATTTAACCCAGTTGTTATGAAACACTGCTAGCTTACCCCTTCCTTAGTTATAGTCTTGGCTACCATTGCTTACTATCCATTACCACAGGGAGAGTCCTGCAGTGGTCTGGTATCACAGATCACAATATTGGTATGGCTGAAAATGAAGCTGTGAAGGAAGAATCTACTGCAATGTCTATTGGTAGAATGAAAGGAACATTTATTGGCTTCCAGCCACAGTGGAATATCCTCTCGAGTTTATCTGCCAATGTACACTACTGAGTAGCCTGCCCTCTAAATCAGGGACTAAAGATTTATCTGTGTTATCAATAAGAGCCCCTCCCCCCCTATATGTTGTAGAACTACACATCCCAGCATGCCCTGCAACAGTTTGCTATTTGGCCATGCTAAAACTGTTGCAAGGCAGGCTGGGATTTGTACAACAACAGCTGGATCTAGATCTACCTTATCTCTGCTTTATCATACAAAAAACCTCCAAGCTCAGTCACAGACCCTCTGCCATTTTCTATATGAAATCTAATATTTTTCTTCTGAATTTCAGTATCATCCCTATGCGCTTGATATTCATATCCATCTATCTTCAGATTTTCCACCATCTGTGTTTGCTACATTACTGATTGTCTTTTTGTCATTTTGTCTTGGATGTCCTGTCGCCACCCTATATTCAGTTTTTCAAAAACTGAGTCAATAGTGTTCACAACAGCCAACAGAAGACATTTTCTATGTCTGTTGGCAACATAACAATAAACCCTACCCTTCATGCTCGCTATCTAGGTGGCATCCTTGACTTCTGCTACATGCATCCAAGAAACATTTTTCTAACATACGCACATACAGATGTGTCCTAACTCAACTTTGTTGCAGTCGCGCCAAAGAGCCCCTTCTCTGCGTGACTGGTCCCATGAGACTGCTAGACTGGCGGATTTTTCTTTTTTACAAAATGCGTCTAAGTCACAATGTGATGTGACTAGGATGTACTAAAAGACTGTGCTTATTAATATGATATGCAGCACTTGTATATCTGTGTACGACTGAGTCTCCCAATTAGCATACAAAGTGCTACGATGCAACGGCCACAGCTGTTTTCTCCAAGTTTCGTTTACAGACTCAGTTGAAGACCGATATACAAGTGTCGAATATCAAATTAATCAGCACTGTCTCCTGCACAGCCACACTCATTCAATTCCGATATACAATCCACACTCAACTCCTCGACTCTGTGCTGCCACACTCATTCACATCTAATATACAATCCACACTCGACTCTGCACTGCCACACTCATTCACATCCAACATACAATCCACATTCAACCCCTCAACTCTGCACTGCCACACTCTTTCACATCTAATATACAATCCACACTCAACCCCTCGACTCTGCGCTGCCACACTCATTCACATCTAATATACAATCCACACTCAACTCTTCGACTCTGCACTGCCACACTCATTCACATCCAACATACAATCCACATTCAACCCCTCAACTCTGCACTGCCACACTCATTCACATCTAATATACAATCCACACTCAACTCCTCGACTCTGCGCTGCCACACTCATTCACATCTAATATACAATCCACACTCAACTCCTCGACTCTGCGCTGCCACACTCATTCACATCTAATATACAATCCACACTCAACTCCTCGACTCTGCGCTGCCACACTCATTCACATCCAACATACAATCCACATTCAACCCCTCAACTCTGCACTGCCACACTCATTCACATCTAATATACAATCCACACTCAACTCCTCGACTCTGCGCTGCCACACTCATTCACATCCAACATCCAATCCACATTCAACTCCTCGACTCTGCACTGCCTCACTCATTCACATCTAATATACAATCCACACTCAACTCCTCGGCTGCACTGCCACATTCATTCACATCCAACATACAATCCACATTCAACCCCTCAACTCTGCACTGCCACACTCATTCACATCTAATATACAATCCACACTCAACCCCTCGACTCTGCACTGCCACACTCATTCACATCCAACATACAATCCACATTCAACCCCTCAACTCTGCACTGCCACACTCATTCACATCTAATATACAATCCACACTCAACCCCTCGACTCTGCACTGCCACACTCATTCACATCTAATATACAATCCACACTCAACCCCTCGACTCTGCACTGCCACACTCATTCACATCTAATATACAATCCACACTCAACCCCTCGACTCTGCACTGCCACACTCATTCACATCTAATATACAATCCACACTCAACCCCTCGACTCTGCACTGCCACACTCATTCACATCTAATATACAATCCACACTCAACCCCTCGACTCTGCACTGCCACACTCATTCACATCTAATATACAATCCACACTCAACTCCTCGACTCTGCACTGCCACACTCATTCACATCTAATATACAATCCACACTCAACTCCTCGACTCTGCACTGCCACACTCATTCACATCTAATATACAATCCACACTCAACTCTGCACTGCCACACTCATTCACATCTAATATACAATCCACACTCAACCCCTCAACTCTGCACTGCCACACTCATTCACATCTAATATACAATCCACACTCAACCCCTCGACTCTGCACTGCCACACTCATTCACATCCAACATACAATCCACACTCAACTCTGCACTGCCACACTCATTCACATCTAATATACAATCCACACTCAACCCCTCAACTCTGCACTGCCACACTCATTCACATCTAATATACAATCCACACTCAACCCCTCGACTCTGCACTGCCACACTCGTTCACATCTAATATACAATCCACACTCAACTCTGCACTGCCACACTCATTCACATCTAATATACAATCCACACTCAACCCCTCAACTCTGCACTGCCACACTCATTCACATCTAATATACAATCCACACTCAACTCTGCACTGCCACACTCATTCACATCTAATATACAATCCACACTCAACTCTGCACTGCCACACTCATTCACATCTAATATACAATCCACACTCAACCCCTCGACTCTGCACTGCCACACTCATTCACATCTAATATACAATCCACACTCAACTCCTCGACTGCACTGCCACACTCATTCACATCCAACATACAATCCACATTCAACTCCTCGACTCTGCACTGCCTCACTCATTCACATCCAACATCCAATCCACATTCAACTCCTCGACTCTGCACTGCCTCACTCATTCACATCTAATATACAATCCACACTCAACTCCTCGACTGCACTGCCACACTCATTCACATCCAACATACAATCCACATTCAACCCCTCAACTCTGCACTGCCACACTCATTCACATCTAATATACAATCCACACTCAACTCCTCGACTCTGCACTGCCACACTCATTCACATCCAACATACAATCCACACTCAACCCCTCGACTCTGCACTGCCACACTCATTCACATCTAATATACAATCCACACTCAACTCCTCGACTCTGCACTGCCACACTCATTCACATCTAATATACAATCCACACTCAACCCCTCGACTCTGCACTGCCACACTCATTCACATCTAATATACAATCCACACTCAACTCCTCGACTCTGCACTGCCACACTCATTCACATCTAATATACAATCCACACTCAACTCTGCACTGCCACACTCATTCACATCTAATATACAATCCACACTCAACCCCTCAACTCTGCACTGCCACACTCATTCACATCTAATATACAATCCACACTCAACCCCTCGACTCTGCACTGCCACACTCATTCACATCCAACATACAATCCACACTCAACTCTGCACTGCCACACTCATTCACATCTAATATACAATCCACACTCAACTCTGCACTGCCACACTCATTCACATCTAATATACAATCCACACTCAACTCCTCAACTCTGCACTGCCACACTCATTCACATCTAATATACAATCCACACTCAACCCCTCGACTCTGCACTGCCACACTCATTCACATCTAATATACAATCCACACTCAACCCCTCGACTCTGCACTGCCACACTCATTCACATCTAATATACAATCCACACTCAACCCCTCGACTCTGCACTGCCACACTCATTCACATCTAATATACAATCCACACTCAACTCCTCGACTCTGCACTGCCACACTCATTCACATCTAATATACAATCCACACTCAACTCTGCACTGCCACACTCATTCACATCTAATATACAATCCACACTCAACCCCTCAACTCTGCACTGCCACACTCATTCACATCTAATATACAATCCACACTCAACCCCTCGACTCTGCACTGCCACACTCATTCACATCCAACATACAATCCACACTCAACTCTGCACTGCCACACTCATTCACATCTAATATACAATCCACACTCAACTCTGCACTGCCACACTCATTCACATCTAATATACAATCCACACTCAACTCTGCACTGCCACACTCATTCACATCTAATATACAATCCACACTCAACTCTGCACTGCCACACTCATTCACATCTAATATACAATCCACACTCAACCCCTCGACTCTGCACTGCCACACTCATTCACATCTAATATACAATCCACACTCAACTCCTCGACTGCACTGCCACACTCATTCACATCCAACATACAATCCACATTCAACTCCTCGACTCTGCACTGCCTCACTCATTCACTTCCAACATCCAATCCACATTCAACTCCTCGACTCTGCACTGCCTCACTCATTCACATCTAATATACAATCCACACTCAACTCCTCGACTGCACTGCCACACTCATTCACATCCAACATACAATCCACATTCAACCCCTCAACTCTGCACTGCCACACTCATTCACATCTAATATACAATCCACACTCAACCCCTCGACTCTGCACTGCCACACTCATTCACATCCAACATACAATCCACACTCAACTCTGCACTGCCACACTCATTCACATCTAATATACAATCCACACTCAACTCTGCACTGCCACACTCATTCACATCTAATATACAATCCACACTCAACCCCTCGACTCTGCACTGCCACACTCATTCACATCCAACATACAATCCACACTCAACTCTGCACTGCCACACTCATTCACATCTAATATACAATCCACACTCAACTCTGCACTGCCACACTCATTCACATCTAATATACAATCCACACTCAACTCCTCGACTCTGCACTGCCACACTCATTCACATCTAATATACAATCCACACTCAACTCTGCACTGCCACACTCATTCACATCTAATATACAATCCACACTCAACCCCTCAACTCTGCACTGCCACACTCATTCACATCTAATATACAATCCACACTCAACCCCTCGACTCTGCACTGCCACACTCATTCACATCCAACATACAATCCACACTCAACTCTGCACTGCCACACTCATTCACATCTAATATACAATCCACACTCAACTCTGCACTGCCACACTCATTCACATCTAATATACAATCCACACTCAACTCCTCGACTCTGCACTGCCACACTCATTCACATCTAATATACAATCCACACTCAACTCTGCACTGCCACACTCATTCACATATAATATACAATCCACACTCAACTCCTCGACTCTGCACTACCACACTCATTCACATCTAATATACAATCCACACTCAACCCCTCGACTCTGCACTGCCACACTCATTCACATCCAACATACAATCCACACTCAACTCTGCACTGCCACACTCATTCACATCTAATATACAATCCACACTCAACTCTGCACTTCCACACTCATTCACATCTAATATACAATCCACACTCAACCCCTCAACTCTGCACTGCCACACTCATTCACATCTAATATACAATCCACACTCAACCCCTCGACTCTGCACTGCCACACTCATTCACATCTAATATACAATCCACACTCAACCCCTCGACTCTGCACTGCGACACTCATTCACATGTAATATACAATCCACACTCAACTCCTCGACTCTGCACTGCCACACTCATTCACATCCAACATACAATCCACACTCAACCCCTCGACTCTGCACAAGATCTGCACTGCCACACTCCTTTACATCCACACTGGGCTCCTCTTACTTTGTGAAATACGCAGCCTCACAAAAGACTTTCCAACTTATAGGGCTATTCAATATGGAGCGAAAACTCAGTTTTTGCGATTTTTTTCGCACCGATGACGTCATTTTCGGAGGTTTTGGTTTTACACCGTATTCAATTTCAAAGACTTTTTGCAGGTTCGAAAAGTCTTTGAAAAAAAACGGGGATAACTTTTCACCACTGAATAGGTGGCGAAAAATAGTGCAGAATTGGGGTTTAGGGGTGCAGGCTTAAAAAAAATAGCCTGCACCCCTGGGAATGACATTTAAAAATAACTGTGTCAAAAAAAGTTTTTTTAAAAAATAGGGACACTCCAAAAAATTCATTTAAAAATTGGGGAAAAAAAAAAAAATAGGAAAAAAGTGTTTACAAATAGGGAAATGGGTTCAGGGCTCTTCTGCAAGTATGCGGCAGGTGTTTTCTAGAATAGGCTATTAGCGGCAGGTGCATAGTTGCAGAATTTTTTAAAACTTACTTTAGGGACATAAAAATGTGCTAGTACCCATTTTCATGTACCCCAAATTTGATGGGACCACTTAAAAAAACAAAAAAAAAAACCTAAGTGCTCTTCTGCAACACTTCTTCAATGACGGGAAAAAACACTGTGGCTATTTAAATCCCCGACTTTCATTTGCAGGCTAAAACGGGGGTACCCATAGTGATCCCCCATGTTTCTACAACTTTAGGAGGGTCCTACAATTTATTCCAGGAAAATTTTGTTTTTTTACGCAGATCCCACTTCGCAGCTTCCCGTTTTTGTAGGTTTTATATTGAATACGGGGATAAAGTTGGCGCGCGCCCGATACTTTATCCCAGGAAAATCTCCGATGTGGAGCGAAAAGTCCAGCACGGACTTTTCGCTCCCATATTGAATACCCCTCATAATCTACTAACCTTCAAGTGTTCCATAAGAACTTCCCTCGGCAGACAAGCTTATCAAATTGCTAAACTACCCCCTTAAGTTCTTTGGGGTACTTTACCCAATTAATTCCCTTCTACACAGGTCACACAAAACTTACAAAAACACCCATTTGAACTCTCTCAAACCAACATTTCTGCGTGATTGGATCATATAGCCCACCAAGCCTTTTTTCCATTGAAATCTGTCTGGACCAATTTGCAATAAATGACACTTTTTGAGCACATGAAATGCTTGTTGTCCTATAGATTGTAAACTGTAATCAAGTCCTCTTTGTATTACTAATGCCCATCTTGTATTATTACTGTGTTTGCTTCTATTTGTAAAATGCTAAATTATATGCTGTTGAATTTGCTCAGCTCCTACCATTAGAAATAAACACATTTGCACCCCCAGAGTTGATTTTGGCATTCTAAGCCATGTATTAATCGGTATAATTAGGCCCATTGCATCACAACAGAACTAAAATGCTGCTTGCGCTATGGGTTTATGCAACTACAATTTAAAAAACTTTGGTAAGCACTAAGGAGAGCTTCATACACCTGTTCTATTCAGCCAGAGAAAAGGGACAACTGCATTGGAGCAATTTCGGGTTTCTACTGAAACTATGGAATTAAGGGGGTGATTTATCAAAGCTTTGACAGAGCTAAAGTACCAGCTAACCAGCTCCTAACTGCTCTTTTTCAAACACAGTACTGTAAACAGGAGCTGATTGGTTGGTACTTTATCTTTTTCCACTTTATCTCTCTCCAAGCTTTGATAAATATCCCCCTAAATTCTGAATCCAGAATTAAATTATATTCACAGATATTAAATATAAAGACTGATATGGAAAATGTTACAAACACATAAGAGCAGTCTATAAGTTTCCTGTTAGCCATGGGGACTGTCTG
Organism: Taudactylus pleione; assembly: GCA_031769625.1. Taxonomy (NCBI): domain Eukaryota; kingdom Metazoa; phylum Chordata; class Amphibia; order Anura; family Myobatrachidae; genus Taudactylus; species Taudactylus pleione. Next base: position 37,076,481 of record JAUIMM010000018.1, on the reverse strand, counting down.
TCCCTCAGCTGCTCACCCTCACATACTTCCTCTTCAGTTATGTCTGTGTAACTGCAACATCTCAGTTCTGTGTTGGGTCTCAGGTTACACTGCCTGGTTTTTGGCTGCGACCTACAACATTATACACATACACTTGAGGCTGAAGGACACAGAGGACGGAAGGCAGCAGCTGCGTGACTGTGTATGTATATGTCTCTCTATGCTTACGTACAGGTCTGCAGATCCCTGAGACAAAAGTGATTAACAGGTGGGTTTCTAGTAACGGTGTTAGTTCCTTTATTTCTTGATTTGTGTTTAAAACCAAATCTCTGCATTTAGCTAGCACATTGTGCACATCAATGTGTAAATAACAATATTATCCTATATGTTTAATAGTTGTCCCTGTGTGCACCTGCTGTGGAATGTGTATCTGTTTAGTGCTGTTTGTCCTTTACATTGTTTTGTAAGTTGTTCCTATACAGTATCTAATATTTTGATAACCATATATTGTTGTAAAGAGATATTGATTTTATTTTTTTAACTTTGTTTAGTTTGTTTACTAGATAAAATACTCTGTGTATATACAGTGTATGCCTTTGTTTAGTTGACAAATTTTTCAACTTTGTGTTTATAATATAACACACATTTATGATTGTATCTGTTTACATTTTGCGAATCATGTATAAATCATTTTTGTCATTACTCGAGAACCATGATGACTTCTTTAAGTAAAATGATCTGTATTTACCTATTCAAATAAATGCAGGTTTAGAAGAAAGTGATTTGTTTTTCGCATGTCAGTGATATGAAACAACCACAACTTTAATAACAATTGTGCACCGTATTCCAGAAGAGTGAACTTGGTGACGTAAACAACTTTATGCCATAAACACAATATAGTAAATCTATGCTTTATAACTAGTATATTTAAAGTAATATTTTAATGTTGGTACCATTTTAGATGTCCTTTTATGGAAAAGTTCTGGCATGGCATCTGCTTGTTGGTGATTTGGGGCTTTAAACTAAATATTATTATTAAACATTTATTTTTAGGGTGGCTAAATATTCTGTATTCCAACCTGAAGGGAAAAGAGAATATACATAATACAAGGTAGACACGTAGGAATGGACAGTGAGGTCCCTATTCATGAGAGTTTACAATCCAATAATATGAAATCGATTTTCTTACCATTCAATCTGATAATCACTTAAGAACAGAAATATTATATATATCTATATATCTATATATATGTATATATATTACGTAATGCACTCTTGTCATCTGCCTTTTATATTTTTCAAAGTGGAAGTAAGTTTTAGAATTGAAGATGTGAGTAGATGAAGGTGTTATGTAACAATTTTCTGATTTATTTTTTTTTATTGGATGAAAATGCTATGACCTAGGGATCAATGTTAGTTTACAATGTTATTTTAAATGTTGGTAGTCTATGTCCAATTCTTAATGCTGGCCACACACATAGCGATATTTTACCCGATCTGGCCGATTCCGACACATTGGAACGACAGATCGTGTAAAATATGGCCAAAAATCCTGAGTAAATTGTGAGTCCCCACTAATGAACACGATGCGATGCGCGTCCCCGCTGGTCGCACATCGCATAGTCAGATCTGCCGTACAGTAGGACAGATCTGACAATCTAGGACGCGATGCACTGTGAAAGTCTGGATGCAGGAGAGATTGTATGAAGATTGGACACCAAATTGTGTGGAGATCGTGTGCATAGCTGTCGGGGAGAGTTTCAAGGGAAATCGTACACATCGGCTGATCGTGAGCACATCGCTATGTCTGTGGCCAGCTTAAGTTCTAATAATTTATCTTTAACTATAAATATTTCAGTTTCTTCTAAACGTAACCTAACATCTTCATCCGACCGCCTCATCAATTGTCCTCTTCTGTTTGCCATCATACATTGTTAATTGGCTATATTTAGCTGCATTAAAGGGAATCATTTAAAATAATTTCACATTTTCTAAAGTAGTGAAGTTGTGCCTTCTTTGCCGGACATACATTATCCTACCAATTAGTCAATATATTCATTCAGTTTAACCTATTGTAAATGTGATATACAGGAGTATCCTCATACATCTAGCCTCAATGCGCCATGCAGTGTGATCCTCCTGGCATGAGTGAGCTGCCAGGTCCCATGCTACTCTGCTAGTGTTGGGCGTCTTTTTCTTTTTTTATTTGCAGAAAATGCGTCTTAGTCGTGATGTGATGCAACTAAGACGCACCAGCAGACTGCTGATTAATTTGATCTGCGACACTTGTATATCTGTGTGCACCTGTGTCTGTATATGAAGCTTGAACTGAGTATATGAAACTGAACTTGGAATGAAAAAAGCGGCGGCCTCTACATTGTAGCACTTCATATACAGATTCAGGGACTCAGTCGCACACAGATATACAAGTGTTGCATATCAAATTAATCAGCAGAGTCTGCTGGTGCATCCTACATTTTCGGCAAAGAAACACAATAAAGACTCCCGGTGCTAGCAGAGTCTCACTGGGCCTGGTGCGCCAAGAGGGGATTTTTAGCTTTACTGCAGCGAAGATGTGTAAGGACACAAATGTTCAGTCCATGCTGGCCTATAGACGTTTTGTGCGTGCAGTGCAGGGGGTTTGTGTCTCCTGCTATTGCTCATCTTAATCTTTTTGCTTATGTCACTTTAAAAAGTCTAGAGATTGGCTTTTGGGCATGTACTTTAGTAGCCCTTAGCATTTCTGCATAGAACATTTTATAATAATAAGGAATTTTACTCTGCATTGTGTGAGCATAATAAAGCAAGGCCTAAGTGGCCATTAAGTCATATCAATCTTTCTCATTCTAATAGTCTGAATGAAAAATATACTTTTAGTCAATGTTCATTCTTCTCTATTCTTTTTCATGCTGACTATATATTCTTACTCTATTAATTTGTAAATATACTTACTCCTGCTTTATCCAGCTCCTCTTTGTGTCTCTCAGCGGCTCTTTTCTTAATGTGAAGTTGTTCCTGCTCCCTAACCTTTCACACACTTGGGCTACATCCAAGATTTTTACATGTAGTTAAACTTACAAGTTGTCTTGGTGCTGAGAGGGACACTGGGCCTGATTAAGCTTGGATTGCAACTGCTAATACGCACGAAATCGGCCGATTGTTGCATTCAGCGCATGCTTATGCATTGCAGTGCGCGAACCAGCCACTGCGATCGCAGTGACTACACGGACCCCATCACAGAGTGATTGACAGGAAGTGCCGTTTTTGGGTGGCGTGCCAGTGCTTTTGAACACCATTGCATGGGCGTACATAAATTATCCACTGCGATGCCATGCGCAGCTTGAGTACTCATAGCATGCGATGAAGTTAGAAATTCTTGAGTAAGGTCAGCGCTTGTGCAAGTGTGCGTGAGGCTGCGATGGTACTCGATGTTACCGATGGTTTTGCAGTCTTGCTAAGGATTACGGATGTGTGTAAGATAAGGTGGGCGTCCTTATGTTGTGCTGTGGGGGCATAGCGATCGCAATGGATTAGCATACTATCACAGTGAGACTGCATGTGTAATCGCTATTGCAATCACAGTTGCGATCCATAAGGAATCAGGCCCACTGTCAGAATCATGGGGATACATACAGAAGCAGATTACTTAAAGCAGGGAGAACATTATTTAGGACCTGGTGCAGAGTAGAACTCATGTTTGTAGTGTAGCAGGCCCCTATCTATATGCTTCATCTGGCAGTCATCATCATCCGGGCACACTTACTCCAGCCTATAAGCAAAGGTGAAAGCCGCATATTTCTTCTTCACACTTCCATAGAGGACACAGGCTTAGACCATGGGTATAGGGTGGAGCAGGAGGAGTTCGGGTACCAACTAGTTAAACTTCTCCCAGCAGCCCTGGCTCCTCCTCCCTATACTCCGCCTCAGGCAGGCCGGCCCAGTTCAGTTTGGAGCCATGCAGGAGCAAGGCACATGTTAAGAGACTGTAGTCTAGACTTATTTTTTTTTATTTTATCTATTTTTTTTTAGTATGACAGTTCAATGCTAGGCGTGCTATAGGATGCCCACACTACTGCTCCACTGACCCCCTGCGCTGGTGGCAGCGGCACAGGTGAGCGGGTCAGTGACCTTGGACGGTCCCACAGCACACTCCTTGGACCCGCATGGGAAGGGAGCATGGATGGTGCTCTAAGGAAAGAGTAGCTCCCTGTAAGCAGGGAACTGCGCTGCAGCGGCTGTTACCGCCGGTGTGGGAGACCACCGGCAGTGCTGACAGCGGCGCCCATTTCTCCTGGTGCCTCTGCTAGACCACTAGGGCGCAGGCAATTGGGCGCTTCAGTGGAAGCAGCCATTGCCCTGGGAGATCTTGTTCAGCTAGGGGAGGTAGGCTCTCCCCATTTAGCCCCTCCCCCACTCCCTTGGCATGCTCCCTCACTGCGACAGCCATGCCACAGGGATTCTCCCTCCTCTCTTCTTTCCCAACTGAGACACTGAGCGCCCATTTTACCCTGTGCCTGCTTCAGTTAATCTCCAGAGCAGTAAAAGGCTCCTGTCTCCCTGTATACCTATTCTTCTGCGGTCAGGTCATAGATTAAGCTTCCTACCGACTGGGGTTTGTATTGTTGAGCATTAACTGCCTATTGCTACAGCATTGAATGTTTCTGTGTTCAGGAGTACATTTTATTTCTAAAGTTTCTTCTGACAGTTTAGTAAATCCATCGCCTGTAAAGCCACATTCATAGCACTCCCCCCTTTAATTGCAGTTAACCTAACTGGTGTGTGGGGACTGGCCTGGATTGCTTACCAGTTTTTCCAAGGGCATGGTAATTCTGTTTGCCTCCTATGGGCCTTCGTGAGTTGGTACTAAGATCTTCTATCAACGCTTCTGTATCTTCCTTGTGGCCTGATTTTCTGTCTCCGGGCCCTTGCTTCTATCCGAATCTGTCCCGTCTTGCAGCTCTTGACTTAGTCTTGAGCACTTCAGAGTTCTCCAAGTTGGTCAATCGTACTATGCTGTTTGCCCGTAAATTCTCCTCTGCAAGACTTTTTCACTGCTTGGGTGGATTTACTTTGCTTGGTGTTCTGACTGGAATTATATTCCCAGAGGGATTCCCTCTCTTGGGTCCTTTCCATTCCACAGGTGGGGCTGGATTGTCCCTCCAACTCTCTTCTTGGAAGTTGCAGGTTTCCACACTTTCTGTCCTCTTCCAGGTGTTCTCCTTGGACGGTGTTGTTACTCGGCTCCTTGGTCTTTGTCTTTGGTGCTTCGAACTCTTCAGTTGTCGCCCTTTGAGCTCTTGGACTCTGCTTACATTCGTTGGCTTACATGGATGACCGCTTTCCTGCTCATGGCGAGTGTTTCTCTGGGGCATGTTGTCCTGTACCTCCCATTTGGGTTTTTTTCCACTGGGATTGGGCTGTTCTTTGAATTTGCTTAGGCTACCTTCCTACAGTAGTCCCTCAGTTTCTATCGCTTCTCGGCCTTTGGCTTAATATCTGATTCGCCCCCTATCTGGAGGCCGTGTATTGAATGGATTTTTAGAACGGGGAGATGGAAGAAGAGCTTGCTCTGTCCACTCCATGCATTTACCTGGTATTGCAGTACTTTCAGGAACGGGTGCCGGCCCTCTGGATCTTTGTGGTTAGGACTTTGGTTATCCGTGGGACAGACCCCTTTTTTGTATTTGGTATATGGGACTGGCCGGATTCTACACGGGACTTAGCCAGTTGGCTTCGTTTGATTTTCCGTCACGCTTCAGTGATGGCGGTCCTTTCTGTTCCGTCTTTACAGTCAGATTTTTTTTACCGGATTGTGCTTCTTTGGTGGCTTGCCAGAGGTGCCTCGGCTGAGCAGCTTTGCGGAGAAGCCATATGGTCCTCCACCCATACTTTATTCTGGTTCTGTTTATTTGACACCTTTGCTGCTCCGGAAGCGGCTTTTGGACGAAGGGGTTCTCAGCGCAGCTCCAGCGTGTCCCCTCCCATAATGGGATAGCTTTGGGACGTGTCATGGCCTTTGTCCCCCTATGGAAGTGTAAAGAAGACAAGGAGACTTATGTATTACCTGGTTGTCCTTTTCTTCTAACTTCATAGGGGACACAGGCCGCCCACCCTGATGCATCGGGCTGGCAGTGTTTTGTACTCTGTTTCCAGTCCTCCTTTTGCATTTTGGGGTGTTGGACCAGTATGTGTCGGTCGGTTTTCCTTCTTCTCCTCTTCCTCGCTCCTGCCTTGGGCTTGCTAACTTAACTGGCCTGCCTGAGACTGGGGGTGGGGTATAGGGGTTCAGAGGCAGGGGCTGCTGGCAGAAGAAATTTAACTAGTTGCTGCCCGAAGTCCTCCTGCTCCACCCTATACCTATGGTCTAAGCCTGTGTCCCATATGGGGTACGAAGAACAGGACTTAACCAGGTAATACAAAAGTCTCTTTTTATGCTTCTGTCCAACTCTGCAACGCCTGTATATCTGTCAACACACCTTCTATGACCTTTACCAACATGAGAACGCACCGCTATAGCTCAGCCATGCCCCTGCATTCGCAAGTGGAGATACATTTAAAATGTGCATGACTGTGCAGCACCCGTACTTCTGTATGTTTGGTTCTGGAACATGCGTAATGTGAAATGTGATATATATGATTGTAATAATTTTTGTTTGCTTTATTTTCCAATTAATCTATCCTATGTGGACAAATCTTTCATTTACATTCATAGTTTAAATATTTGTTTAGCAAAATGCATGTTCTTTTCTATTTCTTTTGTTTAATAAATCTGCACATTATGTGAAAATGCACACTTACAGTAAAAGTACATGGTAATGCTTCCTGTGCGTCAGTCCTCTGTATTGTCCCTGCAGCTCCTCTCCTACACTGCTCAATCTGTGCAGCCCTTGCCAACTTACTGACTCAGAACTGGATTGTGACTGTTTACTTTGAGGAACATGGGCCAAATAAGATTTCTCTAAATAGTTATAGCAGCAGTAGGGTAGCAAAGTTAGAACTAGACTGTGATAGTTTTAATGATAGGGAAGTCTCCATCTTAGACAGCAAGTCCAAATCCTATGTGACATAAATGATTAAATGATTGTACAATAGAATAATAGTTGATGTCTGGTTTAAATGATAAACCCATTTCTTAGTATACAAATCAAAAAACATCACCTCTATATAGTTCCTGAGTGTATAAATTGGAAGAATTTGCACAAAAATAAACGTGCTGCTGGGCCACAATTTGTTTTTAGTGTTACTTTGAATGTATAAGTAGTTTAACTTGTCTTTTGTATCCTAAAACATAACAGGAAGATATCTTTATTAATCTGAATATCTTCTCGCTATCTGCATGTTTTAATGAGCTTGAGTGCATTCTTATATCTAATGTAGAGGTGGCAGTGAGAAAGTGCTATTATATGACTGGGAGGCTGTATTTGCCCTTGTAGCCCCGGAGGTAAGGGTGTGACGATGCTTTAACCTTTGCAGCCCCCCAGTGAAATCATAAGCCTTGCACTGGAGTGTGTTGCAGATGTGACTACTGATTATAAGGAATTATTATCTTTTCTTTGTTAAACAACTGCATTGTGCTTTCCTAACCACCTGCACCCCCTGTCTCTTAAGCTCTCAAGATGGCAGAAGCTCACCAGGCTGTAGCCTTCCAGTTTACTGTGACCCCTGATGGAATAGACCTACAGTTAGGACGTGATGCTCTGCGACATCTCTACCTATCTGGCCTGATCGCCTGTAGAAAACGCTTCATAACACTTAAGGTGACTGAGACACTGTACTTGAATCTATATGATCTAGAACAGCAGAGGTGTTCCGCACAAGCGTGCTTCTTTGCAGTGATAGTGCACTCAGAAATTATTATAGCAAAATTGTACATGTAAGAAACCGATTCCATATATAGCACATAATGGTCTAAATGTAAGCTAACAATATATAGTTATCTGCAATAATATACTAAAAGTTAGTTATAAATGATAAAGTGTAGATGCCTGCAGAGCTCAGTAGTGGATTGGGGTCTTCCCCTCCTACTCCTAATTATGTATATTGTGGATCACACAATGTTGAGGGAATATATATTGCACCAGATGATGAATGGACATGTGGGACATTTCTCAATGCTATAATATTGGGACAGTGATGCACAGGACTATGGGGTGTATGTATCAAGCCTTGGAGAGAGATAAAGTACCAACTAATCAGCTCTTATAAGCACAGCCTGTAAAGTGATAGTTACAAGCTTATTGGTTGGTACTTTTTGTTTTTAATCTCTTTCCACTTAATCGCTCTCCAAGGCTTAGTACATCTCCCTTTAAGTTTACGCAGAGATCTGCACATTTACTCCCTGCATAGTTAATTTATGTGATGGACTAGTTTAGGTAGCTGGCATTCAGCGAGATCACAACATGCTGACGTGGTTTGTATACATGGTCTTCAGCAAGTCTCTCATTGTCATTGTAACAATACTAGTACCCATACTGACAGAGCAAGTTTTCCTCCGTGGCCTGCTAAAAATACAACCTTAGTAATGCAATGTTCTCATTTAGGAAACATATTGAACAAATTTAACGCTCCCCTCTCACTTAACAATATAATGTTTCTACAAACATTTCTCTAATTCACAAACAAGGGACACATTGAGTGTGGAAGGAAGCTCAGAATAAAGATTCTCTAATGCTGTCTCTGGCAGAGCTCAGTACTAAGTGGAGTATATCCTGCCAGCCCTTCCACGTGGTTTGCTGTGGTAGCTGTGACTCTTGGCTCCCTATATGGCAAGGTGGATGTGTCATTTGGACTCATTACCAAGATCAGCAGCCTATTACCTGGAAAGTAAGTGACCATGCAGTAACAGATAGTACTTTGCACTGTCAGTGTGATCATTCTGTCTATAGTCACTCAAATAACACAAATGTGTAAGTGCTGCAAACGGTGACACAGATTTACTATGTTCATGTTGTTTGTCCAACTGTACAGTTTTATACCTGCAATAAACATAGTAAAACCATTACTCGCATTAAACCACACACTAGACTAATCGTATTGTACAGTGCTGACTATTAATAGACCTATCCTGCTTTCTAGTAAGAATACACACAATTAGAATATGGCAGTCCTTTCCAAATATGCATCATTTCTGAAAAGACCAGGAGCCTGCATGACATACATATATACACTACACCTATACACTATTTCTACTTCAGGGTCCATAGGGTATCCACAGGATACCTTGGGGTATAGGCGATGGCGGCAGACATCCAGGCACCACAGAGTTACATTTTCAGCCTCCCAGGATGCACTGGGGTCCCTCTCCTATACCCCGCCCCCGAGCCTCAGGCCACTCAGTTTTCGTCGGTGCCTATCCGGACCAGTCGCACCGTACAGAGGGGGGTCTTTTTAAGGCCCCTGAATATTTCTTCGCAGCTGTGGCTGCACAACTAGAGTGCTCCAGCATAGGACAGTCAGTATTGACGTCCATACTGTCACTCCTACACCCCGCCGGTACCAGAACGCCGGTACCGATCCGGGGATGCTGGTAGCTAGCTGGGGTCACAGCTAGCGGTGATCCCGGCTACCTGGACTGTGGCCGGATGCACGGGGAACAAGGTAAGCGGCGGGGTCCCGCGGTGGGCACCCGCCGGTAACACAGTCCTGTTTGGTCCCCAGGCAAGGGGCTCCCTGGGGACCGGCTGCGCGTGGGGCCAGGTACTGATCCTGTGCCTTCCACTAGACCACCAGGGACAGCGGGCCGCAGCATGTGCGGTACAGCGCGGCATCCCAGGGGTTAATAGCAAGCCAGGGGAGAACGCCTTCCCTGTCTCACAGCCGGCGTCTCCCCCGCTGCACAGTGCCATTCCACAGCGGTCTGAGCGGGCTGTGTCAGCGCTCCTCCCCCCGGGCCCTGCCTCCTCTCTGCTCCTCGGTGGCCATTTTCTCACTACATGTGCTGGGGATGGCAAACGCTGCTGGAAGCTGATACAGGTGCCATTGCGGTCCGGGTCCCCCGCATACCTCTCCTTCAATAAGGTCAGTGTATGCAGCACTGTTTCCTACCAGGCTCTGGTCTGTGTAGTTGATCGCAGTGTTTGTAATGTAGGATATTATCTGTGCATTGTATGTGATTTAAATGCTAGCGCTGTTTGCCTGTACTTTCATTTCTGACTGTCAGCCTTTTTCCTATCCCTGTTCTTCTGCTACAGCCCTTGCGGTGCGGTGTTGCAGGGTGTTCATTACCTCACAGTAAACGTGGTTTTTCTGTGTGGGAGGTCACATACGCTCCGTTCACATTCCTCATGTCTGAAAGTGAACGAGGATATCCTCTTCCAGCTATAATGTACTGATATCATGTGCAGTTAGCGGAGGGATATGTAGACGCTGAGGGTTTATGGAGGGCATGTTGTATTATATATCACGCCCCATTTCTGTCACTGTGCCTGCACAAAAAAGGGGACCGCCCTCGGCTGGCTAAGACGCTTTCAGCCTTTGTGGGCAACGCCCCCTGCGTTTCCCCATAAGGGTTATCGCAGCCTGTGGTGGTCTCATCACATGCAGGGGTCCCTGGACAGTTGATGGTACCCCAGTGTATCCTGTTTTTCGCCCCCCCAGGTCTCGCAGGAGCCTGTGTGGGTGAATTTATTGTCCAAATGATATAGCACCTGATGGACGTTTTACAGGGGGAGTCACCATTTCGGCCTTCTAAACGGCCTTTCGGGTCTCAGACGGGTAAAGGCATGACGTCTGATGACGGTGACATTATTGACTTTTTCAGACACGAGCCCCTTAGTGCAAAGGAGGCGTAGTCTGGGTCTAAAGTCTATATACCTGGCCTTCTACGGGCAGTCCGTGCGGCTTTGGTTATTACATATCCCCCGTGGCTAAATCCAAATATGCCTTCTTTAAGGATAAGGGTGTTGCCACTGTAATTCCTCTATCTGGTCAGGTGGATCATTTAGAGGAGGCGTGGAAAATCTGGGTAAGCGGTTCCAGCCTCAAAAACGGTTGACTTTTTGCATACCCCTTTTGCGGATAATTACATTACCGAATGGGAGTTATCTTTACTGGTAGATTCTCATGTTACACGTCTAGTGAGGAGTGCTACGTTGCCCATGCCCTCCAGGTCCTCTTTGAAGGAGGTTCCAGATTGCAAGGTGCAAATATATCTAAAATCCAATATTCCCTTGCTGGAGGGGCTTCCAGGCCGGCTATGGCCGTGTGCTGGGGGGACAGAGCCATGGAGCGCTGAGTAGGTATCTGGATCTCTGCACACTGACTCTCCAGCAGAGCAGGTGGATAGTGGCAAATCCTCAGAGACTTTGCCACGTTCATAATGAGACGGTCTTACATATAGCCTACTCCTTTCCAGAATCTCCTCGGCAGCAGTAGCGGCTTGCCGCTCCCTATGGTTGCGCTCTTGGAAAGCGGACGCAGATTCCATTTGGAATGCTTTGCCTTTTACGGGACAAGTCCTATTTGGCCCTCGTCTGGACGCAATTGTGGCCCTGCAGGTAGCAGCTACGTCTGCGTGTCTGCCCTCGGCTACAGTCCCATCAGGGTCTGGGGCTTTGTCTTTTCTGCCCTGTGAGGCCAGGGTAAGTCTAAAATACAGCTTTCCAACACAGTAGCCAGGAAATCTGCTCAGCCATAAGAACAGGCTTGGAGTACAAGACGTCCTACTCCCAGGTTGGACTATAAGCCTTCAGCCTCACGGGACGGGCCTCCTCTCGGGAGACCCCAGCGTTGGAGGCCGGCTTCTCCAGTTCACCCAGTGCTGGTGTCTGACCATCATGGACACTGGGGTAAGAGAAGTATTTTCTTGAAGGTATGTCCTCTCCTCCCGGTAAAAGCCTCCCAGACGGTTTTTCGTTACATGTCTTCTGTCAATTCAGGACAAGGCCCTGTAATTTTTGAGGGTGTTACACTCCAGGCAGGAGTTATAGTACCTATTCCGTTGCCCCAAAGGGGAACGAGGTATTACTCCATCCTCTTTCTGGTACAGACACCCAATGGGTCTTACCAGGACATTCTCAACCTCGAATCCTTCAACAAATTCTTAAGGGTTCCTCGGTTCGGGAGGGGGACCCTGCATTCCATCATTCAATGGAGCCTGGGAAATTTGTGGTGTCGTTGGATGTATTCAGGGTGACTACCTGAATATCCCTCTTTTCTTAGCACACCAGTGTTTTGCTCAGGTTTGCAGTGGTCGATAAGCATTTCCAGTTTCTGGCATTGCCCCTTGGTCTGGCCTCCGCGCCTCACGGTTTTCCAGGGTCATGGCAGTTATGGCAGCCCACCTGCGGATGCAGGGGGTCCGCTTGTTACCCTATCCGGGCGACCTCCTGTTGTTACCACGGTCCCCAGAGATACTTCAGTGCCATATGCAACGGACAATGGCCCTGATTCAGAGCCGGACGCTCTGACCAGAGCGCTCGCTCTGAATCAGGGCCCACCTCCATTAAAATGGAGCGTCCTCCTGGACGCTTGTATAGCTGTGGGTTACCACCCACAGCATATACGAGCGTGCAGGATGATGGTCGCGATGGTCTTGACCATCGCGACCATCGCCACTGTGAGCAGAAGCCTGCGGTTGAGTTTCTCAACCGCAAGGCCAGGAGCCAAAATCACTCCCACTGACATCACTAGTGATGTCAGTTGGGCCGGCTTCTGACGGTAGGCGTTCCCTTGGGAACGCCTCCGTCTGGCAGGCACGCCCACCAAAGAGGGCGTGCTGTCAATCATCATCGACAGCACGCCCCCTTTGATCAGACACTACGAGCGAAGGAAAGTCCTTCGCTCGTCGCGTCTCGCGCATGCGCACGACGGAGCTCCCTCCGTCGTGCGCATGCGCAGTGCAGACCATCGACCCACTTGCGAGCGGACAGTCGCTCGCGAGTGGGTCTGAATCAGGGCCAATATCTGTGTTGCTACGTTAGGGCTGACTGATGAACTGGAAATGGTCCTCTCTGATTCATCACAGAGGATGATCCATATCCCAACATCGGAGGATCTTTGTGATTGAGGAAAAGATCTCTGCATTACAGGCAAAGGTACGCAGTTGCCTGCAGAGTCGCCGAGTGTCTATTCACTTGGCAATGTGGTTCCTGGGTTCCAGGGTGTCGCTGTTCGACATGGTGGAGAGTACCCAGCTTCACTCTAAACCTCTGAAAAACTTGATCCTCTCCAGATGGGATGGGTTGCCCCATCGGATAAAGTCAATAGGCTTTCCCCGGAGGTTTGTCTCTCTCTGGCCTGGTGGCAGTGGAAGGCTCACCTAAACAAGGGGCACCCCCTTTGGGATTGCGAACAGGGTCCTTCTGACGACGGACGCCAGTATCCGTGGCTGGGAAGCAGTGACGGGTCCACACTTGTTCCAGGGCAGGTGGACACCAGTAGTTTTTGCGCTTCCCATAAACATCTGAGAATTCTGAGCAGTATTCAAGGCTCTCCAGCATGCAGGATAGATCCTCCACGGAAATACCGTGCAGGCACAGTCTGACAACACCATCATGATGGCTTATGTAAACCACCTAGGAGGTTCCCGAAGTCAGGCGACACTAACAGTGGTTTCCCGAATTCTGGCTTGGGTGGAAGGCTATATCCCTGCCGTCATCGGCAGTGTTCATTCAGGAATCCTCAGATGGAAAGCAGGCTTTCTCAGCCGTCAAGACGTGCATTCAGGGAAATGTCCTCTTTATCAGGAGGTGTTAAATCTTCTGGTGAACAAGTGGAGCCTTTCAGAGATGAGACTCTTCTGATAGACGTAGGTAGGTCCAGTGGACCTTCCAAGTGGTGTACCTCGTCCCTCTGTTATCCCTTCTTCCTCCAGTAATAGCAAGAAGGAGGCACGCTCCAGCTGATAGCTCCAGCGTGGGCCAGATGGCACTATTACTCAGATCTTCGGAGCCTCTCAGTTAACACTCCGAAGCTGTTGCCTCTACGCCCGGGCTTGTTGTCTCGGGATCCTGGCTGATACCCAGACCTGGGTTGTCTGTCCTTGACGGTGTGGCGGTGGAGACTGCTCTCTTAAGGTCTAGGAGTTTTTCCAGCTCTATAGTTAACAGGGGCTCTGTCCATGCTAAGAGCTCGGAAGCTTTTATCTGCAAGAATTTACCATTGGGTATGGTATACTTTCTTTCAGTTGTGTCGCCCTAGAGGCTAGGCTCCTCGGGGATTCCGGATATCCAGAGGTTGGCTTTCCTACAGGTGAGCTTAGATAACGGTCTTCGCCTTGCTTACCTGAAGGTGCAGGTTTCTGCCCTGTTAGTATGGTTTCAGTGTAGGATTGCTACTCTTCCTGATGTCCGCACTTTTGTGCAGGGTGTAAGTTATATTCAGCATCCCTTTGTTCCACCTGTGGCTCCTTGGGATTTGGCTGTGGTCCTTAGGGCTCTCTGAGGACCGCCATTTGATCCACTGGGCTCAGTGGATTTCAAATGGCTTACGGCTAGGACTGTATTCCTTCTGGCTCTTAATTTGGCCAGTAGGATCTCAGAATGGGAGGCTCTGTCATGTAGACCTCCCTTTTTCTCATCTTTCCTAGGAACAGGGCAGTGCTTCGCACTTGCCCTGGTTTTTTACCTACGGGGGTGTCTAGTTTCCACATCAATGAGGAAATTATAGTACCGGCCTTTACTTCCCCAGTCCTGTCTGCTGGTGAGGCCTATTTGGCTGTGGTACGGACGCTAAGAATTTAAGTTGACCGTACCAGTCCATTTAGGAAATCAGACTCTCGGTTTTGTCCTTTCTGGTTTCCATAAAAAGGGTTGGCCTGCCACTACGCTAACTTTGGCAGGATGGATTCACAGGTCTTCCTGTTCCATCCTCTATTAAAGCTCTTCCACTAGGTCTGTGGGTCCTTCGTGGGCAGCTCGACGTGGCGCCTCAGCGGTGATTGGCAGCCACGTGGTCATCTGTCCATATTTTTGTAAGGTATTATGCTTTTGATACTTTCGCCTCTCAGGATGCTTCCTTTCGGCGGCGGATTCTCCTTACAGCACAGGAGCGTCCCCACCCTTAAAGGATACTGCTTTGGGACATCCCCAAGGTATCCTGTGGATACCCTATGGACCCTGAAGTAGAAAATATGAGATATGGTAAGAACTTACCCTTGTTATCTCTATTTCTACGAAGTCCATAGGGTTCCACAGGACTCCCGCCCTGTCGCACCTGTACTGCAGATGGGCTTTGATCTGGTCACCGGTTTCTCCGTCTCCTTCTGGTGAGAATGTGATTCTTGTGTGTTCCAGACTGTCTTCTCTCTCTTTTTTTGCTCCTGCTCCGGCCTATGGCTTGTTACGAAACTGAGTGGCCTGAGGCTCGGGGGCGGGGTATAGGAGAGGGACCCCAGTGCATCCTGGGAGGCTGAAAATGTAACTCTGTGGTGCCTGGATGTCTGCCGCCAGCACCTATACCCCAGGGTATCCTGTGGAACCCTATGGACTTCGTAGAAATAGAGATAACAAGGGTAAGTTCTTACCATATCTCATATTATACACTGTGTAGGAAGCCACAGACAATATTATTAGTGTAGTTGTAGACCGCATTATGAATGTAGCATACTTACCAACTTTTATCCACTGCGCTCCGGGACTTCAAAGAGGTGTAAGGTCAAGGTAGGAGGACGGGGGTGTGGTGCTACAATGCAAATTGCATCATTGTGACTAACAGCATTGCGTCATTGGGGAGGGTCTGCAATACTCGTTTCATAGCGAATGGCGTCATCAAGCCCCCTCTATCTACTTCATGAGATAAATGGGCGGGATGCAGGAAAGTTGCCTTTTTTCCCAGGAGTAAGGGGAATGCCCACCAAATTTGGGAGTGTTCTGGAGAACGGTCAACTTTGGGTTGGTTCAGCCCACAAATTGGCTGCCTCCACAGTGGTTATAGCAATCTCATTATCTTTACTAAATAAAAAGACTACAGAGTACTCTGATCATCCCGCCAAGTTCAGATCTCAGAACGAGGCAAAACGTCATCTTTCACGGACAGTCTCAAAGTTTTGTCATTAAAAGATGACGTTTGCCTCTTTCTGAAACCTAAAATTATCGGGAACATCCAAGCCAAACCTGAACTGCTCATCTCTACTAAAATTATAATATAACTAAACTTCAAGCTCAACCTGTATATCACCTGCTTGCAGATCTCTTCTGAGCTTTATCCATCAGATCATCATAACTTCATATGTCTGTCTCCAGGTCTGTTCTGTCTCCGGTATCTCGCACTGTGGTCGGTGCTGTTCTCTTCTCATCAGGAGTTTGGGTGTCTGGGATCCTGCTTTATCGTCAGATTCTACGCACTCTCCTGTCATACCAAGGCTGGATGTTCGAGCCACATGGGAAAAGAAGTTTAAAAACCAAGCTTTGGGGGGTAAGTCTGTTTTATTGTTGGAAGTTACTCATAAAGGTTATCAATGCTTTACACCAGTGGTTCCCAAACTGTGTGTGGTGGCACCCTGGGGTGCCTCTGGACACTTGCAGGGGTGCCTCAGGTAGGTGGTCCAGCACCAAATTCAATTATATATGGTCAATGTAATGTAAATATGTGGACAAACAGAAGCACAAACCTGTCACCCACTATATAAATGAACCTAAGGATGACAGATAAGCACAATTTACTTTACTCCATTTTTTTCTGAATTTCTCAATAACAAAGTTAAACCTAGGGGTGCCATGAAAACAACGCTGATACTCTAGGGCACCGTGATTCAAAAAAGTTTGGGAGCCTCTGCCTTACACCATTTCTGTGTCACAGTACATTCTAGAAGCTGTGAGTGTAACCTATTAATTGTTGCTTGTTGTGCACTTAGTCCAACATCCATCTGTAGTCTGCAACATATCTCCTTAAATGTTGGTTTATATGTGAAATATCTCTTTCCTGTCATTCTCCAATGAATGTGTTCTACACCGACTGCAGACGATCGTCTAGGTGTGTACCCAGCTTTAGTTCATACAGTTGATGCTCATATTTTAACAATTTTCCTAGCTCAGTCCTATCCCAGTCACTAAATATTATAATTACCCTTATATAGCGCCAACATATTATGCTGCGCTTTACAGTTAATTCCTATATTTCATATGAATTCCTGCCCTAGCAGATTTTCTAGTCAAAAGAATCTAACACACATACAGTAGGTGTAGATTTATTAAGCGTAGCTTTTCATATCCACTGTGTCTTTGGCGAATTCAGCTGCTGGATCTAAAGGGGCAATAATATTAAATATATAAACATGTATGATCTTGTATTTAATATTATTGCTCCTTTAAATATAGCAGCAATAATCTTTGAAAAGCGCTGCTTAGTAAATGTATCCCCTAATCTCTACCATGTTACTACACCTTCTCTCTCAACAATCTGTTTTTGTTCTTTTGTATGTCTGTCTATCACAGGGCTGCATGAAGATAATGGCCAGTCGGCAGCCGATGCTGTACAGTTTCCAGATGTCTCTCCCAAAATTGCCAGTGCCACGACTAGAGGACACAATAGAGAGGGTATGGAAGCTGTGTATGTTGTCAGAGTAAAGTTGTTTATTATAGTATAAGTATAATGAGGAGCTGCAGCTACATACAGGTTGTGTTCCATGTCCCAAAGACACTCAAGCAGATGTGTTTATGCAGTCAGGGATGAATAAGATGAGAACTGTTGGTAACCTGTAGTAAACTAACAAAAGGTCCTGAATTTAACCTGAACACGAAAGGACTCTATTTCTAATGTGTACATAGTGAGAGCTCAGGAACGGAATGACAAGAAACAACTGTCTGTATATTGCTTATTGTCCTTACCACTGAATGGTGTCATTGCAGTACCTGCAGTCAGTGCAGCCATTGCTGGATGAGGAGAATTACAAGCGGATGAAGGGTCTGGCTGAGGAGTTCCAGAAAGACTTAGGACACAAGTTACAGAAATATTTACGTCTCAAGTCTTGGTGGGCAACAAATTATGTAGGTGCAGTATACATCTTCAGAAATGTACATTGATCCTAAACGACCAGTAAACCAAAACAATACAAGCTCATATGTTAATTTATATTCATTGAAATTTTAATTATTAACATTCACAGATGTAATAATGTATATAAAAGTTTCAATACTTTAGTAACTTAATGTTTGATGTTATACAAGTACTCGTATCTGCTGAGCGCAAGCTATGCCTGATTTCTGACATCTCAAACAAAGCTGTCAGCTGAGCCCTTTAGTTGGACTAAGCTACAATATCACTGAATATGTTGCCCACTTGGCCCAATATGGCAGCATTAATTGCCCACAAATGAGTGTGATATTAATCCTGTTGACGTTAATTAGATTAGAAGAATTGTTATAAAATAAGGTTGGCACATATCCACTATTGGACCATATATGGAGAACTATCATTCTGCAAGTGATGGGGACCCTTGGCCAAGCACTGAATAGCCAGGCCTCAACGAGTCTGACCATCCACGTGTGTGGCCAAATTGTAAAGTGATCTGGTAACTCTGGGCCTGATTCAGAGCCAGTCGCTCTGACAGAGCGCTCGCTCTGAATCAGGGCCGGTCTTTTTTTTTCTTTCGAACGACCTCCTATAGCGAGCGTCCAGGAAGATGGTCGCGATGGTCAAGACCATCGCGACCATTGGGCTTGCGACAAGACCCTTGTAGTAGGGTCTCGTTGCCGCAAGCCCCAGAGAGATTTTGGCTCTAACAGAGCCGAAATCTCTCCCACTGACATCACTCGTGATGTCAGTGGGGCTGCCCCCAAACGGAGGCGTTCCCATGGGAACTCAACATCGACAGCACGCCCCCTTTGTTGCGAGACCCGGAGTGACGGAGTGCCCGTTGCTATCCGGGTCTCACGCATGCGTACGACGGAACCGGCTCCGTCGTGCGCATGCGCACTGGCCCACCATCGACCCGGTTGCGAGCGCCAAGCACTTGCGACCGGGTCTGAATCAGGCCCTCTGTGCTCTGATGCAGTGACAGAACTCTCTCCACATTGGTGGTATGTGGCTTTGCACTAATGTTAGGAAGTGGGGTTTGCCTAGGATACCCATAGTATTGAGTTTATCAGCACCAAGGGATGAGCTGATGCTTATGGCAGATTCCCATTCCCACTTTAAGAGGCATTTGTTGTAGAACCTCAATGCAGACTATAATCAGTAACATATACTGATTATTTATTTTATTCCGATTATTGTCTACACTTCATCCATTTCCTTTTCTTTCCTCCAGGTCAGTGATTGGTGGGAAGAATATATTTACTTGCGAGGCCGAGGACCAATTATGGTGAACAGCAACTACTATGCAATGGTGAGATGGTGTATGGGTTTCGAAGAATGATTTAAAATGTTCACATAGTACTCACTGTGCATCAGCCCCTATGTCAGTGTGACTTGCATGATTTGCACCACTCATTCAGTGGGATTAAACACTTGCACCCATGTTAGGCTCAGGGAGCACCCTAGGAGGTACACCCCCCCCTCAGATGCAGTAACCTCCCGGACATTGCGCCTTACAATTGCTGCTTCTTAGTTTAGCAGACGGGTGATGGGGATGACATCTTGTGCTCCTCAAAGAGGGAGTGCTACCATTCCAAAATATAAAAAATGTGAGAGGCCCACAGTGGAAATTTACATCCAGCCCAGCCTCTTTCCCAACTACAGTAAGAGGGAAGGTGCTTTATCCCAATAACAATAAAGGAGAATGACATTATGGGCATAGCTAGACATGGCTCCAGAAGCTGCCCATTCACAGGCATAGCCAGTATTTCATATAAAGCAACAGGATCCTTATCCAGTATGTCCATAAACATGGGTGAATTAGATAATCCAGAACCTCATTGCTTTGGGGGAGCTACCACATTACATAATACAAAGAACACACATCTGTCCAGCATATTTTAAACTGTGTTTTTTTCCTATGTATTGAGGGCCTGATTCAGAGACTACTGCCGCCGCAGCTGCGATTGTGTATGCATCGACTGTGCGGAAATGTCGCAGTAACCATGATTTCTACTTCAGGGTCCATAGGGGTCCACAGGGTGACCTTGGGGTATAGCTGGATCCTGGATCCTCGGGCACCACGGAGTTAAAGCTTTTAGCTGCTCCCAGGATGCACTTGGGTCCAACCTCCCCTATACCCCGCCCCCGAGCCACAGGCACCTCAGTTTTAGATGGTGCCCGGCCGGAGTCGGGTCACCCTGCGGGGGGGGCTGCAGGAGCAGCCCCCTAAAGCTTTTTATTTAACTAGGTTAAATTTATTTTTACACTAGTTTTGTTCTCTAGAGCAGCAGCGCTGGGCTGTCTGTACAGACGCCCACGCTGCCGCTCCTTCTCCCTGCTGGCGCCGCGACGCCAGCACTGAACTGGGGATCGCGGCGGGGGAAGCCAGAGTCTGTACTAGCCGGACTCTGGTTTCCCCCGGGACTGCTGCCGGAAGACGCCGGGGAGATCAGGTAAGCCGCGCACCGCTGATTAGCGGCGGTGCGCGGGTTCCTTTTAAATGCAGTCCCATGCCCCCGGTCTAGGGGACAGACCAGGGGCGCTAGCGGTGGCGGCGGGCCCCCCCTCCAGCGGAGGCATACCCCGCCAGACCACTAGACCACCAGGGTTAATATCGCGGCAAGCGGGATGCCGGCAACCCGGGGGTTAATATGCTAGCCAGGGGAGGAAGCCTTCCCTGTCAGCGGCTCCTCCCCTCAGCTCAGCGCGCCTTTCAGCTCGGAGTCTGGCGTCGCTGAGCTGCAGCTACTCGGGCCACTCCTCCTCTGAGGTCTCCAGCGGCCATTTTCTTACTGGCAGCGTGGATACTCTCAGGGAGCACGCGGACCGGTCCCCCTGTGTACCTCTCCCCCGACAAGGACAGTGTACACAGCGCTATAGCCCTCCCAGACACTGAATCTGGGAGGTTGATTGTAGTGGAAAGGTGCAGTGAGTATATCTTCCTGCATGGTATGTGACTTTTGCTAGTGCTGCCTGTCTGTGTCTTTTTTCTACTTACTGTCAGCTTATACCTATCCCTTTCCTTCTCCTACAAGCCCTACAGGTGTGCGGGGGAAGGGTGTTTCTACTGACCTCACCTATATAGATCACGTATTTGTGAGGTCCGTCACATACAGTTGTGTGCTACACGGTACCATATTGTGGGCTGTTGTTCAGCACACTGGTGAGTGCGCACGTTTTCTTCCTAAGTCATGTCTGAGGAGGAGATTGAACACTCCGGGGCTCCGGTATTGTTCTCCTGCAGGCGCTGTTCTGCAGGAGTGGATAGGGAGGATTTGTCACAGGACGGCCTGTGCGGACGGTGCCAGGCGGTCCCTGGTACGTTTAAACCTCCCATTTCGCAGGAGCCACCATGGGCGATGTTTTCCCAGGTGCTGGTGTCCATCGCGGACCGTCTGTCGGTCCCGACTGCCGCCCCTACTAGGGCGTTGCCCCAGCCTGCCATCCCCCATTCCCCGGGTGTCCCACAATTATTGCAGACTCCCCCGGGGTCTCAGCCTGTTGGTCCCTATGCGGGGTTGCCAATGTATATTCAGTCCACCCCTGTGGCACAGCCGGCTGTGGTGCCGTTTCAGGCTCCTGTGACAGCTCCTCCACCCTGGGTGGATGCGCTTTCCCACACTGTCCAAGATTTGGCGGCAGCATCTTCGGCTTTTCAGTCGATGTTGCGCAGTGACGTGCCCTCCAGGGCGTCTAAACGCTCAGTCATGGCACAGGCTGCGCATCTTTCGGATTCTGAGGGGTTCTCGGATGATGGTGAGGTACAGGATGACTCAGCCTCAGATGCCTCAGTCCAGGAGGTAGACACTAAGTCTTCCATCAATGTGCGGGCTCTGGTTAAGGCGGTGCGGGCTATTCTTCTGATTGAGGATGAGGCACCCGCTCCCAAGTCAAGGTATCCTAGTTTTAAAAAGGCTAAGGTTACTTCTACAGCGTTCCCCTTGTCTGATCAGTTGACTGATCACATGGCGGTGGCCTGGCAGACGCCCAGTAAGCGTTTCCTGCCACAGAAACGCTTGGCGTCCAATTATCCATTCCCGGAAGCGCATTGTAAGAAATGGGAAACTCCGCCTGCAGTCGATTCCCATGTAACACGCCTCATCAGGAGTGCTACTTTGCCATTGCCGTCTATATCCTCGCTGAAGGATCCTACGGACAGGAAGGTGGAGACTTGTCTAAAGTCTATTTATTCTCTCTCAGGGGCTGTAGCCCGGCCGTCCATGGCCATCTCCTGGGTGGCCAAGGCCATTGAGGGGTGGGCCAACGCCTTGGAGGACACGTTTACGGATGAATCTCCGGACGTCCAGAGGGCGTTGTTAGGACAGATGAGAGATGCCGCCTCCTACATTGGAGAAGCATCTTTGGATGCTAGCCTGTTGACCTCTAGGGTTTCGTCGGCAGCAGTGTCTGCTCATAGATCCTTGTGGTTGCGGTCTTGGAGAGCAGACGCGGATTCAAAGAAAGGCTTGGAGGCCTTACCTTTTAATGGGGAATTACTATTTGGTCCGGACCTGGACAAAATAGTAGATACCCTGGCAAAATCCAAGTCAGCCTTCCTCCCTTCAGCTACTACACCTGCTAAGGTCCGGAGCTCGGCGTTTCGTTCCTTTCGGGTTCAGGGCAAGGCAAAGGGTCAGTCCTTCCCGAGGCAGTCCGCACCCAAGACCGCCTCAAAGCCAAAGAAGCAAGCCTGGAGTGCTAGGCGCCCTTCTTCCAAGCCAGAAGATAAGCCTTCTGCGTGATGGGACGGGCCTCCCTCTGGGGGACCCCAGAGTGGGAGGCCGACTTCTTCAATTCGCCCAGTGCTGGCACAATACCACCACGGATGCCTGGGTGCGAGAAGTGGTCTCCCAGGGGTACGCCCTGTCTTTTCGGCACAGGCCGCCTTGCCAGTTTTTTTGCACAAGTCCTTCTCAGGACAAAACCAAGGCCTTGCAGGTTCAGGAAGCCATAGAGGCCTTGCTGACGGCGGGGGTCATTATACCCGTACCACAGTCTCAACGTGAGATGGGGTATTACTCTACGCTGTTTCTGGTGCAGAAACCCAATGGCTCTCATCGCCCCATCCTCAATTTGAAGTCCCTGAACAGGTTTCTCAGGGTTCCCAAATTCAGGATGGAAACTTTGCGTTCCATCATACTGGCGATGGAACCGGGGGATTATATGGTCTCCCTGGATATCCAGGACGCCTACCTCCATGTGCCTATAGCAACATCGCACCAACGGTTTCTGCGGTTTGCTATTCTCCACAACCACTACCAATTCAGGGCTCTACCCTTTGGTCTCTCCACGGCACCAAGGGTATTTACCAAGGTGATGGCGGTCATGGCGGCTCACCTTCGGAGCCAGGGGATACGGTTGCTACCGTATCTAGACGACCTCCTCTTGCTGGCAAGCTCCCCGGAGGTACTGATCCAGCATCTCCACCTGACGGTCGCTTGTCTACAGGCGCACGGCAGGTTGATCAACTGGAAGAAATCCTCCCTCATCCCATCACAACGGATGGTTCATTTGGGGGCCCTGCTGGACTCTCGTCAGCAACGGATTTTTCTGACTCCAGAGAAGGTCTCCTCCTTACAGCTGCGGATTCACAGTTGTCTGAGCAGTGGCAGAGTGTCGGTGCACTCAGCGATGAGAGTTTTGGGGTCCATGGTGTCGGCATTCGACATGGTGGAGTTTGCCCAGTTCCATTCCAGGCCCCTGCAGGGGCTGATTCTTTCAGAATGGAACGGATTGCCACACAGGATCCGCTCTCAGCTGCTGGTGTTGTCCTCGGAGGTGCGTCTGTCCCTAGCCTGGTGGCTGCAGACAGTGCATCTCCTGGAGGGGCGCCCCTTTTGGATCCCGGAATGGGTTCTGCTCACGACAGATGCCAGTCTCCGGGGTTGGGGGGCGGTGACAGGCTCCTTGTCACTTCAGGGTCGTTGGTCGGCGGAGGAAGCGATTCTTCCCATCAACATCCTGGAACTGCGGGCAGTATACAGAGCCCTGCAGTCGTCCGGCACCGCTCTTCACGGAAGGGCCGTTCAGGTGCAGTCAGACAACGCCACCACGGTGGCGTACATCAATCACCAGGGAGGGACTCGCAGTCGAGCTGCGATGTCGGAGGTGTCCCGCGTCCTGGCTTGGGCGGAGCGCTATCTTCCAGCTCTCTCGGCAGTTTTCATCCCAGGAGTCCTCAATTGGGAAGCAGACTTCCTCAGCCGTTACGATGTGCATCCCGGGGAATGGTCGCTTCATCCAGAGGTATTCCAACTACTCGTGGACAAGTGGGGGCTGCCAGAACTGGATGGCGTCCAGTTACAATCACAAGCTGCCTGTGTACGGGTCAAGGACAAGGGACGCAGGCGCAAGTCTGATAGACGCGCTGTCGGTGAAATGGCTGTTTCAACTGGCTTACTTGTTCCCTCCGATATCTCTGCTGCCTCGGGTCCTGCGCAAGTTCAAACAGGACGGAGGCACACTGATCCTGGTGGCCCCAGCGTGGCCCAGAAGGCCGTGGTACTCCGATCTGCGGAGCCTGTCCATCGACGCTCCGTACCTCCTACCTCAACGGCGGGACCTGTTGTCTCAGGGGCCCTGTCTTCACCCGGATCTGGGTCGACTATCTTTGACGGCGTGGCTCTTGAGACAGCCGTCCTGAGGTCTCGGGGCTTTTCTAGCTCCGTTATTACCACCATGCTGAGGGCGCGCAAGCCTGCTTCCGCGAGGATCTATCACAGAGTGTGGCACACTTACTTTCAGTGGTGCGAGGCCAGAAACTATGATCCCCAGGTGTTCCGAGTTTCGCGTATTCTGGCTTTCCTTCAGTCCGGTTTGGACTTAGGATTACGTCTTTCTTCACTGAAGGTACACGTGTCTGGTCTGTCGGTGTGGTTCCAGCGCAGGATCGCTGCTATGCCGGACGTACACACCTTTTTCCAGGGTGTTTTGAGAATCCAGCCTCCCTTTGTGCCACCTGTGGCCCCGTGGGATTTGGCGGTGGTTCTTAGGGCCTTACAGGGTCCTCCTTTTGAGCCCTTGGAGTCAGTGGAGCTCAAGTGGCTAACTTTTAAAACTGTTTTCCTCTTGGCAATTGCTTCTGCCAGGAGGGTTTCAGATTTGGGGGCGCTTTCTTGTCGTCCCCCTTTTCTGATTTTTCATCAGGACAGAGCGGTGCTTCGCACTCGTCCTGATTTCCTGCCTAAGGTGGTTTCCAGGTTCCACATTAATCAGGAAATTGTTGTACCAGCCTTTCAGTCACCTGATCTTTCGGCTGGGGAGACTTCCTTAGACGTTGTCCGGGCACTCCAGGTTTATGTGGACCGGACTAGTTCTGTGAGGAAGTCGGATTCTTTGTTTATCCTCTTTGGTTTTCACAAGAGGGGTTGGCCTGCCAACAAACAGACTCTAGCCCGTTGGCTTCGTTCTGTTATTATTGAGGCTTATATGCAGGAGGGTTTACCTGTTCCAGCCTCTGTTAAGGCTCATTCCACTCGGTCCGTGGGCCCTTCTTGGGCTGCTAGCCGTGGCGCCTCTGCTGTTCAGCTCTGTAAGGCGGCCACCTGGTCTTCCATTCAGACCTTTTTGAGGTTCTATGCGTTTGACACCTTTGCCTC
The DNA here is from genome assembly GCA_031769625.1 of Taudactylus pleione. Lineage (NCBI taxonomy): Eukaryota > Metazoa > Chordata > Amphibia > Anura > Myobatrachidae > Taudactylus > Taudactylus pleione. The sequence continues at coordinate 37,050,949 of JAUIMM010000018.1, read as the reverse complement.
TCAGGATGCATCCTTTGGGCGCCGGGTTCTCCTATCAGCACAGGAGCGTCCCCGCCCTTAGTTGGACTGCTTTGGGACATCCCCAAGGTCACCCTGTGGACCCCTATGGACCCTGAAGTAGAAAACAAGAGATATGGTAAGAACTTACCTTTGTTATCTCTGTTTCTACGAAGTCCATAGGGTCCACAGGGCACCCGCCCTGACGCACCTGGCTTCATATGGGCTCTGTGACTGGTCACCGGTTTTCCGTCTCCCATTTCTGTGAGTATGGTTCTTGTGTGTTCCAGTCTTCCTTCTCTCTGTTTCGTCTCCTCCTCCGGCCTGGGCTGCTTACCAACTGAGGTGCCTGTGGCTCGGGGGCGGGGTATAGGGGAGGTTGGACCCAAGGGCATCCTGGGAGCAGCTAAAAGCTTTAACTCCGTGGTGCCCGAGGATCCAGGATCCAGCTATACCCCAAGGTCACCCTGTGGACCCTATGGACTTCGTAGAAACAGAGATAACAAAGGTAAGTTCTTACCATATCTCTTGTTTTGTATGGGTCTGAATGACCCCCTATGCACAAAAACGCAGCATCAGTCACAGATCAGTCTATAATCGCCCTTCTGAGTAACCCTATATTCGTGCAGAATGGAGCTGAGACGCCTGAGCCAGTGGCGTAACTATAAATTTTGCTTCCCCCTGCCGAAAACGTCTCTATAGTGAAGAGAGAATGAAACTATATCCTGGTTTTGTTATTATTACTTCCCTTCCTAAGGGCAAGCCAGCAGGTGACATGGTGATTTGTAAATTGTACCCCCTTTTGTTAATTTTAATTTAACATATAATGTATATATAGCCAGCGGCCAGCACTGCAGCCCACTGACTGAGCCTGACACCGCCCACCTGTCCCCGCAGACCCCCTGCATTCCTCACCTCAGTCTTTCACTGATTAGATCAGCGTTCTGGATAAGGACCGGACAGACCAGGAGCAGCCGCTGCCCAGCCCTGTATTTCTGCCGGTGATTCACTGGCTCCCACGCGTCCATGGCCCGCCTGACAGTCACTGCGGCAGCAGCACAGGCACGGCAGTCAGTGCGGCTCTCCCCTCACTTTTTTGGCGTTGCCCTCATTCGGCGGCGCCCCCAAGCCGCTGCAGGGACTGTAGTTACGCCACTGGCTTGAGCCAATTTTACTATGCTTGAAATCGCAATCACAAACTGGTACACTCCCCAAATATGGTTGCGCTACGTCTGCGTTTGAATCGCCTCACTGCGAGCAAGAATGGTAATGCCGCATGCCCAGATCACTGATAATCACTCAACAGCGTAAACATCAGCATTGTGGCCATCTCTGAATCAGGCCCTTAGGTGACATATTTCTTCATCATTTCTTAATTGGCCTAAAAAACACAACAGACGAATACCTCATGTTTATATGATGGGCAGTGGCCTATTCTGTCGCTGCAAAGCATTTTGTAATCTGCTAACATTTGTGTTTGCAATACAGGATTTCCTAACTGTATGTCCGTCCACCAACCAAGCAGCGCGGGCTGGAAATGCCATTCATGCCATGCTGCTATACCGCAGAAAGCTAGAAAGGGGACTGATACCACCAGTAAGTGAACCCAAAATGGAGTTTGCTATGCAATATTTAATAAGACTGTCAATAAAAGCCAATCTCTCTGAGAATAGAAATACTGCATATATTGTCTGAGCTATAACCTTACAGAATGCTGTGAAAAAGGATTACATTCACAATCTAGGAGAGTGGAAACAATGAATAGTCAGGAAAAAAAACAATTAAGCGAGATTCACATAGTAGGCAGAAGACCAAAGTCTAATAATGCACTTACAATGATACTGTAATGTGCATGATATTCTCTTTATATATTGTATCTGCTGATTATAAACTTCCTTCGTCACCAGGTCATGGCTCTTGGCATTGTCCCCATGTGCTCATATCAGATGGAGAGGATGTTTAATACTACGCGGATTCCAGGAGTGGAGACTGGTGGGTAATTCCTGGGACAGCACAACACATATATAACACATTACACATTGCTACCATTAGTGGAAAACTTGCAAGTACTGTACTGGCTAAGCTATACATACTGGCTAAGTAATTTAAGGTCATGCAACCCCTATTGGAATTCTGATGATGTGGTTGATGCCTCAAAGATCAAGGGTGGGTTCCCTTGTTTTACTTTCTCACTGCTGTTGATGTGGTTATGATAGTTACAGTGCTATGTTATAAAAGAGAACTGTATAGTGTTACATTGGGTAGAATCATTCAGACTGTGATTGGGCTAAAATGTTAAGAGAGAAATTAATAGAAATACGCATATTAACATACTTATGGTGTCTTCCCCCACAGATCACCTCCAGCACCTGGTTGAGAGTCGCCATGTGTGTGTGTATCACAAGGGGCGTTACTACAGGCTATGTCTGTACGATGACAGGACCTTACTCAGCCCACGCCAGCTGCAAATACAAATTCAGCGTATTCTTGATGACACGAGCCAACCACAGTCAGGAGAAGAGAAGCTGGCAGCACTCACAGCAGGGGATCGGTGAGCTCAGGCCCAGTAGAACTAAAATAGGAGGAATTGGGTAGGAAAAAAAGAGGGCTAGAGAAATGTAAACATAATATGTAAAACATAATCTTTTACTACTTTGATTTTGTTCTGCGCATTTAAATATAATCGGTTGTAGATAAAAGGCCTGATTCTGAGTCACAAGTACTGCGGTGACAGGACCTCATTCAGACACGCTCACTAGATGCGTTCGCTCGCTAGATGCGTATGAGAATTTGGGAAGGCAGGCAATCGCACGACAAGGCATTAGCATGCCCACTTTGTCTTGGCGTGCGATCGCATTGTGTATGCAGACGCCCACCAGCCTGTCTTAAGATGCCCACTTGCGCACGTCATCTCCAGGTCGTGTATGCAACCATCGGTACATCGAATACCGTCGGATGTGATCGTAGCGCTTGTGGTTGACCATACCCTACCGCAAGCACTGCGAGCACTTCAGTATAAAATCCAGCCAGGTGACGTGTACTATGATGCTGCCTTTTAATTATGCACACCTCTCACACGGCGTTGAGACGCTCAGGCACGCCTGTGTTCGCACCTCCACTCACCCGTTTTTAATGGCCAGCCCCATGTCACCACCCACAATTGGCTTCTCCTGTCACTCACTCTGCTGGGCCGTCTATGCGCAGCGAGCAAACGCTTCCCAATCTCTCGCAGTGGTACGTGCACTGCGATGCGTACGCATGTGCACAATGCGAACCATCGGCAGCTACTAGCGAACACATCTTAGCGAGCAGGTCTGAATCAGGTCCACAATTCCATCTGTTACCAGAGATCGGAATCCCATTCCCTGTCCTCTGAGTCGGATGTATTTGTGTCCATGCTGCTCCCAGCCCTCACCTGTAACTGCAGCCGTGCAGGAAATCCAATTGAAATCAACTCCCTAAGTATTCTTTATCACATTACGGTGGTTTTATCTTACTTCCCAAATAAATGAATAGCCCACCTTTTCCATAGAAGAATCGGGTTGGCAACCTGTGATGTGACATTTTGTGCAGTAAAATATAGTCCCTTCATATGGATTTATATATATAGCTCTTTAGTTCCACATAGTCTATGTCTACAAAGTACAGAGAACTACGAAACTAAGGCCCTGATTCAGCAGCGTCCGCTAATGCGATTTTGCACAGAATGCAGCTGCGAAAATATACTAATGTCTGTCAAAGCACCACAGGCAAAATCATGCCCACTGCTGCCTTCTCACATGTCACAACGTTGCTTACATGCGTAAACATCGGTACCATTGACGTACGTTGGCCAGTCACGCAGCATTTACACCAGGTCTGACCTGCTGCAGACACTTCGCATTCAGTGGGTGCTCATGCTGCGTATGCAGTCGCAGTGGCTAATTTATGCATGCCCAAACAACAGCGTTCAAATGGATATGCACGCCTGCGTTTCTCCTATCACTTCCCCGTCACCACCCCCAGTTGCTCAAAATCTGTCACTCACTCTACGGGTGTCGGGATCTTCAGTGCTGGGATGCTGCTGTCGGTATTCTGACCAGCGGCATCCCGACCGCCGGCATCTCATACCCAGCCCCTCATACTGTATATGTATTCTGTTCGTTCTTCTTGGCTACCATCCTTTCCATCTTGTATTCTTATGATGTGACCTCTGCAGGGTCTCTTGGGCTAAGGCTCGCGCTAACTTCTTCAGCCATGGTGTGAATCGTGTCTCACTGAGTTCCATTGAACGGGGAGTCTTCTTTGTCAGCCTGGATGCTGAAGCAGGAGGGTATCACCAAGGTGACAAGAACTCTCTAAGTGTGTATGCCAAGTCCCTGTTACATGGAAACTGCTATAACAGGTAACTGTACCTACCGGTATACTCAGTATATGGTGTTGTTTTATTGATTCTTGTTTTAGTGTTTGCTTCATTTTTTTCTCTATTTTTATTCTTATGTTAAAATCTTTTCTGTCCGTCCATTGTGGGACATTGGATACTGTGGGGTACACAGACCGGGGCAGGATAGGCCAGATGTAGGCTTATGCCCCCTGGACTGAACCTCTACCAGACATTGTACACCATGTGCTGAATCCCTAGTGGTCCCATGGTGCAGCTGGACATGACCAATGGCTACTTCCCTACTATTATTACCCCTACCCAGGTGTTGTCAGTGTCCCTATGTCTACTACTACAGCTCCCAGCTGTCATGCGTCCCTATTGCTAGCATCCCCTCTCAGATGTCATGTACTCCTCCTAGTGCTATCCAAACTGAGGTACCACCCCCACCCAACGGTCATCTGTGCCCCCACTTCTACTACCCCTCATCTATAATCCTAGAATCCTACCCACTTGATATGTGTTCCTATTATTAATACAACAACTCATCTATAATCCTGCATCCTTAATACTACTATCTGCACTCACTGGTCATAATGTCTGTATTACTATAACTATACATCTAACGTTAACAATAATAGATGAAAAAATGTTTTGTTTTAATAAAATAATTTTTTAAATGTTTAAAGTTTTTTTTAAAAATATTTATAATTAATTTTTTTTTCAATGGAAATGAAAGAATCTGGGCAATCAGTACGGCCGATTAGCCAGCTCATGCACGCATATCTAAAGAGGCTGAGAAAGGGAAGTGTAAGTTACCCCTTATCGCTGGGGCAGCTGAGTAGCACGCACCTGTCCCAGAAATATATATTTATATTTTTTTTAGAAATTGCTGCAATAAGATGCAATAAAAAAATTATTTCTTTATTGCTAGAGAAAACCACTAGGTTCTAAACTTTAAACCACCTTTTATGGATGGGATGCTGTTCATAGGCCAGTGATCTTCGCTTACCCCCCAGTCTAAAATTTGACAGTCATCCCCTGTACACAGGTGCAGGACAGGAGCTCATAAGGCTCTTAGAAAGAAAGAAATCAATGTTATCATTGTTAGGATTGTCTCATTACAGAACATTGTTTTCTCCTCGCCCTCTTCTTCGGGATATTTGATTTTGTATTTTGGGGCTTTGAAAGAAAAATATGGAACTCCCAAGCTGCCAGTGCGATATAGAGCATGAGGAGCTTGCACATTTGTAGTTAACTATAAAGTGCTCAAACTCCTCTACTGTACCTCTATGCCCCATAGTACTCAATTGCATGTCCGAGAAAATAACAGGACACATGAGAGGGAGCTATCGGACTGTTATTTATTTAAACTTCTACAGTCTTATTTTTTAAAGTTTTATTTGAAGTGTATGAGACTTAGGGGGAGATGTATCCAGTCTTGGAGAGTGGTAAAGTGGAGAAGTTACCCATAGCAACCAATTAGCCTTCTAACTGTCATTTATCAAGCAAATGACAATTAGAAGCTGATTCGTTGCTTTGGGCAACTTCTCTATTTTATCTCTCAAGTGGGAGATTTATCAAATCTTGGAGAGAGATAAAGTGTAGAAGTTGCTCATAACATCCAATCGTCTTCTAACTGTTATTTTTCTAGCATTGCCTGTAAAATGATGATTGGTTGATACTTTATCTCTTTCCAAGATTTAATAAATCTCCCTCCAAGGCTTGATAGATCTTCCCCTAAATCATATTACCCCAACTAGATTAATATTCATATATTTTTTTTCAATGTATCATCTTGATTTTGTTGATTCCGTATCGAGTAATAATATTGATAAGTGACCACCGATTATGGATTGCCAAATGACCATAATTGGCCTATGGTCAAAGACAAGTCTTTTTGTTTTTTTTGTCATTAATGACAGTGCCCGACGCTGAAAAAACATTGGCGGTATTGGTCCAAGGGCTGAGGTCTACGCACGTGCCGCACTCAGCCATCGATGACTAGATCAATGATTGTTTCATCGGCGGTCTAGAACATCGATCATCAATTTTGAGACGACTTTAGCCATCACTAGTATAAAGTTCAAGTTCATGCACAGTGGGCCTGATTCAGACCCGCTCGCGAGCGCTGAGCGCTCGCAAGCGGGTCGATGTTGGCCCAGTGCGCATGCGCACGACGGAGCCGGCTCCGTCGTGCGCATGCGCGAGACCCAGATAGCGACGGGCAAGCTGTCGCTCCGGGTCTCGTACCAAAGGGGGCGTGCTGTCGATGGTGAGTGACAGCACGCCCCCTTTGGTGGGTATGCCGGGGGCGTGGCTGCCCAGGCGGAGGCGTTCCCATGGGAACGCCTACCGTCTGGGGCCGGCCCCATTGACATCACATGGGTGTCAGTGGGAGTGCTGTCGGCTTTGATAGAGCCGAAAGTACTCCAGGGCTTGCGGCAACGAGACCCTACCACAAGGGTCTCGTCGCAAGCCCGATGGTCGCGATGGTCTTGACCATCGCGACCATCTTCCTGGCCGCTCACTATAGCTGTGGGTGGTCACCCACAGCTATACGAGCGGCCAGGAGGCCACTCTAAAAATTAAGAAGGACGGCCCTGATTCAGAGCGAGTGCTCTGTCAGACCGTCCGGCTCTGAATCAGGGTCAGTATACGGTATTCTGCTTATGAAAAAAAAAATACGTTTAAAAAAAAAAAATCATATTGGATACATTTTAAATCAATGTTCTTGTCCTAATTCAATCACTATAAAACGACCATTTCTGAGCTGTTTTTGGATAAAAAATATTAGCCAATTACGATGATGTCTGACTTCCTACCAACGGTCAGACAGCTGTCCTCTCTCAATCAGAGAGTGAGGTTATACATCTGTCTATTGTATCCGTATGGCTTTTAGCACTTACCAGTCATAAAAGGAAGAGGAGGGAGAATATGCCTAGAAATAACACATCATTGCAAGCAGGGCTGGCTCCAGGGGTAGTCACGCCCTGTGCCGGCTTGGTGTAAAGTGCCTCTATTCGTGCGTGACTGAAAATGGGGGCGTGGCCTAATGACCATAGGCCACACCCCCGAAGTGCTGTTATTTGGGGGCGTACCATTCAGCTACTCCAGAGTCCGGCACTGCCACACAGCTGCAGCGGTATGTTTGGCGGTAGGGTGCCCAACCTCCTGATTTGACGACCAGCGGAACACTTCGGCCCACAGGTGGAACTGCGGGACGGTGCTGTTCCGCTGAAATCGGGATGTTGGGAGGGGGTGCGCTCTCTATGGGGTGGCGCCCCTGTTCGACCGCACTGGTCGAACCTCAACAGCCAGCCCTGATTGCAAGACTAACAGCCATATCACCCAAGGGCCCCCACACTCTTGCCGCACTGTAGCATAATGTGAACAGAGGTTTCTGTATGTCATAATATGCACTGGGGACACTATAGTGTGTTTAACACAATTAGGGGTAATTGTACTAAAGCTGTGGAGAGAGAGAAAGTACTAACCAATCTGATCTTAACTGTCAATATTCAAACACAAAAAGAGACAACACAGAGACAGTTAGGATCTGATTGGTTGGTACTTAATCTCTCTTCACGTTGGGGAGATGTATCAAACCTTTGAGAGAGATGGAGAAAGTTGCCCATAGCTACCAATCAGCTTCAGTCATTTTTTTTTTTTTAAATTGTGTTAGATAAATGATAGGTAGAAGCTGCTTGGTTGCTACTGTTGCAACTGTTTGATACATCTCCCTTGTATGGGGTTGGGAGTATTTGCACGTTATACTTTATAATAACATCACCAGTATATCATATTGACAATTTTATTGGCAGGGCCCCCCATAAATTAATTTCCCCAAGGAACCCACAAACCTTAATCCGGCTCACATAGGGCTCTATTTATTAATATTATTTTTACTAAAATAAAGTGAAAAAGGGTGTGTTCACACCCTTTTCACATTATTTTAGTATCACTTATAGTTATTACAGGGCAATTGGAGTAGAATTCGTAAAATTCTACTCCAACCCCTAAGTATCACTTATTTTTAGTAAAGCAGATCGCATTTCCCATAATTGTAATGGGAAATGTATATTGCATGCTTGCATGGGTTTCCTCCGGGTACTCCGGTTTCTTCCCACACTCCAAAAATATACTGGTAGTTTAATTGGCTCCAAAACATAAAATTAACCCTAGTGTGTATGTGTGAGAGTATGTGATAGGGAATGTAGATTGTAAGCTCCACTGGGGCAGGGACTGATGTGATTGGTAAGATATTCTCTGTAAAGCGCTGTGGAATATGTGTGCGCTATATAAATAACTGGTAATAAATAATAACTGGTAATAAAATGTGATCCGACCAAAGTTACTAAAAATAAATGTGAAAAAAATATCGGGAAAAGCCCTGTGATAATAACGCCACCTGGAGGTGGCGTTATCCAGGGTCTCCCCCGGTTACCGGACTCCTGCCCTGCTCTAACGGGGAGAGCAGAGCCGGGAGTTGGTCAAAGTAATCAGCTGTGTGGTCTAAACAGACCGCAAGCTGATTACTGTAAAATAAAGAAAAAAAAAAATTTACTTACCGGACTCCAGGGACCGGTGATCGGGCCTCCGGTGATGACTCCCCTCCGGTCAGCTGGTATCCCATAGTGCACTGCTGCCCGGTCATCAGGTAATCGGGCCCCAGTGCAGTGTGGGAGATCACCTGACCGGAGGAATGGAGGACTTCACCGGAGGCCCGGAACATGCAGGTAAGCGTAATTAAGGGAGAGCGGGGGGAGGGGCTTAGCGCCGGGGGGTAGCAGCGGCGACCGGTCGGCGCATGCGCGGGCACTTAATCACGGTATTTTTTGCGAAAATACCGTGATAAGGCTCCGAAGGGGATTTGCAGGGACAGAGCTTTATCGCAAACTCTGTCCCTGTAAGGGATTTGTAGTAAATCCCTTTGATATTGCCTGAATTCACTCAGTAATATCACACTACAATCTGCATTCAATATGCGGATTGTAGTAAATAGAGCCCATAGAGTTAAAATCTAACTTTGTTAAATATTTAGAATGAAATTGGATAAATAGGCACCGCAGCCAGTCATTCACATGCCACCCATTCCAGCTGGATGGGACTCACACCTGGGGAAACACTTGTCAGCCGGGACCTGAGGGTCTGCTTCAGAGCCGGGCGCTATTTGCGGACGGTAGTTCCAAAAAAGGGGCCAGCTATATAAATTGAGCGCTCGCTCTTTGCGGTTTGTTGACGCCTCTATGTCTGAGCGAGCGAACAAAAAATGCGCTCGCTATTTTGTAAAGACGCCCCTTTGCCGTTCGCATCACACGTCATTTATTAGATTAATTGGGTACATGGAAAGGCATCTGAACTGCTCGCAGTGTTTGTGGTAGGTTTTTCTTACCGCTATCACTGCGAGCAGTTCAGGCTAAAAGACAACCAAGTGACGTGGTCGATGACGCTCCTTTACTAATTATGCACTCCCATTAAACGCCCTTTTGACCGTTAGGCACGCCTGCGTTCGGATCTCCACTCCCCCGTTTTCAAGCACCTTCCCCTGTTACCACCCACAAACGGTACATTCTGTCGATCAAATTAGCAGCCCCTCGTTGTTTTACGAGCGCACGATTTCTGACCGCAATGACTGGTTTGCGCATGTGCATTACGACCCATACGCATGCGCAGTTGTGCGAACATCGCTCAGAGCGAACGAGCGGCCGCTCTGAATCAGGCCCTGAGACCACACACTATGGAAGATGTAGCTAAGCCAGGGGCAGAACTATGGGAGACAATGGAGACACCTGCCGCCGGGTGCCTGCACTGAAGGGACACCTCCTCCATTGCCCACAATATATTCACCCCACATAGGTGTGTACCATCACGGCCGCCCAATACATGGCACCTCTTCCGGAATCTGAGAAGCTACCATATACATAACCATCAGATGCCGCTTCCGTCTATCTATAGCCTGTCCCTGCTCATTGATGTTGCTGCTTCTCAGCAGTGGCAGTGTGACGCTGGCGCCGCCCCTCACCCACAACTCCCCGTCCCACTCCTCCCTGGTGGCAGCCCGAGCATAAACACGGCTGCAGATCTTCCAGGAGCTGGATGTCAACTTGGATGCACCAGACGTAGCTGCAGGTAAGAGGACATGGAAGGCGGGTGTCTGGGGCACCAGCGACTGAGTCTGGGGGCAGATCTTTGGTGGAGCAACTTGTGAAGCAGTGAGCAGTAGACTGGGCATTTTGTAATTTGTAGTTCCACCACAGTAGCAGTCTTACAGTATATAGACTCAAACTCAGGGCCTAATTCAGCAAGGAACGCAGTTGCTAATACGCATGCAATTGGTCGATTGTTGCGTTCTGCGCATGCGCGAACTAGCAATTGTGATGGGAACTGTGATTGCAGAGGCTATGCAGACCCAGAACAGAGTGATTGACAGGAAGTGCCGTTTGTGGGTGGTGACGGAGGGGTGGTCGGGCGAACACAGACGTGCAAATGCATTGCAACGCCGTTGCAGTGGCATGCATAAATTAACCACTGCGTGGCCATAAGTAGCGAAAGCACTGATAGCGTGTGTGGCTATTAGCAATTTCTGAGTAAGGTCAGGGCTTGTGCAAGTGTGCATATGGGTCCGATGTGACCGATTGTTTCGCTATGTTGCCCTAGAATAAATATGTGAGTAAGGGGAAGTGGGTGTCCTTATGTCAGGATGCGATCGCAATGTGAATGTAAACATTTAAATAGTGCCGATGATATTGGCAACTGCGGTGCGTATAAGAAGAATTGCGATCCGTACTGAATCAGGCGTTCAGTCCTCAAAGCCCCCACATCAGGTGGTATTCCCCTCTATCTATCTGGGGTATCAGGAGGGCTCCCCACCCCACATCAGATGGCATTCACCTCCATCAGGAAGACTTAGCCTCATGCTAATTGCACTATAGAGGTCACTATCTTATCTGTGCTAACGCATGGCTGTTTATACCCAAAAAAGGGTGTTTTTGGGAGATACCCTGCAAATTTACTTTAGTTAATAGGCCTAATAGAAACAAATTCATATATTCTATATTAGTGTTTTTGTGAGGATAGATAGATAGATAGATAGATATGCACTATATTTATTTTTCCTTTTTTAGGGAGGCACCACATTTTAACTTGCCTTCGGGCATCTAGGATGAACTTACGCCACTGATCTAAGCAATGGTCACTTCTCCACTTGTCCTCTTTAGAAGGTTTAATACATATCCCTCATTATCTGAATCCACAATGTTGAGCATGTATAGTGTAGTGCCAAGCATTATTGTTATATTCTGCCCTTTTTCAGACAAGGGCCATTACACAATAGGCGGTGCTCTTTGGGAAGATCACCTTACTCCTCCTCCTAATTGATTGGACTACCCATGGGTTACACTGTTACTAGATACAACATTATTAAACAGCAAAACCTTTATTGCTGAAGCTAAATTGTGATAAGTTTCCATAAGAGATGCTGATTATAATATTATTATATTAAATGATTATTATTCTCATTACTTAATATTCTCAGTATAAAAATATGATTACAATATCCGGACAATGTATTCTCTGGAATTCTTGACTACACATCATTAATACATGTCTCCCAATACTTATTCAACAGATGTGATTTGTTTTTATAGTCTATTTCCAGTTGTCTTTTAATCTTCTATCTATAAATGCTATACAGGTTGAGTCTCCCATATCCAAATATTCTGAAATATGGAATATTCCGAAATACGGAATTATTTTGGCATGACTGAGATAATGAAACCTTTGATTTTTGATAGACAAAGTTTGTGTACATTGAGCCAAGGCACAAATTATTAAAAATATTGTATAAAATTACCTTCAGGCTGTGTGTATAAGGTGTGTATGAAACATAAATGAATTTCATTTCTTACATAAACTTTGCTTGAGCCACAAAATTATTGAAAATATTGTATACAATTAAATGCAGGCTGTGTGTATAAGGTGTTTATAACACATAATTGCATTCTGTGTGTATATTTGGGTCCCATTTCCAAGATATTTCATTATGATATGCAAATATTCCAAAATACGGAATATTCCGTTATCCAAAATACCCCTGGTCCCAAGCAATTTTGGATATGGGAGACTCAACCTGTATATGATTTTATGATCTAATATTTAATAACATGTTTTACTGTGACTCTGCTAAGCAAATCTATTATTTGGATTATACTAATGTTTTTTACATGTTATAGGTGTTGTGTACACATTGATTCCTCTTGATAAACTTTATACAGATAATTATTTATGGTGATTATATTCCAATTGCATTCATGCTTGCTCACTGCATGTAATTGCTTTTATTTCAGGTGGTTTGATAAATCATTCAGTCTAGTTGTGTTCAGTAACGGAAGGCTGGGTCTGAATGCTGAGCATTCCTGGGCTGACGCACCAATCATTGGACACTTGTGGGAGGTACTATTGTAAAATAACATGTTATGTACCCAGGATTGCATGAAGAAGTTTATCAATTGATATACAGTATATTTAGCTACTTAATTGGTTGCCAGTTTATTATATACACCTGCAGGGGCAAATTGGGAACTTAAAATGGGCCTGGAAAAAATTGTGGAAGTGGCCTTATTTGGTTGGGACCAAATCAACTGTATACTTTGCTAACACAAAAGTAGGCATGATTAGTACATCACTATCTCTGTAGACATGTGCGGTAAGCAAGGCTAAAGCGACAAGCATTGGTAGCAGAGTTACAGCAACACAAGGCGGAGCTTGTTTTAGGAAAAAATTGTGAATAAGAAAAACCATTGCAACTTAAGTAATTACGTAGTGCACTTTATACACCAAAGCAGCCTTTTTCACTGAAGACTGACCTCAATTTTCTTATAACAATAAATATATATAAATAACGTGAAAAAATTATATTATTTCACATTGTTTATAGAAACATAAAATGTGTGTAGCAGGTCCCAGAAGTCAACAGGACCTCACTACTGTACATAGAGAAACCACTGTGTGGTAAGTGTAGTATGAACTTCTTAAAATATAGATACAGATCACAGAATCTCCATTGCCATGTATGAAATATTAGCGATATAAGACATTTCTAATGTAACACATTCAAATTATACAAGATAGAATTGCTACACTGAAGTGCCCCCAGTAGGTCATATTATGCCCTAATATAGTGCTCCCAGTATTTCACATTATACCACAATGTTGTGCCCCCAGTAGGTCATCTTATGCCACAATATAGTGCTCCCAGTATTTCACATTATACCACAATGTAGTGCCCCAGTAGGTCATATTATGCCACAATATAGTGCTCCCAGTATTTCACGTTATACCACAATGTAGTGCCCCAGTAGGTCACATAATACCAGAATGTAGTGCCCCAGTAGGTCACATAATGCCACAATGTTGTGCCCCAGTATTTCACTTTATACCACAATGTAGTGCCCCAGTAGGTCACACAATGCCACAATGTAGTGCCCCAGTAGGTCACACAATGCCACAATGTAGTGCCCCAGTAGGTCACAATGCCAGAATGTAGTGCCCCAGTAGGTCACATAATGCCACAATGTAGTGCCCCAGTAGGTCACATAATGCCACAATGTAGTGCCTCTAGCAGATCCCTTGATCCAAAACTGTAGTGTCCTCTGTCAGAGATTGCACTACTTACTACCTTCAGTGCAGTACTTATATCACAAGATTAAGAGCTCAATGGACCACTCTGCAGTGACAGGCAGGCTCATGGCCACTGCAGCACAGTGAACCACAGGATTACTCTGCACATATTTCCTTGTCGCATTCTGAAGTTGCTTCCTCCTTTTAGCATCTGTGTATCTGGCACGACATTTGGCAGGAGCCTTCTTGGAGACAGGAAGAGATGATGCCTGTGAGAGGTGTGAGGCAGAATTGGGCTGAGGGATGGGTGGTGTGGTGCACACCTCTCGAGGTTCTCGTGGCAGCTACGCATTGCAATGGCCTGCGTAAAACGTAGCCTCCCCATGGGGAACCTTTCAGCAAAAAAAAGCTCATAGATCTCTCCATTGCGGTAATCCTCAAAGACTAACTCGAACAATTGACCAGCCACACTCTATTCACATAAACCACCATAAGTAAAGGGTTGGGAAGTTTTAAAGAGGTGCTGCATCACAGTCCAAAATTGAAATAAGGGAGCCACACCAACTGCCACCACAAATTCTGCCAAACATCACTGGAGGTTGGTGTGGCTCCCCTATATGAATATTGGACTGTGCTGCATCCCCACCTCTGGAGCTGCCACTTGTCCCAGGCAATGAGCTTACAGTCCTGCAGCACTTGGGCCATGTTGCTTTGTCACCCAATAACCTTGATCGGGACAAAACATTCTACCCCGTTTCACCCCCTTTAAAATATTTAAAAATCTTCACTTAATGGGTGCTTAGGTAATGGAAGGGAATATACTCCCTGAATTTCATGTCTCTTGGTCCAGGGGTTTGGGCTGGGCATTGATGACTCAGGACATTTGTGTGTGTGTATTTATATATATATATATATATATATATATATACTAGGGGTGAGCGGGTTCGGATTTCTGAAATCCGAACCCCCCCGAGCCCCCCCGATCCGAGTCCGATCCGAGTCAGGCTCGACTTTTCCCGCCTGACTCGGATCTGACATCGAGGCAAAACGTCATCATCCCGCCTTCCGAGTCTCGCGGGTTTTGGATCCTATATAAGGTACCCGCGTCGGCGCCATTTTCTCACTCGGCTGTGGACAGTGAAGAGGGAGGGTGGGAGTTAGTGCTGTGTAGTGTAGTGTAGTGTAGTGCTGCTGTTGTCCACTACTTCAAAGTCCATAGGGGCTGGCTGTGTTGTGCTGTGCTGCTGTTGTTAATAGGGGCTGTGTCCACTACTTCAAAGTCCATAGGGGCTGGCTGGACTGTGTTGTGCAGTCAGTTCTCCATAGGGGCTGTGTCCACTCCAAAGTCCTGTGCAGTGTCCCAGTCCTAAAGGGGTGCTGTAGTGTTGTCCAGGGGGTGCTCTGTCCATCAGGGGTGCTCCCCCCAAGTGCTAAAAAAATAATATATTTTCTGTGTTTGTGAATTGTGTGCGCAGTAGCCGCACGTGCATCAACAAAGTAGTGCCAAGCGTGCGCCTGTGTCATAAGTAAAGGGCCGGCTGGCTTGATCGTTAAGGGTGCTGTAACCCCCGAAAGTACACTCCAGTCCAAACCAAAAAAAAAATTATTTTCTGTGTTTGTGAATTGTGTGCGCAGTAGCCGCACGTGCATCAACAAAGTAGTGCCAAACGTGCGCCTGTGTCATAAGTAAAGGGCCGGCTGGCTTGACCGTTAAGGGTGCTGTAACCCCCGAAAGTACACTCCAGTCCAAACCAAAAAAAAAATTATTTTCTGTGTTTGTGAATTGTGTGCGCAGTAGCCGCACGTGCATCAACAAAGTAGTGCCAAACGTGCGCCTGTGTCATAAGTAAAGGGCCGGCTGGCTTGACCGTTAAGGGTGCTGTAACCCCCGAAAGTACACTCCAGTCCAAACCCAAAAAAAAATTATTTTCTGTGTTTGTGAATTGTGTGCGCAGTAGCCGCACGTGCATCAACAAAGTAGTGCCAAGCGTGCGCCTGTGTCATAAGTAAAGGGCCGGCTGGCTTGACCGTTAAGGGTGCTGTAACCCCCGAAAGTACACTCCAGTCCAAACCTAAAAAAAAATTATTTTCTGTGTTTGTGAATTGTGTGCGCAGTAGCCGCATGTGCATCAACAAAGTAGTGCCAAGCGTGCGCCTGTGTCATAAGTAAAGGGCCAGCTGGCTTGACCGTTAAAGGGTGCTGTAACCCCCGAAAGTACACTCCAGTCCAAACCAAAAAAAAATTATTTTCTGTGTTTGTGAATTGTGTGCGCAGTAGCCGCACGTGCATCAACAAAGTAGTGCCAAGCGTGCGCCTGTGTCATAAGTAAAGGGCCGGCTGGCTTGACCGTTAAGGGTGCTGTAACCCCTGAAAGTACACTCCAGTCCAAACCAAAAAAAAATTATTTTCTGTGTTTGTGAATTGTGTGCGCAGTAGCCGCACGTGCATCAACAAAGTAGTGCCAAACGTGCGCCTGTGTCATAAGTAAAGGGCCGGCTGGCTTGACCGTTAAGGGTGCTGTAACCCCCGAAAGTACACTCCAGTCCAAACCAAAAAAAAAATTATTTTCTGTGTTTGTGAATTGTGTGCGCAGTAGCCGCACGTGCATCAACAAAGTAGTGCCAAACGTGCGCCTGTGTCATAAGTAAAGGGCCGGCTGGCTTGACCGTTAAGGGTGCTGTAACCCCCGAAAGTACACTCCAGTCCAAACCAAAAAAAAAATTATTTTCTGTGTTTGTGAATTGTGTGCGCAGTAGCCGCACGTGCATCAACAAAGTAGTGCCAAGCGTGCGCCTGTGTCATAAGTAAAGGGCCGGCTGGCTTGACCGTTAAGGGTGCTGTAACCCCCGAAAGTACACTCCAGTCCAAACCTAAAAAAAAATTATTTTCTGTGTTTGTGAATTGTGTGCGCAGTAGCCGCATGTGCATCAACAAAGTAGTGCCAAGCGTGCGCCTGTGTCATAAGTAAAGGGCCAGCTGGCTTGACCGTTAAAGGGTGCTGTAACCCCCGAAAGTACACTCCAGTCCAAACCAAAAAAAAATTATTTTCTGTGTTTGTGAATTGTGTGCGCAGTAGCCGCACGTGCATCAACAAAGTAGTGCCAAGCGTGCGCCTGTGTCATAAGTAAAGGGCCGGCTGGCTTGACCGTTAAGGGTGCTGTAACCCCTGAAAGTACACTCCAGTCCAAACCAAAAAAAAATTATTTTCTGTGTTTGTGAATTGTGTGCGCAGTAGCCGCACGTGCATCAACAAAGTAGTGCCAAGCGTGCGCCTGTGTCATAAGTAAAGGGCCGGCTGGCTTGACCGTTAAAGGGTGCTGTAACCCCCAAAGTACACTCCAGTCCAAACCAAAAAAAAATTATTTTCTGTGTTTGTGAATTGTGTGCGCAGTAGCCGCACGTGCATCAACAAAGTAGTGCCAAGAGTGCGCCTGTGTCATAAGTAAAGGGCCGGCTGGCTTGACCGTTAAAGGGTGCTGTAACCCACAAAGTACACTCCAGTCCAAACCAAAAAAAAAATTATTTTCTGTGTTTAGCCGCACGTATATATCAAATCGATATAACATAAATGGAGGACCAAACTTTCTCCGATAAAAATAAAATAGAGAAAGATCAAGAACCACTTCCTCCTAGTGCTGAAGCTGCTGCCACTAGTCATGACATAGACGATAACATGCCATCAACGTCGTCTGCCAAGGCCGATGCCCAATGTCATAGTAGAGGGCACATACAATCCCAAATGGCAAAGTTCAGGAAAATGACCTTGAAAAAGACATTTAAATCAGCTGAAGAGAAACGTAAACTTGCCAATATGCCATTTACGACACGGAGTGGCAAGGAACGGCTAAGGTCGATCCCTAGTATGTTCATGACTAGTGGTTCAGCTTCACATGACGATGGAAGCACTCCTCCCACTAAAAAAATCAAAAGAGTTAAGCTGGCAAAAGCACAGCGAAGAACTGTGCTTTCTAAGAAGATATCACAAATCCCCAAGGAGAGTCCAAGTGTGGTGGTGGTTGCGATGCCTGACCTTCCCAGCACTGGACGGGAAGAGGTGGCTCTTTCCACCATTTGCACGCCCCCTGCAAGTGCTGAAAGGAGCACCCACAGTCCACTTGCTGATATGCAAATTGAAGATGTCACTGTTGAAGTACAACAGGATGAGGATACTGGTGTAGCTGGCGCTGAGGAGGAAGTTGGCGAGGAGGATTCTGATGGTGATGTGGTTTGTTTAAATCAGGCTCCGGGGGAGACAGTTGTTGTCCGTGGGATGAAAAAGCCCATCACGGTCATGCCTGGGCAGAAGACCAAACATTCCACCTCTTTGGTCTGGCAATATTTCTATCCAAATCCGGACAACAACTGTCTTGCCATATGTACCATATGTAAAGGTGAAATAAGTAGGGGTAGGGACGTCAACCACCTAGGAACATCCTCCCTTATACGGCACCTGCAGCGCGTTCATAAAAAGTTACTGTCAAGTTCAGAAACTTTGGCTCAGACCGTAAGCAGTCCAGGGACACCTAAATCCCGTTGTCCTGTTGTATCCAAGCGCCTGCAAACCACACCGTCAACTCCCTCCTCGTCAATTTCCTCCTTAGTCAGGATCGGAAGTAGTCCTGCAGGCCATATCACTGGCATGACTGACTCTCCTATCCGGGATTCCTCCGGAGGATCCTGCATTGCTACGCCTACTGCTGCCGCTGCTGCTGTTGCTGCTGCTGCTGGGAGTCGTTCATCATCCCAGAGAGGAAGTAGGAACACCACTACTTTTACTAAACAATTGACCCTCCAACAGTCCTTAGCGAGGAGGATGAAGTATGACAGCAGTCATCCTGAAGCAAAACGTATAACTGAGGCCTTGACTGCTATGTTGGTGTTAGACGTGCGTCCGGTATCCGCCATTAGTGCAGTGGGATTTAGACAATTGATGGAGGTAGTGTGTCCCCGGTTCCAAATCCCGTCTAGATTCCACTTCACTAGGCAGGCGATACCGAGACTGTACAGAAACGTCAGAAAAAGTGTCCTCAGTGTCCTGAAAAATGCCGTTGTACACAATGTCCACTTAACCACGGACATGTGGACAAGTGGAACAGGGCAGACTAAGGACTATATGACTGTGACAGCCCACTGGGTAGATGTATCACCTTACGCAGCAACAGCAGCAGCGTCACCAGTAGCAGCATCTCAGAAACGCCAGCTCGTTACAAGGCAGGCTACGCTGTGTATCACCGGTTTCAGTAAGAGGCACACCGCCGACAACCTCTTAGAGAAACTGAGGGAAATCATCGCCCAGTGGCTTACCCCACTTAGACTCTCCTGGGGATTTGTGATATCTGACAACGCCACCAATATTGTGCGGGCATTACATCTGGGCAAATTCCAGCACGTCCCATGTTTTGCTCACACAATAAACTTGGTGGTGCAGAATTTTCTGAAAAGCGACAGGGGCGTGCAGGAGACGCTTTGGGTGGCCCGAAAAATTTCTGGCCACTTTCGCCATTCAGCGACTGCGTGCCGAAGACTGGAGCGCCAGCAAACACTCTTGAACCTGCCCCGCCATCACCTGAAGCAAGAGGTTGTGACGCGGTGGAACTCAACCCTCTATATGCTTCAGAGGATGGAGGAGCAGCAAAAGGCCATACAAGCCTATACATCCACCTATGACATAGGCAAAGGAGGGGGTATGCACCTGACTCAAGCGCAGTGGAGAATGATTTCCGTGTTGTGCAAGGTTCTTCAGCCCTTCGAACTTGCCACACGTGAAGTCAGTTCAGACACTGCCAGCTTGAGTCAGGTCATTCCCCTCATCAGGCTTTTGCAGAAGCAGCTGGAGAAAGTGAAGGAGGAGCTAAGACGGAGCGATTCCGCTCGGCATGTGGGACTTGTGGATGAAGCCCTTCATTCGCTTTGCCAGGATTCCAGGGTGGTCAATCTGTTGAAATCAGACCACTACATTTTGGCCACCGTGCTCGATCCTAGGTTTAAAGCCTATGTGGTGTCTCTCTTTCCGGCCGACACAAGCCTGCAGAGGTGCAAAGACCTGCTGGTGAACACACTGTCAGCTGAAGCGGAACGTGACACGTCAACGGCTCCTTCTTCATTTTCTCCCGCAACTGGGGCTGCCAGGAAAAAACTTAGGTATCCTAAGCAACCCGCTGGCGGTGATGCAGGGCAGGCAGGACCAAGTTTGGACATCTGGTCCGGACTGAAGGACCTGGCAACAATTTCTGACATGTCTACTGTCACTGCATATGATACTGTCACCATTGACAGAATGGTGGAGGATTACATCGGTGACAGCATCCAAGTAGGCATGTCAGACAGTCCATACCTGTACTGGCAGGAAAAAGAGGCAATTTGGAGGCCCCTGTACAAACTGGCTCTATTTTACCTGAGTTGCCCCCCCTCCAGTGTGTACTCCGAAAGAGTGTTTAGTGCAGCCGGGAACCTTGTCAGCGAAAGGCGTAGGAGGTTGCTTCCACAGAATGTGGAGAAGATGATGTTCATCAAAATGAATTATCAGCTCTTCCAGGGAGACCAGCCTCCAGAACGTACAGAGGGACCTGTGGTGGTGGATTCAAGTGGGGACGAGTTAATACTTTGTGAGGATGAGGATGTACACACTGAAGAGGGTGAGGAATCGGTGGATGAGGAGGATGAGGATGACATCTTGCCTCCGTAGAGCCAGTTTGTGCAGGGACACATTAATTGCCAGCTTGTTTTGTGGGGGCCCAAACGAACCAATCATTTCAGCCACAGTTGTGTGGCAGACCCTGGCGCTGAAATGATTGATTTGTTAAAGTGTGCATGTCCTGTTTATACAACATAAGGGTGGGTGGGAGGGCCCAAGGACAATTCCATCTTGCACCTCTTTTTTTCTTTGCATTATGTACAGTTTGGGGCCTAGTTTTTCTAACTGCCATCCTGTCTGCCACTGCAGTGTCACTCCTAGATGGGTCACGTGTTTGTGCCGCCCACTCGTGTCGCTTAGCATAGTCATCCAGCTACCTCGGTGCAACCTTTTGGACATAAAAACACTATTGTGAGGTGTGAGGTGTTCAGAATAGACTGGAAATGAGTGGAAATTAAGGTTATTGAGGTTAATAATAGCATAGGAGCAGAAAAACCTACAAATTCTGTGATTTTAGCTGTTTTTATGCTTTTTTTCAAAAAAATACAGATCCAAAACACAAAACCCAGAACCCAAAACACGGAAGGGTGGTTTTGGCAAAACCAATCCAGATCCAAAACACGAAGAAAGATCCAGATCCAAAACCAAAACACAAAACACGAAAAGTGGCCGGTGCACACCCCTAATATATACACATATATATATATATATATATATATTATTTGTGTTAGATTTAAATACTTTCCAATCAATGTAACATACAACTATCACACCAAGTATGTAACTTCAGAACTAAATTTAGTGTCAGTTCAAATCCGTACAGTCACACATCCGGCCTTGGTATCACAAACACAAAACCCAATATGAGAAATACGGCTACTTTTGTTTATTATCAGATGTATTTAACATTATGTTGCACATAATATATATGTAGGGCAACTCATGGAAACCAATCAGACAATTGTTAAAATTAACCTAAGTAGCTTTACATTACTGATAGCTGATTAGCTTGAACAGCTTACAGAATATTTTAACTACTTACATGGTATTTAAAAACCCATTTATATGCCAGTTTTATGGTCACTAGACTTGTGTTCACTATGTTTGTGTCTGTTCTTATTTCAGATTATCAGAAAGATATTAAAATGATGCACCACTATTAGCACCCATTCACAACATCCTCTCTCTGGTTTCACACCAGCACTGTCCTATATTTTTTTCCCATTCTACTTGCATTAGTCTCCTCACCTCTTGAGCTGGGTACACATCAGACGATGTGTACCCAGCCCGATGTCACAGACGATGGGACCCGACCTGTGACAAGTGCATACACACATGCTGTGGGGAGGGACGCGCCATGATGCACTCTGCAGCATGGCATTGTTAGCGACATCCTCCGTCTGCCCTGCAGTAGGGCAGATGGGATGTTGCTAACTACCTGCTGGAGCGCGCATATTATGGGCACACACTATACGCTGTACCAGATATGTCGCTCCGGTCTGCGGGATCGGATGACATATCGTCTAGAGTAGAGGGATGGGCAATAAGCAGCGCCCCACCTGTTGTAGAAGTACACATCCCAGCATGCCCTGCCACAGTTTTGCTATTAGGCCATGCTAAAACTGTTGCAAGACATGCTTAGATGTGTAGTTCAACAACAGCTGGAGGGCCGCTTATTGCCCACCCCTGGTCTAGAGTGTACCCAGCTTTAGTTCTGTTACTCGTTATACATCCTTCCATCTCAAGGCTCACTTCCCTCTCTTTTCCTCTCTAGTTCATGTTGGCCACTGACTGCTTTGATCTGGGATATACAGACGATGGGAACTGTCGTGGAGATCCAGGGCTCTCCTTGCCACCACCATACAGATTACAGTGGGATATTCCACCACAGGTGGGTGCTTTAAATAGTTGGCATAATAAGATGTTTTTTGTTTAAGGTAAAGGCAAAATGCATCTTCTACCTCATTCTTGTACTAGTGTCATTAACACAAAATGGTGCTTCCACCCATTGAACCTGAAAGTAACCACACGTTATATCAGAAGTTACTGTCACACTTTAGCATGAATATATGCAGAGTCTAATCTAGGTTTGGCTGGTGAACAATTCAAGCCTTATTGTTGTTGGCTATTGTACAGTATAGAACCCATGACCTGGGGGCAAGGTGTAAAAAATATACTGTAGATCTAGTGTCCAAGCATAACATATAAATCCTCTAGAATTTGAACACACCTCAGGCCTGATCTACTTTCTACTGTTATCTGAACCTCATCACAAAGGCACAGCTCTATCACTACATAAGTAAGCCATCGTTATGGGTCTCGCACCAAAGGGGGGATGCTGTCGATGGTGATTGACAGCACGCCCCCTTTGGTGGGCTTGCCGGGGGCGTGGATGCCCAGACGGAGGCGTTCCTATGGGAACGCCTACCGTCTGGGGCCGGCCCCACTGACATCACTAGTGATGTCAGTGGGAGTGCTTTTGGCTCTGATAGAGCCAAAAGCACTCCAGGGCTTGTGGCAGCGAGACCCTACCGCAGGGTCTCGTCGCAAGCCCGATGGTCGCGATGGTCTTGGCCATCGCGACCATCATTTTGGCCGCTCGCTATAGCTGTGGGTGGTCACCCACAGCTATGCGAGCGGCCAGGAGGCCGCTCCAAAATGAAGGAGGGACGGCCCTGATTCAGAGCGAGCGCTCTGTCAGAGCGTCCGGCTCTGAATCAGGCCTCAGTCAGTGAATCGCATTGTAGCCATATTAGGAAAAGTCCAATCATATATTTCGTAAGAATACCTTTGGCTGGTTGAAATCTGACAGTCCCGTATAAATCACTACAAGAAATGGAATAATGCCAGTATTAGGTTGGCTTGCTATGACCAGTAATGTACCTGTGAATGGGTCGGCACCATGAGCAGGGCAGCTGAATGTGCTGGAGAACATTGCTCACAGTCGGCGTCTATTCCTGGGCGGCCGGTTGCCGCTGAATGACACAGGGATGCCCGGCATTCAAGCGGCAACTTGGAGTGGCTCCGCAATTGAAGCTGATTTCCGTCCCTTGTGGCAATCCCGATGGAGTGGTGAAATGCTGCTCGAATGACAGGCAGCTCCCGTCTCCGTGTAGTGGCGATGCAAAGGGCCAGCGGGAGGTGATTCACAATCGAGGACCACGTGTACTTACTCCGTTTGGAGCCTTTCTTGGTCTCAGCGATCACTTTGCAATGGAGAATGGCATGCCTGTAGGTAGAAGGAATAGTCAGCAGTTTCTATTGAGAGGTCAGTGGATATATTGCAGAGAGAGTTCCCCGAAAACTTGAGAACAGCAACGCGTTTCGGCTAGACTTGTAGCCTTTTTCAAGCCAGAATGCCATGTGTTCTCATCATATGTCCCTGCTTAAATATTAGAGCGCAGTTCATTTATTATTTGCTTTTTCTTCGGGGTCCATGGGGTCCACAGCCATTACATTGGGTATGAATCCCGGTCACCAAACAGTTAATGCAAACGAGTTCTCTGCTCCCAGGATGCACCGGGGTTCCTCCTCATATACCCCACCCCCTGCCTCAGGTAACCAATTCTTCCTGTTTGGTGTGTTTCACCACATAGACGGTGGGACTGCTGGAGCAGTCCTGCAGACGAGTACAAAAAAAAAGAGAGAGTTTACTCTCTATCTCAGCGGGTGGTCTGAGCTGTCCTGGAATTTGCCTCGCGCCTGATTGGAGGCGCACCGGCCACGCGCTGCAACCCCTCCTCCGGTGCCGCACCGCTAGCCTTGGCAGGTCCATGGCAGGGGATTCGCCAGGGGCTCTCAGGCCCTGGACCACAACCGGATAAAGGGGATGGCAGGTAAGCAGGTGGTTGCGGCGACCACTGACGCCGGGACCACGAGGCGGTCCGGCCTCCGGCGGTGAGACTGGCCGGAGGCGCGCTGCAGTCTGGAGGCATACGGCTTGTCTCCTAGCCTAGACCGCCGGGATATGATGTTCCTGACCAGCCGGGGCTTGTGGCAGCGGCGGCCAGGTCAGTTTACCGGGCAGGTCCAAGCAGCATAGGGGAGGTACGCTTCCCCGGCGGCCCCTCCCCCAATCCTCACGCTAGTTCAGTCCTCTGGCACAGTGATTGTGGATTGCTCCTCTCAGCCTCCATATAGGGCAGCCAGAGTGTATGTCAGTGTGTTGGCGATGGAACAGGGGGACTATATGGTATCCCTAGATATACAGGATGCCTACCTTCACATCCCAATCACACAGGCTCATCAAAAATGTCTTCGTTTTGCGGTAGGGGAGGAACACTTTCAGTTCCAGGCCCTGCCGTTTGGCCTGTCCACAGCCCCTCGGGTATTCACCAAGGTGATGGCGGTGATGATGGCATGCCTCAGACGCCAAGGCGTCAGGATTTTGCCTTACTTGGACGACCTCCTATTGCTGGGGCAGACCCCACAGCAGGTACAGGATCATTTGAGGCAGACAGTATCATGTCTGTACAGTCACGGCTGGATCATAAACTGGCAAAAGTCGTCACCCTGTCCAGTGCAACAGATGTGTCATTTGGGAGCGAGATTGGACTCCGTGGTGCAGAAAATATATCTGCCGGAGGAGAAGACCCTGGCCCTACAATCACGAATACGCAGGTTGCTTCATAACAGGCAGATATCAGTTCTAGTTGCCATGCAGGTCCTGGGGTCGATGGTGGCCACCTTCAGGATGGTGGAATATGCTCAATTCCACTGCAGACCACTGCAGCAATTACCGTATATACTCGAGTATAAGCCGAGTTTTTCAGCACAAAAAATGTGCTGAAAAAGTACCCCCTCGGCTTATACTCGAGTCAAGTGTAGCGCTGACCGGACGGAGTTCGGTCAGCGCTACACACTGCCAAACACACAGCCGCCGGAGCCGGCAGCTGCGTGTTTGGTGTAATCAGCAGCCGCTGAGAGTCTGTGAGACTCTCAGCGGCTGCTGCTGCTCCCACTGCGGGAGCCATCTTCCGGCTCCCGCAGTGGGTGATGGGAGACACGTCGTCATGACGACGTCTCTCCCGTGCAAAGCGGCCGGAGGAGCGGACAGCGGCGGGACCAGGAGCGGGAGTTTAAGGTAAGCGTTTATTTTTTTTTTATTCTTTTCACGTCTCTCTCTACTAGGGGGGGGGGGGGGGGGACTACAGGGGGCACTACCAGGGGGCGATGACTACAGAGGGCACTACCAAGGGGCATTATCAGGGGGCACTACCAGGGGCGATTACTACAGGGGCCACTACCAAGGGGCATTATCAGGGGGCGATTACTACAGGGGGCACTAAAAGGGGGGATTACCACTGGGGGAACTACAAGGGGGGGGATTACTACAGGGGGTACTACCAGGGGGGGATTACTACAGGGGGCACTAAAAGGGGGGATTACCGCTGGGGGAACTACCAGGGGAGGATTACTACAGGGGGCACTACCAGTGGGGGATTACTACAGGGGGCACTAAAAGGGGGGATTACTACTGGGGGTACTACCAGGGGGGGATTACTACTGGAGGCACTGAAAGGGGGGATTACCACTGGGGGCACTACCAGGAGGGATTACTACTGGGGGCACAACCAGGGGGAATTACTACTGGGGGCACTACCAGCTACTGCCATTTCCCACACTAGGCTTATACTCGAGTCAGTAAGTTTTCCCAGTTTTTTTGGGTAAAAGTAGGTACCTCGGCTTATATTCGGGTCGACTTATACTCGAGTATATACGGTAGTTCTGTCTCGCTGGAACAAGGATCATCGCACGATCAGGTCTCAGCTGCTGCGTCTCTCTCCAGAGGTACGGTTGTCCCTGACCTGGTGGTTGCAGACAAAGCATCTCAGGCAGGGTCGCCCCTTTTGGGTGCCGGTTTGGACATTAGTCAAAAGGTTGGGGGGCGATGACGGGGTCACACACTTTCCAGGGAAAGTGGTCAGTGGCGGAAAGCCGGCTACCGATAAACATCCTGGAACTAAGAGCTATATTCAAAGCTTTAGTGCAGGCTCAGGAAATCCTAAAGGGCAGGTCGGTGCAGATACAGTCGGACAATCGCACAGCGGTCGCCTACCTAAATCATCAAGGGGGCACAAGTAGTCGGGCTGCCTTGGCAGAGGTATCAAAGATCCTGGTATGGGCAGAGACTCATCTGCCCACGATATCTGCCGTGTTCATTCCAGGAATCCTGAATTGGGAGGCCGATTTTCTCAGTCGGTAAGAGATAAATGCAGGGGAGTGGGCCCTACATTCACAGGTTTTTCGGAACCTTGTGGACAGGTGGGGCCTACCAGAAATAGATCTGATGGCATCAAGAAGGAACAACAAGGTTCCCAGGTACGGATCCTGAACAAGAGATCCGAGAGCCGAGTTTGGAGACGCACTGACAGTAAAGTGGCGTTACAAGTTGGTATATCTGTTTCCCCCATTTGCTCTTCTGCCCAGAGTTGTCAGAAAGATCAAACAAGAGGGCAGCACCGTCATATTAATAGCTCCGGCATGGCCGAGACGGCACTGGTTCACAGATCTACAGTCTCTCTCCATAGACACTCCGTGGCCTCTGCCATTGAGACCGGATCTGTTGCTACAGGGTCCCTGCTGGTACCCGGATCTTTATCGGCTATCGCTGATGGCATGGCTCTTGAGGCCTCCGGCTTGAGGAAGAAGGGGTTTTCCGAGTCTGTTATACGGACGATGTTGAAGGCACGGAAACCATCCTCAGCCCGTATATACTATAGGGTTTAGCATACTTTCTTTCAGTGGTGTGAACTTAAAGGATATGACCCACAGAAGTTCCTGATATCCAGAGTGCTTGATTTTCTTCAAAGCGGTCTGGAAAAAGGGCTCCGCCTGGCCTCTTTAAAGGTACAGGTGTCAGCTCTTTCAGTCTGGTTTCAACATAAAATTGCTCTGAGACCGGATATAAAGACCTTTTTTCAGGGGGTGTTGAGGATTCAGCCTCCCTTCGTTTCCCCGGTTGTTCCGTGGGACTTGACTCTAGTTCTGAAGGTTTTACAGGCTCCTCCGTTCGAGCCTTTGAATTCAATAGACATCAAGTGGCTAACAGCAAAGACGGTATTCCTCCTTGCTATGGCATCTGCACGTAGAGTGTCGGATTTAGCTGCGCTTTCCGTCCGGGAGCCGTTCTTGGTATTTCATCAAGATAGACCAGTGCTACGTGTTAGGGAGGGTTACCTTCCGAAAGTGGTGTCTAGATTTCATATTAATGAAGAAATAGTAGTTCCAGCATTTCAGGGTACAAGTCTCTCACAAGGTGAGGCTTTCCTGGATATGGTCTGTGCGTTAAGAATTTATGTTAAACGCACAAGCAAATGGAGGAAGTCCGATTCACTTTTTGTGCTTTATGGTTGTCATAAGCGTGGCTGGCCAGCCAGTAAACATTTAGACACTGGCCAGATGGATTCACATGGCAATTTCATTGGCTTATACACAGGCTGGTATGCGGGTGCCGGATTCAGTGACTGCACATTCTACTAGGATGGTAGGTCCATCATGGGCGGCCCGCCGGGGTGCTTCTGCTGAGCAATTATGTAAAGCAGCCACATGGTCTTCCATCCATACCTTTGTCAAATTGTATTCCTTTGACACCTTTGCCTTTCAGGATGCCTCCTTCGGGCGTAGGATTCTCCTCTCTTCCGAGAGTCAGGAGCGTCCCCGCCCGGATGGTTAGTGCTTTGGGATATCCCCAACGTAATGGCTATGGACCCCGAAGAAGAAAATAAGAGTTATGGTATAACATACCTTTGTTAACTCTTTTTCTTCGAGGTCCATGGGGTCCACATGACACCCACCCAGACGCACCTGTAGTTCTGGGGGAGGTTTTTCCGTAGTTCTTCTCTTGAGAGTCTGAACTCGTGAGTATGGGTCCTTTTCTTTCTTACCCTTTGTTTTTCTCTGCCTGCTTGAGCTTGGTAACGAACTGGCTACCTGAGGCAGGAGGTGGGGTATATGAGGATGAACCCCGTTGCATCCTGGGAGCAGAGAACTCGTTTGCATTAACTGTTTGGTGACCAGGATTCATACCCAACGTAATGGCTGTGGACCCCATGGACCTCTAAGAAAAAGAGTTAACAAAGGTATGTTATACCATAACTCTTATTTTTTAGTGAGGTTGGCAATCACCTCTTTTTACTGCTGCACTGATACTTGATCCCCCTGCTTGATTAGTTAAAGGTGTTTGTGTTTTTTCCAAAATGAACCACTCTTAAAGTGACAGTAATCATTAATGTTCAACTGTTTAAACAGCCTATTCTGAACTTTCAACTGTTTTATTCACTTACACTGATCCAGTTAAATGTAATAAAAAATAATTCAAATCAAACAGCCTATTCTGAACTATTTAAAGCTCCTTCCCTGTATCTGTTTCACCCTACATTATCTCCATGTAGAACTATTTTAACACAACAGGGGTCATTTTATTATATAGACCACTTTTGGGTGTGCTGTCACACTCTTCTATACACACACACCTTGGGTGATTGAACGCACACCAAGGCATGCATATATCAGAGCGCGACCACATACCCAAGAGTGGCATATCTCTTGCATATATACTGTATATATTAGACAACACTAATGCCAATGTTTGCGATACAGTAGTTCATGGGAAGGGTTGAAAAAGGTGCTATTTAACTTCCCACAGCAGCAGAATGGTTTGACCCACTCTGGTTAACATTTGAATATGTGAAAAGTCATCTAACAAAAACAATTGCCTCCTTTCAGTGCCGTGAGGTCATAGAGTCCTCCTACTTCACAGCCAAGACACTAGCAGATGATGTGGATTTTCATTGCCTCCGTTTCACAGACTTTGGGAAAGGACTCATCAAAAAGTGCAGAAGCAGCCCTGATGCCTTTCTGCAGATAGCATTACAGCTGGCTCACTACAGGGTAAAGATACCAATGAACCACTATTGGGGGCATATCCAATTGAAAGTGCGATTTTTGTGGCAATAAAAATTAGCTCATATTGCGCGCATTTTTTAATTACCACGGGTATGCACACTCCCATTATCCGCTGTATCCGATTAAACAGAAAGAAAATAAGTTAGGCATAATTTAAAAAAATAAATAAAATTCCAGCTGGAACATTAGAAAAAAATGGGGAAATCAGTCTGTCCCCCCCAAAAAATGTAAAGAAATTATAAAATATATATATTTTTTGTAGAATAATAACTTCATATGGAAAAAAAGTTTTTTTTTGTGTAGTTTTAGGTCAATAAAAAAAAAAATCACAAAAGAATACAATGTATTAAAATTATAAAGAAACTTTTTAGTTTAGAGTCAGTTAAAAAAAACAAAGCATTTTTATTTTTTTTTATTTAAATAATTGCTTTAATTAAATTTGGGATGTATAAATCAACAAAAAAGTAGATTTTGGGGTAATTTGAGGTCATTGTTTTAACAAGGAAATAATGACATGTAATTATTGGACTATTTAAGCTAATTGGAAACTTCCAATTGCTTAATTAGTGACTAGAGGGGGTGTCTTAGGGGTTCTGAAATAAGCCCTGCAATTTTTCCTAACAATAAAGATTTTAGGAAAAACTGGACTTGCTCTGAAGGTGCTCCAAAAAAAATTGTGTGCAGAAAAAAAATATAACTTGCACCCAATTGTATACAAAAATCTCACACCGATGGGGAAAACCCTGCGGCGTGAGATTTTTGGAATATTCACTTCTAATTGGATATGCCCCTAACACTGCAAACAGAGTGTGCTGTATCAGAATTGTTAACATGTCCATCTGGCTGGTTTATTGACACACCACCTGCACATTTATCAATATAAAGAGCTAGGAAGGATTGGAAAGTATACCTATATATTGGGATACAAAAGCAAATACATTAAAAAGAAATGGATAGTGTGACTAAAATGAATATGAATGGTAACCATTTAAAACTGAGAGGTAATCTAATGGGGATGTAAAAAGAGGAATTTTAATTGAAGATGGGACAAGTAGGGGCGTGGCCTGACCGTTAATGGAGGAAGCCGCA
This sequence comes from Taudactylus pleione, assembly GCA_031769625.1. NCBI lineage: Eukaryota > Metazoa > Chordata > Amphibia > Anura > Myobatrachidae > Taudactylus > Taudactylus pleione. Next base: position 37,020,340 of record JAUIMM010000018.1, on the reverse strand, counting down.
TCTCGTTAGAGCTCCGGGCCAGTGCAGAGGAAATCTAGCCTCTATAGCCCCATCCCGGTCAGCGGACACCTCCAGACCCTTGCTTACCTTCCCCTGGTTTGTCACTGGCCCAGCGGGTGAAAGCTGCGAAATCGGGAGGCGCAATAGGCGCTTCCGCGGGTTGCAGCTGGCCTGCTGCCCTTTGAGCCGGGGACTGGAGCGCGCGGACTGGCGGCTGTGGACTTCCGGCGGTGGAGTCCTCTCTGCCGCACATCGCGTGACCCCTCTCCGGCCCTCTAGCCTCGGCTGCCCTGCTGCTGTGTCAGGGCTGGTGTCCCTGCTTCTGGGGACTCCCGGGAGACATCTTTGGGAGGAAGCCCCAGCGTTCTGAAGCCTCCGGCGGCCATCTTTGATTTTCTCCCACGCTGATGCTGCTGCTGGTTATTGCTGCCGGGATACTGGCAGTGCAACCCCGCTTGCTGACAGGATTATCTGCTGCCTGTGACTCCCTGGAGTAAGGGGAGGGTGGTGAGTCCCTGAGGGGAGATTATATTATATTGTATTTATATTGTATTTCTATATCCCACTGCTCCACCTGCTCCATTGTCACGTGACCTGTTGGCCCTTCTCTCTATGTCTGGTGCTCCTATATGACCACCTACACATATCCAGTTTATTTTTCACTAGCCTAACAGGTTCAAACTAGGGATGTGCAGGCTCGGATAGGTTCGAGTTTGCACGTGGAGTTCGGATTTTTCCCTCCAAAAAAACGGAACTCAAAAGTCCAGGAATGATGATGTTCGTCCATGCAAGATGACGTTTTGCCTCTTTCTGAGTTCCGTTTTTTTGGAGGGAAAAATCCGAACTCCACGTGCAAACTCGAACCTATCCGAGCCTGCACATCCCTAGTTCAAACCATATCAGCTACTTAGCTTGCTCTTGCCCTGACATTTTTTACTTTTGTGCTGGTGGATATTTGCCATTTACTCTACGCTGGCTCCCTCTTGTGGTCTTCTGTGATAATTACCTCAAGTACTATTTGCAGCCACAATTAGCGAACCTCCATGTGCTATTATATTTTCTGCCAGCCTTTCACACTCTTTTTTCTGAGGCTGAAGTTCTCCTGGATGGTGCCTCTCTGGAGTTAAAGATGTTCGCTTAATATTATCACCAAACTTGCCTGGACTATTATTGTAGAGCCCTGTGTCTCACCTTTTATACCGTAGTTTGTTTTGTTTTTTTGTATTATTTCACTATGTCGCAGAGAGGTAAGAAAACCTCCACCATCCTTTGCAAATTTCTTCGGATCTAAATCCAAGGGTTCACAGAGTTCGTCATTACCCCCAGAATCCCCCTCCTCCCCTTGCTCATCCGAAGCTGGTATTGATCCTCAAATTCAAGCGGTTATGACTGGTTTGTTGGAGGGAGTTCAATCCGCATTCAAGCAAGAACTGTCAAAGGCTATAACAGAATTTAAATCAGAATTGACATCTCTTGGCAACAGAACGGACGCGCTGGAATCTAAATCGGACGACTTATGCCGCTCCCAAAATCGTCTTGATAAAGAACTCTCTAGACTTCATGATGAGGTGGAGACACTCAAAGAAAGACAAGAGGACCAAGAGAATCGTTCCCGTCGCAACAACTTACGTATCCATAATATAGCAGAATCAATCCTTGGTCCCTCCTTACCGTCATTTCTAAAATACTTTTTTCAACACTTAATTCCAGCCCTTACAAATGAAGATTGTTTATGTGATAGAGCCCATAGAGCACTCCGATCGAAGCCGTCTCCTACTCAACCTCCTAGAGACGTCATAGTTCGCCTGCACTATTTTCGTACAAAGGAACGGATCTTGTTAGCTACTCGAGACTCTCCAGTGATTCCTTTCCAAGATATGCAGTTACAAATCTTCCAGGACCTGGCTCCCTCTACTATTCAGAAACGGCGGGATCTTCAGCCAGTCACTAAGATTCTACGGCAGCATCAAATCCGATATCGCTGGGGATTCCCCTTTATGCTTCAGGTTTCAGCAAACAACACTGTGCATAGTGTCAAGACTCTCACTCAAGGTCAAGATTTATTAGCCAAGCTTAATCTTCTTCCGACACCGACTTCTGATCCGGTGACTGATGCAGCCTCTCCCAAACCTCAACGCTCCCATCCTCCTTCACCGGACTGGACCAGGGTTTCCCGTCACCATGCTAAGGACCGTGACCCCACTTGAACTGTTCGGTCACTCCCTGGTGTATACTCTCTTTATAATAGGGTTTAAGCTCCCTACAATGTTCTTTTTGAATTTTGCTAGGAGGAACAGTCCTCCCCTCGTGGTTCTCTGCGACATAAATAGTTATTATTTGTATGAATATCCCGATGTTTAGATAATTCTTCTCTTTTCCCCTTGTCTTTCCCATTTTCCTTGACCCCCCCCCCCCCCCCCTTTTTTTTTTTTGTTTTGTTTTGTTTTGTTTCTATATACTGACACAGGTTTATGATCCCTGTTTTACAGGGATTTTTGTTTGATTTGGTTTTAGCCGATCTTATATTTAAGGGTCCAGGCAGTCCTGATTCTATTGGACGGTCCTTTCACTACCCCCCATGCTCCCTTTGATATTTTTGATTAATGTTATGTTGATTGATATTATTGCGGTCCTTGATTGGGACCCAATTTACCAGGGTTGTTACCCGAATGGGTTCTCTGTTTCTCTCCTTTTTTTGTGTGCCTTTCTTTCTCTGTGGCTCTCTTCTGTTTCTTTTTCCACTTTTTTTTTTTCTGTCCCTAAGGGTGGCTCTACTTGGGCCAAATTTTTGACTTATTATATCTGTGTGTTATGTCAATAGCACCTCTTTATATATTTTTCCATGTCTCTTAAATTGCTATCAGTTAATGTAAACGGTCTTAATTCTCCTAAGAAACGTACTGTTCTCTTGGGGGCTTGTAGGAGGGAGAAAGCCGATGTTGCATTTCTACAAGAGATGCATCTTACGGGCCCGCATTCTCAGCTCCGAGGTAGGTGGTTTGCCCAGACCTTCTTTGCTTCAGCGAATTGTAAAAAACGTGGGATAGCCATTTTAATTAGGCGTAATATCCCTTTTGTCCACATTAAAACTGTGACAGACCCAGAGGGTCGATTTCTTATAGTGATCGGTACTCTCCGTACTGAGATTTTCACTCTGGTGTCAGTGTACGCTCCTAATCAAGACCAGCCCCAATTCTTTGATTCTCTGTTCAGGCGTATTAGCAGAGTTGCGCAGGGCCATATTATTTTGTGTGGGGATTTTAATACCATTATTGACCCCCTGTTAGACAGATCGAACCCGCCTTCAAACTCCTCGGGGATGTCTCTTCCTAGAGCTTCTCGTACTCTCCTGGCCTCCCTTAAACATTATGGCCTTAGTGATACCTGGCGTCTTAAACATCCTCACAGCAAAGACTATACTCATTTTTCAGCTCCACACCAACATTATTCCAGGATAGATATGATCCACATTTCCTCCACTATTACCTCTCTGGTTACGGAAGCCGGTATTTCCCCCTTTACATGGACAGACCATGCAGGTGTCTATATTCTTTTAGATGTACATCGCTCTCCTCGTAGGAAGCGTAACTGGCGTCTTGATGACTCCCTTTTACAACATCCCCCCGCTCTGCTAGAAATAAAATTGGCGATGACCCGCTATTTTGAGGAGAATACCTCCCCTGATATTTCCTCTAGTATCCTCTGGGAAGCCCATAAGGCTACTATACGGGGTTTTCTTATTTCTAAAACCTCAGCGGTTAGGAAAGCGGCTGCACAAGAAATTACTTCCCTTGAGTCACAAATTTCAGTACTATTGATTCAGCATAAAACATCCCCTAGCGCCTCCGTGCTAACCCAAATTGAGAAACTACGAGGTCAGCTTAATGCCCTTCTGTCTCATCGCGCTGCGCTTATCTTGCAAAAACTTCGTCAACGCTTTTATGATAAATCTGACAAAATTGATTCTTTGTTAGCCAATAAACTGCGTCGCAGACAAGCATTAGGTGCGATAGACAAACTACACTCTCCGTCTTCTGGTTCTCTAACTTATGATCCTGAGGTTATGGCTGAGGAGTTTCGAACCTTTTATAGTTCCCTCTATAACTTATCAGATTCTTCTTATCCCACTTCTGCTGGAGCCGAGGGGGTGCACTCATATTTGTCCTCTACTTTCCTTCCGAGGCTCTCAGAATCCCAATTATCTACTCTCAATGACCGTATTTCAGATGAAGAGACAATAGCTGCTATTAGATCAATGCGTTCCTCTGCCGCCCCAGGCCCTGATGGATTTACATCCCAATATTATAAACTGTTTGCAAAGGAACTTGCCCCACATCTTACATCTCTATTTAATGATATTTTGGAGGACGCTTCTTTTGCTCCTGATACAACTCGGGCCGACATTGTAGTGATCCCTAAACCTGATCGTGATCCTACTCATTGTATTAACTATAGACCGATTTCATTATTAAACGTCGACCTGAAAATTTATGCTAAAATCCTAGCGACTCGGTTAGCTCCTTTGCTTTCTTATTTGATACATCCGGATCAGGTCGGGTTTATACCTGGACATCAGGCATCGGACAACACCAGACGGGCCATTGATCTGATACATTCTATTCATAAAAGGAAACTTCCTTCTCTGATTTTAGCTCTTGACGCGGAGAAGGCCTTCGATCGCATCTCCTGGCCCTTCATATTCGCTGTCCTAGACAAAATGGGATTTTCAGGCAAATTTTTAGATGGCATTGTGGCACTTTACTGTTCCCCCACAGCACGAGTTTCGGTTAATGGTGTCTATTCCTCTAGTTTTGGAATAACTAACGGTACTCGGCAGGGTTGTCCCCTCCCTTAATATTTGCTCTTATTATGGAACCCCTGGCGGCAAAGATCCGTTGTAATAGAGCTATCTCGGGAGTATCCACTGGCCCTTCGGAATATAAAGTCGCATTATATGCCGACGATATTTTAGTCTCTCTCACTGACCCAGCTCGATCCCTAAATTCACTTCTAGAGGAAATAAATTCATATTCCCAACACTCGGGTTATAAAATTAATGTCACCAAGACTGAAGTTCTTGATTTCTATATCCCTGCTACCCTAAAGCAAACACTGGAGGCTCCCTTGTACCTGGCATAAAAAAAAAGATTAAATATCTTGGTGTTTTCCTAACTCATCATCATCATCAGCTGTTTCAGGCAAACTTTCCCCGCCTTCTAGATTGTATTAAGTCTGATTTGTGTGACTGGTCCAATTATTTTATTTCTTGGATAGGTAGAATACATTCAGTTAAGATGAGCGTTCTCCCTCGGCTCTTGTATCTATATTCCTCCATACGTGTTCAAATTCCTTCAGTACCAAACCTCATATTTCATATGGAACCGGAAACGCCCGCAGATCAGACTAAAGTTGCTTCAGCGGCCTTCTAGGGGTGGGGGTTTGGGAATTCCTGATTTTAAAAAATATTATTATGCTGCGCAGCTCTCTCATTGTGCTCAGTGGTGTAACTTCGGTGCGGGGAAGGTCTGGGTGGCTATCGAGGCCGAGGAGCTGGGACTGGCTACTGTATCCTCCCTCTAGTGGATCCCTAAGATTCATCGTCCCCGGACAGTTTCTTCTCATCCTGTCATTTCCCATTCTTTAGCAATTTGGGATTTAACCAATAGATGTTTTAAGTTAGCTCCGGCCCCGTCCCCTTTGATACCTCTACTTCATAATCCATCTTTTCCTCCTGGTTTATGTAAGTCATCTTTTACTGCCTGGTCATCGAGCAATATCTATTATGTAAATGATATTACTATAGATACTAATTTCCCACAATTTTCTGACTTCCGGGATAGAGTAGCGGTTCCATCCAAAGATTTTTTTCGGTTCCTACAAATTAGACATTTCCACTCCAAAATTAGCTCGATTCTGATTAGCAGACCTTTGACTTCTTTTGAGTCTTTATGTTGGAGAAGACCCTCCACTAGGGGTCTTATTTCTACTATTTATTCCTTACTAGGGGAAGAAGTAAGCTCTAATCGAGACCCTCATGAGTTAGCGTGGGAACGAGATTTGGGACACTATAGATGCTGAGGATTGGACGGAGATATGGGACAATGCTGCCACCAGTCTATTTGCGTCAAAATTAAAGAAAATGTTTATAAATTGCTATACCGATGGTATTATGTACCATCGCGGCTACAAGCAATGTTTCCCGATGCTTCGGATAGATGTTGGAGGGGTTGCGGTGGAGAGGGCAGTTTTTTGCATATCTGGTGGACTTGTCCCAAACTAACTACAATATGGCAGGAGGTTCTTGCTCTCCTCTCGCACCTCTTTGATATTACGATTCCCTCTGATCCTCGGCATTTTCTACTTCCCTTGGGTCTGCCTTCTCTGTCCCGGTGTCAGAATAGGTTATTCCGACATATAGTGTCTGCTATGACCTGCCAAATTGCAGCGGATTGGAAAAACCCTCATCCCTCTCCGATGCAGGCAATATTATCACGCATCTGGTATATATACAAGATGGAATATATGACAGCTTTATTACGTAATACATCCAAAACCTTTGATAAAATATGGTCTCCTTGGCTGACATACCAAAATGTTTCCTCTCTATTTAACAATTAATTTTTTCCTTTTATATTTTTTCTCTAATATGTTTAATCTGAAGATGGGACAAGTATGTGTGTGGAAATAGGGAGAATAATGACACAATGGATAGTGGCACTAGTTGCAATATAATACCATATGTAAAATGCATGCAATGCAATATGAAGACACTGGCTAAGGCTTGTTATGTAACAGTTATAGTGCTAGAGCTAACACAGTAGTCTGACTGTTATGGTAAATAGAAGTCACTATATCGCCCATCTTTGTGTCACTTTATGGATACCACAGGACAAGGGTCACTTCTGTCTGACATATGAAGCTTCCATGACTCGTCTTTTCCGCGAAGGTCGAACAGAAACTGTGAGATCATGCACCAGCCAATCCTGTGATTTTGTGAAAGCCATGGAGGATCCCAATCAAAGTGTGGGTACTATCACTATGTCTTTTTATCTGACCTCCTTTCTATGCTCTTCATGTATGTTGATTTAATTTCACCTATTGTTATGCAGAAGGAAAATCGCCTGGCACTGTACAGAGCAGCAGCAGAGCGTCACCAGTTAATGTATCGTCTAGCAATGACAGGGAAGGGAATTGATCGTCACATCTTCTGCCTATATCTTGTATCCAAGTATCTGGGGACTGAGTCCCCCTTCCTTCAACAGGTGAGACAAAACAAACACAAATCATTTCTGAACATCATCACCCCTCTTTTATTCCACAGTGATAACCTGAAAATAAAAATTGCCATGGCACACTTATACAAGCTCTTCAGCTTGTATAAGTGTGCCAACATTATGTCAGTGATAATAAATGTAATAATGACATTCAACAAACTGTCACCAAAACTCTTCAAAAGAGAAATCCTATTCATAATCTATTTTGCTTGGAATAATGCAGACCTTCTTTGTGTTTTGAGTATATGCAGTTTATGGACTGAGTGATCTAATTTACTTGCACCTGGTTAAGATATGCTGGAATATTGGCAGAAGTAGCTTGACTGGAATCAAAAGCCAAAGCAGGGTGCCGCTGGTGCACTTGATGTCATGACGTCACAGGACAGCACTGATGGAGCAGAAACATTGGTGCCGGCACATCCTATGGACTGTGCTTATCTAGATAGTGGGGTGCCACTCCAGGTGACTTGCAAGCTACAAAAAAAGGTGAAAAGAGAATTTGACAGGGTTCTCTTTTTTCTTTGGTGCACTCATATAGTTAAAATATAACTTATTAATAACATTAATATACACAATTATCAAACAGTTAGTGAAATATTAAAAATATTTAACCATCTGTGCTCAGGCATGGATGACCTTAAACCCTAAATTGTAAGGCGGCTTTGAGGTCTGAGTTTTGAAAACACTTTTATACTGTAGTGCAGTGGTTCTCAATAATTTTGCAAAGAATAAATCCCCCATCCATCACTGTATAAAATTGATGAGAACAATAAGTGTAATGTATAGTAAAAAAGATAAAATAAACTGTAATATTTTGTGACAAGTAAAAATTATTTTTTAACATATTGAACTGCAAATACAAAAGTACTTGATGTCATTTTTCAGCAGAACCCTCTTCAGGGGATTTGTTATTTTTAACCCTTAAAATGTAATTTATAACACATAGCACTGCTGAGGTGCAGAATCTTCTCTAGTGATATCACATGCCTTAGTTTGCACAGGTACACCTAATTTCCTGCAGGTGAGGTGAATTGTCAGTTTATCAGTAACAAAATGCAAAATTTTAAATATAGTTTTGATTTGCACGTTTTGGATATATAGCATCAAGCTTATCAGTGCAGAAATAATTTCTGGGGTTTGCTACAACTCTACAAACAAGGCCCTGGTGAGCTCCAGTATAAAAACACTGTGAGGACCTGGGATAGTCAGTCACAAAGCAATAGAAGTCATTTCTGAGATTTGCAGAGAAAACTCAAAAGTCCTGCAATTCCAATATAAATGTAGTAACCCGTAATCTGTTGAAGTGCCCTCAGACATCATTGAACCAGAGTAGTGATGCAGGTGCAGTCAAATTTCCTCAAATACCATGAAAATTAGTGAAATATTCATACAGATTACCGATGAGGCAACATGGGGGCCCCTACACATAGCACCTCTACCTTATTGATGAACAATTTTTATCATCATCATAATATGTACTCAACGCCCTTCAGGGTCACGGAGGTCAACTATTGTGACCAGGGGCATCTTAAGAGAGGAAGGGGCCCATGTGCATTCCCCGTCTGGGGCACACTCCTCTCACCCTGGCGGGCAGCCGCTGACTGACGTGGCTGGCCGGCCACAATAGCATCAGTAGACTCTGGGCATTAGGGTGTGCCCAGAGTCTACTATGCATGCGCAGATCGCCGGGAAAATGGTTCACCCGCCATTTTCCCAGCGATTTCTTCACTGTGCAAAACACTGGAAAAATGACCGCGGCACCCATTTTCTGGCGTTTTGTGCACTGTTGAGACACCTGATGCGGAACCTCGGAGAGGTGAGTTTTAGATAATATGGGGGCCCGTGTGCACCGCACATCCTGCACCCATTATAGATACGCCCCTGAGTGTGACTGTGGTTGCGTAGTGTGCAGAGCAGCATGGAGGTGCCATAGAGCCTGCTTGACTGACTGTGACACATCATTGCAAAGCACAGAAGTGTGTGGACGGTGAGCAGAGGATGGTATTGATGTTGGTTAGGGGCCCCCCACAAGTTAGTTGCACTTGGACCCTACCAAATCTTAACCCGACTCTATTTGAGGCAATGAATCATAAGCCATACTTACTGATGAATTATAAGGCATAGTTACTTTTGCACATATGGGCTAATGCAGAGTTAGCGGCAAAATTGAGTGTAAACTGCTAAAAAAAAAAAATATTGCATGCAAAAATAGTGTATTTCCGCACATATGCAGAGCCAGACACATCATGAGATGAGCATGCCTCCACATTGGCACCATATGCACTTAGTTTATGGCAAGTCGCCATCATCAACGGCATGTGTAACCCCCTTAGTGGGTATAAAAATAAAAAAAATAAGTTAAAGTAAGAAATAATAATTTTTCGTAGTACAATATTTGTGGGAAAAGGGGTTTCACAAATGTATATTTAATGAATTGTGATTGCATATGAATCGCTATTTATATTATGATTTATATTCAGAGGTGAAACATGTCCCAGGGAAGGTACAAGAAGCATTCCATATATGGTATTTATGAAAGTTCTGGAAGGGGCACATGGGCTAGTGAGGGGAGCCTTAGGTGGGAAGAGGCAAAGGGGAGCTGCATGGACAGGTGGGGAAGGTATAAATGCCTCCTCAACTGCCATAACGGACAGAATCCTGATTCCCCCCCCCCCCCTCCCTCCTGCGCTGATCAACCTGATCCTCCCTGAGCTGCTCAACACGGCAGCGGCAGGGTGACGGGCTCGGTGCAGCCAGTGTGAACTATGGGTACCTGTACTAAGTCCAGTGATACCGGGATTGCCAGGGGCAGTGGGGACTGCTTACCATGGAGCTGATCAACCGGAGGTTAGTTACGGAGCAGAGACTGACTCTGCAGTTGCTATGTAGAGAATAGGAGAAAGGCAGCAGAGTCAGAGCCAGTCCTACAGTATGTGGAGACCATCCTTATCCACTGGACTGACGGGAGGCAGGTACAGCTTTTAGGGGCTGGTCTGCCCAATAACAAGAGACCAGCACGTGTAGCCAAATTATTGAAGCACAGAGTCGGGGGGCATAAGTAAGGTTTAATTGAAGCCTCTACACATATTATATGGTAGAACAATATAAAAACCACCTATTGCCAGCCAGCAAGGGAAGAGGAATATTGGTGTTACCAGCACTGCTTCAACATTGAATTAGCTGCCAGTTCAACAGTGGAGAGTGTGGGCAGCGTTTTCATGAAGAAAGGAGTGATAGGAGCAATTAATAATAAGTAGCTGCTGTTAGTATTTTGTCACAGCTTAATGCTCAATTTTTTACAGCTGGAAAAACGCAGGGGAAAGTTGCGGAGAGGACTGAAAATTGTAGCACAGCCGACAATGTCACTTTACTTCAGGGATTGTAATCTTTAATCCAATCTCATTAAATTTATACAAAGGAAAGAAAACTGCTACATCAAAATAGCTATATGAATAGTCAAATGCAGACAGCTTGCACCGAAGGTGCTTGATCCACTGTCTCTATTATAAAACTGGCTAGTAATACATATTAGGAATGGACTCATATTGTAGCACCTATATCTTAAAAAGTTCCACAGGAACAGGATACAAATGAATACCAGTAACAGTGTACAGTACAGCTACTAATATTGAAACAAACTATCCATCAACTAAGGGACAGGAGAAAGCTGCTACTGGCTCACAAGCAGCAATAGATTAAAGTACGATTAAATAATGGCAGGAGAGGGATTTCCAGCTGCGGATAGTGTATACGCAGCATAAACATACCTGGGAGCATGCATATATAAGAGGAGAAATAAAAGGAAAAAAGACTAAATTGCTTTTTATTAGCTAATTGTTTTTATCAGCTTGAACCTAGAAACTTTATTAGGTGGACTTACAGTAATTTATAGCCGTCTTTCCGGACTTCTTGTGGTACAGGTTGTTTTTAGTATTGTATCACCGTAAAGTGAAAGACTCAAATCTATTGTTGGGTACAAACTGAAATGTAATGAATTGGTATTATAAAGAGAAAGGTCTGTTATAGCTTTTGTAATTAATTAGCATGTAATGTTGTGCAGCATTCACATGTAGGTTTGTTTGTTTGCTTGTTTAGTAATTTTTGTTTTTTCTGGCACAGCACAGGGGGGGGGAGTGTGGCTACTAGGGGGCACTGTATAGGGGGTGGCAGCTATTGGGGTCACGTTATGGGGGGATGGACACTACTGGGGGAATTGTATTGTGGGGGCCACTACTGTGGGCATGTTATGGGGGGGGGCGCTACTGGGGGCACTGCATAGGGTGGACTACTACTGGGGGCACTGCATAGGGGGGACTTCCTGAAATTAGGGGAGGAGGAGGGCGCCAGTCCATTACCTTGCCAGGGGCCCTCAGATCCCTAGATACACCCCTGCCTGATGGAAGGAATACAAGTACTAAAAGATAACAAAAGATGTGGTCGGTGAGGGAGGAAATTGTATGTGTGTATAATATATGTATGTATGTATATACTGTATGTATGTATGTGTGTGTGTATATATATATATATATATATATTATATATATATTTTTTTTTCTTTTTTTTTCACTAACTGATGTCAATATAACCTTATAATAAAAATAATATTCAGAATAAACACGCGGCCTTACCCAAGCAGGCCCATACCACAATTTTACTATTACACTAAGCTTGGATGGAGGCACTGAAATTAGTCATCCTAGAGTGAAAACAGGGTTACACATGATACACTATGCAAACTGGCATAGTACCCACTGTATGGGTTGGGTTCAAATCCCAACAGTGGCAGCCCCGAACATGCAGAATCCCGATGGCGGCTGTAAGTGCACTAACCCGTCCCCTAACCCTCGCTTAGTGGGTGCCTAACCCTAACCTCCCTGGGGGGTGCCTAACACTAACCCTCCCCCCAGTGGTGCCACACCCTAAACTTAACCCTCCCAGGTGGGTGCCTAACCCTGTCCTCCCCTCGGGGGTGCCTAACCCTAACCCCCCTCCCCGAAGCCTACTCCTAACCCTCCCGGAAGGGGGCCTAACCCTAAGTCCCCCCGGGAGTGCCTAAACCTAACCTTAACGCCCAACCCCCCGCAGCTAACACTTACCTGGGTCCGCTGTCTTATGATCGGGATGCCTATTGAGATAGCGGCGTCAGCATTTTGCATTTTACCTGTTTTCCTGCATCGTTATAGCGACGCCAGTAATATAACTAAATCCCCCACTGTAATACAGCCCATGGTTTCTGAATGTTTCTATATTTTTTTTGTTTAACAAATAATAATGTATTAAAACCTGTAATGAGTTACATGTCGCATTAGGTTTGATTTTATAACATTTTAGGGCTTGTTGACAGCTTGACTGTTAATTATGCCTTGTTATGTAAGCACACAGATTAGAAAAAGGGTGTACTCTCTTTTTTTCATATGACTGTATGTAACCTTAGAAAGGAGATTTAATAGGCATGGTCTAATATAACATAGCATTATAATACGTATGTATGCGTTTCTCTACTCTTCTGGAAATATGAAGCTAGCCTTGTAATGGTTTGTGTGATGTGAAAGGAAGTCTCTCATTATTCACTGTGAATTTTACAGGTGCTGTCCGAACCCTGGCGACTCTCCACATCACAAACTCCACAACAGCAGCTAAAATTATTTGATTTGGAGGAATTCCCAGACCACATATCTGCTGGAGGAGGATTTGGACCCGTAAGTGAAGAGAGAGCGTTTACTGTGGTGAAAACACTATATAAACACTATGGGCCTGATTCCTAGGTCACAAGTGCAGAAATTTACACATATCATGATTTTCCACAAATTGCGCATGTGTTAAAAAACGTCAAACTGAGTCTGCACATGCGTCGCATCTAGCTCTGGGCGAGTCTCATCTCAAGCAGCGGCACAGCCTTTTGTGAAATGGGCGTGCCTGGGTGGCAACCATGCAGATACACAGAACAGATAAGTCTTGTGGGAGTGTCCTGGGACTGCCATGGTTGTGTAGCCTGACTTACATAGTCGCATTAGTGTAAAGTGGTAAGTAGGCTACTGAGGCTGGGTGCAAAGCAGCTTAGATTAGCCTCTGAGCTGCTCATCCTCCTGCCTCGATTTGCTTTACAGATGACAACTGCTTTTTATTTTTGCTGGTTTCAAGCTGTCTTCTGCCAACACCAATAGCCAAATAGAATTCTGATCCATTACTAGATGTGACCAACTACGTGATTCTGTCTCTCTTGAACTCTGATATTTTGTATTACTTAAAATCCCTTGATTTCTACTATGAAGAGAACCAGTTAGTGCTTTGCTGCGTCTTGCTGATTATTATTTTTTTATTATTATTATGTATTTTTAATTGAATTTTTCAAACACAAAAAAAACCATCATACAAAACAAATAAAACACAAAGCAGGAGAAGCGATAATACAAAGTAACAGTGTATATAACGAAGGATGGCACAAACTGGAACAACATATATAACGACACGTAGGAAAAATAATTCAACAGCAATTGGTCACACAGCACAGACTAACCCAACATAGGTATCGTATTAAGGTCCAGGTTAATAGGACAAAAATCAAACAAGGAAGGATACAGAAACAAACATACATATAGGACCTGTTTCAGAGCAGTACGCCAATGCTGCTGAGGTTGATTTTTTGCAGCTGTTGATATGGGAAGATATGCTGCAACAGCAACTGGGACTTGTACTGAGATGCCCATCTGAGCCATCGCAGCTGTCCGCAACTACATATACATACGCAGCATCTGACGCAGGTCATGCAAACTTCGACTTTCCGCCGTAACTGAGATGCCATGTTTCCTGCGTACAGGATCATAAACGCAGAATGTGGTGTGACCCCAAAACGGTCGAGACTCGCCAGCATTTGATAGCTGATGCTCGCCGCTGCCTCACTCAAACGCTCTCTGTCTGTCAGTCACACTGCGAATTTAAGACTGTCTGTATATTAATGTGCATGTCAGCCATACGTACATGGTGAGCTTTGTGTCAGTATATAAATGTGCATGTCAGCCATACGTACACAGCGAGCTTTGTGTCTGTATATAAATGTGCATGGCAGCCGTACATAGACGGTGAGCTTTGTGTCTGTGTATAAATGTGCATGTCAGCCGTACGTACACGGTGAGCTTTGTGTCAGTATATAAATGTGCATGTCAGCCGTACGTACACGGTGAGCTTTGTGTCTGTGTATAAATGTGCATGTCAGCCATATGTACACGGTGAGCTTTGTGTCAGTATATAAATGTGCATGTCAGCCATACGTACACGGTGAGCTTTGTGTCAGTATATAAATGTGCATGTCAGCCGTAGGTACACGGTGAGCTTTGTGTCAGTATATAAATGTGCATGTCAGCCGTACGTACACGGTGAGCTTTGTGTCAGTATATAAATGTGCATGTCAGCTGTACGTACACGGTGAGCTTTGTGTCAGTATATAAATGTGCATGTCAGTCGTACGTAGACGGTGAGCTTTGTGTCTGTGTATAAATGTGCATGTCAGCCGTACGTACACGGTGAGCTTTGTGTCTGTATATAAATGTGCATGTCAGCCGTACGTACACGGTGAGCTTTGTGTCTGTGTATAAAGGTGCATGTCAGCCGTACGTACACGGTGAGCTTTGTGTCAGTATATAAATGTGCATGTCAGCCATATGTACACGGTGAACTTTGTGTCAGTATACAAATGTGCATGTCAGCCGTACGTACACGGTGACCTTTGTGTCTGTATATAAATGTGCATGTCAGCCGTACGTACACGGTGACCTTTGTGTCTGTATATAAATGTGCATGTCAGCCGTACGTACACGGTGAGCTTTGTGTCTGTGTATAAAGGTGCATGTCAGCCGTACGTACACGGTGAGCTTTGTGTCAGTATATAAATGTGCATGTCAGCCATATGTACACGGTGAGCTTTGTGTCTGT
Source organism: Taudactylus pleione (assembly GCA_031769625.1). Lineage (NCBI taxonomy): Eukaryota > Metazoa > Chordata > Amphibia > Anura > Myobatrachidae > Taudactylus > Taudactylus pleione. The sequence goes on along the minus strand of JAUIMM010000018.1, from coordinate 37,005,137 downwards.
GTATAAATGTACATGTCAGCCGTACGTACACGGTGAGCTTTGTGTCTGTATAAATGTACATGTCAGCCGTACGTACACGGTGAGCTTTGTGTCTGCGTATAAATGTACATGTCAGCCGTACGTACACGGTGAGCTTTGTGTCTGTGTATAAATGTGCATGTCAGCCATATGTACACGGTGAGCTTTGTGTCAGTATATAAATGTGCATGTCAGCCATACGTACACGGTGAGCTTTGTGTCAGTATATAAATGTGCATGTCAGCCGTAGGTACACGGTGAGCTTTGTGTCAGTATATAAATGTGCATGTCAGCCGTACGTACACGGTGAGCTTTGTGTCAGTATATAAATGTGCATGTCAGCTGTACGTACACGGTGAGCTTTGTGTCAGTATATAAATGTGCATGTCAGTCGTACGTAGACGGTGAGCTTTGTGTCTGTGTATAAATGTGCATGTCAGCCGTACGTACACGGTGAGCTTTGTGTCTGTATATAAATGTGCATGTCAGCCGTACGTACACGGTGAGCTTTGTGTCTGTGTATAAAGGTGCATGTCAGCCGTACGTACACGGTGAGCTTTGTGTCAGTATATAAATGTGCATGTCAGCCATATGTACACGGTGAACTTTGTGTCAGTATACAAATGTGCATGTCAGCCGTACGTACACGGTGACCTTTGTGTCTGTATATAAATGTGCATGTCAGCCGTACGTACACGGTGACCTTTGTGTCTGTATATAAATGTGCATGTCAGCCGTACGTACACGGTGAGCTTTGTGTCTGTGTATAAAGGTGCATGTCAGCCGTACGTACACGGTGAGCTTTGTGTCAGTATATAAATGTGCATGTCAGCCATATGTACACGGTGAGCTTTGTGTCTGTGTATAAATGTACATGTCAGCCGTACGTACACGGTGAGCTTTGTGTCTGTATAAATGTACATGTCAGCCGTACGTACACGGTGAGCTTTGTGTCTGCGTATAAATGTACATGTCAGCCGTACGTACACGGTGAGCTTTGTGTCTGTATATAAATGTGCATGTCAGCCGTACGTACACGGTGAGCTTTGTGTCTGCGTATAAATGTGCATGTCAGCCGTACGTACACGGTGAGCTTTGTGTCTGCGTATAAATGTACATGTCAGCCGTACGTACACGGTGAGCTTTGTGTCTGCATATAAATGTGCATGTCAGCCGTACGTACACGGTGAGCTTTGTGTCTGCGTATAAATGTACATGTCAGCCGTACGTACACGGTGAGCTTTGTGTCTGCGTATAAATGTGCATGTCAGCCGTACGTACACGGTGAGCTTTGTGTCAGTGTATAAATGTGCATGTCAGCCGTACGTACACGGTGAGCTTTGTGTCTGTATATAAATGTGCATGTCAGCCGTACGTACACGGTGAGCTTTGTGTCTGTGTATAAATGTGCATGTCAGCCGTAAGTACACGGTGAGCTTTGTGTCAGTGTATAAATGTGCATGTCAGCCGTACGTACACGGTGAGCTTTGTGTCTGTATATAAATGTACATGTCAGCCGTACGTACACGGTGAGCTTTGTGTCTGCGTATAAATGTACATGTCAGCCGTACGTACACGGTGAGCTTTGTGTCTGCGTATAAATGTACATGTCAGCTGTACGTACACGGTGAGCTTTGTGTCTGTGTATAAATGTGCATGTCAGCCGTACGTACACGGTGAGCTTTGTGTCAGTATATAAATGTGCATGTCAGCCGTACGTACACGGTGAGCTTTGTGTCTGTGTATAAATGTACATGTCAGCCGTACGTACACAGCGAGCTTTGTGTCTGTATATAAATGTGCATGTCAGCCGTACGTACACAGTGAGCTTTGTGTCTGTATATAAATGTGCATGTCAGCCGTACGTACACAGTGAAGTTACTAGCTGTATTTTTCTTTTTTTGCCTAAACTATTTTAAGCCTATCATTTCACCAGGAGACAGTGAGATTACTGAGGCAATGACGCTCACCCACAGAGATAGACACATATATTACACTGCCTTCCCAATGTATATAATACAGTGCCTTCCCATATTGCCATGGCCTATTGGCCCTTGCCCTTCCTGTTCATTACTGTGCACTAGAGGAGTCCTGTACAACTTACTTATCCCCACTCTCTGACTGTGGCATGGTCTTACAGGTGGCAGATGATGGTTATGGTGTCTCCTACATCTTTGCTGGGGAAAATGTCATCACTCTGCACATTTCCAGCAAATTCTCGAGCCCTGAGACGGTAAGCTATTGACACTTCCTATATATGTATGCATCAATTTTAAAAAATGTACCATGCAATCGTGTTGACATACTTCCATAGCAAAATATAATATTTTATTGTTACAGCAGAGTGGAGAACTACAGTAGTAATCCTAAAACAGCAGAAAGGGCATTTAAGGTGTTGAAGATATTTCGATGCCCTGTACCAACATGGCCATCCTCATTTGCTTTCCTTGTGTAGAATAGTTGTATTCCTGCACAATTATACAACTGTCAGTCATTCTCAGAATTGACTTATATTATGCTGAGTTCATTAAATCGGGTTAATGCTGATGACAGCCCAGAACATGCAGTAGTAATCCTGAGCTGTAACGTCAGATTAATCATCTGTTTATTACTCAGACTAGCTCAGGATACCTCTCTACTCCAGATATGAATGCATTTTACGTAATTATAAGTAGGATTAGGAATGATATTTTAAAACAATACTAGAGGTCAAAATGACACCAGTCTATAAATTGTCTCAGACTAGAGATGTAATTCAGTATGACCTATTTAAGCAGGAAAGAAAATCTGATACACTACTGTTACTGGCAATGTGATTTATAGCCTTACATAGGACAGGCCATATGCAATTTTTTATATAGCTTAATTGAATTTGCTAAATTTACTTGTATATAGACTGTGCAAATTATGGTGAAAGGCAAAGGGGTTAGTCTACGTGTAAAAATCTCATATTTTACCTGCTACCATCCTGGATGCAGATATGAATAGCACTTGTAATAAAATGGTCTATTCAGATAGGCAATACAGCAACCTGGAAAAGACAGGCCTATCATGTAATGATGATTGAATGCTGCATTTTCACCAGTTAGAGATGCAGTGGAAATTTACAGGAGTGATGGTGTAATGCACTGGGCCAGCAACCCCTGGGGCTTAATGTGATTCCATTATGTTATGTAGGTGTATGATGGGCATACTCTGTGAGACTGATACAGGAGATATAGTGGCCATACACACTATGAGATATTTCACAGTGTATGGCCATAAGAGTTAGAACAATCTCCTTCCTTATGTACGAAGCTAACAAACTGTGGTGTCTACGTACTACGCCTTGGAGAGAGCTAAAGTGGATGTAGATAAAGTACCAACCAATCAGTTCCTGTCATTTTTCAAACACAGCCTGTAACATGACAGTTAGGAGCTAATTGATTGGTACTTTATCTCTGTCCAAAGCTTAGTACATAAACCCCTATATAAAAGTAGCTATTGTCTTTATTCATTAATGGCTCCAGTTGATTATCAGGTTATTTAAATACTATTCCATCAGATCACAGACATGAGAGTGGTAGAACATGTATATATATATATATATGTGTGTATGTATGTATATATATATATGTGTTATGGCTAGTGTTGGTTTCAGAATATTTGAAATGAGTAATGCACCAGGCTATCTGAAGGTCAGTAGGAATTGAGCACAATAGGAGCACCAGTGTTAGACAAAGTAAGTTTATTGTCTGATCCTGAAGGCATTGTAAGACACATACTTACAACAAAGTGCTTGCTAAATTCTAATTGATCTCACATTAGAGATGCCATTTACCTTTTAACTAATTACATATTAAATAATCAAGAATTTCCTATCAAATATTGCACCTTGAATTATTATATTCCCTAATCCATTTGATCACAGATGTCATTTTTGCACAGCTGGAACTACTGTAAGCTTCTTTTGTTTTTTTCTTAGTTTTATTGATTTTATTTTTGTGTGTACTGCTTCACCCACCATGGAGCTGGGTTCAGGCATACAATGCAGGCAGTGATGGGGTCTGAAGCAGGCGAAAAGCAAACAGCCCTCCGTTTTGGAGGAGGGGACAATATTGCAGAAGGTCTTACAGATAACATCTTCATATTATACACTATTTTGCAGTAGTAAAGGAGAGCTGTAATAAATAAAATTTGAAAAAAAGATTTTTATTGACTGCTAAATATTGCTATTTATAAATGATTTTATTTGAACTTTTAATATATTGTATTAGTTATCACACAAGATGTGTCCAGAACGTAGACTCAAAATTGCATCTATACATGGGAACATTGAGTTGCAAATATTAGAAAGATATTTGCAACTTAAAATCCTGCAGCTGTGTCCGGAGCAAAGCCTGTCATCATCAACTTGATGAATAAATAAGAATACAGCATACAAAAATGAATAGCTGGCACTTTATAATAGGTCTATTTAACACTAAGTAATGGAAAAATCAGTGTATTGTCACCTGCTAAAGTGGTAACTCTCACTATAACGAGGCAAACCTGTAGCCCAGAGGTTCCCAAACTCGGTCCTCAAGGCACACTATCGGTCCATGTTTTAAGAATAACCATGCTTGGGCATAGGTGACTTAATTAGTACCTCAATCTTTTGATTTAACTACAGTATATGTGCTCAACCATGGATATCCTTAAAACCTGGACCATTGTGGTGCCTTGAGGACCCAGTTTGGGAACCTCTGCTGTAACCTGATGTTCTAGTAAGTGTGCCCCAGTCCCAGCTCATTCAGCATGGTCTGGACCATAGATTCTCAAACTCCGTCCTCAGTACGCCAAACAGTTCATGTTTTCCAGGTCTCCTCAAGGAATGACAAGTGAAATAATTAGCTCCACCTGTGGATCTTTTAAATTGTGTCATTGAGTGATGAATACACCTGTGCATCTGCTAGGTGACCTGGAAAACGTAAAATGTTTGGAGTCCCGAAGACGGAGTTTGAGAACCACTGATCTAGACCTGTGGTTCTCAACTCCAGTCCTCAACTACTAGCAACAGGTCATGTTTAATCATGCACAGATTAGTTAATTTATTTTGCTGGGTCAGTAATTATCCCACTGCTTCCACAAACAGACATCCGCAAAAAAATTACCTGATGGGAAAACCCGGGAGTTGAGAATCACAGCTCTAGACCAGTTGTTCTCAAACTCTGTCCTCAGGACCCCACACAGATCACGTGCACAAGTATATTCATTACCTCACTGACAACTTTAAAAAAATCCACAGGTGGAGATCATTATTTCACTTGTGATTCTGTGAGGATACCTGGAAAACACACACTGTTTGGGGTCCTGAGGACCAAGTTTGAGGACCTGTGCTCTAGACAGTAGCCACAAATACAAGCAGTTGGGACCCTTTCCTAAAGCCAGCCAGCTCCATGCTGAACTGCACCTCTGTGATAGCGATTGTAAAATAAAAGGGACCACTGAAGTTAAAGATATGCTATCCCAATGAACAGTGGCTTTTGCGGTACTACATGTTCCAGAAAGTATTTATTAATAGCACTTGCTAGTGCTTGTGGAACTACATGACTGCCAGTAGCTACTGTATAATGGAACATGTAGATTAATTTCCATGTAGTTCCACAACAGTTCTAACAGAAATAAAAATACACAATTGCTTTTCTTGAAATAAAGACCCCCAGAAAAACACTATTATAGGGCTTCATGACACACCAAAATCTTTGCAGATATAGCACAATACAAATGTAGCCATTCACAAGCGGCCAGTGTGGGAAAACAACTGGTGATTGGCTGAGTGACAGCAGCACAGTACCATAAGGAGCTTCTAGTCATACTTGCCTACTTTTAAAAAAGTGCGACGGTAAAGTGGGCGTGTACTGCTACATATGAGAGACGTGTCATAAATGACCTTATATTCAAATGTAAATGAGCCCCAAATCAGTTAGTAAGATCTACATATTGATGAAAAGCACTAATACTTTCTAGAAGAAGCATGCAGCCATAGGGGTTGTCGGGGGAGATGTAAGAAGCATCAAAACGGTTGCGCTGATACCACTTCTCCCCGATGTATGATCGGGGGGTTGTGCGGTAAATGACAGGGGCGCTATGCTCTTACATCTTGGTAAAGAGGCGAAGCAGGAAGCGATATAGCGGCACATTAGGTGCCACTATAATACATCCCTCCATTGTGCCTTATATATACATTTGAATGGGATCATTAGTATAATTTCCCTGCATTGGTTATATCTCTTGTTTTGTTTTCTTTATATATATATAATCGGGGAGAGTAGGAAAGTATGCTTCTAGTAAGGTTTTTTTTAATTTTACTTTATTTTCAGTTATAGTACATAGAGAATGAGGGTTTCAATTGGACTTTATGAGGGGATGAAAATGTTACTGTTCAAACATAGCAGTAAAAGAGGGTTGTTGGGGTATGTTTATTTCAATAAAATTTTTGTTAACCCTGTGTGCACCAGCATGCCCTAAGACTTAATGGCTGCCAGGCTTGCTGGGACATGTAGGAGCCAATTCAGTTCAGTGTGATGTGTTGTGAAACATCACAGCGATGGTCACATATCTGACATATGCATTACCCTGAACATCTCAAGTTTTCCTGCACACTGCAAGAATAAACTTGCGATGTTGGTGGCCGCGGTGCACTGCTCTGGAACGTACTGAATTGTCCTCGTAGTGTCATGTCATGATAGACGAGATCACTGGTGTCACATTTATATACTACATTTTATTATCCTTTTTACTGTTATTATCCTTAATACCCATCACTCCAAGTGTGCCATGAAAATACCCCCTGCTCTTCAGCTTGGAGCTAGATGGCTCTGTGGTGTGGGTGCCCCATTGCTTTTTCACAGTCCCCCAGGGAGAGTTTCCACCCATGTTCTGAACAGGCTGGGACTAGTTCTTTTCACAAGGAGACCTTGCACTCATTGTGGGATTGGCGGTTATGCTGGTTTTTATATATTTTTAACTTTGTAAATGTACGTGCACATATATGCGCCAAGGATTCTAAATAGGGCACATCAGAAGAGGGCTTGCTCCATTTATATGAGCACCCCCTTACTATACTGATTTTATACATGCATACCACATCCCCCCCCTCCCCGATCCCCCAATCCACCAATGCAGGGAGTTATGCTGGGCATACACTGCGAGATAAAATGTCTGTCAGACCGACAGACATTTTATCTGGCCGGCTGCCAGCCGCAGATGTCCGCGGCATACACTGTGAGAGAAATCTCACAGTGTATAGCCCGACATCTGCGCTCCGCCCCAGGGGGAGGAGACATTTCCCTGTTCCTTCCATAGGAAGGAACACAGGAAATGTCTGTCTGTCGGCCGCGCTGGGCATACACAGCCCGATGCGGCCGACAGTTACCGGGTAAATATCGCATCGGACGGGCATGCTGGACAATCCAGCATGCCCGACCGAGCAATACTTAACCCTCGGTCGCCCCCCCCAACGCTACAATTATCGCAGCGATCCGCCGATATCGGGCGGATCGTCCCGATAATTGCAGCGTGTATGGCCACCATTAGGGACATAAGTGTTTAACTTTAGTTCAGCTGGGAATTTAATTGTAAGTTTTGAAACATTGTTGTGTGGTACAAATAGACAATTGTACAATGTTTCAAAAATAAAAGCAGAAAGTAAAACTTAATATATGGTGATGATAATATTAAAAATATGAAACCCAGTTTCCCTGAAAGTGATGATTCTTCTATTTCCCTCTATGCTCCTCTTCTCTCGCTAATGGTGCATCTCCTGGCGTGCCCCATGCTTGTGCCTGCTGGATACGATTACAACTCTCCTCATATGAGTGCACATTGGTAACATGCTAATATAATAGGTCATTTCTGAAAACTAACATTCTGTCCAAGCCTAGATCATTTTGAATTTGAAAGACGAATAACATTAGTAGTGCCATCATAAAGCATGAAATAGAGATGACAATTTAGAGGCCTAGATTAGTGTGTATGGTAACGGTGGAGAGAAAGTAATTGGAACTTGGTTTACTATGTCTCTAATCTACTTGTTTTTCCTTAGAATTCTCACCGTTTCGGACAAAGGATCTGTCAGTCCATGCGGGACCTGGCTCAGCTCCTCACTCTCAGTCCTCGGGGTGAACGCTGATACCCAGTCACTGCTGCGAGATCACATGATGCATCACATATCTTGTGTTACTTTCTATTCACTCGAAGCCTAATCTGTTTGTCATAGAGATTGTAATTATAGAACAATTATGTATTGTCTTTCATGTGTTAGTGATGAATGGATCTGTACACTTGTGACTCAGGTACAACCAGTATATCAGTGGATCATGTACTTGCACTGGAGAAAGCCCCCAAAAATTGGAATATATGTATATGTAAATAATGTTGTGCTACTCCATTTACTTTTTCACAGTATGTTTCTCAGTTCATCATTTGCCAATAAACCCAATGTAATGTTAGTGATCACTGAACACCACTGATTTGGGGAGAGAGATTTATTCAGATTTCCAGAGTGCAGTATAATGTACATATTGTGACCCGCCTCCCGGTATATCCCAGAGTTGGATCATGTTCTTACGGTTTGTATTTGCACACAAAGTTGTTTTCTTCTTTACACGGAGCATCATTCCATTGCTTGAAGTCTGAGGGAAGAAAGAAGATAATCAAATCAAAGTGTAGCTGAATCATTGAATACTTATCCAATAGTCCTAAACAGGACCACATTGGGAAACTTTGAGCCCAGTTACAAAGGCAGCATAGCTGCTCTACATTGAGATTTCTGGCTCCATCCACAGATCGTGAGGTGATGACCACACCATTTTAGGCATACGCTCTCTGGCAAGGCCAGGCCTCAGTATCAAACACACACACTATTTCCTGAACTGTATGTATAAAAGTTTCAAATCTGATAAATTCATACTGTTGTATGTTGTTATACTGTATATGGAAGCCAGTGTACTGCAGTACAAATCACTAGGTACTATAGTCTGTAGTATATTATTATATACAGTATGGAAGCCAGTGTACTGCAGTACAAATTACTAGGTACTATAGTCTGTAGTATGTTATTATACATGGAAGCCAGTGTACTGCAGTACAAATTACTAGGTACTATAGTCTGTAGTATATTATTATATATGGAAGCCAGTGTACTGCAGTACAAATTACTAGGTACTATAGTCTGTAGAATGTTATTATACATGGAAGCCCAGTGTACTGCAGTACAAATCACTAGGTACTGTAGTCTGTAGTATGTTATTATACATGGAAGCCAGGGTACTGCAGTACAAATCACTAGGTACTATAGTCTGTAGTATGTTATTATACATGGAAGCCAGTGTACTGCAGTACAAATCACTAGGTACTATAGTCTGTATTATGTTATTATACATGGAATCCCAGTGTACTGCAGTACAAATCACTAGGTACTATAGTCTGTAGTATGTTATTATATATGGAAGCCAGTGTACTGCAGTACACATCACCAGGTACTGTAGTCTGTAGCATGTTATTATACATGGAAGCCAGTGTACTGCAGTAAAATCACTAGGTACTATAGTCTGTAGTATGTTATTATATATGGAAGCCCGTGTACTGCAGTACAAATCACTAGGTACTATAGTCTGTAGTATGTTATTATACATGGAAGCCCGTGTACTGCAGTACAAATCACTAGGTAATATAGGGCCTGATTCAGAGTTGGGAATAGAGAGAGAGATAGTACTTAACTGTGTACCTGGACAAACCATGTTGCAATGCAAGGGGTGTAAATAAATTATTATGTTTTTTTGCATGTAGGGTAAATACTGGCTGCTTTTACATGTAGCCCACAAATACTGCACAGCTTTATTATTACTCTACAATTTAGATGTCAGTTTGGACACCTCCCTCCCAAATCTAAAGGCCTCCATACATCAGCAATTGATAGCAGCAATTGTGCAATTTGCAATCGATTGTGTATAAAAAATCTTTCCCTTTTTCAATCGATTGCACAATTGCTGCAATCAATTGCTGATGTATGGGGGCCTTAAATCTCTCTGCACATTTTAAATCTGCCCCACTTGCAGTGCAGCATGGTTTCACCAATATAATCAGTTAAGAGAGATATCTCACTCTATTCCCAACTCTGAATCAGGTCCATAGTCTGTAGTATGTTATTATACATGGAAGCCAGTGTACTGCAGTACAAATCACTAGGTACTGTAGTCTGTAGTATGTTATATATGGAAGCCAGTGTACTGCAGTACAAATCACTAGGTACTGTAGTCTGTAGTATGTTATATATGGAAGCCAGTGTACTGCAGTACAAATCACTAGGTACTATAGTCTGTAGTATGTTATTATACATGGAAGCCCGTGTACTGCAGTACAAATCACTAGGTAATATAGGGCCTGATTCAGAGTTGGGAATAGAGAGAGAGATAGTACTTAACTGTGTACCTGGACAAACCATGTTGCAATGCAAGGGGTGTAAATAAATTATTATGTTTTTTTGCATGTAGGGTAAATACTGGCTGCTTTTACATGTAGCCCACAAATACTGCACAGCTTTATTATTACTCTACAATTTAGATGTCAGTTTGGACACCTCCCTCCCAAATCTAAAGGCCTCCATACATCAGCAATTGATAGCAGCAATTGTGCAATTTGCAATCGATTGTGTATAAAAAATCTTTCCCTTTTTCAATCGATTGCACAATTGCTGCAATCAATTGCTGATGTATGGGGGCCTTAAATCTCTCTGCACATTTTAAATCTGCCCCACTTGCAGTGCAGCATGGTTTCACCAATATAATCAGTTAAGAGAGATATCTCACTCTATTCCCAACTCTGAATCAGGTCCATAGTCTGTAGTATGTTATACATGGAAGCCAGTGTACTGCAGAACAAATCACTAGGTACTATAGTCTGTAGTATGTTATATATGGAAGCCGGTGTACTGCAGAACAAATCACTAGGTACCAGGGCTGTAGCTAGGGTAGTGCGGCCGGTGCCATCGCACAGGGCACCACAGGGCAGGGGGCGCTGTTGGGCCTGTCAAATTTCTATTATCATTCTCACTTATAACTTCCTCTTATTTCATCCCCAGTATCTCCTGGCCTCTCCTATCTCTTCCCTGGCCCTTCCCCATGAGGCCATTCCCCTTTTTTGGGTGTATTATGTCCCTTTGAAAAATGAGGGGGCGCCAATGCTCTTTCTGGCACAGAGCACCAAAAAGTCTACTTACTGCTCTGCTAGGTACTATAGGGCCTGATTCAGAGTTGGGAATAGAGAGAGAGATAGCACTTAACTGTGGGCCTGATTCAGAGCCGGACGCAATTAGCGCTCGCTCGTCCAGAAAATAGGGGTGGCTATCCAAATGAACCGTTCGCTCTTTGCGGTCTGTTCACGCCTTTAGGTCTGAACGAGCGAACAAAACTTGCGGTCGTTTTTTGAAAAAATACGCCGCCTGGCCGCTCGCATCCTACGTCATGTCCGCTATTTATTAGATTAATCGAGTACATCGACCAGGGAATGAACTGCTCGCTATTCTTGTGGTTGGTTTTTGCTACCACAATTTTGCGAGCAGTTCTGGCTATAACATAACCCAGTGACGTGGTCAATGACGCTGCTGTTTTAATTATGCACACCCTTAAAACGCCCGTTTTGACCTTTAAGCACGCCTGCATTCGGATCTCCACTCCCCGTTTTCAAGCACCTTCCCCCGTTACCACCCACATACGCCTCCTCCTGTCACTCAAATTATCAGGCATTCGCTATTTTGCGAGCACATGACTGGTTCGCGCATGCGTATAACGATCCGTACACATGTGCAGTTGGGCAAACATCGCTCGGAGCGAACGAGCGGCCGCTTACGAGCGGCTCTGAATCAGGCCCCGTGTACCTGGACAAACCATGTTGCAATGCAAGGGGCATAAATAATTTTTTTTTTTTTTTTGCATGTAGGGTAAATACTGGCTGCTTTTACATGTAGCCCACAAATACTGCACAGCTTTATTATTACTCTACAATTTAGATGTCAGTTTGGACACCTCCCTCCCAAATCTAAAGGCCTCCATACATCAGCAATTGATTGCAGCAATTGTGCAATTTGCAATCGATTGTGTATAAAAATCTTTCCCTTTTTCAATCGATTGCACAATTGCTGCAATCAATTGCTGATGTATGGGGGCCTTAAATATCTCTGCACATTTTAAATCTGCCCCACCTGCAGTGCAGCATGGTTTCACCAAGATAAACAGTTAAGAGAGATATCTCACTCTATTCCCAACTCTGAATCAGGTCCATAGTCTGTAGTATGTTATTATATATGGAAGCCAGTGTACTGCAGTACAAATCACTAGTTACTATAGTCTGTAATCATTCTGTAGTATATTATTCTATATGGAATATATAGGGGTCAATCCTATTCCAGACGAAGAGTGCGAGTTGCTGTTGCAACGACGTTAAAATGCCGGCAACGGACCGGCACCTCACACCCTTTGCAGCCCGCTCCGAGCCCGAATTTGCTGAATTTTGCTCAGAGCCCTATGGGGCTGCGAGCAATTTTAAGCGTAACCAGGCTGCTGTGACGTGCGGCCACTGCCACGATGACTCACACCACAAGATCATTGCAGCTAAAAGGATTGACCCTATAGAATTCAGCAGTACAAATCACTAGGTACTATAGTCTGTAGTATGTTATTATATATGGAAGCCAGTGTACTGCAGTACAAATCACTAGGTACTATAGTCTGTAGTATGTTATTATATATGGAAGCCAGTGTACTGCAGTACAAATCACTAGGTACTATAGTCTGAAGTCTTTCTGTAGTATATTATTACAGTATATATGGAAGTTTGTGTTCTGCAGTACAAATGACTAGGTTCTGTAGTATGTTATTAGATATAGATGTCAGTGTGCTGCAGAATTTTACTCACTGGTTTCTCTCGTTAGCTCCCCACAGTTTTCAATACTCTGTAGGTTATTGGGTTCACCATTTTTCCAGGAACGATAATTATACATTGACCCATCATTCCATTTCCAGCGGCGGTTCTGTGTTAATATGATATTAATAAGACAAAGTGGCAGGAATGGCATCCATATGATAAATAAACATAAATTGTGTGTGTGTGTGTATATATATATATATATATATATATATATACATACACACACACACAGTGTACAGAATATATATATATATATAATATATAATTTGCTTAGTGGCTTTTTCCGGAACGCTCTTTGAATATCTCAAAGACTAATTAAGATATTAATGTGATTCTTTTGCGATGAATTTCAATCAGCAATATATTACAGAATTTGGAATAAAATTGTATAAAATTTTATGAAAAAAAATAAAATTTCAAAAACCACAATAAATGCTTTAGTATAGCTAACCTTAAAATGTCAAGAAAACTTCCAGAACACAGAGCCGGCACAGTGACCCGGGGGAAGCAGGATAGGGGTGACCGCCACCGGCTGCTGTTCTCACGCACTACTGGTGATCTGTGCTCTCACATGGACCCGGTGCCCTAGCCATGTGCGGACACTATTTACGTTCTGCCCAGTTTGGCTCCTGATTGGCTGCGTGACATAGCTATTACATAATGAGGGAGGGTGTGTGGGCGGCAACCACACGTGAGGCTGCTTCCGTAAGGGCGCTCTTCCCTCACCTACTTTCTCCAACACGTCGATTCCAGGATCGCAACTCCCAGCCAATCAGCACTGGGTTTGCACCTTGAAAGCAACGCCTCTTTTCTCTGGTTTCCACGAGAGCTGCCGGCAGCCGCTGATTGGCTGGAGGCTGGGAGATGGTGAGGCGGAGTAACAGTGCATTATCATTTGCATCTACAGGGGCTCAGCTTGCAATACCCATTGGAAACAGTCCGTTTTGCTTCAGAGTCCATGGCCAAATATATGAACACGTCTATTCCAGGCTCGCAACTCCCAGCCAATCAAGAAGACCGGGTTTGCACCTTGAAAACAGCGTCTCTTTCCTCTGCTTTCCAGAGTCCATGGCCAAATATATCATTGCACTTACAAATTGGCGAAATGTTACAATAAAAAAAAAATCCCCCAAAACCATAAAAGGGCATGGCTTAGCCAGTTATGTTTCACACACACCTTTTATTACCTGATTCTGTCATATTAACATATGATCTAGCCATTATCTAGCTAAGCATTTTCCATACATATGTTCTAGGTTCACATTGGCAAAAATGTTCGCCACGAGCATACCAATATATATATAAAATTCATTGGTATGTTTGTCTGTCCAGTTATGCATTTGGACACCCCTGCATCGATTGGGTTGAAACCAACGTGAGGTGGTCTAGCTGGATCCTGGCCAGGTTTTTTGGGGGTTAGGGTCCTGGTCAGTTTGGGCTGGGTGGTGATGAGTCAGTCAGGACATTAGAGATACATATATACTGTATATTTATGTTGGCAAATCTGATGCCCCTGCAGCTACTAAAAGACCTGGAGGGGAGTGGATTGCATTACTGGGAGGCTTTAGTTGCATCATCAGGCAAATGTTGCTATAGGGCCCAGAGATGCAGTGTTCCACATGGGTATTGTATGTGATGTCAGCTCTAGTAAAAGGGATTTTAGTATATGTAGAATAGTGTACATGGAGTTCTGTGATCTTTATCAGAGGATGAGACCCCCTCACTGAATGTGGGTAACTTTTAATTTATTTATAGTAGGAACTAGGTTGCACTTTGCATTACAAAGTATTTGTTTGATAAAGGCAACAAACATGTCAGTATGGTGTTTCATTTGCATTTTAAGTATGATTTTTTGGTGCTGTTAGAAGTTAGCAAACTTTAAAAACTGTGTGTACACTATTTCAGAAGCTACTATATAATTTATTACTATAAATAATTTAAAAACTCAAACTCTTTTTTGAGAGTAAGACCCTATAGTGGTATTACTAAAAATGATCATATGCTCACGTTAGTTTAGTAGTTGGTCACTGACGGCATTACTATCAACACAAGATAAATGAATAAGTTAGGCTACATCAGTATATAGGCTTTTCTGTACCTATAAACTCACCTGTTCAGGATCATGAAGTCCAATCCAGACATCTGCAGAGGCTTGGTAAGCAGCCACATGGCTTGCAATAATGGATGCCTCAGAGTCATCCAAGATGGAGGCTAAATGTGCACCATGTCCGTAACTGACACACTCAAACTGCAGGAAAGAGGGGAGAGTATCTCTTATGATGAACATTGCTACATTAGTACCTGGTTACCTCATTTTCTGTCATGTCTCTCACCTCTGCTTCAGACCATGGCAGACGAAAGCGGAAATAACCGTAGCAGTGAGACTTGTAGAAAAACCATCCCGGAGGACATGAGGCGCGGGGGGCAGCTGTCAGATATAATAATACAGTGTATGTAAATTGTGTAGGAGAATCATAACTGCAGCCTGATTAAATTATACCCCTTGCCTACACACAATACAATAGTGGATCATTTTGTGGTGTTTACGAAAATGTAGACTCAAAACAAGTCCAAATAAACGAGTTTTATTTTATGTGGCACGTTTTGGTCCTGTTTGGACCTTTGTCAAGGTATGTACCCTGACAAAGGTCCAAAGAGGTCCGAAACGTCGGATTTTTATACCATGATGGAATAAAGATATCTTCTTAAATGAACTGGTTTGAAGACTGGTGAGTGCACCCCTATACTGTAATATATATATCTCCTGCGTACCTAAACCTAAGTAACTCTGAGGATCTCAGCTGAAGACAGGATCGCAGAGCCCTCATTTTTGCATTGCTTGACCGGAAAGGTGAGTATTTTTGAATTACTACTAAACACATCTATATATCACATCGAAATTATGCGATATATAGTGAAAGTAACAAACAGGATCCGCACAATAACATGAATAGACCCTTAAGCTTTAAGACATTGGGCTGCGTCTTCAGCGGTGTTGAGTGCTTAATTTTAAGGGCAATTTTATCCCATACAAAACTAGGTGGGTTTTGTATTGAATATAATTGGCCCTTTAAATCAAGTGGCAAAAAACCGCTGAAGATGCAGTAGCTTTGAAAAGCGCTGCATAAATTTAGTCCATTATCTCAGGATTCTAGCCCTAGATGACTACCTATGCCCACCTAATGTGGAATTTGTATAGAATACAAATGTGAAAACATAATTAGTATATTGGAGGTGATGTTTCATGCCTTGGAGAGATACAGTACATACCTCCCAATTGCAGTGTGACAGTCCAGCTAATCATACATGGTCCCAATGTCCCACCCATGGGCTGTAATGTCCCGCGGGCATAGGGGGTGGAAACTTCTGTTTCCAAAGCGCTAATATGCATGTGCGTGTCATCCACACTCTGTCAGGAGAGGCTGGCGCAGCCCGGGAGGGGCAAGCCCCTAGCGTAATGAGAAACGGACCTGACACAGTCACGCCCCCAAAGTGTCATACATTGAGGGGTGTGGAAATAAGGCCATGCCTCTTTTGTGCACACCTCCTGCGCCCGTAAGGTGTCCCAGAACAGTACATTAAAATATTGAGAGGTATGGAGATGAAGTGGAGAAGTTGCCCAAAGCAACAAATCAGCTACTGTAATTTTTTAAGCATAGTTTTTGAAATTACGGAAGCTGATTGGTTGCTTTGTGCAACTTCTTCACTTTCTCTCTCCAAGACTTGATATATTTCCAGCATTAGTTGGTAAAACAGAACACGTTTGCACAAACAAAATCCTAGTGACCCACATTAAATATAATTTGGTATGTGAGTTTGTACTACTCTTATGATGAATGGTATTTATTCATTCTTATTGGTTGTGAGCTGCTCATAACCAATCAGCAGCCACCCTTTGTAGCACTGAAGTTTCCTGCCTTTTTTTCTTAAACTTCCAGAGATTAGCACAAAGAAAAGTACAAACACTTTAAAAACACATCCTGTAGAGCAGTGGTTCTCAACCTCGGTCCTCAGGACCCCACACAGTTCACGTTTTCCAGGTCACCCAGCAGGAGCACAGGTGTAGTCATTACTCACTGACACATTTTAAAAAAAATCCACAGGTGGAGATAATTATTTCACTTGCGATTCTGTGAGGAGACCTGGAAAACATGCACTGTTTGGGGTCCTGAGGACCGAGCTTGAGAACCTGTGCTGTAGAGCAGTGGTCCTCATCCTCAACCTTCAAGTTTTCCCAATAGGTCATGTTTTGAGAATTTCTATCTGTGGAAGCAGGTGGGATAATTATTGACACATCAAAATATATTAACTCACCTTTCCATGATTAAAGATATCTACAAAACATGACCTGTTGGTACCGAGGGCCAGACTGGCCATGTAGTACTTCTGGGAAATGCTTGATGGACCGGTTTGGCCTGAAAGCCTGGCCAAGCAGCTTCACCTCCCAGTGATCTGCTCGGCCCGCATACATAGAGAGGGGCACATCACGATGCCATGGGACTAGCGATGTGCCCCCCTGAGGCATGGGCACTGCAGGGATGTCAGGGCTGTTCTGCAGCCCGTCTGTTCCTGGTAGTACTTGAGGAAGTTGAGAACCAGTGCTATAGAAAACACAGGAAGGCCTCTGAAGAAGCCAGCTACTTATATATGTACAGTAGTTTATTGCCCAAACAAGATATTATATATATTTTTATGTTATTAAAAAGATAACCCTGAAGGTATAACTAAAGAGCTGCTAACAGAAGTGCAGAGAGAGAGAAGGATCCAGTACTATTTACCCTGGCACAGCGTTACATGAGGTTCCTTTACAGTTTGGCGTAAACATCCCCCTCTGTGCCGTGCTTAGTAGTTTCCTATTTTGTTTACTGATGGAGGCGTGGTCAAGCTTCCCTGATCTGGTCACACCCCCCTGCATCAACCCAGCCTGCAATGTATCTTGACAGCCCTGACTGCTGACTTTACATCTACCATATGACTCATAAGCGCCAGTACTACTATAGAGGGTACACCCACAGAGGATAGATAGTAATACATGCCTACCATCCCGGTTTTCACGGGAGGCTCCCGATATTTTGGGTAACCCCCTGCACCCCCGGAAGGGTAGGCATATCTCCCGCATTCTGCCCACTTCCTAGTGAAGTGGGCAGAATGAGAATTCCGGTGGCGATCGCGGGTCTCCGTGTAGGGGGCGGGGCTTAAGTCGTGATTCTACATGAATCACGTTATTTGGCCCCGCCCCCTATGTAAATTCTAACCAATATCGGCAATTTTACCGTGAGGCTTAATTACGCAAATCATCAGGCCCCGCCCCTGTCACCCCCCTGCTTCTCCCGGGAAGAGCTACTGAAAGGTAGGCAACTATGAGATAGATAGACAGAAATCTAGAACATATATATCTGCAACAAACTGGGGGGGTTATGTATCAACCAGTGAAAAGCATGGAGAAGTTGCTCATACCAACCAATCAGCTTTGAAGCAACATTTATCAAGTACAATCTATAAAATAATAGGAGCAGATTGGTTGCTATTGGCAACTTCTCCACTGGTCCACGTCTCCATGCTTTCCACTGCTTGACACAAAATATGTTGTTATTGGTGAAATGTAAATGAATGTGGCTACCAGCAATGTATAATTTTTGCTATGAACCTATCCCAAGCTTACCCTCTGACAGAGATACCGTAAGGGACAAACAGCTCAGAAGGACATAGCACAAGTAGGAGGACATCCTGTGGAAAAACATTTTTCATTAAACAATAAGGTATTTTTTATGCAATAAACAGAATATTAGCAGACGGTGTTAATGTCCTGAAGCCAAAAAACAACAACTCAGAGCTAATATAAAACAAATATACATTTTATTGCATGAAAATAATAGAGGTTATTTTTGTTGGCTTAGAATCAAAACCTATATATAGTCCATGGGAAATTATAGGGTATATATATGCATAATCCTTTTCCTTAGCATCTTAAAGGGAACCTAAACCAGAAAAGACAGCAAAGCGTTGTCATATATGTACATGAGATCTTCATTGTATGCCAGAAAGAAAATCTTCATGCTCCTATGATTTGGGAGATACTCCTATAACAAATCATTTACTTTAGAAATAAACTAACTTGCTAGCAGCAATCTCGGCACATCAGCACTTGTGTCACAATAAATATCCATACTATATCTAATGCAAATTACAAATATAATCCTAAAGCTGCATACACACACAATGATTTTTTTAATGAACGATTTGAGTAAACGATTTTTTCCCTTGAAAAAATTTACTAAAATCGTTTACTAAAGTTGTTCATTTACTAAATGTCATGAACGATTTTTATGAACTACAAACGATTTTTGCATATTCCCTTAATGAAAATCGTTGAGTTGACAAGTCTGACTGAACGACAAACTACAAACGACAAACTACAAATGTGAACGCGCATGAACGATAATCGTTCATCGTTTGACTCAGAAAGTGAATGATTTTTGCCATCAATTATTGTTAAACGATATCGTTTAACGATAATCATTAAAAAAATCATTGTGTGTGTATGCAGCTTAACTCCTAAACATTTCCTGACACTTTACAAATGCTACAAGCAATTATATTGAAAAACAGCATAATAATTACTCGCCATCTTGGTGAGTAATTACTTTGTTGTTTTTTGGGCAGACGACATTGTAGATTTTGGGGTCTATGAACTAATAATCGCAGACCAGCCACGATTATTATCTACCCATTTTGCCAGGGATATTTTCATGTTTAATGAAAATATCCCCACTATGTACAAAGGGGAACTCGCAGGGACAGCGGTTGTGATAACCGCTATCCCTGCACGTTATATCCCCAGAAGTTTCTGCATAATTTTATTTAAAAAAACAGATTGATACACATAGGCCCCTTAATGTGTTATCCTAAATGTTATTACTTTACCCATTATATACAGATGTCTGAAATATTCCTCAGTGTATAATTTTTATCACATCACATGGAATTATGGAATGATTTGCTAAATTAAATGTTATTTATGTAACTCTCTCACAATGCTTGTACAGTATATAACCGGGATCACTATTTCTGATGCACTGTGCCAAACATCACACTATGAAACCCACTTTAGATTACTGCTCTCCTTTTTCTGTAAGTTTATACATAGTGTGTCTATGTATTCATTATATCATTAGAGTTTCTTTATGGGATGCCGGCGCTTGGGATACCTGTGGTCAGAATCCTGACGCCGACATCCCGACAGAGATAGAATGCTGACACTTGTTGGTCAGAATTCGAACCCTCACCCCTCTCCCTACCTTAACCTTCCCCCCTCAGTGCCTGACCCTAACCTCCCCCCATAGTGCCTAAACCTAACATCCCCCATCCCCGCACCCTAAACCTAACTCTCCCCCTAGTGCCTAACCCTGACCCCTAATGCTAACCCTCTCCCCAACTCCGCTACTTACCTTCGGGATTCCGGCAGTCGGGATTCTGACAAGTATCGGGATGCCGGTGCCGGGATTCTGAGCACCGGTATCCTCGCGGTCGGGATATTGTCCGCATCCCACTTGGGGATGGCGGGATTCCGGTGCTGGCATTCTGAGCGCCGGGAATCCCCGCGGACGGCATATTGACCGCATCCAACTTGTACATAGCATCTTCTCTCCTCCCAACTAGCCAGAATGAGCTTCCTCCACCAGTATCATAATGTCTTTTCTCCCAGTATTGACAACCAAGAACAGATCATTCTCAAACCCGCTGTCTGTTTTTAATAAGGAGGAGCAATGTTCTCCTTCTTCAGTTGTTTATACAGGGACAATAAGCATTGAGGCGCTGGCAGGGATATCACACAATTCTGCTAAATGTGGGGAAAAGGATTATTACATAAAATAATTTTTAGCTGAGTTAACATCTAATCCTCCACTCACGCTTTCAATGTTTTCTTTTCTTTAATATATTGCCATGGAGGCTATGCTGCTACTTTCATATACAGGATTTATTTTTCTACCACATTGTGATATATATATATATATATATATATATATATATATAATTATGTACAGTGCTAGTGGACTGGGCACTCTGGGCACCACATGCCATCAGATTCTCTTTCCCTTAAGCACTGCCCTCCACAGAAGAAAAGATGTCAGACGTGCTGTTGCTGCTCCTCCATGGCAGTAACCGGTGGGAATGTGACATTGAGCTGTGACATAACATAACAGAACTGCACTAACCTCCCAGCCCATGTCTGACAAGGTAGCAAGCACACTATGAGGGAGATACATCAAACCAAACTAAGAGGACAGATGCAGAAGTTACCCATACAGTAGCAACTGCATCTAACTATCATTTTATTGCATGTTCTTGATAAATGCTAGCTGATTGGTTGCTATGGCAACTTCTCTTAGTGGTCTGTTTAAGGTTTGATGCATTCTTCCCTATGAGCACTCAAGTTATAGTCTATTTCTAGGCTTATCTACATTTCATTTTTTCATAATTTTATCATGTGTCTCTTCTTTTAATATATAGGTTGTATCTTATCTGCTGAAAAACCCTTTATTCAAAAATTATATTGGGTAATGGTACCTGCAATGTTTTGAGGCTCTTTAATACACGGACAGATGGTGCCTTGTAGTTTTACTGTATTTGGAACTAATATTTTCTCACACCCTGCATCTTACTCAGTTATTGGTGAGCGCAGCCTAACTTTATTGCTGACTGTACAGTACATGTGTGAAAGTTAAAACATGTAAGTTAGAGTTGTACCATTAGTGTTTTTTAACTACTCTTTCCATAGATCGCATCAGACCTACTATCCAGTCATTACATTTGTTACACATCTCACCTACTTGTAGTAATACTGTATATGCTTGTATTCACAGAGAGAACCGAGCAAACTTGGCACATCAGCACTTGTACTGATGACTGTGCCTCAGTAGCTAAGTATATCTTTTTGAATGACTAGAAAATAAATGTTAAATTATTGCCACAAAGGCATATGACGTCTACCACTACATACAGAAAAATCTTTATAAATAGAGACCTTATGCTGCATACACACGGGACGGTTTTCCTGAGCGATATGAACGATAACAATATCGTTGAATGATATATCATTAATATCGTTCATTTTTAGGCAGTGAGCGATCGACCAATGACCAACGATGCGCGTTCCTGCATGGACGATAAAGATATCTTTCATCATCCATGAATGCAGGCCAACTTGGACGATATCGTCAGTTTTCCCTGTTCAGAGACGTGGCAGGATGACTCACTGAAAGATATCTTTGAATGATCTATAGGGGGGTATCCACTTAGGGATTTTTATGAACGATAACGATTGATCGTTCAATCGTTTGCAAATCGTTTGTAAATCATTTGCAAAAATTTCTAAAACGACCAGCAATGATCTCTCCAACATGCTGGTCAACCTGACGATATCGTCAGGTTCAGCATGTTTCCAGATGATTGATGACTCTGCACTGAATGTCTGCTCGTTCAGTGCAGGCTCATCACACAACTAACAAACGACTTCACGATTACAAGGTCGTAATCGTGTAGTCGTTTTCAGATCTGGTAGTGGATACCTCCCTTATGGACGATATCTTTGACAGATATGTTTGAAAGATATCTTTCAAGTCGTTGGTGGTACAGATCGTACCGTGTGTATGCACCTTTAGAGTTAGGAGTGA